>CM056052.1:207249125-208449125 GCA_029574335.1 Rana kukunoris
GGGGACACGCCATTGGGGTTGGGCCTGCTCCACATCGTCTGAAGGGGTTGCTGTCCTCGATATTGAAGGAAGAAGATGTTGGGCAATAACCCTTGCAAGGAGCCCATTGAGGGAACGCACACGTCGGGTCCCCGGTGGAGAAGGAGTGTTGCGTTCCAAAGGCGTCTGAAAATAGTCGCCGGCGCCGGCGCCGGACGGCAAGTGGAGCAAGCTGGCGCGGACGGAACGTGACGCGCGTGAGGTGTGCTGTCAAAGTAGAGGTCTGGTTGCCGGTACCAGTACCACTAGTAGAGGGAGCGGGGGGGCATGACTGCTGGGAAGAGATGAAGCTGTGGCAGGGGCTGCTGTACCCTGCTCACTTGTGGTGGTGGCGCTGCTACCACCACCACGCTTCATCTCGTCATGCACCCGCCAGTGATTTATCCTCAGGTGCTGGTTCAGGGCTGTGGTACCCACCCGAGCCAAATGCTTCCCTCTCTTCACCCTGACTGAACAGATCCGGCAGATGGCCACTAGAGGGTTGTCTGCCACCAGGGTGAAGTAGGCCCAGACAGGTGACTTCAGCGTCACCCTCCCGTCAGATGGGGTAACGCTGACTTGCACCTGCTGGGACTCGGTACGCACAGGTGGAGCTGCCTGCTGCTGCTGCTGCTGCTGACACCTCCTGCTGCCATCTCCAGTGGAGACCCTGACGCTGGTCTCCCTGGTGGTGACCTGGCGCACGTTTCCACAGGGTGCCTACCTTCCCCGTCGTCACTGTCGCAGTGAGCCGACGAGACAGATGGCAACCATGATGGGTCACCCTCCTCGCCCCCAGAGATGTCAGACCAAGGGCTGTGATGTTGTGGTATGGAGGGAACCAGCTGACATGGAGCCGATAGCCTGGCTCCGCTGTTCCCTCACCCACGCCTGGGTCTGACTAGGTGCTGATGTTTCCTGCACCAAAACAGCACCACCACTTTGAAGGGATGTCTCTGGGATACTGACGGCAGGTATCCCATACTCATCGTCCATCTCCCTTCAAAAAGGTCCTGACCATCAGGACAGAGCGGGAGCTCTGCCCGATGCATGGCCTCCACCAAGACATCCCTCTCACTGTCGCTGTCGAACAGTAAGATGCTGGACTCTTGGGGGCTGGGGGGGGGGGTACTACAGGCAACGGTGTGTAATAGTGGAACTACTGTGAGTCGGGTCGACGACTCAGTGGCACTGCTGTGCCCCATGTAGTCCACCACTCCTTGAGCCTGTGATGGCAATATGGGGCGGCTGCAGATGCAAAAAAATCACGCATGAGGCGGACTCCCCTTCCACCTGATCCTCTAGCAATAGTAGGGGACGAGAGAGGTACCCGTGCTGGCAGCGACCCAGCACTGGGAGTAACTCCCTACCCTGCTGCACGGCCACGGATGCCGCTCATAATTGCTGATGTGTGTGTGTGTGGGGGGGTAAAACTTTATTGGGGAGGGAAATGTGTGTAAAATGTTTTTTGGTGTTTTTTTAAAGACAGGCACGCAGACAAAGACGTACACAGACAGCTACTAAACTTTAATAAAACTAGTACACCAAAGACAAGAACTACAAAAAATAAAAATAAATGCACTCAACAAACACTAACTGCTTACACAAACGTATATGACTATAAACTAGGCTACTTTTTTTTTTTAACACTAACTGACAAGGACTACAACTACAAAAAAATAAAGAAACACTAACTAATAACTTTTTTTTTTTTTTAAAACACAGAACACAGACACTAAACACACACTAAAGTAAGCTAGCTGCAATAAATGTACACCAACAGTATGTACACTTACTATACAGAAATCTAACTAAAATGAACAACACAAAACCTAGCTTTTAAAAAGCTCTTGGGCCTTTCAGGAAGCAGGAAAATCTGCAATTAAATCAATAAGAAGCAGTCAATAGCTAAGCTGCAACTTACTAAAACTAACAGAAGTTGAACAACACAGCAGAAAAACAAAAATGAGATTTAAAAAAAAGCTCTTGGGCCTTTAAGGAATCAGGAAATCTGGAATATCTGCAATTAAATCAATAAGAAGCAGTCAATAGCTAAGCTGCAACTTACTACACTAACAGAAGTTGAACAACACAGCAGAAAAAAAAAGAGCTTTTAAAAAAGCTCCTGCGCCTTTAAGGAATCAGGAAATCTGGAATATATGCAATTTAATCAATAAGAAGCAGTCAATAGCTAAGCTGCAACTTACTGAACTAACAGAATTTGAACAACACAGCAGAAAAAAAAGGGGCTTTTAAAAAATCTCTTGGGCCTTTCAGGAATCAGGAAATCTGGAATATATGCAATTTAATCAATAAGAAGCAGTCAATAGCTAAGCTGCAACTTACTGAACTAACAGAGAATTTGAACAACACAGCAGAAAAAAAAAGGGGCTTTTAAAAAATCCTTGGGCCTTTCAGGAATCAGGAAATCTGGAATATCTGCAATTAAAGCAATAGGAAGCAGTCAATAGCTAAGCTGCAACTTACTACACTAACAGAAGTTGAACAACAGAGCACAAAACAAAAATTAGCTTTTAAAAAGCTCTTGGGTGTATTGCTTTGAAAAAAGCAGTTTAGGATTATGAGCTGGAAAATATCCACTGGAATCAGTAAGTACTGTAGCAAATAGCAACCATAAAGGACAATGCTGATGATGATGCAAGATGCAAAATACCAGCAAACAGACACAGTCTCCACACTCTCTAGCCAAGTTCTGGATCTGCAATGAAATGCTGCTGGGAGTGACCTTATATAATGCCCATACAGGCAGGTTCCTATTGGTTGCTAACCTATGACGAGTGTGGAAGGAGAACTCTGATTGGCTCTGATGCAGAAGGGCGGAGTAAATAATCGTTGCAATATCCCTATTGCCGAATATTCGCATTGCGAATATTCGGCAACATAAAGAAATCGCGTCAGCTACTCGGACCAAGGTCTCTAATTATACAGCAATGCTTTAGACGTCGAAGGAGATCACTAGGATGTGATCTATTTTAATAATGAAACTGAAATAATCGTTCTGAGGCGGAAGAAAAGATAATCGCGCGATATCGCTACTGTCTCGTAATCGCATTGCGAATTTACATTGATCGCGCGATAAGCCTAGTGTCGCAAATTCGCATTGCGAATATTCGGTAATATAAAAGGATCGCTGCAGGCTACTCGGCCCAGGTCTCTAATCATACCAGCAATGCTTTTACACGTCGACGGGGAGGGATGTTAGGATGTGATCTGTCCTAAACGAAAATTGAAAAAATTCGAATATTCGAAATAGCGAATATTCCCGCGAAATTCGGAATATATCGCGATTCACTAAAAAATATTGCCACTTACATTCGAGCCGTATTTCGCAATACGAATATTCGTGAGTCAACACTTCAGGTGCTTATGTAATATTTTTTTGAAACTATCAATGCTCCCCGCTGAGGACCACCACCTGTGGAAGGGAATTCCACATGCTTGCCGCTCTTACAGTAAAGAACTGTCTCTACACAGTTTAAGTTTAAACCTCTTTTCTTCTAATTTTAATGAGTGGCCATGTGTCTCATTAAACTCCCTTCTGCAAAAAAGTTTTATCCCTGTTGTGGGGTCACCAGTACGGTATTTGTAATTGGAAATCATATCTCCTCTCAAGCGTCTCTTCTCCAGAGAGAATAAGTTCAGTGCTCGCAACCTTTCTTCATAACTAATATCCTCCAGACCCTTTATTAGCTTTGTTGCCCTTCTTTGTACTCGTTCCTTTGTACTCGCTTTGTATCACTGCAGTCGTCAGAAGCAGAAGAATTTTTTTTGGGTTGTTCTTTGGTGGTAAGTTATGGTACTAACAAGAAATATACAGCTAAGTACAAAAATATATATCTCATTTTTTTTACTATTTTGGGCCAGTTTTGCTTTGTAAATAAAAAAATCAGGAGATATCCATTACCATTTACCATCATATGAAAGCCCAATATGTCCTGAAAAAAACAAGGTATGTCCACCTGCATGCACAAATCATTTGTAGATGATATATACGGTTTACTAACACGTCAAAGTTGCAAAATTGGGCTTAGGCATTAATATTTGTTTTACTGGCGTGAAGAGGTTAACATTCACCATGTTATCAATGGGATAGATTTACTAAAAGAGTAGAGACTATTAAATCCCCAATTACAACTAGAGGAAATAAAAAATAAAAATAAATGTGGGGCTCATAATACATGGCAGGCACTGAACCCCCCGATGATCATTTTACCATGTATAGTAAGAATTTAGCATGCTCACAAAAACTATTGATAGTCGAAGCACAAATTTATGAAGCCCTGTAAGCCTGTCAGGGACTTGAGTCTGAGCCAAATGGAAACCTAGGGCAAATAATGAAAGATTGTTCATATTTTTGAAACGTAAATAAAATGGCTGGTTTCCTCATTATAATGATAAATAAAATAAGCCAATTGTTTTGCATTAAATTCACATGAATGGTTTTTATCACTCATATCACTCATAATTAATTGAGAGATAGAATGTCTTTGTGCAAGCACAAGGGTTAACATTAGCCCCAAGCCTTTCGGTACTGTGTTTGATGTGGGTCTTAGAGAGCCAGCAATACCCTTACACACTATCTCTGGTTAGAAGTGATATCAACTTCAAAACATGTAACCGACACCACTGAAAACATGATGGTAGCAAGACAACCGAGACACCAGCTATGAAGGCTCAGCTGTCTGAACATAGATCTCACAAGGCTAAACTTTCTATCCTTTGCTCACACTTCTATATTATTTTTACATATAATCCTGTGTTATGCACACCTGATGGCAACTGGGCCAATGTAAGAGGGTAAATATGAGTCATAAAACATTTAACAGATATTAATATAATAAGTGCTCACCGACCTTTAAAAAAAAAAATTATAAATATATGTATAAAGCTTGTCTTTAGGGTCCTTCCTTTTTCTCCAGGGCTCTAAGCAACCATCTTCACCCTTTAGATATAGCAAAAATACTAAATTAGGAAGTTGTACACAACACAAGTGATGTCACACACTTCTGATGTATTCTTATTCAAAGATGATGTAAACAGGAACATGTGAAGTAAAATAACAATATGTAAGAGCCCCACTAGGACAACTGTTTGTGCTACCCTGCTTCTACTCCAATCAACTAGCTATCTTTATAATAACACAAGATTACAAGTCATAGCTGCTTATGGATTGCCTGTCAAGCAGGACAATTGGGACCTTTTATTATATATGGAAATCTATATAATAACTGGCAGTTATATGTTTTTTTAGGTGACCGCTGCTCCTATACTGGTTGAGCATAAGTGTTTATAGCTATTGACGAAGAAAGTGTATAGAAGCCAAGAAACCTCAATGTATTTTTAATTACAAAAGAAAGCAAAATGATCACCTGCAAAAAAAATAATATGGAAAATTAGTTTGTCATGGAATGTTCAACCAAGGCTATCCTTTGACAAAACAAAACTGACAGACAGGTTGCAGGTCATCCAACGTCTTGGAGTATCTTAAAGTGGATGTAAACCCACTCTCATCCTTTCTAAACTACTGCCATAGTGCTGATCTATAAGGATATACATGTCTCCTGCATGTATCCTTACCTGTCAAATGTTTCCCCTCTGTCTGTTATAAGAACTGAAAAACGGCCTCCTCTACACTCCCCTTGTCAACGTGCATTTTTTCCTATGTATTTCTTACACTGAATTCTGCTATGATCACTAATATCCAGTCAAAATCCAGAAAAGTAACCACATGACTTCAGAAAGGGAGTGGGGGTGGTGATTAAAATATAATGCCTGTCTCCAGGCCAGTGCATAAGATAAGTAAATTACCTGTCACTCACAGCAAGAAGGTGGATCGGACTAAGGTTTTTCTCTGTAAGTCCGTTTTATTTCATTGAACAATTAAAGAGGATTTCTCAGAGCTGGATTAACTCTGTGTGGCAAGACTGGGCACAGATGATAGGAAATCTTATACTATACATTGTGACATTAAAAAAAAAAAGAAAACAGAGGATCATACCTTGCCTCAAGTGATATTACAAGTACATACTTAAGACATATTGAAAATAGTTGCAGTCAGGCTAAACTTTGCCACGCATAATATAATAATATTGTTTTAAAAAAAACATTTATGCCATGTACACACGATCGGTTCGTCTGATGAAAATGGACCGATGGACTGTTTTCATCAGACAACCCGATCGTGTGTGGGCCCCATCATTTTGTTTCCCACCAATAGAAAAAAACGATCGTCTGTGGGGAAATCCATCGGTCAAAAATCCATGCCTGCTCAGAATCAAGTCGACGCATGCTCGGAAGCATTGAACTTCATTTTTCTCAGCACGTCGTTGTGTTTTACGTCACCGCATTGGGCACGATCGGATTTTTAACCAATGGTGTGTAGGCAAGACTGATGAAAGTCAGTTTCATCGGATATCTGATGAAAAAATCCATTGGTCCGTTTTCATCAGACGAACCGATCATGTGTACAGGGCATTGGAGTAAAGTTGTTTTGATAGATCATAGATAACAATATATGGTCACCATTAAAAAAAAAAAAAAACATTGTGGACTGTTTTACAGTTAAATTGGGGAAAGAGAAAAGAAACACTTTAAAAGTGAATAGGGCACAAGGTTGCCAACACCCCCCCATGACTTTTTTTTACTGAAAAAAGATGAACAATTTACTGACAGAGCACATTTTTAGGCTACTTTCATACTGGGGCGGGGTGGCATTAGCGGTAAACTGTTGCTAATTTTAACGGCGCTTTGAATGCTTGGGTCTGGGAACAGAGCAAGCACATGGTTGATGGCTAGGATGCCAGGCGGTCCTTGCAACCAACCAACAGAGCGGACAATGAAGAGTAGTGGCAGTGGGTGGAACCTGTGTTGCACAGTGGAAGCACAGAATATTGTATCCACTGTGCTGTAAGCCAGTCACTGTATTTTCACTGACAGCTCTCCTGTCCATGTAATGTTTTTTTTTTTTTTTACAAACTGTCCATGAAAATACAGACAGTTGGCAACCCTGATAGTGAAAATAAGAGGCTCAGAATGCAAAATCTGCAAGAGGCAATCAGGTTTCTGATAGTTTTAGATCAGGTATATTGGTAAAAGATGACAGGATTTGCTGCTATCAACTACTGACGGTTACATGTTGCTTTTGGTCTTACTAAATAATTAAAGTTATATGTATTGTCAGACATTTTAGGAGACCTTGTAGAGGAGGAGCCTTTCTAGCTTCATCAAAAGATTATCAATTTATAATATAGCTGAATGCATCTGTCACAACTGTTTTAAAAAGTAAAAGTACTGTAATAATATTTTTGTATGAACATTTGACCAGTTTTACCAAGCAAGGGTTGGTAAGAGGGACATAGAAAAATGAATGTTGTCACTTTGACTTTCTTCTGTCTATACAGAGTATATAAAGAGAAAAAGGTTGCGCCAATATAAACTGTTTAGGGAACCAATATGATAAAATATGCAAAAACTCAATTACCATGTGCAATTAAATAATACAAACAAACGTGACTTAGACTTATAGATATCAATATGCATATAAATGTAGAAAAAAGTCCAAACACCATGGGTGAAAAGTCCAAATATATATAAAGAAAATTAATGAAAGTGTTGTGTGAAGATAAACAAAAGTTGAGAAGTAGATTCACCGCCACCAGAGTAATAAGGGTAGTTCGCTCCTTGAGGGATACACCAGAAGAAAAAATGGACACCCTTACCAGAAGAGATGGACCTCCTAAATAGCAAGGTCAAATGGGCCTGCAAATATAACCCTCTATATAAAGAAAAAAAGGGAGTCGCGCTATAAAAAGTGCACTGTGTCAATCATAAATTAAGTATACTTTGCATTGATATGTGATACCTCGTTTGTGGATCAACTCACATTGGGCATCTTTATCACCACATCTACCAAACTCTTTGGACTTTTTTCTCATTTATCTGCTATGGACACTTGTATCTACACTCATCTCTATTGTGGTTTTTATTATGTGTAACTTATTTTATATGCAAAGTATACTTAATTTATGATTGACACAGTGCACTTTTTATAGCACAACTTCATTTTTTTCTTTATTTACTGTTTATGTTATATAACATTTTTGAGTCGCTGCTTCTTCACTTTCTAGTCCCTTATATGGTATGCACAGTATTCTTTTTTGCATTTAGATATAACCCTCTGTGAGATCTTAGTAGGTCACAGATGTGAATGTCGCTCCTAATGTCTTCTTCGCTCCACACGTCAGTCCTCTATGTCACTAGGAGAGGGTCCTTTCCTCTATCAGAGCTTGGAACCTGCTCACGGACCCAAACCCAGCGTGTATGGGGAAAACAAGGAATACTCAAGATAGTGTATTATCCTTAACCACTTACTCGATTTATTAAAAAATTAAGGATCACAAATTCAAAAAAACAAATCTAAAAAAGCCGGCAATAAAATTAAAAAAAAGTATGCCTGTACTTCCAGGGTCACGTAGGATGCGGTGACGTCAGTGCGTAGCTCCGTCCTACAGAGTATGGCTCATATATGGGGGAATATACTGTGTGGACAATTTCAGCAATGAGAGCAAATAATAACTCCAAAGCAAGAACTCGGCATAATATAGAGGATTGTAATATGTTTATTGGTGCACCTATTAGCTTTTCACATGCACATTTGTATTTGGAATACTAATGTATAAGATTCCAATCAGAAACAAGATTTAAATTACTGAGCTTTTCCGAGATAGCTATAATCAATTTCTATAAAAGTATATAAAGAACAAAACAGACAAAGGACGCCTTACAAAATCATTCACATTATGGGAAATGGCTCTTAGTAGGTCATTGTGAAAATTTATCAAAGACTCAAGCATGATCAGATCAGCAGTCTATTCTGTAGTCTAAAAGTTAACATCTTGATACAGTTTTGGGTTAGAACTTTCAACACCAATGAAATGTAAAAAACAAAAACACGCATAAACAAGTAATAGTGTACCAGCTTTTTTATTGGCACAGAAGTTTAAAACAAGCTTACAAATATATAGTGACTATTCTGCTAAATATTAACCCTTTAACTAATGAACTGAGTTTGTTTTCAGTGTGACAAGAAACATTGGGCCAGATTCACAGAGCGATTAATCCTGTCTATCTCGCGTTAGACTGGAGTACTTTCGAATTACGAGCGTTTTTTCACTACTCTAAAACCTTAAACCATGAAATTACGACTGCGGGCTTCAATCCGACTGGTTTACGTGTTCGTATGCCTTCGGATCTACGCTGCAATAAAAATGCAGCCGCTGGGTGGAGTTCCCGTCGTTTTCCGCGTCGGGGTATGCAAATGAGCTTTTGCAGACTATCCACGAAATTACGAACGTCTATCGCAATCTCTTACGGCATCTTTAGTCATCTTTTTGCTGCGTAAAACTATACCAGCTTTTTGCTGGTCTAATATTAGACAGCCCATGTTAAGTATGGCCGTCGTTTCCGCGTCGAATATCAACGTTTTCCAACGTCTTTTTTTATTTTTGACGTAAAACGTCCGGGAATAGGAATGTCCGTAAACGACGCTACTCAAACAACGAACGACGTATCGACGTTATTTCGCACAATGCACGGCGGGAAATTTCTGAACGGAGCATGCGCAGTTCGATCGCCGCGGGGACGCGCCTAATTTAAATGCTTCATGCCCCCTAATCGCGTATTTCGATTACGCGGCGAGAAATACACTACGCCGCCGTAGCATAAGGGACAAAATCTACCAGAATTTGTCGTACAGCCTGGTAAAATACGTCAGCGTAGTGTATCTCTGATACTCTGCGCCAATGTAATTGTATCTGAATCTGGCCCATTGTGCACAAAACTGTGAAAAAAAAAAAAAATCAATGTAATCCCTTGATCCCAATTTCAAACGCCACCATCTTGATAGTAGACTGTAGAATTGTGGTGTAGCATACTTGTAATGTAGGAGCATGTTATATACACTTAACTGAGTGCATACTAGTTCTTGTAAAAGTCTATTTATTTAATAATATCCAATATTTATTAGTATGGACGAGAAGTGGCAAAGGTGCTGGATGTAAGTCTCATTTTGTCCACATCTGCCCCAGTCTAAGGCAGGGCCCTTGTTTAAACATAAAGGGGCAGATTCACAGAGAAATACACTACGCCGCCGTTTTTTACCTTGCTCTACGTGGAATTCAGGTAGATTTTCTACGGTAAACGACGGCGGCGTAGTGTATTTCTCCCGTCGCAATCCATCTGCGCGAGTAGGGGGCGTGAAACATTTAAATTAGGCGCGTTCCCGCGGCGATCGATCTGCGCATGCTCCGTTCGCAAATTTCCCGCCGTGCATTGCGCGAAATCACGTCTTGACGTCATTCGTTGTTTATGTAGCGTACTTTACGGGCGATCCACGTCCCGACGAGTTACGTAAACAAAATAACATTTTAAATAAATTCGAAGCGGGAACGACGGCCATACTTAACATGGGCTACGTAAAGTTAGAGCAGCAAAAAGCTGCTCTAACATTACGTATAAAAAAATAGACAAAAACGATTGCGACGCCCGCTCGTATGTTCGTGAATCCCCGTAAAAACACATTTGCATATCCCGACGCACCAAAACGACGCAAACTCCTCCCAGCGGCCGCAAATAGATGGCAGCGTAGATCCGAAGGCTTACGAAGACGTAAGCCTCTCGGATCGAAGCCCGAAGCCGGCGTATCATGGTTTGAGGATTCAAACTAGTGATACGCCGCGTGAAATTTGAAATTACTCCTGTCTAACCCCAGTTAGACAGGCGTAATTGTTTTGTGAATCTGCCCCAAAGTAGGCAAGTACAAGTAAAAAGGCATCTAACATCTTAAATATTTCAGCTTTAAGTTCCATGAAGCGTAAATACCGCTGTTTTTGATTGTTATACCAGAAAGTCAATATACTTACATAATGTTAACATTCTCATAAAAAATAAAAATATGGACCTCTTTCAAGTTCTGACAGTACACCTTTGTTATTAGTACAAATAGCTCCAGAGGTATTTCATTACAATTAATAGTCACCAGTTAGCTGCTAGATGCTGACATTTAGCATAGTAAGCAGGCACTATTCTTTGTGTTCAATGAGTTCATAGAAAGTTAAATCCACTTTTGACAACAGACTCAAGCTTAGCTACCATTAAACCCTCTTCAGTTACTAGATGATGTGTTTGAACGGTATAAATGATTAATGAAGGTTAAATAGTTCTGTTTCTATCTTAAAACCTGTACCTTTTGTTTTGACACAGTGCAGTACAACTGGGAAGGTAAGTAGTGACTGCAGCGTGTTGGCTGCTTCTTTTTCTAGGCAAGAAAATGCTGCAGTAATGACTAATTTATCGAAGGACAAATGCGTTGTCATTCTGTAAACCTTTTTCCCTAATGAATCAATGTTTCAGCAAAATAACCGCTTGACCTACCGATAATGTTTCAGAGCTGTTGAATTCTCACAAACATTAAGGATTGCGTCTTTTCTTTATATAACTTTATGCCTATTAAATTGTGTACACTGTCATTTTCAGAAACAACTTTTCAAAATTTGAACCTAACTATTATCATTGAAAATTTGTGCATACCTTGGAAACTACAAATAGTCACTTTGTTCATCTAAAGTTCAATTGCATTGTTTTCAGAAACAAAAATATTGAGCATATCAACAGTTTTTTTTTTTTTTTTCACCAGCTTTCAACAATCTGCAGTAGTCAGAGCAACAAAGGTTAATGGGAACATTTATTATTTGCCTTATTGAAAAAAGGCTACAGAGTACATATTCGGGTTTCTGAGTGTACATGAATCTGAGAACAATAAATAGCAAAGTTATTTTTGGAAAAGTAGGAAAACTTTTTCTAGCATTATAGGATCAATGTTTATTTGTTGCATATTGTATGCAAATCTGTATTACATTATGAAACAATATGTTAGATCTGATCATACTTTTTATTTCAAGTTAACCTGTGGCCATGCTGGACAGTAGCCGACACACTGGGCATGTTGATTAGATGCATCCCTGAACCGGGCCCAACAAACCAACCATAGACTCACAGTAGTTACGCATGGGAAGAGCGCTCATTAGACAGTGTTCTGTACATATGGCTAATTTACTAACAATTATGTTTTGCTAAGCAATGTATGCTCAGGTGTCAAAATGTACTTCAGCTCAGTGGCAACATACCTAAAATAAAAAAAAAGCCTTTGTGTTATATTTTTTTTAGGGTTGTTTGGCATTTCTTAATTATTTTGCAGGCATCTAATGTAGTAACAATTTTAAATGAGGTGCACACTGATATCACTAGCAGTGACTATAAAAAAAAACAATCACTGAAAGTAAATAAAAGGCCAAAGTCTTTGCATCATGGAGGGTACCGCAGTGCTCATACTTGTAACATACTTTGCATGCCTAGAAGACATTGGCCACAGCAAGTGTGTGTATTCAATTTCATTAGCTGCTTGGGGATGCATGTTGTTATAATAAATTCCTGTACTGAAAATGAGAATTTTTGTTAGAAATTGGACTGGTTTACATATACAACATATGCCTCAAATCAGCTTTAAAGTGATTGTAAAAACAGCAGGTTTTCTATCTTGTATCTATCTATGTATTGAGATATTGAGATAAAAAGCCTTCTGTGTGAAGCAATCTCCCTCAGCCCCCCTAAAACTTACATGAGCCCATCTCTATCTAGCAATGTTGTCTTGGCTGCTCAGGACACCCCGCCTCATTGGCTGAGGCAGCAGTTTGGCTGCTGTCAATCAAAGTCAGTCAGCCAATGAGGAGAGAAAGGGTACGGGGCCAAGCCGCAGCTCCATGTCTGAATGAATACACACAAAGCTGCCCCACATAGTAAACTGCTTGCTGTGGGGGCACTCGGCATGAGGGAGGGGCCAGGAGAGAGTAAAGGGACCTGAGAAGAGGAGGATTCTGGCTTCTCTGTGCAAATCCACTGCATAGGGTAGGTAAGTATAACATGTTTATTATTTAAAAAAAAAAAAAACAAGAGTTTACAATCACTTTCAAAATTTAACATAACATTATAAGTTCATTAGTTGGATTTATGGTCCATATTAAATGTTCTCCACTATTCACATTTATTTATATTTATACTACTATCCCAATCCAAAAAATACACACTTTTTTTTGTTTATTTTTTTTCCTGTTCGTTTGAGCAAATAGGTTCTGTATATTTATTAAAACAGCATAAAGGTCAACATTCATATGACAACCAGTTAAAGTCCACTTTTTTCTTGCTTGGCTTCTGAGGAGTCAGTAATACAAGGTTGATGTTGTTTTCTGAATAAGGCTCCTTCTACATGAGGCTTTGGAGTGTGCCTGCTCAACCAAAAATCTGACTACTGATCCCCACTGAGCGGACAAATGGCTGGTCCATGTCTGCTCCACTTATGCTGAGCAGACACAGCCAACTCTCAACTATGGGAGGTCAGATATAAACGGACCACCTGTCTGTTTACACCCAACTACCATCTGATCCGATCTCCATCCATCTGTTTTTTGGGAAAAGGATTGGATCAGATGCTGGGGGGTGTCAACGGCAGGTGGACTGATCGGGTCAGTGTGTGAAAGGGGCCTTAGGTGTTTTTCTCTTGCACTAAAGTGACAAAAAAATTAGGACGCAGCAGAGTGGTCCATCTTCTAAAGAATTAAATAATAATAATAATTATAATAATTTTCCAAGGATTATATTTAGAACCTAGTAAACGGTAATGTTTAATTGTAAAAAAAAAGATTAGGTAAATTTTAACTAAGGATATCACCGAAGATTTGCCTACTGGGACTAGTGGAAGAAAATACGGCCTCCATAGAAAGAAGAACACATGTAGGCCTGCTGCTGTTCTATGCAAGAAAGGCAATAGTTCTAAATTGGAAGAGGGTGGAAGCCCCTTCGTTAGCACAATGGAAAAATTTGGTAAATAATAATTTGTCACTGTATAAGGAGACCTATTGTAACAGAGAAAAGGGGGAGAAATATGAAAAAATATGGGCGAATTGGATTCTCTATGTTACGACGGTTTCAGGGTAGGGGGATGTGGAAGTGAGATGAAATACACCAATGAATGAAAGGGATAAGGAAGAGGTCAATGTATAAATGTATAAGTATAGCTAATATGATTGTGATGAAATGTTTTTTATTAATATGATTTTATAAGAAGCCTTCTGAGTAAGATGATAAGATGTAAAATGTATGTAAGGATATGGAAAAAATATTAATAAAGAGATTTATAAAAAAAAAGGATATCACCACTGAAATGTAGCCCTAGAGACAGAAAGATCAGAGGACCCGATGCAGAAAATACTGCTCTATTTCTTTTGAAATGTGACTTCACAATTTCCAGGTGTAGTTTAAATAAAAATAAAAAATGTATGTGTTCAGATATGTATTTGCATTACATAAGGAACAGTATAATATCAATGAAGCAAAAAAAAAATCCAGAGTAAGAATATAATATCAATGTGTTGAGGTTCCATTTGTTGTAATTCTGGTACTGACCATAATAATAAAAAAAAAAAATTGCAGCTTTTTTTCATGAGGCTAGCACTAAAGTTTAAAAAAAAAAATTCTAGTATTATATTATATTATATAGAAATAACCTTTTTGTTTCATTGTCTTTTACCGTTCCATTATATTGTTGTGTAATTTACAAGGCTACTCAGACAACCTTGAGGTTCAGACAAAACTTGCAGTTTTCAAGGATTCTAACAATGGCTAAGCCTTAATTTTTGGCATTATTACCATTCTGATACAACCTAGATCAAGTTAATAGTGTTCGGATCACCTAGCTCCTTTGTAACAAAACAGGAGTAATTTTGAAGTGAGTGAATGTCAAGCTGTCTCTGCATCTAGGGGGCTATGCAAGTCAAACACATTTTTTCAGCCTTTCTCGCAGGTTCTTGAACCCATAAACTGCCTTATACCCTAGGCTTAAAATAGACATTGTTTACAACCCAAACATTAATGTGACACTGACAAGTGTTTAGGAGCATTGGCAACTTTTCATTATTCCCCAGTTCATTATGTTAAAAGATGAGCAGACTGGTCTTTTTATTAGGCCTGCTTTTTAATGTAACTGAACTGATCAAAAAGTCTTAATGTGGACACAATACAAACACAATTATGGTTAGGAAAGGACTGATGAATAGAAGACAAAGCCAAGCCTAATGTTAATAACTTGTTAATTACTACAACCACAATATTAGTAATAGTAGTATTAACAAATTAGTAACAAATAAGTATAAGGCCGCGTACACACGATCGAATTTATCTGCTGAAACTGGTCCGACGGACCATTTCAGCAGACATCTCCGATCGTGTGTACGGGCTAGCGGACAGGTTTGACCATCGGACAAATTTCAAAGCATGCTTTGAAATTTGTCCGCTACAAACCTGTCCGTCGGATATGTCCGCTGGTTAGTACACTAACCAGCGAACAGAACTGTCTGCCCATGCGTCGAATGGATTCGACGCATGCGTGGAAGTATTTTACTTCCTGGAGCGGTGACATGGCGGCGTCAACGTCACCGCCACGTCACCGCGTCCTCAGACCGAGGGGATTTTCGTCCGATGGTGTGTACACGCCAACGGACCAAAATCCGATGAGACATGTCCGCTGCAAACGGTCCATCGGACATGTTTGAGCGGACATGTCTCATCGTGTGTACGCGGCCTTAGAGCTGGTTCACACTGGGGCAACTCGTCAGGCGACTCAGCCGCCTGACAAGTCGCGTCCCAATATAACTGTTCTAATAGGAGCGACGCAAGTCGCTCCGACTTAGAAAAAGGTTCTTGTAAGACTTTGGGGGCGACTCGGGGCGACTTGCATTGACTTCTATACAGAAGTCATTTTGCAAGTCGCCTCTGAAGTCGTCTTTAGGACGCCTTGCCGAGTCGCCCCCAAAGTCGTGCCGCCCCAGCGTGAACCGGCTCTTATATTACAATAAATAAACAATAATGAGTGTTCAGAAGATTTAATGTTCATTCTGTTTGGGGTAAGAGTAACAATTCTCTCTTCCCACCTCTACTCTAAAGCAATTGTTTGCATGTGACCAATATCCACCAGCACACATAATTATGAAGACTTTCTTTTATGTATATATACCTTATTTGTCATGCATCACAGCACTTACATTTTCAATTTTACACCCCATAGCCTATTAAATTGTAAGCATGTTACAGCTGGACAATGTAGAGTAAGCATATAATAAAAAAAACACATAAGCAAAAATTACCTTCATGTACAGCTTTAGATTAATACATACAGGCATACTCCACTTTAAGTACACTCACTTTACATACACTCGCGAGTAAGGACATACCCACGAGTGTATGTAAAGTGCCTTACAAGTACTGTACAGACATTTTGCAGCCACAGTAGAAGGAGCTAAAGCTCTGAGAGCATAGCCCGCCCTGTTCCAGTGTGCCTCAGACACCCCCAATACAGACCCTGAGACCTTAACTACAGCTCCTGACACCCCCACTACAGCCCATGACCCCGTACTACACCCTAGAAGTGAAAAAATATATTGTTTCACTTTAAGTACATTTTCGTTTTACATACATGCTCTGGTCCCATTGTGTACTTAAAAGTGGGGTATGCATGTAGATAATAAATAGGGTAAGCCCACTTCACAACTGCATGTTCCATTACTGTGCATTACCATTAGTGTGTGTTATTTCACCTGCTGCCATGCATCACTCAAATGCCGCGTAAACACGATTGGAATTTCCGACAGGAAAAGTTCGATGAGAGCTTTTGGTCAGAAATTCCAACAGTGTGTAGGCCCCATCTGACTTTTTCTGTCGGAATTTCCGTCAGCAAAAATTTGAGCACTGCTTCTCAAATTTTCAGACGGGAAAAGTTCTTGTTGGAAATTCCAATAGTCTGTATGCAATTCCGATGCGCCAAAACACATGCATGCTCGGAATCAATTTGACGCATGCTCGGAATCATTGAACTTAATTTTTCTCGGCTCGTTGTAGTGTTGTACGTCATCGTGTTCTTGGCGGTCAGAATTTTGTGTGACCGTGTGTATGCAACACAAGTTTGAGGCGGCGTACACACGAGGGGATATGTCCGCTGAAAACGGTCCGATGGACCGTTTCAGCAGACATCTCCGCTCGTGTGTATGGGCTAGCGGACAGATTTCTCCACCCGACAGATTTCAAAGCAAGCTTTGAAATCTATCCGGTGGGAATCTGTCCGCCCGACATGTCTGCTGGTTAGTACACTTACCAGCAGACATGTCGGCCCCCACCGCCGCCGCGCCGCTGCCGAATGGATTCGGCGCATGCGCGGAAGTGTTTTACTTCCTGGTGCGGTGACGTGGCGGTGACGCGGCGGCGTCAACGTCACCGCCGCGTCACCGCCACGTCACCGCGCCGTCCGGCGGCGGGGAATTTGATCCGATGGTGTGTACACGCCATCGGATCAAACTCCCGATCGGACATATCCGATGGAAATGGTCCGCCGACCGTTTTCATCGGATATGTCCGATCGTGTGTACGCCGCCTGAGACAAAATTCCATCAGAAAAAAATCCACGGTTTTCTTGTCGGAATTTCTGATCGTGTGTATGCGTCATAAGGCAACTAAATAAATTAGCATGTGATGGAAAGTGGCTGTGTCCTTTTTTATATAGGAAACCACAATGCACTGTATGTGCATAGTGGTGTGCTGCAGTGTGGATCTGTCAGTACCTACTGTACTGTTTATTGGGATGCACACTACATTGTTGTATTCGTGGTAAAACTTTTGTTTTATCTTTTGTCATCACAACCGACTAAACCGGCCATGCACACATTCTGCAGATTTCTCCATCCACGCTAAACAATGCAGATGTAAGATTCTATTATACCCTGACAGCTGGCTCCAGCAACTGTCAATATATCAGAGCAGTGCTCGTACTTGATTGGATGCAGGTGCTGTTCGGCCAACAATTTACTACCCAGATTCTTTGACAAGGGTCCATTGAGCAATCAACTTTTGCCAAGCTGGGTGGTGCCAACAGGGGCACCTATATCTTGAGTTTTAGGTGATTCAGCATAAATTCGCCAAATTCTGAGCCTTGGATTGCAGCAGGTGGTGTTTAGTTTGGATTGCCTGCGTTATTTAGAAGTTAGGCTCTCCCATTCATCTCTATAAAGTTTGCAGTTGTGTCTGTGCACTACAACACAGGCACTGGGGGGGGGGGGGCGGGGAATCAAAAATAAAGGGATTTTTAAATACAGCTTACCTGTAAAATCCTTTTCTTGGAGTACATCACGGGACACAGAGCGGCATATTCATTACTATATGGGTTATATGGAGTACCTTCAGGTGTGGACACTGGCAATCTCAAACAGGAAGTCCCCTCCCTATATAACCCCCTCCCCTAGAGGGAGTCCCTCAGTTTTGTAGCAAGCAGTATGCCTCCCAAAATGGTCACCCAAAAGAGGGGTGGGAGCTCTGTGTCCCGTGATGTACTCCAAGAAAGGGATTTTACAGGTAAGCTGTATTTAAAAATCCCTTTTTCTTTCTCGTACATCACGGGACACAGAGCGGCATATTCATTACTATATGGGATGTCCGAAAGCAATGCTTTAATGAGGGGAGGGAGACATCTTCCAAAGAAGGATTCAATTTAGAGGTAAACTCAAATAATAATAATAATTCCAACTCAGTCAAGAAAAAACTTTTTCTTTTTTTTTTTCTTTTTACAACCAAGGGTGCTTCTGATCCCGAGGATCTCAAACTGCAGCCTGTAGTACTGCCTGTCCAAAGGCAGAATCTGCATTCCTTCTCACGTCTAGTTGATAAAACTTTGCAAACGTGTGGACTGATGACCACGTCGCTGCCTTGCATATCTGAGCCATAGAGATCTGATGGTGTGCTGCCCAGGAGGCGCCCATGGCCCTGGTAGAATGGGCCTTTACCGACAAAGGAGGAGGCAACCTCTTCAAACCGTAGGCTTGAATGATTAATTGTCTAATCCATCTCGAGATGGTGGATTTTGCAGCTGCCTGCCCCTTCTTGGGGCCATCTGGTAGAACGAATAACACATCTGTCTTCCGGATCTTTTCTGTAGCTTTAAGATAGGCCTTCATGGCCCGGACAATATCCAAGGTATGCAGCAACCCCTCCTTTCTAGATGTGGGTTTTGGAAAGAAGGATGGAAGTACCAAATCCTGGTTCAAGTGAAATTTGGATATAACCTTTGGTAGAAAGGAAGGATGGGGCCGGAGAACTGCCCTGTCCTTATGCAGAACGAGATATGGTTCCTTACACGATAAGGCTGCTAATTCTGACACTCTCCTGGCCGAAACTATGGCGACCAAGAAAACCAACTTTCTTGTCAGTAAGACTAAAGGAATCTCAGCCAACGGCTCAAAGGTTTGTTTCTGTAAAGTGGACAGGACAAGATTTAAGTCCCATGGACAAATTGGTGACTTGACAGGAGGATTAATACGCAAGACCCCCTGTAAGAAGGTCTTTACCAGCGAGTGGGTGGCCAGCGGCCTCTGAAACCACACTGACAGAGCTGAGATCTGTCCCTTGATTGTGCTTAGTGCCAGGCCTTTATCCACTACTAGCTGGAGAAAACTTAACACCCTATCAATAGTATATTTGCGGGAATTCCATCTTTTGGATTCACACCAGCCTACGTAGTTCCTCCACACCCTGTAATAAATCACCCTGGAGACCGGCTTTCTAGCCCTAATCAGGGTAGGAATTACCTGCCTAGACAGACCTCTACCTCTGAGAATCAGGGATTCAGCCTCCAGGCCGTCAAATTTAGACGCTGTAATGTAGGGTGGAGGATCGGGCCTTGTGAGAGTAGGTCTGGTTGTAGAGGAAGAGTCCAAGGGTCTCCCACTGCCATCTTCAGGACTAGTGAGTACCAAGTCCTCCGGGGCCAAGCCGGAGCTACTAGAATGACTGGCCTGTGCTCCACTCTGATCCTGCGCAACAGGCGAGGGAGTAACTGTAGCGGAGGGAATGCATATAGAAGTTTGAATTGATGCCAAGGGCAAACCAACGCATCGGTTCCGCAGGCCATAGGATCCCTCGCTCGAGACACGAACCTGTCTAGTTTCTTGTTGAACCTGGATGCCATTATATCTACGTCCGGCATTCCCCACCTCTGGCAGATTGTCTGAAAGACCTGGGGATGCAGAGACCACTCCCCTGGCAACAGACTCTGGCGACTTAAGAAGTCTGCCTGCAGGTTGTCCACTCCGGGAATGAATATCGCCGAAATGCAGGGTACATGAACCTCTGCCCACTGAAAAATCAAGCTCACCTCCCTCTGAGCGGCCTGACTCCTGGTTCCCCCTTGGTGGTTTATGTATGCCACCGCTGTGGTATTGTCTGACTGGATTCTCACCGGGAACCCCTTTAATCTGGAGGTCCATGCCAGAAGGGCTAGGCGAGCAGCTCTGATCTCCAAGATATTGATGGGGAGCTGCCTCTCTGCTTTCACCCAAGTTCCCTGGCGAGAGAACCCCTCGAAGACCGCCCCCCAGCCTGCCAGGCTGGCGTCTGTGGTAACTACCTTCCAGACAACAGGGCTGAAGGATTTTCCCTTTAGAAGATTCTGGGGGTTCAACCACCAGGCCAGGCTTTGTCGGACCCTTAATGATAGCGTCAAAGGGGACTCTAAGGCATGTGCCCTCTTGCCCCAGGCTGCTAGAATGGCTGCCTGTAGGACGCGAGTGTGGATCTGAGCGTATGGTACTGCCTCGAACGTGGCCACTAGCTTGCCTAGTACTCGCATACACAGGCGAATAGTTGGTTTTTTCTTGTTTAGAACCAACTGAACCAACCCCTTGATAGCCTCGATCTTTACCAGGGGCAGGAACACCCTTTGCTGTTCTGTGTCTAACCTCATGCCGAGGTATTCCAACTGCTTTGTAGGCTGGAACGCTGACTTTCCCCGGTTTAGGACCCAGCCGAATTCTTCGAGGTACCGAACCGTGAGGTTTACTGCCTTTTGCAGACCCGGCCGTGAGTGATCTATGATTAAAAGGTCGTCCAAGTATGCTAGGACTGTGACCCCTTGGATCCTTAAATTGGCCAGAACTGGGGCTAGGATCTTCGTGAACACCCGGGGGGCCGTGGCCAGCCCGAAGGGGAGCGCCCTGAATTGGAAGTGTCGCTGCCCCACCGCGAAGCGTAAAAATCTTTGATGCGACTGAAAGATTGGTACATGAAGGTAAGCATCCTTTATGTCTATGGAGGCCAGAAAATCGTCCTTCTGAAGCGCGGCGGCTGCTGACCGGATGGATTCCATCCGGAAGGAACGAACCCTTAGGTAACCGTTTAACCTCTTTAGGTCCAAGATTGGCCTGACATCGCCGTTGGGCTTTGGTATGACAAAGAGATTGGAATAGAAACCTAGCCCTTGCTCTTGGGCTGGCACCTCTATTATTACGTCCTGGCAGAGCAGGTGATCCAAAGCTGCCAGCAATGAGGCCTTCCTTGCTGGATCCCTTGGTAGCCTTGATTCTTGAAAATGAGGCGGAGGATACCTTAGAAACTCCAGTCTGTAGCCTGTGGTTACAGATGCCCGGACCCATTTGTCGGGGATCTTGGCTTCCCAAACTTCTGAGAAGAAACAAAGCCTTCCCCCCACCCGCGAGAGTGGGGGCGCCCCTTCATAAGGCAGACTTAGGGGCTGTCTTTGTCGGCTTGCGATACCATGGCCTCTTACCCCCAGGGGCCTGTCCCTGCGATCTACTGTTAACGTTGGATCGTGCAGGCGGCCGTCGATACTGCCTGGAATTTGAGGGCCCCGAGACAGGAAAGAGCTGCCTTTTAAATGTAGGACCCCGGAATGTCTTTTTGACCGGTAAAAGGGTACTCTTGCCATTTGAAATAGTCTGAATATATTTATCCAGATCCTCTCCGAAGAGTCGTCCTCCATGGAAGGGAAACCCTGCCAGAAGCTTTTTGCATGGGGGCTCCGCCGCCCAGTTCTTCAACCATAAGAGCCTTCTCATGTGCACCAAAAATAGTGATAAACGAGAGGCCTGCTGGATGGAATCTTTTATAGCATCTACAGCAAAACACAGAGCTCTGGGAATGTCAGAAAACTCTTCTGCTTGTTGGGTAGGCATGTCCTTTAACATTTCCTTTGTCTGGTCTTTTAACGCCTGACAAACACCAATCGCAGCCACAGCTGGCTGTACCACTGCTCCTGCCGTAGCAAAGGATGCTTTTAAAAGTGTCTCTAACCTTTTATCAACCGGATCTTTAAACATATGTATGTTTTCCACCGGGCAAGTTAGTGATTTATTCACACATGAGATGGCTGCATCCACTACTGGGAGCCTCCACCTCTTGGAGAATCTTTCCTCCATGGGGTAAATGACCGCAAATCTTTTCGGTGGCAGAAAAATCCTGTCCGGCCGTACCCAATCCCGAAAGATCAATTCCTCCAAGAGAGGATGGACCGGAAACACTGCGTTGCTTAACGGAGCTTTCAAAGAGCCCAGAGAGGATACCGGAGGAACCTGAGGCTCTGGCAATGGTAAACTCAATGCCGAGCGGACCATGTCCGTCAAAGACTGTACCCACAGTCTTTCTGTCTGGGAGTCTGAAAATGGTTCCTCAGAGGCAGATCCCTCAATCCCTGAACCCTCTTGGTTCAGGTCTAGTTGATCCTCCTGTGATTCCAATTCCTCCGGAGAGAGAATCTCAGCATCTGAGGATACACCTCTTGGTGATGGGGATCTAACCCGTTTCTTACCAGGAATAGCTCTAGCGATTAATGCTGCTATTCTCTCTTCTAGCCCCCCTAGGGATACGGCTAGCATCTCTTCTGTGATAAACACAGGGCTGGGCTGATCTGGGCCAGCCTCCGCACCAGATCCCCCTAATGGCTCATCCAAGGCGCCCTTTATGTTAATAAGTTGCAGGGAAAGTATCGGCATATCATCAGAATCAGAAGGGGAACCCCTTTGTTTTTTGGTCTTTTTTGTACCCTTTGACCCCGAACCTTTGGAAGCCATAATACAAAATCGAGGGACTCCGCCCACACAACAGACTGTAGTGGCCAGGAGTACAAAACCAGAGCTTAGGGGACAATAGATCACTAATGCCCAAAAACTGATGGGATCCCGTATGTTTTTCTCTTTTTTTTTTTTTTTAAATATATATTATATATATTTTCTTTTTTAAAACATACAGTGACCCCAAACTTAGTTTGCCAGCCTCCAACCTGCTGCAAAAAGGGGAATTTCTTGGCTTAACAAAAAAGGCATTGGAACAAAGTCCAGCATGTACTACCCCTCTTCCGCCACCGGGAGTCACTGTTCTGCCGCTCTGCGTCCTCTCCTTCTGAAATCAGCCTCAGACTGAGCACTGACAATGCCTGCTGATCTATAACAGCACAAGGCGCGCCCCTGTATGACGCCGCAGGCACGCCCCCCCCCTGCCCTCCTGTCTGAACGGCGCGAAAAACGTCTATAAGACGTGCGCGCGCACGCGCGCGCGCGCGCGTATGCCGGAACAGGAGGAACATGGAGGAGCCGCGCTGCTGGAGACCCAGGACTGCAGAAACAGGCGGCAGATTCAAACCCCCGGCCAGGTAGGACTCTCCAAAAGGCCCCTAGGGATCCTTACTAGTCCTTGGAAGAAAGCAGCAGGTTAGCTAGCAACACATTCTTAGACAGGGGAACCTAGTGATGGGGGAAAAAAGGTGTCATCCTGTCTCTCTCAGACATAGTGAGCAAGGTTGCCCATGCAGAGCATACTTAGGCTATCCCCCCTTTTAGGTTACCCCGGAGAGCCTGCTGTCGAACCAAGTCCCGCAGGCTCCCCCTTACCTGCTCCATGCTGCAGGATGTTTGTCCAGCAAACTGATCCAATCTTCTCCCATCTCCGTGGGTAGCGTAGTAGACCTTCAGGCCCTGGGGTCCTATGAAGGTACCCACTGTCCTGGACCTATATAGCACCCTGGCAAACAGGAACTTATGGTTTTTACAAACTCCAAGTCCTGGGCCCAGGGTTCAGCCCTCCAAAGAGGAGCATTATAGGCAAAACCCCACGGTTTGGGGCCCGGGTACTGTCCACTTTGGCACTGAGGCTCCTTGGACAGATCCGGTTAGCCCGCCCTTAATCCCAAGGATGTGGAGCAAAGCTATTCCGTGACCAACACCTAAGACACTGGCGAAAAAACTGAGGGACTCCCTCTAGGGGAGGGGGTTATATAGGGAGGGGACTTCCTGTTTGAGATTGCCAGTGTCCACACCTGAAGGTACTCCATATAACCCATATAGTAATGAATATGCCGCTCTGTGTCCCGTGATGTACGAGAAAGAAAAACACTTCCCAGTACAACGGAAAACCAGGCATCACACTGCATCTAACCTACAATAGTCATACAAACATTTTTTATCCAAAGGTACACAAATACTTAAAACCATTTAATACAATCATTTATTTTACCAAGTTTCCTTGCAATATAACAAAACCTAATTTGAAGGCCAATGCTATGTCCCTGCACAAACTAACGTTTCAGGTTGCCCATGGTAGTAACCAGTGAACAACATTCTATTCTGTTTAAATATTGTTTATTTGCTTCTTTGCATATACCTCCATGCACACCTTTAGGTTGCAATTACACCCACGTAAAAAAGGATGTAACCTACTATGGCCTAGTATCAACTAACAATAAATATGTAAAGAGTTAATTTTCAATGATTCCCAGGAGAAGGAATTACTAAATAGAAATATAATAATAAAAATAAAATAACGAGTATAAATATTAAAATTAAAGCATAAATAAATCCCAAATCAATCTGTCAGGCTGTCATATTAAACAACAACATATATTGTTTGAAATATTGTGCAGAATAGCATTGACACTTAGGATGGTCATACATACTCCAATCTGACTGTTTAATCATTGTGCAATTCCATTTAAATTTTTCTAAATTATGTAATATGCAGACAAACATAAATAATCTATTCAATTTGTATGTAGTAGTGCAGGCACTTACATTACATTGTTGTTGGTAGATCTAAAGGATCTAGCTATCTTCTGTGCAGGTTAATAATAAATAAATATTTTTATTTTTTTTTAGGGAGAGAGTTGCATTAAGTGATCGGAATATCACTTGTTGTGGGCTTTATTATTTTCAGTATTGTTAGGTTTTTTAAATTGTGCAGATATATATTTACCGTAAGTTACTGTCTGACTCTGCTTGACATCACTTGCACATGCACCAGCAATCCTGGACACATATGCAATGCAAAGAGAGATCATAATTCATGCTTCTGTGTTATATTTTTATTGTTTTAAAAAGCAGCTAAAGTGAGTAAAAATATTTATTTTATTATTGTTTCTGTAGTGATATTTTTACCAAATATAAGACATACATTCGATGTTTATAAAGCATTAGAAAATTATTATTTGAAAAAACAGCTGGTTAGTTAAATAGATGTCTTTAACCTAAAAAAAATATTATATAAAACAGTAATAAATTTAAAGCGTTAGTCTGCCTAAAAGTGATATTTAAAGTGCTACTAAAGGCAAACTTACCTGCTCTGTGCAACTATATTGCACAGAGTTGTCCTTTACCTCTGTTTTTGAAGTCCCCTGCTGGCACACTCTGCTACTCCATCACACCCCGTCAGCAATCTGTGTGCCTCTTAAGTTGGGCTGTGTGCATCCATAGACCATACAAAAATGCAGTGTGCATTACAAACAAACAACATTTAAAAAAAAAAAACATGTTTTCGATTGTAAAATTTTGCAAAAAAAAAAAAATCTTTCTTTATAAAGTTACTCCAAAATATATTCTGCTTCATTTTTGTTTGGTAAAAATAACCCAAATTTGTGTATATTAGTGTATGATATTTTGTATATTAGTGTATATTATTTAGTCTTTGTGAAAGTTATAACATCTACAAACTACGGGATATACAGTATATACGTTTTTTAAAGTTACAATTTTCTGCCCCAACTTTTGTATTTTTTTACATTATATCATCATAATATGACTGGTGTGGTGGTGATCAGGGATACTGACTGGGGACAATATGCAAACAAAATTAAATAAAATAACTATTTAAAGTGTCGCTGTAATGCTCGGGGGGGGGGGGGGTGATTAGAGATTTATATTTAATTTACACTGTCATTGCTGCTACAGTGATGATCAAATTGACAGTAATTGTTTGAACTTTCATGAATGGGTTGAAACAGCTGGGCTTATTGTTGACATGATGTGATTGGCTACGGCTAATCACATAGTACAGGCCAGGTGCTGTTATTGGCCCAGATACCATGTGGTAGCTGTGGGCCAATCACAGCATCACTCTGCAGGAATCACAGCTGTTATGAATGAAATTCATTCTTAACAGCTTTGTTGACATAGTGATCACATGACCGCCAGCCACTTAATGCAGTGGGGTACCGGAAACAATAATATGCTGTGTCCTGTGGACATATTGGTTACTGTAAGTGTTGCTCTGAACACCCCAGGGAGTGCACCAGTACACATGTGTCAGGCAATGTATATTTATATTTCTGAGCCAACTGTGCCACCCCTCCACAGTAAAAGTACTGTGGGCAGACGGCAAGTGGTTAAAGTGGCTCTGCAATTAGAGAAGTAATTTGGCTGCCATTTCAGACTTCTTTCTAAAAATGCTAGATTCCTGGCTGTGTTTAACTTCCTTATATTTTGGTTACAGTCTCAGAACAAACAAAGTTCAGCTACTTATCCTTATACTCCTTCCGGATCAGCGATTAAGACAGCATTGAATTTAACGTTTTTGTAGGAAAGAAAGTTTAGTAAAGGCAGGTTCCATTACTCTTTAAAGATAGTGCTCTTTTGATGAATATACGGGAGACATCCCTGCTAAATATTGATGCATTCACAGCCTGAAGATTAAGCTCATTACATCAAGCCCTGTGTACCTGTGCCCACTACCTCCAGTAAACTATGTACTGACAGTACTCTTTGTAGAGAGCAGAGAAAGCTTTCACTGTGTCTAGAAATTTACCTTTTTTCGTGGTTCAGCAGTATTCAGCATTGACTTGCTGTGGTGGCTGAGCAGTCATATGCATTAACACATTTTAAAATGTCTCTATAATAATATTTTAGAAACCTGTTAGATGACACAATTTATCAATTAGTGTACATTCAAAATGATTTATTTATGTATTTATTTATTTGTACAGAAAAGGCAATATATTGTTTTAATGGGTTGTTGCTGCCCTATTTTATTCCAATATAATATTAAGAATATCTTGGATTTCAAGTATTGAAGTACTGTATATGAAGTACATTTCTATTCCAGGAAGGCATACACAGTAAATGGGACTATTTCATTAAGTCTTTTAATTCCAGTGTGGCTACATTTCTTTCACATTTAGGACACCCACGGTAAGTTGATGTCAGTTCCTGTAAGTATTTTATGTGATTATTATGATAAGCAGCATTCGGTCTATTATACAGCAGTTGGCTCTATTGTCACAGCTTTTATGGCATACTGTTTGAGCTTTACCGAATGACATGATTTAATCATGAATAATATAATTTGTGCAATTTTAAATTCAGCAGCTTGTGAATGCCCTTTCAGAACCCATGAGTAGCTATAACTATTACGATTTTGCTTTACATTTATCACATGTATCACAAAATGTGATGATTAGATTAGATTAAATCTACATAGATTTGTGCTTTTTGAAGGTATGACTCTTCTTTGAATTTTAGGCACAGAATGCAAATTAGAACATTACCAATCGATGAACTGGCATTCTTATCGGTTTCCTATCATACAAAATGCACTTTGGGATCTTTTAGTAAGGCAAACTAATTTGTGAAAAGTAAAGTAACATAAAGTAAGTAAAGGGAATTTAGCTTTCTTGATCTGACTGTCGAAAATTGGAAGCTCCCAACTTTTCATATGTAAGTGGATGCTGCGATCTAAAACTAATTAAAGCTATCTGTCGTTTAACCCATTGGCGCCCTCTTCTTTTTTCTTTCTACATATCCTGGAGTCTGGGCTTTTGTCTCCCCCACATTTGAAGGCCTGCCTCGGGACAACGACCAGGACCAACAGCTTTAAATAGATCAGCATTCTCCCCTCCATGTCTCCACTTCCCATCTTCAGATCCTTTTTATCCTCACATATATAACTTTTTAAAAATTTGTTTTATGAAGGACTTTATAAAAAAAATAGCGGACTTTGTAGCTGCTACATACTACTGATTGTTTTTGCGCCACTACTTGTATTTCTTTAGAAAATTGGAAGCTGGTTGTTTTGGGTAATTGACAGGCAAATTAGTCAGCAATAAGGCTATATAAACCTTTCAAATTCTGCTTTGCTTGCATTAGCAATTAGATAATACAGTTTATTTACTCCAATATCAAACACACAATTAAGAGTTCTAAATATCTGCCTTGATTAAATCAAAGGCAACACTGTTGATTTGTAGTGTTGCAGACGAGCATCATGAATATAAAAAATATATAAAATCGGACAACATTCAAGAAAAAGTGAAGTCTACTTACTGAAAGGATATACATCTTGTTCACAGATACAAAGGCAAAGCTCACTGGAGAAGATTCTGATGTTTGCAAAGTCTAAAGGAAAAAAAATACTGTAGAAGCAAGAAGATTATAGCTGATAAAGTAGACTATTGAGAAAATTAAATGAAGCAGGCCTGGTGTATCAAAGTCCAAGGTTTTCCAAAGTGTATGTGACAAAGTAGACAATCCCTTCTAATATGTTATTTGGGTTGCTCACATAACCATTTATCACAATGCTACTACCTTACACACTTTAAAAGAATTGAGTTATATACTATATAGGAAGGCTTTCACAAGCCAAACAAATGCTTAGCTGCCAGCAGGTGCAATGTTTTCGAGAGAGAATCATATAGACAAGCCTTAACTGACCCAGCTTCAAAAAGATCAGCAAGGATCAGTCTAGAAACAGATATGCAAATTAATCTTTTAAATGTAGAAAAAACACTATATCATAATATATTTAACTTCAATCAAAACATTATCCTTTTGATATAAAGGATATGTATATAATTAGACATTTAATTAATAAATTACAACCTTCATCAGTCTAGTAAATGTCAATCAATCATCCTTGTAATGTGTATGGATAATTAGCTATAGGCCAGCCTAATTACTCCCATGAAACTTGAGTTGTGATTCTTAGATTTCTGAAATATAGTCTGGCGTGTATCTAGTAACAGCAGGATTATCTCCCACTTGTGAAATAGGGATTCATAACACTACTGTGTATGGAGCTCTGCTACCCTCTATAACACATACTGGAAATTCTAGCAGCCTGCTTACAAACTGTAGTCAGAACTACAGCAACATAGCTTAGATCAGTGGCATCCGTACTAATGTAATGCTATGAATGATAAATGTTCTCAAAGTCATTTTTTCTGACTTATTTGAAAGCTTTGTGAGAAAATTATATTTCCAGAACATTTTATGTGAAGATTTGGCCCTATGTATGTCCCTGAACTCTGTTATTGGCATAAACTCTGTTTTTCTGTATTACAGATTCAGTTCTTTTATTCATTTTGAAATGTTGTCAAAATGTCATAGTAGGAAGTCACATTAGCTTTTATTTTACAGCTGGCAATATAAAAACTTTTACTTTATTTTAGTATTGATATATCAGTTACTCCACATTATTTATCTTTGAAAGAATAGCAAGGCAACGCAATGGCTTCAGCTTTTTCATGTTCTAAAGCAGTCACAGTTTAGGTACCAATTTAATTGCTAAAAATATATTTTTCCACCTGTCACTCATTTCTGTATTTGCACTTGTAGCCTAGCTGGGCACATGTGCCATGAACTGTGAACTGCCCAGTGCAACACTGGTGCAACACGCCCTCCGACTTTGAGAGCATATGGCGCATTACAAGTCACACCACATTAAGTGCAATGGAACCATCATAATAGGAGAGATTTGAGTTGCTCCAAATTAGAAGCTACTACATTTGGTCCAATTGTTACAAAATTTGTATGCAAGTCGTGTCACGCTGGGATGTCGGCCTCAAAGTCGCATGGAAGTGGTGGCAATGTGAACTGGGCCTAAGAGACAATCATCCCTAATCTAGACAGGTGAACATTGGCTTGATTATAAATCCATCCAGCACCAGACCCATATGTTTCCTTGTTTAGTAGGGATTGTAGGGCCCACTGTGACACCTTCAACAACCATTCAGTAAAATACTTTCTTGGCATTTGGAGTCTTTATCAAAGGTGAACTTTGACTGATATGCTGACCATACACTATACGAAAAATCGTCCGAACCTATTTTTGAAAAACAAACTTTCGGCCATGAGCGCAAACGATAGTGCCATCATGTAATGACTGATAAATTGTTCAGTGGACATAGATATAAAAAAATTGGTCGTTTTTTTTACATATGCTTAGTGCAGACAGTTCGGACAGGAAACCCATTAACGTTTTAATTTATCGTTCGTTCACCTAACTTAGTCCTTTGTTTTTTTCAGCTCAAAAACGTCTCAACGGTCATCAATTTTGTGCCCATTAACTGTTAAAAAAATGAACGAACTGTCTAAACGACTGAATTTTGGACGATTTTTCTTATAGTGTATGACCAGCATTAGTTACAACTTTCAATCTACATAAGAAACACTTTTATTAGGTGACCCTTTTGGATATCTGGTGCTGTCTTCAATGCCCTACAGATGAACAGTTCAGTTGCTGCCTGTACCTGTCAAAATATGTTTTTAAATAACTGCCACTGAACTGCCACTTTATGCATCCTGTATGAAAGGGTTGGGTCTGTTCCAGAGTTTTACTACTTTAAGTTACTGAAAAAAGTACAGCCCATGTGACCACCATTGTACACCCCAGGTACTTCCCACACACAAATCTAATGTTGCTTATTACTTCATAACGTTTTCAGATATTTTTTCTTGCAAAGCTCCATCTCCTTTCTTCTAAGTACTGCCTATTATGTTAGCTTATTATGGCTGGATTACCACTACTTCATACATTAAGAGAAATCCTTCTGCTTCAAGGTCAAATATTGGGCAAAATTCTTATCAGTAGGGTTTGCAAGAGCTGTTTACAACCTGTTAGTTTATCAAGTGTTCATGTTTGTTCAGCACCCACCCCTATTCTGCTGTATAGACTACACTAAAGTTTCTACATACCACTATCCCAAAGTCTACTTTTTACCCTAGCTACACAGGATCCAAATCCACAAACACAGTTTTAAACCTGTAATGAGACGCTACAGTCTTGGGTACAGTAGAATATATAGTACCACTATTTGGACAGAGAACACTACATGGTGTCTTAGAAAAACTAGTACCAAATGTCCATGGTATATCTGACCTTAATTTTTAAGCCACTATTAGCAACAAATATATCTTTATTATTTTCCAAGATATCATATACCTGTAGGTATGAATATAAAGCCATGACCAGATTGAGTAGAGTCATAAACATAGTGCATACCATAATGAGCGAAATACACATTTACAATTTTTATTTGTTAGGTCTATAATCTGTTGGAGATAACACATTATACGTTACAATCAATCAGAATATATTAGCCAGATATCTTCAAGTTACCATGAATGACCAAGTGAATTAATTCAAGTCTATCTACTTCTTTTTTAGAATGTGCAAATCTGTCAGCTGCATGTTACCTAAATAAAAGCCAAAAACCCATAGAAAAATTGATGTATATATCCCTATTAATGCTCTAATAAACAACTTGTGCCTATGATTTTCACAAATAAAAAGGGGACGTGTCGCTAAACTGCCATTATTTATGGCAAACTAACACAAAATAACTTATCATCGCCAATAAAATCTTTTATTCTAGATGCAAAAGGCAGAATGAGTAATGACCTTTTCTAGTCTCTGCGGACCTCTCACCTCACAACCACCCATTTAGAAAACAATAAACCTGCCTTTTAGTCATACAATAGACAGAAAAATACTCTCTATTCCTGCTATGCCACTCTATACTGTATATATTGACATTAATGAAAGTGGACCTTGCACTAAAACTGCATGGCTCGCTTATTTAGTGTTGGTCTCCAATTTTAAAAATTAAGAAACACACCTGCGTGTCTGTATGTGAGTGTGTGTGTGTGTGTGGGGGGGGGGGGGGGGCTAGTTAACCACTAGAGCGCCGGAAAGGTAACCCTTTATGACCAGGCAATTTTTTGCTATTTAGCACTATGCTACTTTAACTGGCAATTGCATGACCATGCGACACTGTACCCAAATTAAATTCATATAATTTTTTTCACAAAAAAAGTGCTTTCTTTTGGTGGTATTTGATCACCACAGTTTTTTATTATTATTATATAACAAAAAAAGGTCCAAAATTTTAGAAAACGAATATTCTTTACTTTCTGCTATAAAATGTATCCAATAAAAACAAATTTAAAAATCAAATTTCTTCATATATATAGGCAAACAAGTCTTTGTTAAAAAAAAAATACCAATAAATGTATTTTAATTGGTTTGTGTAAAAGTTATAGCATCTAAAATCTATGGCATATACAATATACTGGATTTTTAATTTATTTTTATTATTTATTTTTTATATATTTTTTGCCAACACTGGGTGAAGGTAGACAAACTGGCTAACTGAATCTGACATCACCAGTGGCAATAATACACTGATATACTGGCTTAACAGGGTTAAAATGTTGGGGTAATCAAGTGGTTAAATGTGTACCCAATGAGTGTTAATGTGTGTAATTATGTGCTGCTTGTTACTAGAAATCTGTTTGTTCCTTCTCGCTGCTTAGCAGTGAGAAGAAACAGATCGTTCCCTCTGTACAGAGCCCTGTGTGTTTGTCAACACAGGGCTCTGGGCTGTGATTGGACACAGCTGATCAGCAGGCCTCAGCCATGAATCATTGGCTGAAACCTGCTATAAGAAAAATCCTCTATGTCAAATCACAACGGGAGTCGGCGGGGAAGGCGGGGGTGCACAGATGCACCCTGAACAGGTACGTTGCTATGCCTTAATGAGCCAACTGTCCACAGTAAAATGTTGGTGGCCGGTCCCTAAGTGGTTAATATACTTACCTTACCCCTGTTTCCACTTGCAGAGCCTAAGCTCTAAGATGCTGGAGAATGGCAAGTAGGAATGAGGTACAGGTATACTAATAATATGCGTTCATAGTAAATCCCTGGGGTTCACAAATTGCAAACTTGTAGCAGAAAACTTTGCAGGTTCACCACCAGAAGTATGAAACAACCCATAATGCAGTGCATGACCCTTTTCTCTGGTCAGTCACAAGTGTCACTAATCTTTAGAAATAGATAACCCAGCCCCTCAGTTTAAAAGTATTGGCTCACAGCAGCCCTATTATCAGAGTACCGGTATGTTGTTGTTAAAGATCTATCATTATAATTTGTAGTTACAGTTCTGTCCCCTATATAACAAACTACATGTAGTGCTTTGTCCTATTTTGCTAAGTGCTTGGTTAAAAAAACAGCCTTGAAGGAGACAGCTGCTTTATAAGTGCAGCTTGTCTTAGCTGTGAGCATTTTCCACTGACTAACAGTGGCAAGAGGAATGCAGCAGAGTCTGAGGCCGCGTACACACGAGGGGATATGTCCGCTGAAAACAGTCCGATGGACCGTTTCAGCAGACATCTCCGCTCGTGTGTATGGGCTAGCGGAAAGATTTCTCCACCCGACAGATTTCAAAGCATGCTTTGAAATCCATCCGGTGGGAATCTGTCCGCCCGACATGTCTGCTGGTTAGTACACTTACCAGCAGACATGTCGTCCCCCACCCGTGTTTTACTTCCTGGTGCGGTGACGTGGCGATGACGCGGCGGCGTCAACGTCACCGCCGCGTCACCGCGCCGTCCGGCGGCGGGGAATTTGATCCGATGGTGTGTACACGCCATCGGATCAAACTCCCGATCGGACATATCCGATGGAAATGGTCCGCGGACCGTTTTCATCGGATATGTCCGATCGTGTGTATGGGGCCTCACACATTCCCACTCTCTCTGCATTCCTCTTGCCATTAATTGTCTGCGAAAGAGATGGGAGAAAAGCTACATTTTATGAATCAACTGTCCCCTTCAAAGTTGTTGTCAGGTCAACACTGGCAGGAGGGGCGGGACGGATAGGCCTGATCTCATAACTAGAGCTGGGTATACAAATATCAAAGTTCAAGCCGTGTCTACCCCTCATTATTCAACTGAAGCTGATCGTTAGAATGGTCCTACTGGAGAAACCAGCATCTGTTGATCCTTTGCAGCCAACAGCTGCAGCACTGATTAGTGTATTCTGACGGTGGGCATGATCCCTGCATCCACATCGATTGTGTGGATATGGGTACCTGTGAGTTTTTTTTGTTCAACCTGTTGGTTGAACAAAGAAAAAAAAAAACAGAGAATGCACACCCAGCTTTAGAAAACACTTAGGCCTCGTACACACGATCGGACATATCCGATGAAAACGGTCCGCGGACCATTTCCATCGGATATGTCCGATCGGGAGTTTGATCCGATGGCGTGTACACACCATCGGATCAAATTCCCCGCCGCCGGACGGCGCGGTGACGCGGCGGTGACGTTGACGCCGCCACGTCACCGCCACGTCACCGCACCAGGAAGTTAAACACTTCCGCGCATGCGCCGAATCCATTCGGCGGCGGCGCGGCGGCGGTGGGGGACGACATGTCTGCTGGTAAGTGTACTAACCAGCAGACATGTCGGGCAGACAGATTCCACCGGATGGATTTCAAAGCATGCTTTGAAATCTGTCGGGTGGAGAAATCTGTCCGCTAGCCCATACACACGAGCGGAGATGTCTGCTGAAACGGTCCATCGGACCGTTTTCAGCGGACATATCCCCTCGTGTGTACGAGGCCTTAGAAATATGGGACAAAGTACTTTATGTATTTTGGCTCATTAAGGACAGAATTTCTCGAAGGAAACTGACAGTTGTGAATAGGGACGATGCCATTCTATTGTGTGATATTTTGTACGTTTCATTTGGTATTGGTACAAGTCTGCCATGGTAGTGCCTAGCTTCCCATACCATGTGTTTGATATTTAACCAACATATGACCAGAATTATAGACTGAACCAAATTCACCCCTTCTCTAGGTTCAGCTACTCTAGGCTTTTAATCGGAAGGATGATGAAATTATCCTCTGCCAAATAAAAGCCAAGTGAAATGTAAGTATATTATATATATGTTTATGGTTTTGAGATAATCAGCGCAGGAGTATATGTCACATATACACAATTCACGTTTTCATTTTTTCACTTGCCACAGGTGTTCACATTAACTGCAGCAGATTAACATATTATACACTTAGTTGCGCCGGTGTCACAACACATTTAAGTATATTAACTAACTTATTTTTCTTATTTGTGTTACAGATGTTTACATGAAGGGTGGGGGGAATTAAATAAGTGGACCCTTGTTTTTTATTATGTACAGTTCAAAAAAAGTATTTGTAAATCATCTAGAAACAAAATCTGCTGAAGCATTCACAAACATACCTAGCACCTGCATCATGTTGCATAAAACACGTTTCCGATGTTTTCCAAATCTGAATCCCTAAAGCGTTTGCAAGAGTGAAAGCAGAAGGACCAGGACAAAAACAACGGTAGCCCTAATCCCTCCATCTCCATGCTGAAAACATTTTCTATAACCTTCAAAGTTCATGCCCACGTGTTTTGCCCATAAACACTATTTTGTTTTCTTTCTCCAAAGCAGGAGGAAGTGTGTTAACAGACACATATCGTGGTGCAGGTGCTTGTGTGTTGCCGCAGCAGTCTTTGAGCATGTTTTTATTTTTGTAAGTGAGCTTCCTTTATCAGGTACTTCAGATTGCAGCTGTCATATGAGAAGGGCAAATAACACAAGGCATATGTCCTACAGCAAATAGTAGAAAAAACGTCCTATCATAGGAGACAACAATCCCCAATTGTCAAAAACAATTTCAAGTGCAAACGATATGTCGGAGCAAGTGTATGTGTCTGGAATATTTCTTCAAGTAAACATGTCTTGAATAATTTCCAATATTTAAGGGATGATCGTATAGCCATTCTTTTATGTCTTGAGGCTTTGGTGGTTGGCTCTGGATGGTTAGCAGAAATCATTAGCTTTTCATGTGACGGACTCTTTCCTATTAGTATAATATAGAACTGTAATTAACTTGTAGCTGCTGATGACAATAATGATTTCAATGCTTTGCACATTTGTGTAACTTTATCTATCCGTTCATAGATATATACCTTCTCAATTTCACGAGGAAGTGGCAATATCTGCATATGAAATGTGTCAAGATACAACCCAACCACCACCTAAGTGAAGATCTGAACCTTTGTGTATTTGATGTATTATTGATATGTAATAAACCTATGAATTTTATGACACATTATGCTTATTATATCAGTATTGGGAAAAGGTGTTTTTTTATGTATTTTTCTTGGATTCTGTATTAGGGATCATGGTACTTACTCGAGAAGGGTCGGTACCCTCTTGAGTTTAAAATACTATTGAAAAGTCAACATTAAGGGCCCTTTCACACGTGCGGACCATTCGTTTGTTTTTTTACGGATGAAAAACGGACCGCAATGCTTCCCTATGGGATAGCGGACGTTAGCGGATGAGCATCCGCTAACGTCTGTTTACATCCGTCTCCGTTAAGCTCCGTTTTTTTGAACGGAAGAAAACCCTATTTTTCTTCCGTCAAAAAAACGGAACGGACGAAAAACGGATGTTAGCGGACGATCCGTTTAACATCTGATCCGCTAACATCCGTTTTTCATCAAAATATGTAATAAAAATAAAGTTCTAACAAAAAAAAACGGATGAAAAAACTGATGAAAAACGGATGAAAAAAACGGATAAAAAACGGATGAAAAACGGATAAAAAATGGATGACAACTGATGAAAAACGTACGAAAAAACGGACAAAAAAACAGACGAAAAAACAGATCAACTGATGAAAAAAAACGGACCTAAAAAACGGTCCGCACGTGTGAAAGGACCCTAAAGGGAATCTGTTACCAAAAAAAAAAAAGGGGGGGTTTACCCACTTGGTAAAATGTCTGCCAAGCATGTCAGTGCCTGGATTCTTGTTTTATATATTGATATATTTATTGCGTGGATAGATATTTTGAATAATTATTTTCAGAATCCAGGCACAGAGCATTGTGTTAGAGAGCTCCTGACTCCGTGTGGCTCTCTGTGATGGGATTGTGGGGTTGAGAAGGTGATCATACCAGTGATTTTCCGCTGATGCTAACTTGGCAAATGCAGAGTGAATTTACAAGTAAAAGTCACTTCTACATTATTTATATCTATTCTATGACACTGCTGTCTTGCATTACAGAGCCTTTCAACTGTTATGGGCTAGCAGAAAAATAGTCGAAACTAAGAAAGTATGTATTATTTAGTTTTCTTACCGTTTACAGCTGTATTGTAAAAGTATGTGAATGCTCTTCTTCCAATACACCATTTATAAACGATGCTATGTGCACAGCGATGGCCGCTGGGACCTGCCAGTCATTCGCAGGAGAGGCAGAAAGGCGGTCTGGCTATGTAAACAATGCAGACCGCCGTTCTGTCAGAGAGGAAGAAAGAGATCTGTTTCTGCTAATCAGGAACACAAGATCTCTCTCTTCCTCCAGTTAGGCCATCCTCCACACAGTTAGAAAGCAATCCCTGGGAGCACACTAAACTGATGAAAAAAACGTTTTTTATATGTTTTATTGGGTATACTGTATAGCAAAAATAACATTATTTTTTTTTCCAAATTGTCAGTAGTCTTTTTTTTGTTTATAGCGCAAAAAAAAACCGCAGAGGTGATCAAATGCCATCAAAAGAAAGCTCAACACTAGGGGGAGATTTACTAAAACTGGTGCACTCAGAATCTGGTGCAGCTGTACATGGTAGACAATCAGCTTCTAACTTCTAAGGGCTCTTTCACACGTCCGTTCAGTTCGTCCGTTTTTTGGACGTCTGTTAACGGACCTCAATGCTTCCCTATGGGTTAGCGTCCGTTAGCGGATGAGCATCCGCTAACGTCCGTTAACATCCGTCTGCGGTAAGCTCCGTTTTTTTGGACGGAAGAAAACCCTATTTTTCTTCCGTCAAAAAAACGGAACGGACGAAAAACGGACGTTAGCGGATGATCCGTTTACCATCCGATCCGCTAACGTCAGTTTTTCATCAAAATATGTAAAAAAAAAAAAAGTTCTAAAAAAAAAACGGATGAAAAAAACTGATGAAAAACGGACGGAAAACGGAACGGAAACGGATGTAAACGGACGAAAAACGGATGAAAAAACGGATCAACTGAAGGGGGAAAAAACTGATCTAAAAAACTGAACGGACGTGTGAAAGAGCCCTAATATATAACTGGAAGCTGATTAGTTTCTATGCAAAGCTGCACCAGATTTTGCACCCTCGAGCTTTAGTAATAAATAAGATTTTTATGGATGATTTGCTTTCAAAGGTCAAACCAACTTTTGTGGCTAGGGACTTAGGGCTCTTTCACTCGTCCGTTCAGTTTTTTAGATCAGCTTTTTCCCCCTTCAGTTGATCCGTTTTTTCATCCGTTTTTCGTCCGTTTTCCGTCCGTTTACATCCGTTTCCGTTCCGTTTTCCGTCCGTTTTTCATCAGTTTTTTTCATCCGTTTTTTCATCCGTTTTTTGTTTTTTTTAGAACTTTTTTTTTTTACATATTTTGATGAAAAACTGATGTTAGCGGATCGGATGATAAACGGATCATCCGCTAGCGTCCGTTTTTCGTCCGTTCTGTTTTTTTGACGGAAGAAAAATAGGGTTTTCTTCCGCCCAAAAAAACGGAGCTTACCGCAGACGGATGTTAACGGATGATCCGTTTACCATCCGATCCGCTAACGTCAGTTTTTCATCAAAATATGTAAAAAAAAAGTTCTAAAAAAAGAAAAACGGATGAAAAAAACTGATGAAAAACGGACGGAAAACGGAACGGAAACGGATGTAAACGGACGAAAAACGGAGGAAAAAACGGATCAACTGAAGGGGGAAAAAACTGATCTAAAAAACTGAACGGACGTGTGAAAGAGCCCTAATATATAACTGGAAGCTGATTAGTTTCTATGCAAAGCTGCCCAAATTTTGCACCCTCGAGCTTTAGTAATAAATAAGATTTTTATGGATGATTTGCTTTCAAAGGTCAAACCAACTTTTGTGGCTAGGGACTTAGGGCTCTTTCACACGTCCGTTCAGTTTTTTAGATCAGCTTTTTCCCCCTTCAGTTGATCCGTTTTTTCATCCGTTTTTCGTCCGTTTTCCGTCCGTTTACATCCGTTTCCGTTCCGTTTTCCGTCCGTTTTTCATCAGTTTTTTTTTTTTTTAGAACTTTTTTTTTACATATTTTGATGAAAAACTGACGTTAGCGGATCGGATGGTAAACGGATCATCCGTTTTTTTCATCCGTTTTTTCATCCGTTTTTTGTTTTTTTTTAGAACTTTTTTTTTTTACATATTTTGATGAAAAACTGATGTTAGCGGATCGGATGATAAACGGATCATCCGCTAGCGTCCGTTTTTCGTCCGTTCTGTTTTTTTGACGGAAGAAAAATAGGGTTTTCTTCCGTCCAAAAAAACGGAGCTTACCGCAGACGGATGTTAACGGACGTTAGCGGATGCTCCAAAAAACGGACGAACTGAACGGACGTGTGAAAGAGCCCTTAGAAACAACTGATTTCCAGTAAATGAATTGGTACCTGTCTATTTTATTGTATAGTACATGCAGGAGAAAAAAATCCTTCCTGATCCCAAAGAGGCAATCAGATTTTCCCCGGATCAACTTTACCTATATATTTCAGTACCCAGTTATATTATGTACATTTAGGAAAGAATCCAGGCCTTTCTTAGGCTGCAAAGTCTCACATTTGCAGCAAAAATGCTACTTTAAACTGACATCAACTATTTAAAGTATATGAAAACTTTAACAATATATTTCTCTTATTTTCTACTTTTTTCTACTTATTTTCTACTTATTTTCTACTTTTTTGGTCTGTTAAATATATCATTGAACGTGTCTTTATAACTTCTGTTTGACAAGTGCTGTTATTTCAAGCGGTGAGCTGATAATTTCCCATGCTCGCTATCTCTGACTGCTATCAGCATTATTACCTGCTATCTTTATGGACTCCAAAACACCTCCCCCTGTTATGGAGAAGAGAGGAATGGGTTAGGCTCGGTTCATACTAGTGCGGTTCTTCAGGCCCAAGTTTGCTCGAGCACATCAGCCCGTTAATTTGCCACATGAAATGCATAAAAAAAAGGTGCATGCACCTTTTTAGAAATGTGGTCGCAGTAAAATCGCATGGTCTTTTTGACCATGAAATGTGTTAAACACTTGCCGACCAGCGCATGCACTTTTACGTCGGCAGAATGGCATGGACAGGCAAATGGGCATACAGGTGTTTTCCGCCGATGTCCCGCAATTGTGTCACGGAGCGACAGAACGGGGCGATGCCTGTGTATGTCCCTGTTCTGCCTAGTGACAGGACACTGATCGTCTGCTCCCTGTCATCGGAATCAGAGATCAGTGTCATGTCACAGTAAGCCCCGCTGCCACACAGTTAGAATAACTCCCTAGGACACACCTAACCCCTTCCTAGCCCCCTAGTGGTTAACCTATTCCCTGCCAGTCACATTTATACAGTAATCAGTGCATTTTTATAGCACTGATAAATGTGAATGGTCCCAAAATAGCATCAAAAGTGTCCGAAGTGTTTGCTATAATGTTGCAGTCACGATAAAAATCGCTGATCGCCGCCATTACTAGTAAAAAAAGATATTAATAAAAATGCCATAAAACTATCCCCTATTTTGTAGATGCTATAACTTTTGCGCAAACAAATCAATAAACGCTTATTGCAATTTGTTTTACCAAAAATATATAGAAGAATATGTATCGCCCTAAACTGAGGGAAAAAAAAAAGTTTTATATATTTTTGGGGGGAAATTTATTATAGCAAAAAGTAAAAAATATTGCTTTTTTTTTCAAAATTGCCACTCTATTTTTGTTTATAAAAACCGCAGAGGTGATCAAATACCACCAAAAGAAAGCTCTATTTGTGGGAAAAAAAGGATGTGAATTTTGTTTGGGAGCCACAGCGCAGGGCCATGCAATTGTCATATAAAGAGACGCAGTGCCGAATTGCAAAAAGTGCCGCCAAATCCTCAGGAGCTGAAGTGGTTCATGGAAGGTTTACCAGGTTAAAATAAAGGGGGAAAAGTGTAAAAAAGAAAACAAATGTAGTCACCACAAGGACTAGTGAGCTACAATACATCTCATTTATGTTTTTTGGTTTTAGACACACTTTAAATGTTGTCTGTGAATAAAATAGCTTAAAGAAAGTCAGAAAAATTGTTAGAATCGGTCAATTTTTATTAGTACGCCGCACTGTGAAGTCTATGCACTCCAGATATTGTTAACACTCATGTATGTTCATTGCCCACGGGAAATAAATAGGTTAATTGCATTTGCATGAAGCTGGTGCAGCTGTTGTCTGGCTGAAGTTTGTTAACTGGGTTTCTTGGTGCCCAAACAACCACAAGTTAGTGTCAGCGCTGTCGCCAGAGGCCTGGCTGTGAGTTCACTCTCCAGTCTCTCTGGCTCCAAATTTCTATACGCTTCACTCTCCTGAGCCACTGAGGGCTGGCGTCATCCATCCAGTCACAGCTCTCCAAGTTTGCCATGTGCAGTGACCCCACACTGACCCTGAACCATGATACAAACTATGGCATTGTAATTAATCTCTAATTACCCACAATACCTTAGACTGATGCTCACATATATCCCTCACCCATTCACAGTCTCTTTTCACATTGCTTGGTGTGAAATGTGTGATAAAAAGCTAACAGCCAGATAATATATTTTACTTGCATATTGTATCTACCATAATTCAAGTGCAATTTCTTCAGACTGTGGATAAATGGATACTTTTATTCCAAAAGGGAAACATTGCACATCACAATCTTACAGTAAGTCATTCAACTGGAACTTTACCCATAAAAACAAAAAACAATGTTCTTGAGCAAGAAACATACATTTAACATTAATAATTATGCTACCAAAATGAGTGCGTGGTGTAAATTGCCTCCAGCACACACAGCATCTTCCCGCAGGGATTAGCCCCAAGGGAGGGGGCAAGCACACTGACTAACCCCCAGCCATAACAGCCAGAACAGCTCGGATGATGGGGGCAAGCTTACTGAGGAGAAACAGGAAGTGAGAAATTCAAAAAAACATTAAGAAGGGAAATCGAAGGTAGAGGTAAGTGAACCAACAATGCACTAGCTTAAGGGAACCTATTTCGAAAATAAAAAACAAACCTTTACAACCCCTTTAAAGCGCCGCTAGTTTTAGCGGCAATTTACCGCTATTATAGCAGCGCTTTTCGGACACTAGTGGGGTGCTTTTAACCCACACTGGCGGCTGAGGAAAGGGTTAATAGTGCCTGTGTTGTGGCGCTGCCAAAGCTTTGCAGGCGCTTCTACAGTGCTGCCTGTTCATTTCAATGGGCAGGGTGTTTTGGGAGTGGTGTATACACCCCACCCAAAGATGCTGCTAGCAGGATTTTTTTTTTCCATCCTGCCAGCGCCCCAGTGTAAAAGCACTCGGCTTTCACACTGGGATGGCTTGGGGCTAAAACACCTGAAAAGCGCCCTAGTGTGAAAGGGGTCATACATTCCCGGAATGCTGGGATTGCTAAGACCCCTTTCACTCTTTAAGATGCTTTTAAGCTAAAAATAGCGCATGTACAGCGCTTGAAAAACGGTTCCCCTGTAGTCTCAGTGTGAAAGCATGAGTTTTTTTTACACTGAGGCGATACGCTGGCAGGACATTAAAAAAACTCCTGCAAGTACACCGCTCCTCCACCGCTCCCGTCCATTGAAATGAACGGGCAGTGTGGCCGAACCGCCAGCAAAACGGCGATTTGCTGTGGTTTTAACCCTTTTTCGGCCACTAACAGGGATTAAAAGTGCCCGCTGGTGGCCGAATACCTAAAATAGTGGAACTTTACCGCCGCCGCCTGCGCCCCAGTGTAAAAGCAGCCTTAGTGTCACATTTGATTGTGTCCTCAACCACTTAACACTTTTCTGTCCTTTTGAAGGGGTGTAGGGAAGAGAAGACTGCAGATAAACAAGTAAAACCTATGTAGGAGGATTTGTTTAATCTTTGTGTATCATGTCAGTCTGTTCACTTCAATAGGTTTATGTGACTTTCTGACTAAAGTTCCACTTCAATGCTTGTGGCCATAGGCTCCAAAATTTGGGGGTACAATAACTCATTAAAAAATGGCTTTATGTGGGCATTTACCTAACATTAACATTCATGTGTATAGGTGTACAACCCCCTGAAAACTAACAGCCTGCTTCCAGCATTTTACATCCATATGCATACGTGTGTTTATGCAATTAGGGGCTTATACCCGCCCACGGCTAATGTTTTTTAACCACTTGAGCTCCCAGCCTGTTTTTCAGATTCGGTGTTTACGAGACTAAAACAGTTTTTTTTGCTAGAAAATTACTTAAAACCCCCAAACATTATATATATTTTTTTCTAACACCCTAGAGAATAAAATGGCAGACATTGCAATACTTTTTCTCACACCGTATTTGCGCAGCGGTCTTACAAGCGCACTTTTTTTGGAAAAAATTCACATTCTTGAATTAAAAAATAAGACAACAATAAATTTGGCCCAATTTTTTTATATATTGTGAAAGATAATGTTACGCCGAGTAAAATGTTACCCAACATGTCACGCTTAAAAATTGCGCCCGCTCGTGGCATGGCGTCAAACTTTTACCCTAAAAATCTCGATAGGCGACGTTTAAAAAATTCTACAGGTTGCATTTTGTGAGATATAGAGGAGGTCTAGGGCTAGAATTATTGCTCTCGCTCTAACGATCGCGGCGATACCTCACTTGTGTGGTTTGAACACCGTTTTCATATGCGGGCGCTACTCACGTATGCGTTCGCTTCTGCGCGCGAGCTCGTCGGGACGGGGCGTTTTAAAAAAAGTTTTTTTTGTTTTCTTATTTATTTTATTTTATTTTTTAATTTTTTTACAATGAAATAAAAAAATAAAAAAATTGATCAATTTTATTTCTATTACAAGGAATGTAAACATCCCTTGTAATAGAAAAAAGCATGACAGGTCCTCTTAAATATGAGATCTGGGGTCAAAAATACCTCAGATCTCATATTTAGACTAAAATGCAAAAAAATAAAAAAAAATTCAACTGTCATTTTTCAAATGACAGGAAAAAAAAATGTTTCTTTAAGACGCTGGGCGGGACTGACGTTTTGACGTCACTTCCGCCCAGCAGAACTATGGGGACGGATGAGGGAAATCACATCCCCGCTGAGGAGCCGAACGGACCCTATCGCCTCCGCCATTACCGACGGCTACGGTAAGCGGCGGAGGGCGTGGGAGAGCGCCGGGAGGGGGGGCACCCTCTCCCGCCACCGTTAACGGCGATCTCGCGGCAAATCTGCTGCGGAGACTGCCATTATCGTGTACAGATCCGCCCCATGAAGAGATGGATATTACGGTTGTGGCAGCAGCTGCTGCCGTTACCGAGATATCCATCTTTAAAAACATGACGTAATTTGACGGTGGGGCGGGTCTGAAGTGGTTAAGGGCAGCGGAGAACACACAGAACCATGGTAGTTGGTGAACTAGCTTTCTTAAAACATTCAGCAATGCATCCATTATATTCTCAAAACATACAGTATTTCCTTTAAGTAATCCTGTTTTTTAATCATTGTATTAGTTGTGTATATTTATTACAGATATTTCTTTAGCACCATCAATTTAATTTATGGTACATTCACATCAGTCCCTTCCATGAGGGAACTTACAATGAAAGTCCCTTACTCACATGTATACATACACACACACATACTAGGAGCCAATTAACCTACCAGCATGTCTTTTGTCATGCAGGAGGAAACCCAAGCAAGCACAGGAAGAACATGCAAACTCCATGGGAGTAGTGTCCTGATTGGAACCGTGCACTCTAGTCATTTAAGGCAGGAGTGCTAACCATTAGGCCTCTGTGTTGTGCACCCTACTTTAGCTTGGACTAGAGAAAATGTTCATCCTTTTATTATAAAAGCAACAGGTTCACTTAATAAACACCCTCCTGAGCTGAACATACTCACCTTCTGTTCACTCCACCTCTGCTTCATTTCCCAGGGAAGTGGGCTGTTTTTCCTGGGTATGGAAAGCATGGGGCTTCCTCTTCTTCTTCCCACATGACAGCCTCTGGTGCATGCACCGTTCGTTAGAAACATCTGGCTGGCAGTTCGGCCATCATTTGCATGTTTCACGCCCACTCCCACATATGCCGGCTTACGCCGAGGAAACGCAGCGCAGTTTGGGAGGCAAGTGCTTTGTGAATACTGTGCTTGCCTCCCCGCGCTGCATCGGCGTAGAGCATGGGTCTTCAAACTACGGCCCTCCAGGTGTTCAGGAACTACAATTCCCATCATGCCTAGTCATGTCTGTGAATGTCAGAGTTTTACAATGCCTCATGGGAAGTGTAGTTCCGCAACAGCTGGAGGGCCATAGTTTGAGGATCCCTGGCGTAGAGTATATTAGATACGCTACGCCGGTATAAAGATGCGCCGATGGCTGTGAATCCAGCCCTTTTATTTTAAAGCAAGTAGCTTAATACACTGTTGGACTTATATTTGATTCATCTAAACTGACAAAGGGTTTTCAATTATGTGCAGCCAGTTTTGTGATCACACACTAGACAGCACGGTCAGATCTTCAAGCTCCACTTCCAGAACACAGTTTGGACATGCTTAATTGGATAGTGAATTGTCAGTAGGAGACTGATGAAGTCATTCCTCTGCTTACGCTCATCCTTTGCACTGCAGCCCACCTTCCTGTCCCTTAGTCTTGGTCCTCCCTCACCCACACTTGTTGCTGCAGAGGGGAATACGTAACATTTTTTGGTGTTATACAAGAATTTAGCCCAAACTTTTCTTTTTAAGTGTGGAGAAAAGTTATAAACTTTTTTTTTTCTGTTTTGCTGTTTTTATAACCACCCAGATTTACCCTATCCTCCTGCCCTAGTGACAACATTATTACTGGAACTGGAAGTCATAAGTAATCTTACCAGCAGGTGTACAGCAGCAATATAAAAACATTTTTATTTGAATTGCGGAGGCTATACTTCCATCAGCTTTTTGTTGCAGTTTGTATACTTGCTGGCGTGTCTCCTTCCTTCCTCTTTTGTTTGTAGCAGATTGTTAGGGTCCCTTAACCTCTCTGACGGTATGATTATGTTGTTTTGAAGCTCAAAGCGGTACAATGTTTTGCATGGATATTTGGCGTTTTATATTGTATAAAAAGGGTGTATAATAACGGCCTGCAATACACCACTCAGCACCAAATCAGTCCTACAGCTCTCCACCAGTATACCCACTAATATGTAAACCTTTAAATATCCTTTGCAGAATATCAGTGTAGTACTAAGCAGTTATTTAAAAACATTACAAAATATAAAACAGTAGTATAAAAATAAAACAGTCATATTACTGGATCATTCGGATACTAAAACAGCGCTAATCTTAAAATAAAATACCGACTGTGTGACAGAACCACAACTAAAGTCTTTTGTGTAGTGACAGTAGGAACAGTTCAAAATGTCAACGGTTGTCTTATGCCTTTCCGTTGGGATAAATTCAGATGGATTTTTCATATGGAATTCCGTTCAAGCTGTCTTGCATTCACACGGTCACACCAAATTCCATCCGTTCAAGACGTACAACACTACGACGAGCCGAGAAAAATTACGTTCAATGCATGTTTTTTTCTCCGTCGGAGTTCCATACAGACGAACGGAATTTCCAATAATTTTTTTTTTCCATGTTCTCTTTCTAAGTCCGTCAGAATTTCCGAAGGAAACAAAACCACACACGGTCGGAATAAATAAATAACTATAACAAATAATAATATAATAATAATACATTTTATTTAATAATGTAATCAAATCAAAATCGCAGAATTGTCGCTGTCGTCACTTTCAGTGTTTGATGACGAATTTCCCCACAAATCTCTATCGCTCAATTCTGCGAGTGATTCTAATTCACTATCGCTGTTTTCTAACTGGTCTAAAGCCACTTTTGACGTAAAGGGACACGTTTTGGATGCCATGGATGTTCTGAAGTTTCCATGCAGAAAGAACAGTATATATAATATAAAACTGTAGGCAGGGCATTGGACAAAGCACTGGGGACACAAGGGAGGTGAAATGATTTGATACAGTAATGTAATCTTCAGATTTGCCACTGGGCTCCGCCCCCATGCGTTGCGGCACTCGCAGGGAACGAAGCCCAGCACAGAAATGAATTGGGTGGGGGACACCGCCCGCAGACACAGCGGGGAGGCTTTGCAGGATCCTGGGGACAAGGTAAGTAACTTTACCAGGATACTGCGATGCAATCCCCAGTGTGGCTCGAGGTAATGAAAATTCACCCCGAGCCACACTCGGGAATACTGCCGGGGAGGTTAAAGGCAAACTAAACCTTGCTATTTTTTTAGCCAAGGAAGCTTCCATCTTAGCCTCTATTTGATTTTTAGTTGCCATGGTGATGCACATGTGATCAGTTATGACACCAGTGATTTGATGGCTTGACAGTTTTGTTGAGAATGCAAGCAACTGTGAGGCCTCGTACACACGACCGAGGAACTCGTCGGGCGAAACACATCGTTTTCCTCATCGATTTCCTTGTTGGGCTAGTCGAGGAATGCGACAAGCTTGCTTTGCATACACACGTTAAAGACCAAATCTCTTCATTCTCAAACGCGGTGACTTCAACACATACAACAACAGGGGAAGTTTGATTCCACTGGCACAACCCTTGGGGCTGCTTTTGCTAATCTCATGTTACTGCGTGTTCGGGTAAAGTTTGGTGAGAGACAATTTGCACTTTTCAGTCTGTTACAGCGTGACAAATGTGCTATTTCCATTACAAACGCTACTTTTACCGAAGGTGCACAGGTTTTTTACCATACATGCTCGAGTTTCTCGTTGAAAAGCAGCCCGACGAGGAACACGACGAGCCAATTTTAACTTCCGTCGAGGAAAAAGAGAACTTGCTCTCTTTTTTGCTCGTCGAGTTCCTCGACAGTTTCCTCGATGAAAAACATACACACGACCGTTTTCCTCTGCAAAAAAACTCTCCCACCGAGTTTCTTGATGGATTCTGCCGAGGAAACCGGTCGTGTGTACGAGGCCTTACAGTTATCATTCACAGCACAACTTGAATGCAACTGTTTTGGGAAACAATTAAATTGATGGGTTTTGTTCCACTTTAAGGAGAGGCCCCACCTTTTCAATACTAGGTATTGGCTCTTTCATTTTAGAACTCTGATGCCGCGTACACACGATCGGTTTGTCTGATGAAAACGGTCTGATCGACCGTTTTCATTAGACGAACTGATCGTGTGTGGGCCCTATTCATTTTCCCATTAGTCAAAAAACTTAGAACCTGTTTTAAAATTATCTGATGGTTAAAAAAAACGATAGAAAAAATAATAGTCTGTGGGGAAATCCATTGGTTAACCTCTTAAGGACCGCCTACTGCACATATAGTCGGCAGAATGGCACGGCTGGGCACATCAACGTATATATACGTTGATTTTAGCACCCAGCCGTGGGTCACAGGCGCGCGCCCGCGCGCGCCCGTGAACCGGTCCGAAGCTCCAGGACCCTGACCGCGGGATTCGCGGACCCGATCGCCGCTGCAGTGCGGCGATCCGTCCCTGGAGCTGAAGAACGGGGAGAGCCGTGTGTAAACACGGCTTCCCCGTGCTTCTCTGTGGCCGCAGCATCGATCGCGTCATCCCTGTAATAGGTGGACGCGATCGATGACGTCATAACCTACAGCCACACCCCCCCTACAGTTGTAAACACACACACAGGGAACACTCAAAGTCACAGCGCCCCCTGTGGTTAACTCCCAAACTGCAACTGTCATTTCCACAGTAAACAATGCAATTTAAATGCATTTTTTGCTGTGAAAATTACAATTGTCCCAAAAATGTGTCAAAATTGTCCGAAGTGTCCGCCATAATGTCGCAGTCACGAAAAAAATCGCTGATCGCCGCTATTAGTAGTAAAAAAAAAAAATAATAACAATGCAATAAAACTATCCCTTATTTTGTAAACGCTATAAATTTTGCGAAAACCAACCGATAAACCCTTAGTGCGATTTTTTTTTACCAAAAATATGTAGAAGAATACGTATCGGCCTAAACTGAGGAAAAAAATGTTTTTTATATATTTTTGGGGGATATTTATTATAGCAAAAAGTAAAAAATATTGCATTTCTTTTAAATTGTCGCTCTATTTTTGTTTATAGCGCAAAAAATAAAAACCGCAGAGGTGATCAAATACCACCAAAAGAAATCTCTATTTGTGGGGAAAAAAGGACGCCAATTTTGTTTGGGAGCCACGTAGCACGACCGCGCAATTGTCAGTTAAAACGACGCAGTGCCGAATCGCAAAAAGGGGCAAGGTCCTTTACCTGCATTTTGGTCCGGGTCTTAAGTGGTTAAAAATCAACGCATGCTCAGAATCAAGTCGACGCATGCTCGGAAGCATTGAACTTCATTTTTCTTAGAACATCGTTGTGTTTTACATCACTGCGTTCTGACATGATAATTTTTTTAACTGATGGTGTGTAGGCAAGACTGATTAAAGTCAGCTTAATCGGATATCTGATGAAAAATCCATCAGACTGTTTTCATCGGATGAAGCGATCATGTGTACAGGGCATGAGTCTGGCTTTTAAATAGACATGTAGGTGTAGCCTGGGAACAGTGTTTGGTGAAAATATTACAACTAATCAATTTTAGGGCTTTTCCTTGCAATGGGGCCACAGACAGGAATTCAAATCATTTGCGACTCTTCTCATTGCACAGTAATTATGGCGTATTTTATGAAGATCTGTGTACAGATCCTAAACACGACCAGCTGCCTGATTAATTTTATGTTCATCAGCCTACACCCGCTCAATAACTAACCTGGGGCAGAATGCAAGGGGTAGGTAAAAAATAAAAAGTCATATACATATACCATCATTCTCCAGTCCACTCTTGATAACATGGCCTTATTATATGCTTTTATAAATGTCCATAAAACCTTGTCCTCTATAAACATGCTGACATATGTATCCAATAACTGTCAAGCCTAGAATCTGAGCACAAACTTATATTTTAAAGAGCAAGAAACATTCCATATTCAGAGCAAAGAACAACATATAAAGATGTTTATTGTCTGGTCTTTATGTTTCTTCATACGTTTAAACAGTGATTTTATCTGTGGGAAAATTCTATAACCAGAAACCATATGGAGTGAAAAAGGCAGAGTAGAATATAACTTTTACTACCTGTCTGCATCTGAAATCGATGCCAGGCAGAGTATTTTGGACTTCCACCTCTTATCATACACCACAAAAAAAGAACAGTAAATGAAGCTACAAAAGTGTAGGATAAAGGAACCGATCACACTTGGGGATTCTTGACAAACACTTTGCCCATAGAAGAGCAATCTGTGGTGGAATGCTTTTCAGAGGGCTTTTGACAGGTGGTGAGGAGGCATTGTGTTGTGTCCTAACCACCTGTTTAAAACCCTTAAAAACCCTCACTGCCACACCATAACCATGTGCATTGCATGCAGTTGGTCTAAGATCTCATATTTACACTAAAATGCAATATAAATATGCTGATAAAAGTGATCCTATGGTGAATTCACCGCAGAGACCACTATTATCGGAAACTGTACTGTCCGCTGAAGAAGAGGATATGTTATGGCAGCTAGCTAGCTATCCCTCTTCAAACAGCCAACGTATTTCAGCGTGCGGCAGTCCAGAAGTGGTTAAATATCATGCATGGGGGTCCCTTTAGTCTGTCTGTAAAGTAGCGTAACTTTCCGATGTGTTTTACAGGCCCGCAACAAAATAAAATTTCTAAAGGAAAACATGTAATTTAACCACTTGCCTACTGTGCACCTACACCCCCTTCCTGCCCAGACGAAATTTAAGCTTCCGGCACTGCGTCGCTTTAACTGACAATTGCGCGGTCGTGCGACGTGGCTCCCAAACAAAATTGGCGTCCTTTTTTTCCCACAAATAGAGCTTTCTTTTGGTGGTATTTGATCACCTCTGCGGTTTTTATTTTTTGCGCTATAAACAAAAATAGAGCGTCAATTTTGAAAAAAATGCAATATTTTTTACTTTTTGCTATAATAAATAACCCCAAAAATATATAAAAAAATTTTTTTTTTTCCTCAGTTTAGGCCGATACGTATTCTTCTACATATTTTTGGTAAAAAAATAAATAAATAATTAGCGTTTATCGATTGGTTTGCGCAAAATTTATAGTGTTTACAAAATAGGGGATAGTTTATGGCATTTTTTTTTTTTTTACTATTAATGGCGGCGATCTGCGATTTTTTTATTGGGACTGCGACGTTATGGCGGACACTTCGGACACTTTTGTGAAATTTTTGGGACCATTTACATTTATACAGTGAACAATGCTATAAATATGCATTGATTACTGTATAAATGTGACTGGAAGTGAAGGGGTTAACCACTAGGGGGCAGGGAAGGGGTTAAATTTGTGTCCTATGAGTGTTCTAACTGTAAGGGGAGGGGGGGTGACTGGGGGAGGTGACCGATTGTGTCCCTATGTACAAGGGACACAACCGCTCTCCTCTCTCCCTGACAGGGACGTGCAGCTCTGTGTTTACACACAGAGCTCCACGTCCCCGCTCAGTTACTGAGCAATCGCGTGTGCCCGGCGGCGATCGTTGCCGCCGGGCACTCGCACGGGATCCCCGCAGAGCGGCGGGTGCGCGCCCGCCCGCGGCTTTAAAAAGACATCACGTCATATGACGTGATGTCAGAACAATGGAGTCCTCCGCCCGCCGTCATTTGACGGTGGGCAGAGGACAAGTGGTTAAACTTGCTTGTGTAATGTATTGTCGGCTCCTGCTAATATATATTTAAAAACGTGCGTGCGGCCATGTCCCCCCAAGTCCATAGCAGGCCCCTTGGGTGTGGTATGGATATTAAGGGGAACTACACACCAAAAAAAATGGTGTGGGTTGGTCCCCCCAAACCTATACCCTTCCCTTCAGGTCTGGTATGGATTTCAAGGGGAACCACATGCCAAAGTAAAAAATGGCATGGGAGTCCCCCCAAATCCATACCAGACACTTACCCAAGCATGCAACCTGGCAGGTCAGGATGGGCGAGCGCCCCCCCCCCTCTTGAACCGTACCAGGCCACATGCCCTCAACATGGGGAGGGTGCTTTAGGGTCCCCCCAAAGCACATTGTCCCCATGTTGATGGAGACAAAGGCCTCAGTCCCACAACCCTTGCCCAGGGGTTGTGGGGGTTTGCTGGTAGGGGGCTTATTGGGATCTGGAAGCCCCCCCCCCATGTAAATGGGTAGGGTTATGTGAATTTCATTTCTTTTTTCTTTTTTAAAGCACATGATTAGAGCCTGAGGCTCTAATTGGCTTTAAACAAAGGGAGGGCTCGGGGTGCAGAGCACTGCACGACACTGTGTGCTTCTCCTCCCAGCCAATCAGGAAGCATGTCCTGAGACCCAATTGGCCAGGGAGTCCAGGCTTTTGTGCGAGTGAGGGGGCAGGCTTGTTTGCTGCCACCTCCAAAAAAAAATATTTAACACCAGCTGCCTCTGCTCAGGAGGAACCCTAATTGGCCTAGACTGAGATTTAATTTTCGGTGTGCTGGTGTGATTGGAGTACCTCTGTACTACTTAGTGAGAACCTGCTTGTTTCCAGTGGCCCCTTCAGGAGTGAGTGTTACATAAGGCAATTGTTTCCATGATCCAATCAGGTGCAAGCAAAAGTACTGTTTTTTTTTTTTTTTTTTTTAATTGACCTTGCATGTGAATGGGTACACATTGCAAAGTGAAATTTCACCATGATCATTGAGCTCTGGAACACATTGCCTTACAAATTGAATGGACCAATGTGTATGTAAGGGGGAGGCCCCACGAACCATATTGTTTTTAGTAAACTTAAAAAAGATTGTACTATCATCTTGTAATATGCGTGGTTAGCCTTAGGATACAGGGGTCCCGAGTTACAAACATCTGAGTTGCAAACGACTCCTACTTATGAACGGGTGTTAGTGAGGAGCTCCAAGAATCCTGCACTACATCCTTAGCCATCCTTGCACATAAACACGGAAAAACAACCTACTTACCTGCCTGCCTGTTCCTCTCCATACCCTGCTGTGTCCTGTGCCTGTATTGTGGCAATCCCGCACTCCCGCTGCTATCTTCCTGGCATGTGCCTTGCTGGAGTGACCCATTCCTGTCCTGGTTGCGAGTTAAGGGGCCCCCTTTGTCATCCTGCCTGCCCATCACCAGGCCTGGTACGGTCTGATGGCCTGCCGGGCTGCTAAAACCGCCCATCAGGGCCGCGGCCTGGTCCGGCCTAGTGCGGCCTAGTGAAGCCTGCAGATCACCACTCTTTCCTGCGCTGCTGTTTCAACTTACAAACAAATTTGACGTAAGAACAAACCTACAGTCCCTATCTTGTTCGTAACCCGGGGACCCCCTGTACTCTGAGGTGCAATTTACACATTTCCCAAGTTGTGTCAGGATCTCATTTCACCTTTGCTAATCAGAGATATTGGCTATTAAGTAATTCTTTTTCAACATTGATGTACAAGGATATAACACAAAAAAAATATAATTAGCATTTCAGTGTTGCAAAAAACGGCAAATTTAATTAGAAAACAAATGGAAACATTGGGAGGGCTCTGGAGGTTTAATAAGTAGTTTTGTTTATTTACTTGTTTCTCGTCTCTGCTCTTTGCGCTCTTTTGTTTCGCTCACTAATGAACGGGCCTGTGTCGGAGCGGCATGAATGAACAATGTTTTAGGCATTTAACCATAAAACGAGTTTTTGTTAAAGACACAGTAGAGTTCCATGTTGGCTATGAATGAATACAGGACAGTGTCTTTTCATTTGTACTAATATTAGGGCAGCAGTCAGATGCAAATTAGCTATCTGTTCACAGACTATAGACACGCTGAGGCTTTCAGCAGCAGACAGTTTAATCCCAATGAAACGTCAATGGATTGCAATTTACTTTCTCCTGTAAGTGACTGAGGTGAACAGCTTGGGTCTGTCCCGCTTAGGTGGGACTGCACATCCCAGCACGGCATGACAGCAGTTGAGTATCGGTGAACTGAACAGTCATTTATGTGTGTTACTTATTTTATATGTACAATGGCAGATATATATTGTAGGCACCAGCAGTCAGGGCTGCTGTTAGAAATCATAGGGCCCGGTCTACCTGACAGAGCTCCCCCACCCCCCAAAAATATCAAAACAATATTTTTGCTAAAAATGCATTAAAATCATTATTAGCAGACAAAAAAACGCAGCTAAATTTCTGCTAAAGCTAGAAATTTATTGAGTTAATAAATTAAGCTATGTGTGTAAATTAGGTGTTGGTGGTCATTCACGTGGGTGCTGTAGCCTGCATAGTGGGAATAAGCAGTTTGTTTTTTGTAGCTGTGTGAAGGCAGTCTATGAACACAGCTACAGGTCCTAATTTGATAGGTGTGTGAGTTTGCATTGGGGGCCACGCATCCATTTGTGCACACCTGTCAAATAAGGACCAATGTTTATGTTTGTACAGCCACTGCACCCCTATAGAATAACAGGTGGCTCCAGCCGCATGGACAAAGTGACTGTATGAATATGACCTAAGGGATTGTTCACATGTGAGGTTGAGCTTGCAAAACCCCAAGGAGTTTCACTTTTACCGCTACCCATTTACCTGCAGAAGTAGCAGCTGGGGGTATACATGTAGTTGTGCTCCCGTGGGGTCTCTGCGTGTTTCAGCATCCACACATCACCCTGCTTGGTCAGACATCCATTTTAGGCACACTTTCTCTAGACAATGAATAGTCTCTTGCTTGTTTTTTTTTTTTTTGTAGCATTACCCCCATTGGAGCTGCTGGATTTTGGGGCGGCGTGTTACCTAATGGCCCCTTCAGAATTCTCTAGGGGCGAGTATTGCGTATGTGCATAAACAGAAGTAAAGGAATGTCCAGACAGGTGCTCTTTTGCTGTGGTCTTTATTACCCAGCCGGGAAAAAACATTAAACTTGTGGTGAGGAGATTAAAGTTAAAATGATGATAGGAAACAGTCCTGCTCCCAAACGTAACACTTCTCTTCGCCACTCCCACCAGAGTGGGTGCAGTGTACCCGGACAGGCCTCACTCACTGACCTGGCAGCCGGAGTATCACTCGGACAATGGTTGGAATAAGTCTCTGCCACAGACCCTCCTTGGTGAACTTGAACTTGGGACAAAGTCTCTGCCACAGACCCCTCTGAAAGAGCCTCAGAAGATACCTCTGCCACAGGTCCCCTCTGGGTTGGACCAAATAGCACCCAGCTTGGGATCTTTAAAAGAGGGAACCCAGTCGCTCACTGGATCCCCATTGCTGGTTCAGATACTCTCCGGAACCAGGAACACCACACGGCGCCCTGGCCAGGTAGGCCACAGCACCGTGATGTGGCCACCCCAAAGGTGGGCGTCACATTGGACGAAGAATACCCAGAAGCAATGGCGTACACTACTGGGGTTGGAAGAATACCCCAGCACAGCAGAATGGGCTCACAGCACAGCCAAGCTGAGACAGAGACCGCAATTTGCTACTAACAATCTGGATAAGAGTTTAACTACATTCTGATCTATACTTAAATTTGACTAGCACCAGTACCATAAAGTACATGGGCGTTACATTTTTATTAGAGGATTAAACTTGGATGGGGAAAAGGGACATGGGATGCCCAAATGATGAATACTTCTAGTTGAAATAAAGGTAATTGAATCCAAATTGACAGCCTCTTATACTGCACATCTCCTCCAGCACACTACTTGAGATCACTTGCTTTCCTTACTGTCCAGTTCTAGATTCCTGACCTCAATCTGAATAAGTCCTAACATTTTCCTAGTAGCCATATTAGATGAAGAAGATAATTGTTCTAACTGATCCTTGGTGGACTTCTGCTTTCTAGCACATCCAATGCAAATCCTGGCAACCCTCCTCGCTGCAGCAACTTAACTTCAACAACACCACAGTTTCAACCTCTGACTCCACATCCAATCCTGGCATGTCTCTCCAAGAGCATCTCACTGTGCTTTTCACTCACCGACCCTGTCATGGATCCCTCCTGAATGACTTTCCTGGCCGTGTTCCCCACTGTCTTCCTCCTGTTCCAGGACCCCTTTCAATGACTGTGTAGAGAATGCTCCATCCCAGCTCCCAAGGTACACCCCCCTCAAAAAATGGGTCCCTCAAGGGCTACCACAGCCTAACACACCATCATTTAGTTCTCCCACCCGACAACTCCTCCTACAACAGGCTGACCATGGGTACATATAGGAGGCCTGCCCCCTGCCAATCCTAGTTAGAGATTGGTCAGGACTCCCAAATACAACCCATGTCACTCCAGCACTCTTCCCTGCCTCTTTTACAGAACCTTCTCACTGGAAACAGAGGAGGTGCCCAAGAGCTGAAGCACATGTCAGTCACCTGCTGCTACACTAAACCACTCTCCTGCCCCCAGATCAAAAACAAACAGGCCTGCCTAAATTTACCTGCACTGGCAGCAAAAACACAAACACTACTCTAGCACCTACCTAGAGGGTGCTACACTCACATGCCATGGCCACAATGCTTTGCTTCACAGCCATGGAAGGAATTATACCCCCTTTCAACATGACCCATATAAACGAATGGAGCTACTCTGCAAGTGCACACATTTTTCTATGCTTCAATTATGAATTATTACAGGAGTGATTGGTACTGATCACTGTGTACATTCAGGAAAGGAAGGGCCTGGTAAATATGACATATTTGCCTCCCCCCACTCTCCATCCTGAACTAGATCCTCCTATGATCCACAGAAACTGCAGCCAGGCGGGAGGAGAAGCCGACAATCCCCCTATGGCTCTCCCTGCAGCTGGCTTCATTGCAAGAGGACCCAAAGGGTGATGAAGTTCAGTGATAAGGCAGTACAGATGGACTTCCTGCTCATCGGCCCCCCTGTTGAACTGATAGGGCCCAGCAGCTATCTATACATATAAGAATTTGATTTAAGATCTTTTACACAAACAATATTTTGTATGAAAAACAATTTCAGGCCTCGTATTCACACCTTCTTTGGGACTGACTATGGTAGACTCAGGGGGTCTCCTGAAAACAGGTACGGGAAGCCCTGTACAAGGCAATGAAAGGCTGACAGCGTCTGGTAAATGTTTACATGTAACCAAACAGGTAGAAATTACCTGTGAATCATCGGCCCTGAATGCAGCCTGTTAGTGTCCAGGGCCAAATAGCCACAGGCAATCACTGTAGGTTTCTTTGTATGAGCCTTTCAACCCACAGCTGTTCACTGGAAACCACACTGCATTCCATGCAGGAAATTGTAGTTGCCCCCAAACACAGGTATGAATGTACAGCATTGTAAGACATGAAAGTAGATCTAAACCCTCATTCAATTTCTAAGGTACTATGTAGTACAAGCAAATTAATACATTTTTTCTTTTTATATAAAAATTATTGTGTTACCTTGTTTCATCCTTACTTTGTGTCTCAGTGCTGCTAATCTCCCCCTGCATTTTCAGCCACTTGTTGTCTAAATAGTAAGGTTTGCAGCATCAACATTATTATTCTGGACCAATTTACTGACAACTGTGCAATATTTTGGGAAGGCCTTTTTTAGTCTCCAGCATGTGCGCGGGCGTATGACATAGTGACAACCAAGGAGAACATTTGGGAGACAGGGAGAGAATGTTGTCACACCTAAACAGAAAGTGTCTGAACAAGGACAACAAGGACAACCATGGCTGGATCACCAGGTAGTATTTTAATGAAAGCTGAATATTAAAGGGGCTGTAAAGGTTTAATTTAAATTTTATTTTTTAAATAACAAACATACCATACTTACCTCCACTCGTCTTCTGGCCTTCTTCGGTGGCTGTCTGGGCTCCTCCCCACAAGAGCTTACCTCCCTCTGGGAAGCACTCTCCCAAGGGGGTTAGCTTGCAGGCGCGCTCCCTTGTGATACAGATACGTCATTGATTTTATTGACAGTAGTGGGAGCCAATGGCTGTGCTGCTATCAATCATTCAATGAAGAGCCCACAAGAGCTGGGGGAAAGCATCGCAGGATCGTGCCCACCCATAGGATGCATTAAGGTGAAAAACACAAAGCTTTACAACCTCTTTAAAGAATGTCAAAAACAACTTTTGAAATAATATTAGCACGTAAGCCAGGATTCTCACTTACTGTTTTCTTGTGGATTCGGAACTTTTTGCATGTTCAGGTGTTTTCAAGTCTGATCATTTTTTGTTTTAGCCAATTGAAAGCTAATTACAAGGGAGCTGTGGTGGCTCAACGTGATTGGCACTGCGCTGACAAGCCATTCACCTCTGCAGCCAAGGGTTCGGATCCCGGTCTCGGCTACATGTGAATTGAGTTTGGTGGTCTCAGCCTGGCTCCCGGTGGGTGTGCTATGCAAGGTACGCCTGTGCTTAGTACGCCCACCCCCCCCCCACAAAAAAACCACCACACTTGCACGCACACGAAAATTGGTTTAAAAAACACATGCACTTTGGCCATGCGGTCTCTTAAATAAAGAGAGGCGAAGGACCTACGGGGCTGGCTGGGTGGGCTAGGCCCCCTCACTCCCTCATAGGGGAGTCCCTCTGCCCCGTTGGGCCCCAGTTGGGCTCCCAAGAGGAGCAGGTAGGGCGGGGTGAGTGGGAGGCCCCCCTTCACACCCGCCATTGCCACCAGGGGCATGGAGAAGGATGGCGATTGCCTCCGGGGGGAGGGTCTGCCTACTCCCAACTCCTGCAGTCCGGCTCCTCTCTCTCGAGTTCACGCACAAAAATACACTTTAAAAAAAAAAAAAAAAGAAAGCTAATTACAGGGAGCAGGAGACAGTTGTTAGGCACTCCCCCTGAAATCTATTGGGGTCAAAACCATATGAAGAAGGTACTATACGTTTTCTGATTGTCGAGAGACTCCACAAATGTGAAGGGGCACAATACAATAACAAGGAAATGTGAATGTTGAGTGTTAAAGCACTTAAATGCATTTCAAATTGCTCAGGTGTGAATGGAGACTTACAGCTTACATGAGATTATAGTAATTGGGTTTAAATTCTTTACTTCAAAATAATAATTATTTTGATGAAGAGGTTATATCTTTTAAAAATAAAATGATCGTGTTTATCTACAATCATTCGCATTAAAAAGTCCAATCTGTCCTGATGAGAAATCCAGTAAAATTCAACCAAATCAATCTTTGCAAGGCATTGGGGTTTAGTTACCAAAGGAATAGAGACTGTTCATTTTGCCACATGTATGTTTACGTAACTCATTGAATGAATAAAAACTGTGTTCATCCAATCATATGTAAGGAAAACATTCTGTTTTAATATTTCCCTTGCATGTGATTCAACATAATTTCACCTTTTTCATTGTGAACACTGACATTGCAAATTGAACATTCTCTACTAGTTTGGTAAATCAGTCCTAAAGTGTATAGTTTGAACCACTAGTATCAATATACCCCTATGTGCATAATATCTTGACTGCTGTAAATCAGGGAGGTTAAGTGACCTCATTTGAACTCCTTCACCGCTGAAGAAGTCCCCGCTCATAGAGGACGTAACGCGTACGGGAGGAGCGTTGTGACGTCACCCGCGGCTATCACTTTGCTCAATATACACGCTGTATACATCGGCATTACGATCCAAACGGAGAGCACTATGTTTTGGCATTTGTTTATTACATGACCTGGGATGACCTATCGGTTTCTCTGTGACGTCTCCACTACTGCTGGATTTGCTGATATTTATACATAAAGCGCATTTTAACCCTCCATAATCAAAGGGTCCAGGTGGTGAGGTGGGAGGCCATTCCATGAGGTGGTGGATGTGTGTCTAGCATGTGTGAAGTTATCTACACAGTCATCTGTCTGTCTACATTGGCACTCACTGGAGGTGTACTGCGATTTTATGGACTATCTATTCATCTTTTATTATTTTATTTGAGCGCTGCACCATCTGTATTTTTTTTTTTAATTCATTTGAACTCTAGCAAAAATCTATTTTTAAAATGTACAATGGACCAACATGGTTAGCTGTAATCACTGATCTGAGAACTGCAGGGGATTCTCAAAGTCACTGTGGTAGCCTGTGCCACATGCAGGGCATATAGGAAGCATGTTGGTAGGTGCTGAACATATGAATGTATTGTGCCAAATAAGAGTTGAAGCGTTTGTTACCCCAACACTTCATATTCTTGATATGCACCTGCTATACCATGTACTTGTATTAGAAAGTCCCCTGTTCTCTTTGTATTGCTTCCTTCATGTGAAATACCTGGTGTTCCTGCCAGTCTCTCTGCTTACCTGTTAAATACTGATCACACTAAGCAGGAGAACACAGCTTGGTTAGTCCACTAGCCAGTTCACTAGCCATGCTAGGAACTCAGTGTACTCTCCTCAAATTGTCCTGACAGGCCCCCATTACTCAGCCATTCACCGGTAAGATGATACTGCTGCTTCTACTCCCCCAGCTCTTATGCAGCAGAGATCAGAGGGAATATGATCATTTATTAAAAAAAAGGGAAAACTAGTATTTATAATGTTTATTTTTTATTTTTATATCTAAACAAACATTTTAAACTGAATGGGTTGTTTTACAAGGCGATCGTTTACAATCACGTTAATGTTTGGTGTTGCAGGGGTTAATACTCAGTGCTGTGGTGTGCCTTCCCCTGCATGTGTCACTTCCTGCTTCTGAGTTGATATATGAAGCAGGAGGCCGGACATCATGGCTGTCTGGGGATGGGAAGTAATCAGTGAGGATGAGTGGTGTCAAGATGTAACCGAACTACACAGTGGAGTTCCCCTTATGTGGGACTCTAGGATGGGCTCTGAGGACTAGACTATTGATGCTACCTTCTGGGGATGCAACTAAGCAATAAAAAGGTATGCACAGCGATGTTTGCTACAGCTTTGTTAACAAGGGAGGGTAAGAATGAAAATGTAATGAACTGTAAATACAACTTTATTTAGTGAATTAAGTTACTGGTAAAGAGAGCTCATATGGTTTGAATCATTTTCGAAGAGTGTTGGTTTCACAGTGCATTCGGAGAACAAAGTGTACAATTACAGTTAACCCATGAGATTATGAAGTGAAGAGTGATAAGAAAGCGGAGCAGCCAGTTCGGGAGTGGGAGCAGTGGTGGGCGGAGATGGAAGTTCTGTACTCTACCTAGTGGCCAGGGGTCCGGGTGCAGGAAGGATCCTCTCACAACACAAGGAGGAGTCCTGTCCCGTGGCACAGGAGCAGGTGTGAGGACAGCAGGAGCCAATGACGACATCCAGGAGATCTCCAGAGAGAAAACAGCTGGGTGGCTGGTGAGAGAGATAGCCTGAGGACTGAGAAGTGTCAGTCTGACAGGACTGTGGAAGATTAGCCAGGAGGGCTAGTGAAAGGGGCAGCTGAAGCCAGGTGGGCTGTCAATGCCTGAAGAGGTGGTGCTGGGATCAGTAGAAGCTGGACACTGGGACATTTCTACACACCAAAGGGGCCTGCGGTCCCTGGCTGTAAAGGGCTGTTACTGGATCTGGCTGAATGCCTTGTCAGATCCCCCAAACAGTGTTACTTAGTGTTTCTGCAAGCAAGATTTGTGCAGGAGGCAGAAGAGCAGTGTATATATGGACTTTATATAGTTGTGTCCCTGAAGAGTTCCCTTTACTGATGAGTCAAGTGGACATCCCATATTATCCCTATCCAAGTTTAATACCCCTAATAAACAAAGAAATCAAAGTTGCCGGACGTTTTCCTGACTTAAGTGTGTTGTGGAAATTGGTGTGCCTGGCTGTACATGGCGGGGGTCCCTATTCATCAGCGGCTCCTACGGGGGTAATGCTACAGTTATTATATGCATCCTTCTTTTAAAGGTGGGCTATTAAATAAAAGGAGTCCTGTGGTTACAATGTCAATTTAAAGTGATTTGTTTTGCGTGGCTACCTCTGGACTCAGTATTCCATGCAGGGCTTTTTTTCAGCTGGAACTTGGTGAAAACTCAGTTCCACCACCTCTAGCTCAGGCCCTCTGCTTCCTGCTGACCGCTATCACTTGTAAACACAGGAGCTCGGCTTCTGTGTTTACCGGTGATAGCTTGTCTCTCAAGGACTCCCACAGATCTGATCTCCTTAGCAGCTCCAATTAAGTGCAGGATAGGAACAAGGGAGATGCAAGTGCCCGGGGTGCATTGTGGATGCCGACACTCCTACTAGATGATCTCCCTGCAAGTGAGAGAGGAGTAGTCACCTGCAGTGTGTGCGGAGGTACTAGAGCAGGCGTGTGCTAAAGCTTAATATAGCAACAGAAGTAAGATATGTGGAAGATGGTGGAGCTTTTAAGTGTACATAGCACACCCCCGACCTCTGCATGTAGCGCATCCCTGGGTGAGGTTTTCTTTGGGGGTTGTGGTTGATTTCCTGCACCTATTTTCTAAAAAAAAAGCCCTGACTCCATGAGTCACTAAGACATAATATGTTAGAAACAACTGAGGTCTGCATGAAATCTGAACTCTGCAACTGCCTCCCTTTTATGTGTAAGTGACTCAAAGTACTGAAGAAACTAAATTAGCATGGCAGCCGGGCAGCTTGCATTTTGAGAACAGCAGATCAGCAGAACCCTACATATTCCTCATAGTAAAGGTCTCCTTTAAAAGGTGAACTTGGTAAACAAGATGAATTTTCGTTGTTGTTAATAATCTTTCTTTTTAAATTGGCATGTTCTAGGAATGTCAAAAGTCTGTAAAAAAAAAAAAATGTAAGTTAACAATGCCTCAAGTGGCAACATTGCCCAACAACACCAGTTCACAGGAGTTTCTATAGCCATCTTGACAATGGTGCACTTTAATCAGGGCTTTTTTTCTGGGGGAACTTGGTGGAACTCAGTTCCACCACCTTTGGCTCAGACCCTTTGGTGCTCGCTCACCACAATCACTTGTGAACACAGAAGTCTGGTTTCTGTGTTTACAAGTGACTGCTTTGTAACCCCCTGAAGTCTGCACACTGTATGTAATGCAATTCTGGTATTTAACGCCCCTTTAAGACCCTTCTACTGTTTGTGAAATCTGAACGGGTCGTGGTTGAGTTCCTGCACCTATTTTCTGAGAAAAAAAGCTCTGACTTTAATTATGATCTCCCTTCAAGTAGAATGTTTTAGAAAATTGAGAATGTGCAATTACTATGAACGGTGCTCTACTTCAAGCTGAAGTATATTATTTCAGAAAATATGGTCCAAGTGTAAACTGTTCTTAGCGAAAGCTATACATGTATACTTTGTGTTGTAGTACAGCTATTTATTTAGAGATGAAACCATTCTATTGAGTTCTGAATACTTACTGTGCATGACCTCAATGCACTGCAGAGGATTGTGTTGTGATAAAACCATCAAAGCAATTTATCAAGCAGGAGGGCTCTTGAAACATCAATAAAATGTGATACAACGCCTGCAGGCTACTATTGCAAATAATGTGGCAGTTAATTGCCTATTTTTTTATTTATTAAATAAGTAATAGAAGAAAATATATCCTTGGATAATCTTTCAGTTATTTGATTCAGCCAACATTTTCACACACAGCTTTACACAGCTATATGGATAGATAGATCGATAGATAATCCAAACACCAACGTATACACACTGTATATACACAACACATAGGTCAAAAGGGATCAGCAGAAGAGGTGGCCTGCTTCTGCATTGTAGCAGGGGGGGGCACCCAACGGGCTTTCTCTACCATAACATGATAGGGCCCCATTTTGCCGTCAAAACAGTCCTGACCTACTGAGGTTTGGACTGCATGCTGAGGGTATGCTGTGGTATCTGTCACCAAGCCACCAGTAGCAGATCCTTTAAATCCTGTAGTTTGTTTGGTCAGGCCTCCTTGGATTGGACTTTTTTGCCAGCACATCCCACAGATGCTTGATTGGATTGAGATCTGGAGAATTTGGAAGCAAAGTCATCACCTCAAACCTAGTGCGTTCCTCATTCTTGAATTCTTTAGACTAGGCCACCTACTTCAATTGCTGTGTGGTCCAGTTCTGATGCCCTCAAGCCCATTTTAGACACTTTTGGTTGTGGACACAGATCAGCATGGGCACCCTGACTGGTCTGCAGCTGCCCTGCCCCATACACAACAATCTGTGATGTACTGTGTGTTCTGACACCTTTCTATCAGAACCAGCATTAACTTGTTCAACAATTTATGCTGGAGTAGCCCCTTTATTAGATCTGACCACATGGGCCAACATTCACACCCCAGGTTCATCAATGAGCCTTGGCTGTCCATGATTCTTTCACCGGTTTGTTGGATTTCCTTTCTTGGACCACAATTAGTAGGTCCTGACTATTGCACTTTGGGAACATCACACAAGAAGTGCAGTTTTGGAGTTGCTCTGACCCAGTCATCTAGCCATTACAATTTGGTCAAAAACTCCTCAAATCCCTCCACTTAACCATTTTTTCTGCTTTCAGTACATCAACTTTAGGGACAAAATATTTACTTGCTATATCTCACCCACTTTCAGATGCCATTGTAGCAAGATAATCAGTGTTATTCACTTTACCTGCTAGTGGCCATAATGTTATTGTATATACAGTATATTACTATATTATATCAGACAACTTGCTGAATATGAATCCCTTTAGTTATAGATGTCTCAGGTTAGATTTTACTTTCCACTGACGCAGGAGCAATTTGTCCTGCCACTGCTACCAATGCAGTAGAATTTACAACCATTACTTTTTGTGGGTGACTTTCACACTGTGCTTGACCCATCTGTGGACCGCCTGTGGGGTGGGGGCAGACCGTACCCCTCATTTGTTGATTTGTTTGCTCTCTTACGGAACTGTGGCGTTGGAAACATCCGGATGACATCCGGATGACAGGCAATTTTCGGACTCATTCCACACTATGTCACGCATAGATATGGCATTTGCTCCATCGGATGTACTGTCTTTGGTGCATTCGGTCAAGTACCTACCCAGAGGTATATCAGACCATGCTCCCCTAATGGTCAGTCTCCTCCTCCTGCCAAAGTCAGGCCCCAGGGCCTGGAGGTTGAACTCCTACTGGCTCGAGGACGAGCTAGTACAGACTGAGTGTCAAACAGCTATGGTTGACTATTGGACCCTCAATCAGGACTCAACTGGTATCAGCAATGCCTGGGAGGCCTCCAAGGCAGTGCTGAGAGGATCCTTTATGTCAATCACGGGTATATTGCGTAAGAACTATCAAATACACACTGATGAACTTGAACAGGGTATGGTGTTATCCGAGGCTGAATACTCTAAATGTCCCAATGCAGATACATTGACCTCATGGCTCCATGATCGTAGAAAGTATGAACTTCGGCTGTTAGACTTGACTAAAAAACGCATGCTCTATGTTACACAGAAGACATTTGAACATGGTAACAAGGCGGGGCGCCTACTCGCGTATATTACAAGAGCGGAGAGTACCCCTATCTCTATCCCTAGGATATTAACCACAACAAACCACATTAGTGATGTCCCTCAGGATATAACGGAGGCCTTTCTTTCCTTTTGCCGTGACCTTTATACCTCCAGGGCTGACTACTCAGACGCGCAGCTTGACGACTACTTGACTCAGGTACCTCTTCCAAAACTGACAGCCAGGGCGAGGGAGGAACTGGATGAGCCGCTGTCTGTGGAAGAGCTGTCACTTGCAATTTCACAGATGCCGGCTCATAAATCACCAGGATTAGACGGGTTCCCAGTGGAATGGTATAGGCAGCTCCAGCATCTTCTTGCCCCTCTGCAACTTAAGACTTATAATGCAGCATTGAAGGAGGGGGTGCTACCCCCCTCGATGAGGGAAGCTCTGATTGTTCTACTCCTTAAACCCAGAAAGGACCCGTTGAAGTGTGATTCATACCGCCCTATATCCCTCATAAATGTGGATGCCAAAATTCTGGCTAAGGCCCTGGCGAATCGTCTGAACAAAGTGATTGCTCGCTTAGTGGGGAGTGATCAGGGGGGTTTTATCCCAGGCAGGTCAACTAGAATGAACATACCTAGACTGTTTCATAACTTGTCATATGTACATGACTGCCTCCCGACTCGAGTCGTGGTATCCCTGGACACTTGCAAGGCCTTTGACAGTGTGGAATGGCCATACCTGTTCCGGGTCTTGCAGATGTATGGTTTTGGCCCCCGTATGGTCGCCTGGATTAAACTCCTCTATACCATGCCGCTTGCTTGTATTCGTATCAACTCACAAATTACGAAGACCTTCCAAATTACTAGGGGGACCAGGCGGGGGTGTCCGTTGTCACCCCTGCTTTTCGCCTTGGCCATGGAACCCCTCGCTATTAAGATAGGCATTTCCCCACTTCTTAGGGGACTGCCCATCAATGGTATAGAGGAGCGAATCTCGCTATATGCTGATGATACACTGGTGTATTTGGCAGGTGCCCAGGACTCACTAGCTAATGTGTTGAAAATGGTGTCTGGGGGCGTGGCTTGGCGAGCGGAGTAGATGGACGCAGACTAGAGGAGCTCCGGTCCCAGGGTCAGAATAAGCTCTGAAAACGGCCGTTCCCAAGAGGATTATGAGCACCCGACTTCGGAAAAGTCACCCTAATTGGCAACTGAGGTCGATGGGTACACCGACAAGCAGAGTTACAACCACAGACCTGAACAAATTCCGCTATACGAGCGGACAGCAGAAGACAAAGATGGCGCTGGTCCCAAGACACGAGGAGAGGGAGGACACGGAGGACGATGAGGCTTCTCTCGCAGCTTCTGAGGAATTGGAAGGGGAGGGCAACAGACCTGGTTGTCCTCTAAACTACGCCATGATGATGGAGATAGCCGCGGACATCAAGAATTCTTTCTCGATGGCCATAACAGACTTCAAGACCGAGCTGCTGCGGCTCTCGGAACAAATGGCGGTGACGGACAGAGCAGGAAAAAGAAGGGACAGGGCCCTTCAGAGACTGGACGACATCGTGGAGGTACATTCTCAACAATTGATTGATGCCAATAGGCAAATAGAGGATTTAGATAATAGAGGACGCCGCAACAATATTAGGGTACGGGGGGTCCCCGAAACTGTACCCCAAGACCAAATCCAACCCGCGCTGTCTTCCATTTTCAACAACCTTTTGGACAGGCCCGAAGCCTCACCCATTGAGTACGATAGGGCTCACAGGGCGCTGCGCCCCAGAGCCCGGACAATATGCCACCCAGAGATATAATTTGCCGGCTACCGAACTTTACACTGAAGGAAGAGATCCTGCACAAAGCCAGACAAAACGGCCAGATTACTTACAATGAAGCGAATGTACAGCTCTTCCAGGACCTGTCGCCTATCACACTTAAGAATAGGAGAGCCCTGAAGCCGTTGTTGGAAGTGCTGACTGAAAAAGGTATAACCTACAGATGGAAATACCCGTTCGCCCTACAAGCCACCCACAACGGCAGACAATTTCTGCTCAGAGTCCTGAGTGAGCTGCGGCAGTTCTGTGAGAACATACAGATAGCTCCGGTGGAACTACCGGACTGGTATGCGGAGTTCTTGATTCCGCCGGCCCTCATCCACCACCCCCTCACACAGGACCCATCTCCGTCCAAGTCTCCTTACACTCCGGGTAAGCATCGGAAGACTCCCCGCAAGAACAACCATGCATCTTCCGGCTGCCAGGGGACCCAAGATGAGAGTCCAGTTATGTTGAATTTTAGGAGAGATTCACCCCAACTCTACACAGCAGGGATGACCGCTAGACGAGCCGACACACCTTCCCTTCAATGAGTAGTGCAACGTGCCACCAAAGCCATCCCTGGTGAGGACATTTCTGCGCTGTGTGATTCTCTTCCAGGATCCCCTAGGGCTGTTGCGCCTCCGACCTGCCCGGGTAGGAAGGGGTCCCGCAAAGGTACTGTACTCCATTTATCTCCCTTCATTGGTTTTGGTTTTTTTATTTTTTATTTTTGTTTCTCTCCTTTTTGCCTACCTACCCTCCCGTTTTTGGTATGTACGCCAGGATGGATCAGCCCTCACTTCCATGAGGTCTAGATCCTACATCTACCGTGACCGCCTCCTTGTTGCGGCGCTGCACCCTCAGTCTGTCTCATTACGCTTTGCCACCCAGCGTGTGGTCTTGAGGCACTAAAGGGCTAAAGGACTGATGACACTACTCTCCAACTGCTCTATTTCATATTTTTTTTGCTTATTTTGTTTTGTTCTTTATTTTTACATGAGCCTGCGGATCACCCTAGGAAGACTTGCATACTCTGGATGCTGGGGGGCGCCAAACTTCTACGCTCCTCATTGTGAGCTCAGTATAGTTTGAAACATCCGCAGCAGTTTTGCAGCAGTTTTGCTTTGGTTTTTATTAGCTGCACAATACTGAGTCACGGACTTCCACTCTATTGGATAACAACCAGGAGACGCAGGATAGGGTTGTGCCCCCCGTCATGAACTAATGCATGCCTCTTCCTATAGTATTATGTTATCTTGCTTGTTCACTGTTTCTCAGCCCTCCCTTGTCACCCCTCCCCTTTTTCTTAGGTTAGGTTGAAGAGGGCGGTGGTATCAAATACATGCCTACGTTTTACATACCTCTAAGTAGCTTCCAAGGATGCACAAAGAGAGTCATAAATCGGCACCTCCTCCGTGGAAAAACTGTGAGTTGTTTTGTAATATTTCAGGTTAGTCTGCTCACTTCTCCAATCTTTTGCGGAGGGGGCAGACTATCCCCATTAAATAACCACACCCACGCACACAGAGGGATGTAGGCAGGCTATTACACTTATGGCGGAAGTTATATTTGAAAGAGTGGTGGGTGGCATTACACGGGCCTTAGATAACAGACAAGTTTACTGAATGCAGGGACCTGCACTTTCAGCCCGTTAGGTGATACGCAGCTCTAAATAAGATTGTTATGGGCTGTGAATGTGCACAGGCTTAGTTGGTTTTCACAATATGGGCTTGTAGATTTGGCTCTCTCCTATAACACAAATTCTTGGTTCTCATTGGTTTACAATAACTCACATTGGTTTACATTATTTTGCTGTTCGCTGTGGTATGTATCCCATAGGTAGATGCCTCATTAATCTTACTTCACGATATGACCCACAAACAATTGTTCCCCCTTTGGGGTTCGGCTGAGACTAACACTCACCGAATGCAACCTCACGTTTATGACCCGGGACCTTAACGAGTAGTTTAATCCTCCTTTTCATCTACAAGGGCGCCTCCCGTGCCCCCCCAAGAGTCACACTGACATTTCCTACATAGATCATTTCTACTATAGAGGTGTTATAGAGCCCCTTTATACAAGGTATAAAGAGAGGGCTACGACTCGCGACCGGTGTTGGTTCACCCATACCAACACATTTACATCCACCCCCCCCTTACCTTTGTGGGCCCTCCACAAACCCTCTCCCGCTTACCCCTCCACCCCCTTTCCCCCCCCCCCCCCCCCTTTTTTTTTTTTAATCAAGGTCCCAAATGGCTTACTCCTTTCTAGGTAAAACCCCCACGCTGATCTCTCATAACATTAACGGTATGAACATCCCTGAAAAACGTTCCAATTTTTTTAAAGAAATTAGGAAGACTAAGCCATTATTGGTCTTCTTACAGGAAACACACTTCAGGGCCAAAATATCCCGAAAATGACAGACAACCTCTACACTGTAGCCTACCACGCTACTAACCTCTTTTCCAAAACGAAAGGGGTATCAATCCTGATCAATAAAAATGCCCCATTTGCCCTTACTCACAGCCTACTTGATCAGGAGGGGAGATTCATCTTCCTGAAAGGAACATGGGAAGGATCTCCTATCACACTTGCCAACGTGTATTTCCCCAATAGGAACCACATCACTTTCTGCAGAGAAATCATAGATACATTGAAATGGTTTGCTGAAGGGTGTGTCCTCCTAGGAGGGGACTTTAATGTCCCCCTTTCCCCTTTGCTAGACTCATCCACCGGACACACACATGTATCCTACAGAATCTTAAAGAGAATAAAGGCGCTACTCCAGTCACTATCGCTGATAGACTCATGGAGAGTAGCACACCCCACTGAAAGAGACTACTCCTTCTATTCCGCTCCCCACAAATGATATGCCAGACTAGATATGATCTTCATCACTCAGAGAGATCTACCCAAAATGACCAGATCCGAGATGGGCATCATCTCCCTCTCGGATCACGCCCCAGTATCGCTGACTTTGAAACCAGGCTTCCCCACGAGGCCACATTTCAATTGGAGACTCAACCCTGCCCTACTGACAGACCAGACTATACAGGATGATATCTTTGACTCCATCAAAACCTATTTTCTGAATAACATAGATTCAGACACAAACCCGCTAAATAATTGGGAGGCCCACAAGGCGGTGGTGAGGGGAAACCTGATTAGATGGGGTGCAATTAAAAAAAGAGAAAGAAACAAAGAGATAACATCACTGTCAAACAGGATAGCACGCTTGGAACTGCAGCATAAAAAAACTCTCTCTGCTCAGATTGAAAAAGAACTTTCCACCTGTAGGATGTCCCTGTCGCAAATTCTTAATTTGCAAGCCCAGAGGTCCCTATTTTTTAAAAAACATGTATTCTATGAACATGGAGACAAAGGTGGGAAATATCTGGCTAGAGCTCTAAAAGAGGCCTCTTCCGCAAGACTTGTACATGCAATCAAAAACAAACAGGGTGTCCTTGAGTGTGACTCCACCCGCATAGCAAAACAATTTCATGACTTTTATTCTAAGCTATATAACCTACCACCACAACACAAGCCAGCACATAATCCACACACTATGGCGGAATCAATTGGGGAATTTCTGAGGAAGAGTGAACTCCCCTCTCTATCCACAGAAAATGCTGCCTCGCTAGAGAACCCAGTAACACAAGAAGAACTGCTCGAAGCTATAAGATCCCTTAAACCGTGTAAAAGCCCGGGCCCCGACGGATTCATGGCACAATACTACAAAACATTTCTTCAATCACTTTCACCCCCCTTGCTCAAAGCTCTCAACTATCTAGCTCACAACAAACATGACTCCAACTCGCTTCTCTCGGCCCACATCGCCGTCATACCGAAACCAGACAAAGACCACTCCGACTGCGCAAACTTTAGACCCATCTCGTTGTTAAACATCGACATTAAATTACTGGCTAAGATAGTTGCAAACAGACTGAAACCTTTCCTCCCCACAGTAATTGGCCCTGAACAAGTCGGGTTCATGCCGGGTAGGGAGGCCAGGGACAACGTCTCGAAGGCCCTGAGCTTGATACATTATGCCAAACAGATGGGAATCAAGGGCCTTCTCCTGTCCACGGATGCGGAGAAGGCCTTTGACAGGGTTTCCTGGGAATACATGATGGCTACATGTAGACACATAGGATTAGGTAGCCATATGCTTACTTGGATAGAAGCTCTTTACACCAACCCACGAGCACTAATCAAAATTAATAACATCCTTTCAGAACCACTGGAGATCACCAATGGTACAAGACAGGGCTGTCCCCTATCTCCCCTGCTATTCATTATCTCTTTGGAGCCCCTAATAAGGACCATCAACCTATCACTTGATGTCAGAGGCTTCCAAATAGATAAGAGGGAGTTCAAGATTGCCGCTTACGCGGATGACTTGTTGTTCTTTATCACTAGACCTCACATTTCAATGCCCAATTTACTAAAAATCTTCGACACCTTTGGCTACATATCCAATTTCAAAATCAACCGTAGTAAATCTGAGGCAATAAACTTGACTCTCGACAAACATGAGTATGAACAATTGAAAAGCAACCATAGTTTCAGATGGGAGCAAAAACATCTCAAATACCTTGGGATAAGACTCACCCCGACAATAGACGGCCTTTACTCAGCGAATTTCACACCCCTATTACAATCTATTTGCACAGACTTACACAAATGGACTTCACGGACCTTCTCTTGGTTTGGCAGGGCATCCATTCTCAAAATGACTGTTTTACCAAAATTATTATATTACTTCAACACCCTACCAATAAAACTTCCCTCCTCCTTCTTTTCCAAACTTCGCTCAGCCCAATTGAAATTTCTCTGGGCTGGCAGGAGACCGAGACTTAGTTTCTCCCAACTCACTCTACCAAAATACATGGGGGGAATAGGCCTCCCAGACTTTAAAAAATATTTTGTAGCAGCCCACATCACCAGACTTATAGATTGGCACTGTCACCAATCTACTAAGCACTGGGTGGACCTAGAGAAAACTCACCATACCAAAACGATAGCATACTATCCTTGGTCAACGGACTCAAAGAGGACTAATAGACTCACTCACCCTCTAGTGGCAGCGACATTATCAGTCTGGCATAGTTCGGTCCAGGCCTTTCACCTTGCGAACATACCAGGCCCATTGACCCCGATAACGAATAACCCGGATTTCCCTCCTGGATTAGCTGTTAGGCTTACCCCAACTGAAAAGGGAAAACTCCTGGCCACCCACTGCCTTTCCAACAATAGGATAAAATCCCTCCAAATGATGAGATCAGAGTTCGGGGAGTCTTTCCCCGGATTTTGGTTTTATCTACAAATACAGGACTTTTTGGCCAATGGCGGGTTCAGGATGGCATACTATAAGACACCTACCCAACTAGAGCAGATCTGCTTATCAGGCTCCCCTACCCTAAAAACTACATCTCTCGCTTACTCCTGGCTTAGTAACCAACCGCCACAACTGGTAGACAGACACAAGTCTAAATGGGAAAAATGCCTAAATATCACACTGACTGAGGATCAATGGGAGAGAGCATGTGTATTTGCACATGCTTGCTCTTTAAGCTCAAAATTTCAAGAAATCTCGTATAAGATCCTCAGCCAGTTGTATATCACCCCCATGAACATTAGGTCCTGGTCACCTGCCAGCTCAGACAGATGCTGGAGATGTCAAACTGAAGAGGGATCCTTCATACATATTTGGTGGAGCTGCCCCCTTATAACTAACTTCTGGTCCCAAGTAATACATCACATTAAGCTGATCACGGACACTAACCTCCAACTAGACGCTGCTGCTTGTCTCCTTCACATTAACCGACTGTCCATCAGCAGGTATAAAAAAACTTTGACCAGACATCTTCTAACAGCAGCAAAAACGCTAATTCCCTTACATTGGAAGACCACTAAATGCCCATCAATCAAGGAATGGTTACATAGGGTGCACTATATCTATAGAATGGATGAGTTGGTAGCCATGAGAAACGAAAATTCCACCCGCTTCAATGACATCTGGCAACCTTGGATAATATTTAAATATTCTAATGATTATCAACAGCTAATGAATTGATTTACTGGAACTCTCTTGTACTGTAGAATGTGGACATTACATATGTTTACCCGCTGTCTTGAATACTGTTTTCCCTCAGTCTTCTAACATAATAACTACTTACCCCCGCCCCCCCCCCCTTTTTTTTTTTTTCTCTCTCTTTTTCTCTTCTTCTCTTTCCCCACCCGCACCCTCCCCCCTTCCTCTCAATCCTTTCTAACGAAGGCTACATAAGAATTTACATCCGCTCCAAATTCCACAAAGAATAGAAAAAGTTATGACATTTGTGTTCTTCTGCACTTATTTTACCTCTGTTATCTCACTACGGAAACTTTGTATTTTGCTTTGTATTATTCATGTATGATGTATTATGCTACTTCTGAGTGAATAAACTTTGACTGTTTAAAAAGAAAATGGTGTCTGACTTCGGGGACTTCTCGGGATTCAGAGTGAATTGGGAGAAATCCATTATCTATCCCATAGATCAATCACCTACTCCTCAAATCCATTCAGACTCTAAATTGATGGTGGCCACCTCGTTTAGATATCTGGGGGTTCCAGCGCCCGGATTAGGGTGAACGGTCGACTGTCGGACGCCTTCTCCGTTGCCAATGGTACCAGACAGGGATGCCCACTCTCCCCCATCATCTTCATCCTTCTGCTAGAGCCGTTCCTTCGCAAGCTGCGCGATAACCATGACGTTAAGGGAATTGCCATTGACCAGAAAATCTGCAAAGTTGCGGCGTACGCAGACGACGTTCTATTGTTTCTAAAGGACCCAATTACCACTATTCCCAATCTACTAAAGGATTTTGACCTCTTCAACAGGCTATCCAACCTGAAAATCAATTTCCACAAGTCTACTGCACTGAACGTGTCCCTCCCCCATTCGACGGTGTCCTTGTGTCAACAAAACTTCCCGTTCCGTTGGGAGACCCGTGCGATCACCTACCTGGGTGTCCAACTCCCATCGACGCTGAATGACCTATACACAGATAATTTCCTACCCTTGCTCCAAACCATTCGGGAAGACCTACACGCTTGGCACAAGGGGCGATTTTCATGGTTTGGGAGAGCGGCAATTTTAAAAATGAACGTTCTACCCAGACTGTTGTACAGGATGCAAGCCGTCCCGATTAAGCTCCCTCCAACATACTTCACCTCCCTAAGACGTATCTGTAGGTCTTTTCTGTGGGCGGACTCCCCCCCCCCGGCTGGGATGGAGCAGACTTGTTTTTCCGAACCTGAAGGGGGGAATGGGTCTGCCGGATCTTTCCCTGTACTACAAGGCCTGTCAACTCACCAGGCTGGTAGATTGGCACAGACATGGTCAGAACAAGGATTGGGTTGCGATAGAGGACTCCTTTGCGAACTTCCCGATAGCACACGCCCCCTGGATTAGTCCCAACTCAATACCAAAGACGTGCACAGACCACCCGCTGATAGGCCCCACTCTAGCTACCTTTAGAACCACTTGCCGCGTTTTAGACTTGGTTCCGTCCCCCGGGCCTATGACGCCCATCACCCAAAATCCTGATTTCCCCCCTGACATCACCTCACGGGACGGCTCTACAGTTAACGTGGACACAACAGCCAGGGCCAATCAATTCTTTCGGGCAGGCACCCTGTTGACCCACACTGAAATGTCCGCCCAGTTCCCGAACCTGAACATACCCTTCTTCAAATTCCTGCAGGTCAGACACTTTCTTCAGAGCACTCCGACAATGTCCAATTGGCACAGGGACCACACCCCGTTTGAGACACTATGTAAGGACTCGGGTGTACAAACGCACGTGGTCTCGTTAATATACGCCCTTCTCCTGCCCACCGCGGTTCCAAGTGATAAAATCCATTGTGCATGGGAGGCGGATCTTTCGATCTCCCTATCCCCTGATGACTGGGAACGGGTCTGGGAACACACCCACAAAGGCTCCATTAATGTTTCCGCGCAGGAGAACAGATTCAAATTGTATTCGAGGTGGTACAGAGTACCCGAACGATTACACAAAATCTTCCCTACTGTCCCCCCTACCTGTTGGAGATGCAACGCGGCTGTGGGGTCTCTTCTGCACATCTGGTGGGAATGCTCACACATCAGACCTTTTTGGGAGAAGGTACACGACCTTATCGCACATATCACCACCTACACACCTGACTTCACCCCAGCGCAGTATCTCCTGCATCACACCACAATCTCTAGGAGATCCTACTCCAAATCCCTTGCCCTGCTCCTCATCAATGCACCCACCCAATGCATTCCTATACATTGGAAGACAACCACCGCCCCCACCATTGCCGAATGGATTAAGAGAGTCAATAAAATCGAGGACATGGAGAGAATTATCCACCAGGCGAAAGACACACACGAAACATTCCGAACCACGTGGGCCTGTTGGTCACATTACAGAGACTCCCAGGGAACTGCGGACTCCGACACTCGGGCCGCGGAAAGCTTACTCCAGTTGCCCGTCACATGATCATGCGACCTCCCCTGTGTATTCCCACCCCCCTGGAGCCCGCCCCCTGTCTACACTCTGCCCAATGCAATATCTGTGTGTACTTCTACTGCCACTTCCAACGTCAGGGTATGACGTATAACACCCTTCCAGTCCACATACACCCTGTGACTGCCCCCTCTCCGCATGCAGCTTACCATGAAATTGAAACGCTGAGAGGGGCCAACTCTCCAGGAAACGCTAAGAGCTCCCGCAGTTTCTGACTATATTGCTTATGCAGGCTCCTCCTCTATTAGAGTATAGTAGGCTCAGCGTCCCTTAGGGACCCATTTAATGTGATCAGGAGGACTGTGGTGTATATATACGTCTTTAATTTTTCTGTTCCCTGAGTTGCCTGTGTTACATTTTAGGCTATTGTTTTACTGTACCCGTGATGCACGCTTGGATGATATGTACCATCGCTTGTGAAACCTTGTACGTATTAACCCTGTATTGTAAAATCTTTAATAAAAAATTATTTGAAAAAAATAAAAGATATCTGGGGGTTGTGGTCCAGTTACCCCTGTCCCTGTACATTGCCAATAACCTGAGCCCTGTGCTACTACAGCTGCAGTCTCAGACTAAACAGTGGAAAGACTTACCTCTAGATCTAATGGGAAGGGCCAATGTCCTAAAAATGATATACCTACCTAAATTACTGTATGTCCTAGCTAATGTCCCATGCAAAATCCCCAAAGCATTGTTTAAGAGCATCGACTCAATCTGTATAACATTCCTGTGGAACGGTAAGGCCCCTAGAGTAGCATTGGAAACACTTAGACTACCCTCTCATTTGGCAGGACTGGCTTTCCCTGACTTCTACCTCTACTACCAAGCCTCCCAACTGGTAAATGTTCATGATTGGTTACATCCTGACTCCAATAATGCATGTACTACCACTGAAGGGGCTATGGTCACATCGTTCGAGACCTTACACAACATTGTCTACCGCGGGCGTACCCCCCCAGGACCGGGACTGACTGTGCTGCAAACTTCACTGTCCCTGTTTAAAACAGTGACTCTTAAACATGCCCCGGGATCCTGGGTGACCTCTCCAAATAATCCAATATGGTTCAATATATCACTTCCAGAATTTAATTCTCTACCTGACCCTCAGAGATGGATATCCAAGGGGATTAAGTACCTATGCCACCTATATACCTCAGAAGGCTTTAAGTCCTTTTCCCAGTTGAGGGATGACTTTAATCTTCCGCCCAATTATTTGTTCTTTTATTACCAGCTAAGACATGCCGCGCGAGCCCAGTTTGGCTCCTTGAACAGCCCACTTGCGATTCCTGACCTAGAAAAGCTTTTGCGTTCCCCGGACCGAACGAAACTCATTTCTACCTATTACTTAGCCTTAACGGTGAACTCTAATCCTAGATTTAAGGCAGCGCAGAGCAAGTGGGAATCCTTAGATATTACTATGACGGAAGATGACTGGACTGAGCTCTGTGATACTTTTAAGACCTCTGTTATAGCCTCCAGGGACAGGGTGATCCAACTAAAAATATTTCACCAATCGCACCTGACCCCGGCCAGGATGCACACAATGGGCATACTGGCCTCGGCGGATTGTTTCCGCGGATGTGGGCAGGTGGCTGATTTTATCCACTGCTTTTGGAGTTGCCCAGCTATACGAGACTTCTGGAGAGATATAGGATCCTTCCTCTCTTTCCCTTGGGACTCCCCAATATACTGGACCCTAAAAACTGTCTGTTGGGGGTCTTTGGTGACCTCGCGGTTCCCTCCCGGGTCAAAAAATTGCTTAGAATCCTATATTTCTATGCTAAGAGATCCATCCTGTTGACCTGGAAGGGAACGGCGACCCCGACAAGGGGTCTATGATTGAAACTAGTCAATGATGCCCTCCCGCTTTACAAGCTCACTTTTGAGATTAGGAAAATAAATAAGCCCTTTGATAAGATTTGGGGCAGGTGGCTGGCTAGCCCCCTGACCCTATCTCCTATACAGCCATAAATAGGGAGGTTGGTGGTGCAGTCTCCATTTGCTAAAGTAACATTAATATGTAATCCCACAAAGGGGTAATACTTCCTTTATACTTTGTTGTATGCTGACTTTTAACTTTTGTATAACTATGCTCTTGATAATAGTATGGAGTGAGTAAGGAGCAAACTACTGCCGATGTATGTTATGTGTTGTTTAAGTTTTGTTTTTGTATGTGTTGTATTGTTGGTTTTGTAAAAAAAAATTCAATAAAAATATCTTTAAAAAAAAAAAAAATGTACAACCATGGCCTCTATATTACTACATACTGCAGCCATTCAGGTGTGGCATTATTAGCCTCACCCCCACTCCACAATCTGTACCAACTGCATTCTTATGCTGTGTACACACGATCACTTTTTGTGATGAAAAAAAATGAAGTGGGCAAAACGTCTTTTTATGTCTTCAAAAAAACGACCAAAAAAAAATTCGAACATGCTTCGAATTTTTTGTGTCGTTTTTCAAAACGCCGTTTTTTGTGTCATAAAAAGTGATAGTGTGTGGACAAAACGATGTTGAAAACTACGTTTTTAAACCCGCGCATGCTCAGAAGCAAGTTATGAGACGGAGCTTCAATGGAACAGAGTTCCGTCGAACGTGGTGTACGTCACCACGCTTTGCTAGAGCATTTTGGAAAAACGATGGTGTGTATGCAACGTCGTTTTGGAAAATGAAGTTTGAAAAATGTTGTTTTGTTTCATCACATAAAACGTCGGGTTTTTTCATCACAAAAAGTGATCGTGTGTACGCGGCATTAGGCCCATTTATTTTAAAAAGTTCTTAGGTATAGTCATATTTATCCTTGACCTGCTATTTACCCAGTGCTTACTGGGCATTTTACCCCTTTCCTGCCAAGGCCAATTTTCAGCTTTCAGCGTTGTCACACTTTGAATGACAATTGCATGTTCATGCTACACTGTTATATGAAATTGTTATCATTTTTAAATAAAAAAGACCAACAATTCTGGAAAAAAATTAAGTTTTTCATAGTTTGTTGTAATGTTTCTGTTGATGTGCGCTGATGAGGCTGCACTGATGGGCACTGATAGGTGACACAGATGGACACTGGTAGGCAGCACTGATGGGCACTGATAGGCGGCACTGAAAGGTAACACTGATGAGGAGGCACTGGTGGGCACTGATTGGCAGCACTAATGGGCACTGTTGGGACTGCACTGATAATCAAGACACTGATAATCAGTGCCCCCAGAAGGAGGGCTGCACAGTGGAGGTAAGTATGACATGTTTGTTTTTTGTTTGTTTTTTAAAACAAGTGTTTACAACCCCCTTAACCCCCTCAGTGGTTTCCTAAATCTGGCTTAGGGTGGATTTTCAGCACCAAAAGCAGTAGCCCCGAGCCAGACTCGGGCTCGCCTCGCAGTGTCCACAGGCAGAGTTTACTTACCTTGTCCCTGGATCCTGTGATGCCTCCCCGCTGTGTGATCGAGCTGTGTCCTCCTCACACGTTTCACAGTGCCCGTGTGCCACCAAGCTTCGTTCCCTGCGATGTTACGACGCACGGGGGCGGAGATCGGCGCCAAATTAAAAAAAGTAAATACACACAATACATACAGTATACTGTAATCTTGTAGATTACAGTACTGTATGAAATAAATACCCACCCCTCTTGTCCCTAGTGGTCTGTCCAGTGTCCTACATGCACTTTTATATAATAAAAACTGTTCTTTCTGCCTGCAAACTGGAGATTGTCCATAGCAACCAAAAGTGTCCCTTTACATCAAAAGTGGTTTTAGAGCAGCTAGAAAACAGCGATAATAAATTAGAATCACTTGCAAAATTGAGCGATAGCGATTTGTGGGGAAATTTGTCATCAAACAATAAAAGTAATGACAGCGACAATTCTGCAACTGAGCAAATCTCAGTGTTTTGATTTGATTACATTATTGAATAATTTTTTATTAAAATTACATTATTATTTGTTATAATTATCTATAGTTATTTATTATATAATAATTTATAAATTTGTGTTTCAAACTTTATCATAACCGAGATGTCTACTAGACTCTGGTTTGGACAGATTTAAGTGAGTTATTCCTAATGCCCTGTACACACGATCACTTTTTGTCTTGAAAAAAAATGTAATTTTTCATCATGAAAGAAAACAAAATTTTTCCAACTTCATCATTAAAAATGATGTTGCCTACACACCATAATTTTTGAAAACTGATGAACAAAGCGACAGCACTCTAAAGGGGAAGTTCTATTCGCCTTGAGGCTGCTTTTAGCTGGTTACTTGTTAGTAAAAGACGATTCGCGCTTTTTTGTCTGTTACAGCGTGATGAATGTGCTTACTTCATTATGAATGGTAGTTTTACCTCCCGTCTCCTAAATTGCTTCTGGGCATGTGCGGTTTTAAAACGTCGTTTTTGCCCACACACGATCATTTTTTATGACACAATAAATGACATTTTAAAAAATGACGTAAAAAAAAAGCATGTTCGAATTTTTTTATTTATTTTTTGTCGTTTTTCACAAGACAAAAAATAATGTAAAGCCCACACACGATCATTTTAAATGACATTTGTAAAAATTACATTTTTTTTTCATCACAAAAAGTGATCGTGTGTACGCGGCATAAGAATTACAGGCCTACAATGTAAAACGCCAAATTTCCATGCAAAATAATGGTACCGCTTTCAGCACCTAAAATCTGAAATAGCCAGATACCGCCAGGGAGGTTAAGCTTTGACAATAAAACCTGAAAGCTGATTAGTTTCTATCCAGAGCTGCTCCAGATTTTGCACTCTTCAGTTTTAGTAAACCAACCCCTTTGTGTTTCTTCTGTCATAATTGCTTCTCCTTACCTATCAGTTTTTGTGTATATGCAATTTCGGTAAGTAACTCTGTGTGCATTCTTAGGTCATTTCAGCCTGGGTGATCAAGAGGCTGAAGACTCCGAACCAAGAAAATGATTGGTAGAAGATGGAAGCACCGGCGATTGCAGGGAGCTCTGCCATTGCAGCACTAGAGGGGATGACTTTGGCAGGTGTAATGCCGCGTACACACGATCACTTTTTGTGATGAAAAAAAACAACGTTTTAAAAAACGTCATTTAAAATGATCGCGTGTGGGCAAAACGTTGTTTTATGTCTTCAAAAAAACGGCCAAAAAAAAATTCGAACATGCTTGAATTTTTTGTGTCGTTTTTCAAAATGTAATTTTTTGTGTCATAAAAAGTGATCGTGTGTGGGCAAAACGACGTTGTTAAACCCACGCATGCTCAGAAGCAAGTTATGATTGGGAGCTTGGGGTACAGAGTAGCCGTGTGGGTACGTCACCACGCTTTGCAAGAGCATTTTGGAAAAACGATGGTGTGTATGCAACGTCGTTTTGGAAAATGAAGTTTACTTCCCCCTTAGGAAGAAGTCTGTACACATGAAGTAACAAAAGGGAAATCAATGCTAAAATACAAAAAATGGATAAAGTAACGATCCTATAACTAATAATGGTATACTTATACCTATAACATGAAAATATTTTATTCCAGGCAATTAGTCTGACTTTCCTTGGAATGACAGAATTTTTTTTTATTTTTTTTCTCTCTGTGGAAAAATTAGCAACAGTTACCTCAGAACCTAAACTGCAGGAGTTCTAAGAGGATGAACTTAATGGTCCGTATTACCTATCTTAATGCAACAAATGAGAATTTTTGCATGATAGGCTGTATCAGCAAACTATATTCTAATACATTTTGAATGAAGATATAAAACAGTTGTCATTACTGCGTGCAGATGTCCATTCAACATGTATTTGGATTGACTGTCCTCATCACTTAATTGTCATTTTCAAAGCACTGCAGTGCAAATTTGCCTTGTGTGTCTTTAGAATGACTCCCAACCTGACTCCTTGCTTCCACTGGAACTGTTCCAGCAGCTATTGTATCTGCTTTAAGAAAGAAATCAACAAAGTAAGACTGTTAGCATTGGCAGCGTGGGTTCACATTGTATATTATTTTCTCTTTTCATAGGTGACATGGTGCAATAGTCTGGTTCTTAAATAGGGCAAAACAAAAACTCACACTGTTTAATAGAGTGGGTGGAGAAGACATTCCCACCATTTCACCATACCTGATGGTAAGATACGAATGTGTGACTCACACCCCTCCTATATTAAACTCCGATCATGTGCTGTGCTAACAGTAAGAAAACGGTATGGTGTTATTCTTTTATTTAAGGAGCTGGTTTCACAATGCTACATAATAGCAGCTTATACACTCTTCCCTACGCTCCTCAATTATTTTCCCATCTTGCAGCCTTACTTTTGCTACTTCAGTTTCTACAGTATAGATTTCTTTTACAGTGTGCTCTTTTAATTATTATTGTTGAGTTCATGTGGTGATAGTATTTATTTCTCTCATAATTGCCCATTTTAGAGCCCTTTTTGCATCCAGATATAATGGTAGATGGTGCATTACTGCTGAGAAAAAAGGGGGCTTTCTCTTCCCACCCATGTGCGAGATATAAAGCAAGAGCCAACAGTGTATTTCCATGCCTGCAATACCTTCATGACAGAACCATTCTTCGTGTTTTTCATTTTTTTTCTAAGAAATGCATTTACTTCTTGAGTTTGTGACATCTCCAGTACCACATCAATTTTCTCCACTAGACTGACCTTTTCCTTTGTCATCTTGGTATTAATGTATAATGGTCACATGCTCCATTATAAAAAGGAATATTTTCAGTGCAATGTACTTAAAAATTTATCCTAATCGTGGTTATTATTAATAATTAGCTCGTAGATATTATCTTATACGTATCAAAGGTGTCGGAAGGAAAAAGTCTGTTGGCCATAGCAACCAATTTTCTTCTCTGCTTTTCTAACCTGCTGTAGAAAGATGAGAGCATGCAATTGATTGTAAGATGTAACTGTTACCTTCCTTTCAGATGCTTTAAAATATGACTATGTGGTTAAAATGTTATATTCATTAATGTGTCCCCTAAACCATGAAACAGTATATTAATCATGTGAATATGTTATCAAATAATTTATGGTAGTTAGTTGACAATAATTCAATGATAGTTAAAAATAGTATCATGTTGGCTAGCCTCTCGTAGTAGTAATATAGGGAAAAAAATGATCACAAGAGGAAGGAGTAAGGGATGTGAACTATTCCTCGTGCTTACAGGAGGAAGGAATGAGGGATATGATTAACTATTCTTTCTGCTCACCAGAGGAAGGAATAAGGGAAATAAGCTGTTCTTCCTGCTCCCAGGAGGAAGGATTGACAGGTAAGAATTATTATTATTTCTAACAGTAGAGGGGAATAAGGGATCTCAACTGTCCTTCCTGACGACAGGAGAAAAAAATATAAGCTGGTACTCCTGCCAACAGTAGAGAGGAATGAGGTAAATGTGGTAAATGAACTGTTCTTACTGCTCACAGGAGAAAGGAATGAGGGATATAAACAGTTACGTCTGATCATAGGAAGAAAGAATGAGTTGCATGAGCTGTCCTATATGCCCAAAGGAGGAAGGAATAAGGAATATGACTTGTTCTTTTTTTCTCATAGAAGAAAGCAATAAAGCATATGAGCTAATCGTCGGAATCCTTATAGCCATACAGACTAGAGCAGTGAGGGATCTGAACTGTCCTTCCTGCTCCCAGCAGGCAGGAATGAGGAATATGATGTGTTCCCCCTACTCACAGGAGGAAGGAATGAAGTGTATGCATTGTTATTTTTGCTCACAGGAGAAAGTCATGAGCGATATGAAATATTCCCCCGTTCACAGTAGGAATGAATGTGGCATATGAGCTGTTCTTCCTACTAACAGTAAGGAGGCATCAGAGAGGAATCAGAAATGTTAGCTAATCTGTCTTCCCACAGGAGGAAGGAATGAGGGTTATCAACTGTTCTTGCTGCGCACAGGAGGGAGGAATGAAGGAAATAAACTGTTATTCCTGCCAACAGTAGAAAGGAATGAGGGATATAAACTGTTCTTCCTGTTTACAATATAAGGGAATGAGGGATATGAATTGTTCTTCCTGCTTACAGAAAGAAAAAATTAGGAATATGAGCTGGTCCGCCTGCCCACTCAAGAGAGAAATTTGTTCTTTCTGGTCACAGGAGGAAGTAACTGTTCTTTCTGGTCACAGGAGGAAGGAACTGTTCTTTCTGGTCACAGGAGGAAGGAACTGTTCTTTCTGGTCACAGGAGGAAGGAACTGTTCTTTCTGGTCACAGGAGGAAGGAACTGTTCTTTCTTGTCACAGGAGGAAGGAACTGTTCTTTCTGGTCACAGGAGGAAGAACTAAAGCATATGAATAGTTCTTCCTGCCAACAGAAGAGAGGCCTAAGTGATATTAACTGTTTTTCCTGCTAACAGTAGGACAGAATGAAGGATATGAATTGTTCTTCCTGCTCGCTAAAAAAGTAATAAGGTATATAAACATTTTTTTCTGCCAATAGTAGATATGAATGAGGGATGTGAACTATTTTTCCTGTTAGGGGGAAAGGAATGAGTGATATGAACTGTTCTTCCTGCTTAAAGGAAAGAATGAGGGTTATAAACTGTTGTTCCTACTCTGAGGAGGAAGTAATGAGGAATATAAACAATTTCTCCTGCTCACATAAGTAAGAAATGAATGATATGATCTGCTCATCCTGCTCACAGCAGGAATGAAAATGAAGGATTGGAGCCATTCTTCCTACCCACAGGAGGAAAGAATGGGGAATTTAAACTGGCCAACAGTAGAAAGGAACTTTTCTTCCTACCAACATTAGGGTGAGAATGAGAGATTTGAGCTGTTCCTCCTGCTCAGAGGAGGAATGGGCAATGTATATGAACTGTTCTTCCTGCCCACAGGAGTAAGGAATGAGGGATCTGAACATTTTTTCCTGTCCACAAGAGGGAGGAGTGACAGTTCATTCATGTTCCTAATTGAAAAGGTTTCTGAGATTTTCCAGAGACAGTCAAATCAATAAGTCTGGATTAACTCTTCTAATTAAAAAAAAATACTTGGTATATATTGGGACTTTATACAAGCACTGTCTATACTGTGGACCAGACCTCCCTCATTGGGTCATCCCTCTGAAGAATTGTTTGTTATTTACAAGCTTTGGAATTAAGCACATACACGGACTTACTTTTCACTAGCTCTGGTTGTTCAAGGCTAATTCTATTTGGTTTTATTTTCATTTATCTTTTTGAAGATTTATATTACACAATGCTCACAGCATATGTATAGTTATGTTTGACTCACTGTCTTGACTATACACATATTTTTTGCTTATCCCAGACATCTTATTCACATGGTGTGTTATTTTGATATTGTTTTGTACACATTGGAGAGTAGATCTCCCTTATTGGGTAACCTTTGCTGGCTTTATAACCATTATAGTTCACATCATATGGTTATTCATTTTTTGGATGTATATATTGTCCATGCATGGACTATGCGTTATTATGTTCAGTACATATAACCTCTGAAAAGATAATCTTTACACTTATATAAGCGCTACACTTGTACATTTTCTTTTTCTTGGTATATATTACCTGTTTTCATGCAACTATAAGCTTTGGGCAGGTGGATCCTATAGTACCCCAAACACCTCCCCTTAACATGTAGGTAGTTTGACTTTGAGAATTATGTCATCTATTGTAGTGGCTGGGAGGAAGGCACGCTTCATGTGAATGGCATCTGTACAAGACCAAAGGGTAGGAGTATATCTGGACTTGTGATTTATTTTTATTTTTTTGATGTTATCAATGTACAGATATGCCTCACCAGTAAAATCTACCAGGTCTACTGCGTAAGGTGCAAGAGATTTGAGCTGGCAACAGAGAACACTAGGTCATACAGGCTCAGCTGGAATATCTGCACCTATGTAATTACATTAAAACTTTTGTTTGAGAGTAATTTGGTTTGAGAGCATTTTGCAAGACAAGCAAAATGTTTTAATACATTTTGCCTTAATATACAAGCAATGTCTTGATATAAGAGTACTGTCATGTCACAACTGAGTATAAAAAAGAAGAGCCTCTAAGTGTAGCAATATGGTTACATTAAATGAAGGTACAACATTTACCTTGTGACTGGGAAAAAACCCTGGGAATCCATCTCACCCTCATTGAGAGCCCTTCATTGGCTGCCAGACAAGGACAGAATTGCTTTTAAAGCTCTCTGTCTTACGCATAGATGTGTCTATGGGAATGCCCCCCTTTATTTATGGGAAATAATAAAAGCGCATAATCCCAATCGCGTTTTGCGATCCACGAATCAGAACCTGCTCCAGGTTCCGAAAGCCAACTTCAAGTCCAAAGGAGAAAGAAGATTCGCGATCCAGGGTCCCAGACTATGGAACGCTTTACCAACCAGCATTCGGTTGGAGGAGAACCACCTAGCATTTAGGAAAAAGGTCAAGACTTTTCTCTTTTGATATCAAAGGAGACAGGAACAACAAGCGCCCAGAGGCGATTCAGTTCGCATGTGCCGCGCTATACAAGTTTTCATTCATTCATTCATTCAACATTTAGCAACTTATTGCTACACTTAGAGGTGCCTCTCTTCTCTTTTATACGATGTAACAAAAATGCTTTGATATAAGGGCTTCGGATTACAAGCATGTATCTTAAACGAATTATGCTCACAAACCAAGGTTTTACTGTATAATGGAACCCTGGAGTAGCAATCTCCAGGATGTCCACAAATTTAGTACCTTTGGAGATGGATGGGTTAAATTTAATAAAGGCAAGTAGGCTTTTGCTTTTGTAGGGTAGCTGCTCTTTGAAAGGGAAGCTTCACCAGAGCTTAGTGATTGAGGTGAAGCTCTGCTGACTTCTATTATCCAGCCATGTTCAAGAAAAAAAAATCATTTTCATTGTACATGTACATGATTGGGTGTTCTTTACAAAGTGAAACGTCACCATGATTAATAAATTCTGGGGAATATTCCCATGCGAAGTGAACAGACAATTTGCCTTTAGTAAATCAACCCGCACTATTTGCCAAGAGCCCCTTCTTTTCAAGACCAGTCCATGAATTCAGATCTGAGTCTAGAAATGTTTTTATTTAGGATTTAGCATTCTGAAGTCCACACTGCTGTAGACTGTGCTGTACATTCTATACTCTACTTTGTACACTGCTTTACCTGCTATATTGCAAACTTTTTTAGATAACTGAATAAAGAATTGGAAGCTTTGTTCTTATGTAGTTTCTAAGTTTATTATGTATGATTATATACTGCTCAATTTATCTGTTTATGGTAAATATATACATTTTATTACTGATAATATTTAAAAAAAAATAACATATATAAGAGATCTGTAGATAAAGAATGATTTTTTTTTTTTTTTTTAATAAAATGTACTTACTAACTATGGCCACCCCATATATTCTTGTGGTTAAAATGGGTCTACAGAATGAATATTACCCTGTTCATAAAAATGCATTAGGGTTTTGCATTAGTAGACATTGTTAAAATACCATCGTTCGTCGTATTTTTACTTTTTCTTTCTGTTGATGAATCGGAGAAACATATTCCATAAATCTGATGGTTTAATTCCTCTGTGCTGTACTGCATTAAATGGAAGAAGCTATTTTTCTTTTTTGCATTGTTCAGAAATGCATCACATTTTGAAGTGAAAACTCACAAAGTAAAAGCCTTTTAAATTTAAGACATATCAGGGGGTTATATTCTTAAAGCATTAAGCCAATACATTAAAGCTATATAGCTTAATTTTGCCTGGAACATCTGTATGGAAAGTGGTTTGTTTTCATCCCTAGGATTTGTGCAAGTTGTTACAGAACTCAACAGATTTTTCGGTTACAGTATTTAAATTCTTCAGAAATTGTGCAAATGCCAGTTATTCTTTGATGACTAGAGAAAATTGTAACTTTTATTCTTTTGTTAGTCTAGGTAAACTCTGCACAAGGGAAAAAGTGTAATGTGCAGGTTTTGTCAAGTACAGTATTTACACCCCAATGACCTTCAGGAAAATTATTTCTATATAGTAACAGGGTAGAAATATGATAAAATAAACATATGATAGAAAATTCATTTTTAAGTAGAAGTTATCTTCAGTGACAACTGCTTGTAAAAATGATCAGTTTATCTAGTGATTTTGCGTACTTCAGCGTGCACCGGTGTGAGGGACATGTTTTCCCGCACAGATGTTCCATGTGTCGCTGTTCAGGCAGGCCCATTCATGTCTTTGGGATGTAGGGTCTGTGTCTGTGCAGTCGCTACATTCCAATTGTCATGAATTGGACTGCCTGCACAAGGATGCACAACCCTCACCTTGGTGTATGCTTCAGTACTCCCAAGTAAAAGCAGCAGTGAACCGGGTTTTTTTGTGTGTTTTTTTTTTAAACTGAAAGACAATATTATAATGTGCTAGAATGCATCACATATTATTATTATTATTATTATTATTTAGCACAATATGCGCCACCATTGAACACTCTTTCATCTTCATTTGATCTTCTTTCCGGGTTTGCAGACTCCTGCTGTGTGAGTGTCCGGAGCTGCAATGACATCACTCCCGTGCATGCGTGCGGGAGCCGCCATTTATGGCACAGGACTCTGAAGGAATGGCACGGGTATGCTGTTTCTTCAGAGCACATGCGCCAATGACATCACTGGCTGCATTTACAATAAATATCTCCTAAACAGCACACATTTAGGAGATATTTACAGTTCCTACAGGTAAGCCTCGTTATAGGCTTACCTATAGGTAAAATTGATGCATGGGAGATTACTCCCACGTTAATGAGGCCAATTGCAGCCTTAGGCTCCATACACGCTATTAGATTTTCTGCAGATTTTTGTCCTCAGATTTACCAAACCTTAAGGCCTCGTACACACGAGGCAATCTATTTGTTCAAATCTGTCTTATAGGATTTTGGTTTGCTCGCGTGTACACACGAGCAAACCAAAATCTCCGCCAGCAGACGGCGCGCTGACGTGTCGGTGGCGTGGCGGTGACGTTGACGCCGCCACGTCACCGCACCAGGAAGTAAAACACTTCCGCGCATGCGCCGAATCCATTCGGCGGCGGTGCGGGACGACATGTCTGCTGGTAAGTGTACTAACCAGCAGACATGTCGGGCGGACGGATTCCCACCCGATAGATTTCAAAGCATGCTTTGAAATCTGTCGGGTGGCCAAATCCATCGGCTCGGCCGTACACACGATCGAATCTGTCTGCTGGGACGGTCTAGCAGACCATTTCCAGCAGACAGATTTGATCGTGTGTACGAGGCCTAAGAGTTTCAATTTGTATGCAATCAGGCAGGCACTACATGGTTTTGGTAAATCTGAAGACAAAAGTCTGCAGAAAGTTCAAATCTTGACATTTACTATCAGGGGAGGGTTGGCAGCCTTAAGCCTGGGGGGCAGGTTCGGTCAATGCAGCCTTACCAGTGCAGTCAACTCCAGTGCCCATCAATGCACTGGGGCAGGTTACATGGGGGGGAAAGGGGGGGTCAGCTCTGGGTGTCAGGGTGTCTCACCACAGTGATCTCAGCAGGTTCTTGCACGCCACGGCCTCCTGGGGGGGGGGGTAATGCACCTGGTCTAGGGTCAAGTTGCAACCAGCACCCAGCCCTGCGTCCCGACTCCCTGGCACACCCTGCTTCCAAGAATCAGGTCTCCGGGAGTTGTAGTTTCCTCTGCGCTGCTCTTTTTTGCACCCACCGGGAGCTTGAGCGTGGACTACAACTCCCGGAATGCAACAGCTAGTGGTCAGCCTCCGTGGCCATGCCCCCGGCCCAACTTCCTAGACCAGAACAAAAAGAAAATGGTAACGGGCAGTGGCTGCCCGCCATAAGTCAGTGCGGCCTGGGAGGCCACCCTGCCCCCCGGCCCAGCCCTCCCCTGTTTACTATAAAAACGTCAAGCTTGACCTGCCCCACTTTTGCCTACCAATTGGTCAACGAGGTCTCTATCACATAAGGTGGAACAAGGCGAGGCCAAGCACAACTTTTTATAAGAAGAGTTAAGATTTGCATGTAACAAACACTGCCTATATTTGTGGGTCTACTATTTGTTTTGGCACACGGTTCATACTAAATTTAGGGCAATATGCAATCTACATATTTCTGGTAAAAAAAAAAATCGCAAGTGATCAGCGATTTTTAGCAGGACTGCGCCATTGCGACAGACAGATTTGACACTTTTGACACTTTTTTGGGACCAGTGACATTTATACAGCAATCATAGCTATACATAGCCATTGATTACTAAATAAAGGTCACTGGCAAGGAAGAGGTTAACACTAGGGGGCGATCAAGAGGTTAAGTGCCTCTAGGGAGGTGTTTCTAATTGTCGGGGGAGGGGACTGACTGGGAGTAGAGAGAGATTGCAGTTCCTCATTATTAGAAACAGCAGATATCTCTCTACTTCCCTAACAGAACAGGGATCTGTTTGTTTACATTGACAGATCCCCATTCTGACTCTCTGAGGATCACCGGCATACATTACGGCCGCCGGCTATGCGCATCGGCTCTTACAGCGGCCGACGTACACCTACGAGCCGTGCCAACCTGCCTCCGTATAATGATGGAGGCTGGTCGGCAAGCAATTAAAGTGAGTGTAAAGTAAAAACATTCTATTAAAATAACAAACATGTTAAACTTACCTGCCCTGTTTAATAGTTTTTCACAGAGCAGCCTGGATCCTCCTCTTCACGGGTCACTCTTTGGTGCTCTTGGCCCCTCCCTCCTGTTGAGTGCCCCCACAGCAAGCAGCTTGCTATGGGGGCATCCGAGCTGAGCTGTGCTGTTGCTGGTGTGTCTCAGCCAATCAGGAGGGAGAGTCTGGGAAGACCAAGGCATTTATGGACATCACTGGATTAAGACAGGGCTCAGGAAAGTATTAGGGGTGCTGAGGGGGGCTGCTGCACACAGAAGTTTTTTTTATTTTAACCATTTGCCGACTGCTGGACTTGATGTCTGCCAGTGTCCCGCGATCATGTCACGGAGCTGCAGAACGGGGGGATGCCTGTGTAAACAAGGCATCTCCCTGTTCTGCGTAGTGACACGACACTGATCTTCTGCTCCCTGTAATAGGGAGCAGCGATCAGTGTCATGTCACAGTAAGCCCAGCCCCTACACAGTTAGAATCACTCCCTAGGACACACTTAACCCCTTCCTAGCTCCCCTAGTGGTTAACCCCTTCCCTGCCAGACACAAGTATACAGTAATCAGTGCATTTATAGCACCGATCGCTGTATAAATGTGAATGGTCCTAAAATAGTGCCAAAAGTGTCCGATGTGTCGCTATAATGTCACAGTCACAATAAAAATCGCTGATCACCCCCATTACTAGTAAAAAAAATTTTTTATAAAAATGCCATAAAACTATCCCCTATTTTGTAGACGCTATGACTTCTGCGCAAACCAATCAGTAAACGCTTAGTGCAATTTTTTACCAAAAATATGTAGAAGAATACGTATCGGCCTAAACTGAGGAAAAACATTTTTTTTTATAGATTTTTTTGGGGGTATTTATTATATCAAAATGTAAAAATATAGATTTTTTTTCAAAATTGTCGCTCTATTTTTGCTTATAGCGCAAAAAATAAAAACCGCAGAGGTGATTAAATACCACCAAAAGAAAGCTCTCTTCTTTGGAAGCCACATCGCACAACCACACAATTGTCAGTTAAAGTGACGCAGTGCCAAATCGCAAAAAATGGCCCTGTCATTTGACAGCCAAGTCCTCCGGAGCTGAAGTGGTTAATGCATTAAAATGCTATATGTTAGAAATGCCCTGCAGAAAATGCAAGACTGTAACCTTGGCCTCCCACAAATCATATTGTTTTTATGTGGCCGTAAATAGGAAGGTGTCTCACCAAGAATGATGGATCCTAACACATCTGGGCAATTCCTTATTTTCCAACTTCACTAGCAGACTGCTTTAAAGGGGAGTTCCACCCACAATTTCACTTTTTAAATATAAATACCCCTGTAATACTGTAATCTGTAAACTAAGGTCCGTTTTTTTAGGTTGTTACAGCATCTAGTTTATAATATAGAAATAGACCGTGGCCATCTTAAGTGTGGGCATCATGAAGCCAGACTGTATGACTTCCTGGATTTCAGCTTTGCATATCTCGCACATGCTCAGTGCTTCAAAAGCAATGTAATAGGTTTCAGTCAGGTTTGCAAGGACTACTGGGAAACATGATGCCTATCCCAGAAATAGCCTAGGCTAATAAGAAGGAGGAAGTAATGAAGGACTACAAAAAAAAGGTATTTACAAGCAACAAAATAAATAAAAATTGTCCATTCTGAACACTATGGGCCAGATTCAGCAACACTTGCGCTGGAGTATTTCGATATGCGCAGCGTAACTGTGAAGATGCGCCGTCGTTTCTATGTGCCCGTACCCACCAAACTATATGCGCCCAATAACGGGCCATTTGCGACCGGCGGAACGTTCCGACGCCAGAGTATCGTCAGCGCTTAATTTCGCTTGGCGCATCAGTCGCGCCTATTGATTTCCCCTGCAAATATGCAAATGAGGGATTTTTCCCAATTCACGAACGGATTAGCACCATACGCTGGCTACATGCGCCGCGCGTATCTCGTCCGTCCGGCGCAAAGTTATTTCTACAAAAGGCTGCTTTATCTTTACTCCAGATGGCCACAGGTCAGCAGGAGAGCAGCTACAGCAGCGTTACCGACGATAAGAGCTAGCTGAGCACCCCCACTTGCAGGACAACACCTCTGTCCATGCTTGTCTGTCAAATTTTACAGCCATGGAGGAAGACATCATAGGTCTCCATAGCCGAGATGACGGCTGACAGCTCCTGGCCATTAAAGTTCAGCTTTCTCCTGTGTGTTTGCGGGGAACGGGAGCAGCCATCTCAGAACAAAAGTAACATCACTGCGGGGAGGGGGAGCAGGATATACTTTAGTGCCGGAATGGCGCTTCTACGGGCGCATTTAAACGCCTAACGGAAGGCATTGCGCTGACGTTTCCCGTGAAGTGGTGCCGACGGAAGTTGTGAGCATGCGCACAAAGGGGGCGAGTGGAGCCTCACTCACTGCGCATGCTCCGTGGTTGATGCGCTGAACGAAAGCCTCTGCGCTGGGCTCCGCCCATCATTTACATATGATCACACCCACTTCCCCTTGCGTCGGGTTACGCCAGCGCATTATCGTTACTCTGGCGCAAGTTTACGCGCAACTGCTATGTGAATAACAGTACTTGCGCTGAAAGGGTCGTCAGAGTAACGTAAATGAGAAGCGTTACTCTGGAGCAAAGATGCTCTCATCTACCTGAATCTGGCCCTATGAGATTAAGGCATGCAGCACAGACAAACATAAAACATGGGTGGAACTCCACTTTAAGAATGTAATTAGATTGCAGAAAAAAATAACAACAAAGTGGTTCAACAGCAAAAACGGCATGTTAGAATTCCCGGTAGAAAATGCAAGACAGTAACTTTGGCCCTCTTATATATTTGCCACAGAGCGGCCAAAAACAAGAAGTTGGCTCACCAAGAATGATGGGTCCTCTATGACTATCTACTGTAGTATATACAGTCTATGATAATTTTCTGTAACATTGCATGCAGTCCTTTAGTAATGTCAGGGGCCACAGTTGTAACATGTACAGTATGTTGACTACCACTGGTATACAGTATTGTTCTTTCAGAATCTTACACATTGCACTTTCAGTAGCTTTAATTGCATAGTATGGATAAATTCATCCTTTAATTTTTGGATTGCGCAAGCGTTAAAATCCCTGGTTTGGTTGTGTTGGCCCAGAATTACAAGGACCACCACATGTCATAGACCTGCTAAGCAGCGTGATGAGGTGTTAGATGTTTTTAGATTACATTTAACAACACCATCTACATGTGGTGTTACTTTATCACATAAATTATTTAATGTGGCATTACCTTACCTCTTTACATAAATGTTTTCTTTGGAAACAAAGAGTTCCAGACTTCCACAAAAATAACACTGTTCACAAGAAAAACTTCCCGAGCCTAATAACGAGCACCAGCAAAAATTCGTGGAGTCATAATATAAAGACAAAGCAGCTCAAATATTTTTCTATTTCTGGTCTACTTAAAAGCAGTAACATTTTTACGGGTGTACATTTATTCCTATAGATAATGAAAATGCTAATTTACTTGAAGGGTAAAACATATGATTGACTCAGTTATCCATGGTTTTGTGCTGTATATTTGTATGCAGATATTACAGCAAGCTATTAAACCCATTAGCAGATGTTCTCCAACTAGCATCAATTGATCACAGATGCAATAGCTAGTGATAAAGAATTTGTAAAACGGTGGACATAATAAATGTCAGATTAGGTTCTTGAAGTCCAAAATTCAATATACACTCACAGGCCACTTTATTAGGTACATCTGTTCAATTACTTGGTAAGACAAATTGCTAATCAGCCAATCACATGGCAGCGACTCAATGCCTTTAGGCATCTAGTGGCGAAGATGATTTGCTGAAGTTCAAACCGAGCATAAGACCCCTTTTACACTGAAACGTTTTTTCAGGCGGTTCAGCGCTAAAAATAGCGCTGCTATACTGCTTGAAAAAATCGTGCCCTGCAGGCTTCAATGTGAAAGCCCAAAGGCTTTCACACTGAAGCGGTGCGCTAGCAGGACCATTCCAAAAGTCCTGCTAACCGCATCTTTGGAGCGGTATATGAGCGGGGTGTTTACCGCTCCTATACCGCTCCTTCCCATTGAAATCAATGGGAAACCGCGATAATACCACCCGCAATGCGCCTCTACAGAAACCGCACCGCTAGCAGCCGAATATTGCGGTACATACGGCGGTATAGCGGCACTAAATATTGCGCCGCTGTACCGTCACCGCACCTCCACTGCCCCATGTGAAAGGGGTCTTAGAAAGGGGATTTAAGTGACTTTGAACGTGGCATGGTTGTTGGTGCCAGACGGCTGGTCTGAGTATTTCAAAAACTGCTGATCTACTGGGATATTCACGCACAACCATCTCTAGGGTTTACAGAGAATGGCCCGAAAAAATATCCAGTGAGCGGCAGTGGTGTGGACGAAAATGCCTTATTGATATCAGAGGTCAGAGAAGAATGGGCAGACTGGTTCAAGATGATAGAAAGGCAACAGTAACTCAAATAATCACTTGTTTCAGACAAGGTATGTAGAATACCATCTCTGAATGCACAACACATCAAACCTTGAAGAAGAAGGGCTACAGCAGCATAAGACCACACCGGGTGCCACTCCTGTCGGCTAACAACAGGAAACTGAAGCTACAATTCGCACAGGCTTAACAAAATTGGACAATAGAAGATTGAAAAAATATTGCTTGGTTTTATGAGTCTCGAATTCAGCTGCGACATTCAGATGGTAGGGTCAGAATTTGGCGTAAACAACATGAAACCATGGATTCATCCCTTAGTACCAATTGAGCATTGTTTAAATGCTGCTGCCTACCCAAGTATTGTTGCTGACCATGTCCATCCCTTTATGACTACAGTGTACTCATCTTCTGATGGCTCTTTCCAGCAGGAAAATGCACCATGTCACAAAGCTCAAATTATCTCACCACTGGTTTCTTGAACATGACAATGAGGTCACTGCACTCCAATGGCCTCCACAGTCACCAGATTTTAATCCAATGTGGTGGAACAGGTGATTCGCATCATGGATGTGCAGCCGACAAGTCTGCAGCAAGTGTCTGGTGCTATCATGTGAATATGCACCCAAATCTCTGAGGTGCCGTACACACGGCCGAGGTTCTCGCTGAAAATCAGCGAGAACCTCGCTGGAATGCACATTCCAGCGAGGACCTCGGCCGTGTGTACGGTCTCAGCGAGCTTCCCGTCGGGAAGCCCGTCGAGCCGAAATAGAGAGCACGCTCTCTATTTCCTCGACGGCCCGCCTGGAAGAATGGCTGGTTGCCATTCCCGACGGGCGGGTCGCCGAATCCGACGGCCGGGAGAGAACCTCGACGGGCGGAACGATGTGTTCTGCCCGTCGAGGTTCTCTGCCGTGTGTACGGCACCTGAGGCCCCGTACACACGGCCGAGGTTCTCGCTGAAAATCAGCGAGAACCTCGCTGGAATGCACATTCCAGCGAGGACCTCGGCCGTGTGTACGGTCTCAGCGAGCTTCCCGTCGGGAAGCTCGTCGAGCCGAAAAAGAGAGCACGCTCTCTATTTTCTCGACGGCCCGCCTGGAAGAATGGCTGGTTGCCATTCCCGACGGGCGGGTCGCCGAATTCGACGGCCGGGAGAGAACCTCGACGGGCGGAACGATGTGTTCTGCCCGTCGAGGTTCTGGGTCGTGTGTACGCGGCCTAAGGAATGTTTCCAACACCTTGTTGAATCTATGCAATGAAGAATTAGGGCAATTCTGAAGGCTAGAGGGGGTTCAAACCGGTACTAGTAAGGTGTACCTAATAAAGTGGCTGGTGAGTGTACTAAGATTCTGCAATAAACTGATTATACAAATAATCTCAAAATACATATTTTGTGGCTTGTTCCTTGAGCTCTTGCACATTCAGGCTCTGTTCACACTACTGAGATGCGACTTTGATGCAATTAACAGTGTGATTATGTGGTGCAACTTTGATATTCAATGGGGACACTTCATTGGCTAATAGGAATGTGCCAAAGGTAGAAAGAAGCCTCTGACACTAAAGAAGTACCAAAGAATTGCTTGTAATTTATGTAATGCCCCTTTCTTTCAGAAAAGGCGCTACACTAAAGTTAGTGGGAGAGTGGGAGAGTTATGGTGCTCCCACTCCTAATTTTGCTAAATTGGGCTGCTGTCAGCCCTGAATTATCCTGTGGGTCATTCTGTGCTCCAGAGATGTAGTTCCATCTCTGGGTGGCAGGTGGCGCCAGTGGGATTCAGGCAGAGCCACTTTTCCCCAGCAGCAAATTGGAGGAGTTTTCCCTCGCGGAGCATGCTGGGGGGGTATATCTGTGGCAGACGCCATTTTTCGGGGGTTCTTCGCGGGTTCCAGGTGCAGCACCCACCTTTAGGGTGTGCGTACCCAACGGACCCCCGGCGACATGGCCTACCAGGCCGGGGTCGCATGCTACACAGAGTTTCCCGCTGATGCTGAAAGGGGCCCTAGCGACTTGCTGGGGGCCTACTTCTGTTGAAGAGATCCTAATCTGTATGCTGTTCGGTGGGGGATCGGCTTGAGGAGAACCAGGAGACAGGTGATCAAAAAGGGCTTGAACGAACCATCAGGGATCTGGTCGCCAGGAACTGACAGATAACCATAGACTGTCAACTGGTGACCCCTACTAAAAGAGAACTTTCTGGGAGGATTCGCTCTACAGTCCAACATTGGGCCTGTGGCAGAGGTCTTTATCTAAAACGTTAAATTCTATTGAGCCAAGTCAGTGAGAGACACTTGTTCCTCCCAGCAACCTTAAGTGACGTTCCGGCTGCCAGTCTGTCTGGAGGCACTTCACCCACTCTGGCTAGAGTGGCGACGAACTGTTCTACTTTGAGAGCAGGACTGCTTTCTTTTCATCCAAGCCTGATACCACAACGTTCTCTCCTTTCATCAACCTTTCCTCTCTACCTCATGTTGATGTTGGTCGTGTTGGACCAGGAAATAAAGCATTCAGAAAACTTCAGCGGCAGGTCTGGACATTCTCTTATTGCTCTGCTCACAGAAATCACCCCTAGACAACACACAAGGGTAACTTAATACGCCGATCCCAAATCAATCAGCGGCTTCTGAGGGGGTATCACTACATTTAAATCTGCAGCAGTTTGCATTCCTTGCCACCAGTGATAAAGTCTCTTTAAAGTATACTTCACCCTAAACTGGTATTTAAGCATTTGAGATGCTAGATACTGTAAATAAACCAGCAGAGAGATTTTGACATTTCTCTGGGACTCTTTTGGGGAGATCTCTACACTTGTGTTCCCGAGTTAAAGTGATTGTAAACGATCACCTTGTAAAACAACCTATTCAATTTAAAATAGATATGAAAGGCAAAATAAATTTGCATAGATATAAAAAAAAACATTATAAATACCCTTTTCCCTTTTTTATAAGTGATCACATTCTTCTGTTATCAGCTGCATAAGAGCTGGTTGAGGAGAAGCAGCAACACACTGAGCATCCCAGTGAATGGCTGTGCAGCGGAGGGCATGTCAGGACAAGTCTGATCATTGGAGGAGAGTACACTGAGTTCCCAACACAGCTAGAGAACTGACCACAATGTACTCTCCTGCATATTGTGGTCAGTTTTTAATAGGAAAGGATCACCAGGGATTTCACATAAAGGAAGCAATACAAAGAGAACAGGATACTTTTTCATACAGTAACATGGCACAGCAGGCACAGATCAGGAAAATGTGTTGGGATAACAAACACTTTAAGCCATAAAACTGCTGGTTGTACTGCGCTCTAACTACCAAACTACTTGTAGTGTAGGTCTATAATTCTACTAAGGACATTGTCTATTGTATGTAGTGATGAGCAAATGTGCCATTCATCAAACTCATCTAAAAAATGCACACTTGAATCCACACCCAACTTAAGGCAATGGGGACACTGAAATAGGGGTCATTGCAAGTCAGTGCAAAAAATAATTTTAAGAAATACTCCATAATATGTGACTTTGAGGGTAACATCCGGAGAGAGAGATATAATTGTGTCCCTGTACAAATCATTAGTAGGGTTGAGCAAACCCAAAGTTCGGGTTCGTACCGGACTTTTGTTTTTTTTGTACCCGAACCTGAATAATTTGCACGGCAGCCGATCGCCATTTGTTTTACTTGTGTGACCTAGAAGCCATCACAGCCATGCCTACTAATAGCATGGCTGTGATTGGCCAGTGCAGCATGTGACCCAGCCTCTATATAAGCTAGAGGCACACAGCGCAGCTCGTCACTCTGCTTTAGTTAGGTTAGGGAAAGGCTGCTGCTGCTGATGCTACTCTCAGGGAGAGATTTAGATAGGAGTCAGACTGTCCTGCTTCAGAATCACCAGCACTGCATATGTTACTCTGAGATACTCTGCAAGATAGGTTAGGGAAAGGTTCCCGATTGAATTTGTAGGGAGAGATTTAGATAGGACTCAGACTGTCTTGTCCTGCTTCAAATACACCAGCACTGCATATGTCACTATGATATACTCTGCAAGATAGGTTAGGGGAAGGTTCCTGTTTGTGCTTGTAGGGAATAGAAATATATAGGAGTCTGTCCTGTTTCTAAAATCTAATTACACCAGCACTGCATATGTTACTGTAAGATACTCTGCAAGATACTTTTCTTCTATTGTGCTATTCAAAAAACATCCATTTAGGGCAAACAAATTCATTTTGCAGTGTTTCCTCCAGTTTTTACAGTGTTTCCTCCAGTGTTTGCAGTGGTTCCTCCAGTGCTTGCAGTGTTTCCTCCAGTGTTTTCTCCATATCTGTAAGTGTGAGATAAACACTTTAGGTACTGTTCTTCTGTTGTTCTATTAAAAAAACACCCAGTTTGGTGCAAAAAATATATTTTGCAGTGTTTCCTCCAGTGGTTGCCGTGTTTCCTCCATATCTGTAAGTGTGAGATAAACACTTTAACTACTGTTCTTCTGTTGTTCTATTCAGAAAACACCCAGTTTGGTGCAAAAAATATATTTTGCAGTGTTTCCTCCAGTGTTTGCCGTGTTTCCTCCATATCTGTAAGTGTGAGATAAACACTTTAGCTACTGTTCTTCTGTGGTTCTATTAAAAAAACACCCATTTCGGGCAAATCATTTTTTTGTGCATTTCCTGCATATCTGTACGTGTGAGATACATCCTTTAGATACTGTTCTTCTATTGTGCTATAAAAAAAAACACCCATTTAGGGCAACATCCTACATTTAAGAAATATGAGGAGAACGTCAAATAAGGGAAATGGCCGCGGTCGTGGTGCGGCTGGTGGAGCTCCTGTTGCAGGGAGAGGACGTGGTCGATCTGTGCCAGCTACATTCACAAGTGAAACACCTTCCTCAGGTGCGAGTAGGCGACAGAGCCTGCAGCGGTATTTGGTGGAGCCCAATCCGGCTCTACAAATGTTGAGTCCAGGAGCAGAACAGGCGATAGTAGATTGGGTTGCTGACAGTGACAATTGCTGAAAGTTTGGGTTCGAGTTCGGTGTTCGGCAATGTAATCGTGCGCTGCACGGCAGCCAATCGCCATTTGTTTTACTCGTGTGACCTAGAAGCCATCACAACCATGCCTACTAATGGCATGGCTGTGATTGGCCAGTGCAGCATGTGACCCAGCATGTGACCCAGCCTCTATATAAGCTAGAGGCACACAGAGCAGCTCGTCACTCTGCACTTTGCTTTAGTTAGGTTAGGGAAAGGCTGCTGCTGCTGCTGCTGCTGCTGCTGCTGCTACTCTCAGGGAGAGATTTAGATATGAGTCAGACTGTCCTGCTTCAGAATCACCAGCACTGCATATGTTACTCTGAGATGCTCTGCAAGATAGGTTAGGGAAAGGTTCCCGATTGAATTTGTAGGGAGAGATTTAGATAGGACTCAGACTGTCTTGTCCTGCTTCAGAAACACCAGCACTGCATATGTTACTCTGAGATACTCTGCAAGATAGGTTAGGGGAAGCTTCCTGTTTGTGCTTGTAGGGAATAGAAATATATAGGAGTCTGTCCTGTTTCTAAAATCTAATTACACCAGCACTGCATATATTACTGTGAGATACTCTGCAAGATACGTTAGGGGAAGGTTCCTGTTGTAGGGAATAGAAATATATAGGAGTCTGTCCTGTTTCTAAAATCCAATTACACCAGCACTGCATATGTTACTGTAAGATACTCTGCAAGATACTTTTTTTCTATTGTGCTATTTAAAAAACATACATTTAGGGCAAACAAATTAATTTTGTAGTGTTTCCAGTGTTTCCTCCAGTGTTTGCAGTGGTTCCTCCAGTGCTTGCAGTGTTTCCTCCAGTGTTTGTTGTGTTTCCTTCATATCTGTAAGTGTGAGATAAACACTTTAGGTTCTGTTCTTCTGTTGTTCTATTAAAAAAAACACCCATTTAGGGCAAAAAATATATATTTTGCAGTGTTTCCTTTAGTGTTTGCCGTGTTTTCTCCATATCTGTAAGTGTGAGATAAACACTTTAGCTACTGTTCTTCTGCTGTTCTATTAAAAAAACACCCAGTTTGGTGCAAAAAATATATTTTGCAGTGTTTCCTCCAGTGTTTGCCGTGTTTCCTCCATATCTGTAAGTGTGAGATAAACACTTTAGCTACTGTTCTTCTATTTTTCTGTTCAAAAAACACCCATTTAGGCCAAATACATTTTTTTGTGTGCGTTTCCTGCATATCTGTACGTGTGAGATACACCCTTTAGATACTGTTCTTCTATTGTGCTATAAAAAAAAAAACACCCATTTAGGGCAACATCCTACATTTGAGAAATATGAGTAGAACGTCAAATAAGGGACGTGGCCGCGGTCGTGATGCTGCTGGTGGAGCTCCTGTTACAGGGAGAGGACGTGGTCAATCTGTGCCAGCTACACGCACAAGTGAAACACCTTCCTCAGGTGTGAGTAGGCCACAGAGCCTGCAGCGGTATTTGGTGGGGCCTAATCCGGCTCTACAAATGTTGAGGCCAGGAGCAGAACAGGCGGTAGTAGATTGGGATGCTGACAGTGCCTCCAGTTCCTTCACATCTCCCAACCAGTCTTGTGCTAAAAGATTGGAGTTGGCACCTGCAGCCGATGTCCATCAGTTTTTCACCTCACCCCCTTGCAAATCAGCCAAGCAGTCTGAGCCCCAAATCATGCAGCAGTCTCTTCTGCTTTTTGATGACTCTGTTAGCATGTTTTCCCAGGGCCATCCACCTAGCCCTGCCCCAGAAGTGGAAGAGATTGAGTGCACCGATGCCCAACCACTTATGTTTCAAGATGAATACATGGGGGGACCATCACAGCACGTCTCGGATGATGAAGAAACACAGTTGCCAACTGCTGCTGCTTTCGCAAATGTGCAGACCGACAAGGAGGGCAGTGGTGAAGACTGGGTGGAAGATGTTGTGGTGGACGATGAGGCAATCAGAGGCTGAAGCGAGGCATAAACGTTCTCAACCTGAGCACAACCTGAATGACCAAGCATCTAAATGCAAGGCATGAGCTGCAGTGGACTGGACACCTCAAAAACCAAGACAGGTCTCTGGCTCCTCCTGCTTCCTCTTCTGCTTCAGTCTCTGCCTCTTAATCCATTTCTGTAGTGACAGTGCCACCTGCCACCCCACAAATAGAGGACCGGCAAGCAACACTACCACCTGGGTCACCAAACATCTCCACAATGTCCCATTGAAGCATTCAGCTCTCTATTTCCCAAACACTGGAGCGGAAGAGGAATTACCCCCTACCCACCCACGATCCGTGGTCCCGAATGCCAGCATTTCAAAATTCCTGGCCTTTGAAATGCTGTCATTCCGTCTGGTGGAGACACAGAGTTTTAAAAGCCTGATGGCATTGGCTGTCCCACAGTACGTCGTGCCCAGCAGCCACTACTTTTCCCCGGCGAGCCATCCCTTCCCTGCACAACCAAGTGGGGGACAAAATCAGGTGTGCACTGCGCAACGCCATCTGTGCCATGGTCCACCTAACTACGGATACGTGGACCAGTAAGCACGGTCAGGGACGTTATATCTCTCTAACAGCGCACTGGGTAAATGCAGGGCCTGAGGATTGCAGGGCTCTTCAGTTTGCCTCCTTTTGCTAACTCCTCCTACTCTGCTTCCTCATCCTCCTCATCCGGTCAGCATAACACATTCACCACCAACTTCAGCACAGCCATAGGTAAACGGCAGCAGGCAGTTTTAAAACTTTCCTGTTTGGGGATAAAAACGCACACCACGCGGGAGTTGTAGAGGGACATGGAACAACAGACCGATGAGTAGTTGGCGTCAGTGAGCCTCAAGCCGGGCCTGGTGGTGTGCGATAATAGGCAAAATCTCGTAGCAGCTCTGGGCCTAGCCGGTTTGACGCACATACCTTGCCTGGCGCATGTGCTGAATTTGATGGTGCAGAGGTTCCTTAAAACTTACCGCCTTCCCGCTCACCGCCTCATATGTGACATGCCCACAAGGTGGAACTCCACCTTGCACATGTTGGCCAGACTGTGTGAAAAGCAGCAGGCAATAGTGGAGTTTCAGCTGCAGCACGCACGCATGAGTCGCTCTGCGGAACAGAACCACTTCACCACCAATAACTGGGCCTCCATGCGAGACCTGTTGTCAGGTCACCTGAGGCACAGTGACAAGTGCACCCCGTAGGAGACAGGGATGCACCACAGGGTAGTGAACCCTTAGCCAACTGCTGCGATCAGGGAGGAGTCGTGAACCCAAAATTTCCCAGGGCGCGGAATCTAAGACCCAGCTTGTCTTCACCAGAGCCTCTGGTGGTGAAAATGGGTTTCACCGCAACTGGATCCAGGTCGCGACCCCTGGAATACCCTGGGTCACGCTCGACAAGGTAAGAGGGGAAGCAGTCAGCAGGACAAGCGTAGTGATGGAAGCCAAGGTCGGGGCAACTGGCTGAACAGGGTAACCGGGGGACAGGCTAAAAGGTCGGGGTCACAGGCAAGCAAGCATGGTCAGGGACGAGCCGAATCGGTACACTGGAAGTTAACAATACACAGCAGACAGAAACTAGGCAGGAACACTGTTGAACAGCACTGAAGGCCAGTAGTGAAAGAGTTATAATAGACTTCCTGTATGGCCCCATCCAGGCCATCCCAGGAAGTAAAGGAGATAAAAGGGTGAGCAGAACAGGGTCAGGCCTCTTAATGGACAGATGAAGGACAGGTAAGCTGCCAGCATATTACATATCCATGACACCTGTGAGCCTTGGTGCGCTGTTTCGAGTACTTTACCAACATGGCCATTGCCGATGACGCCGTTCTCAGCGTGACTGTCCCAGTTCTATGCCTCCTTGAAAAAACGCTTCGGGCGATGATGGAAGAGGATGTGGCACAGGAGGAGAAGGAGGAGGAGGAATCTGGATAATTTCCAAGGCTTTCAGGGCAGTCATTCACAAGTGGCTCAGAGTGTGGGTTCCTGCACCAACAAAGGTGCTGCATGGTCAGTGCTCCTGCATGTCAGGGGTGCTTCCATCTTCTCCTGGTCTTCCATCCCGGTTCATACTGTTCGGTCACATGATTGATCAGGCCACGATGAGGTCACTCCCACACTTTTGCTGCTTAGTCTACATTAATATTGATAGGCAGGGAGAAGCAGTTATGACAGGTGAGGCCAATAGAGTTGCTAATGTCATAAAAATCCTACCTGTCTGTGTTTTTTATAAAGTTCAATTCCACTTTATTAACACAAAAACACCTCAAGACTACAACCACATATTTCCAGAGACAAGGCAGTTGTTATTCTAAAATTACTTCATAAGCCATAACCAGATTATAGCACAGTTGCTGGAGAGTATGTAAGCAGCTTGACTGGGCAGCAGTGTAAGTGTGTATTGTTTCAAAGACAGTAGCCATAAATATTGCACAGACTGGCTGCACATCATGTACGCATTTTTACTTGGCTGCAATGTAAGAGGGAGGGAGGAGGCATTTTAATGATTGTGACATACTAATTATGAAATAAAGGGATTTTTAAATACAGCTTACCTGTAAAATCCTTTTCTTGGAGTACATCACGGGACACAGAGCGGCATATTCATTACTATATGGGTTATATGGAGTACCTTCAGGTGTGGACACTGGCAATCTCAAACAGGAAGTCCCCTCCCTATATAACCCCCTCCCCTAGAGGGAGTCCCTCAGTTTTGTAGCAAGCAGTATGCCTCCCAAAATGTTCACCCAAAAGAGGGGTGGGAGCTCTGTGTCCCGTGATGTACTCCAAGAAAAGGATTTTACAGGTAAGCTGTATTTAAAAATCCCTTTTTCTTTCTCGTACATCACGGGACACAGAGCGGCATATTCATTACTATATGGGATGTCCGAAAGCAATGCTTTAATGAGGGGAGGGAGACATCTTCCAAAGAAGGATTCAATTTAGAGGTATACTCAAATAATAATTCCAACTTAGTCAAGAAAAAACTTTTTTTTTTTTTTTTTTTTCTTTTTTACAACCAAGGGTGCTTCTGATCCCGAGGATCTTAAACTGCAGCCTGTAGTACTGCCTGTCCAAAGGCAGAATCCGCATTCCTTCTCACGTCTAGTTGATAAAACTTTGTAAACGTGTGGACTGATGACCACGTCGCCGCCTTGCATATCTGAGCCATAGAGATCTGATGGTGTGCTGCCCAGGAGGCGCCCATGGCCCTGGTAGAATGGGCCTTTACCGACAAAGGAGGAGGCAACCTCTTCAAACCGTAGGCTTGAATGATTAATTGTCTAATCCATCTCGAGATGGTGGATTTTGCAGCTGCCTGCCCCTTCTTGGGGCCATCTGGTAGAACGAATAACACATCTGTCTTCCGGATCTTTTCTGTAGCTTTAAGATAGGCCTTCATGGCCCGGACAATATCCAAGGTATGCAGCAACCCCTCTTTTCTAGATGTGGGTTTTGGAAAGAAGGATGGAAGTACCAAATCCTGGTTCAAGTGAAATTTGGATATAACCTTTGGTAGAAAGGAAGGATGGGGCCGGAGAACTGCCCTGTCCTTATGCAGAACGAGATATGGTTCCTTACACGATAAGGCTGCTAATTCTGACACTCTCCTGGCCGAAACTATGGCGACCAAGAAAACCAACTTTCTTGTCAGTAAGACTAAAGGAATCTCAGCCAACGGCTCAAAGGGTTGTTTCTGTAGAGTGGACAGGACAAGATTTAAGTCCCATGGACAAATTGGTGACTTGACAGGAGGATTAATACGCAAGACCCCCTGTAAGAAGGTCTTTACCAGCGAGTGGGTGGCCAGCGGCCTCTGAAACCACACTGACAGAGCTGAGATCTGTCCCTTGATTGTGCTTAGTGCCAGGCCTTTATCCACTCCTAGCTGGAGAAAACTTAACACCCTATCAATAGTATATTTGCGGGAATTCCATCTTTTGGATTCACACCAGCCTACGTAGTTCCTCCACACCCTGTAATAAATCACCCTGGAGACCGGCTTTCTAGCCCTAATCAGGGTAGGAATTACCTGCCTAGACAGACCTCTACCCCTGAGAATCAGGGATTCAGCCTCCAGGCCGTCAAATTTAGACGCTGTAATGTAGGGTGGAGGATCGGGCCTTGTGAGAGTAGGTCTGGTTGTAGAGGAAGAGTCCAAGGGTCTCCCACTGCCATCTTCAGGACTAGTGAGTACCAAGTCCTCCGGGGCCAAGCCGGAGCTACTAGAATGACTGGCTTGTGCTCCACTCTGATCCTGCGCAACAGGCGAGGGAGTAACTGTAGCGGAGGGAATGCATATAGAAGTTTGAATTGATGCCAAGGGCAAACCAACGCATCGGTTCCGCAGGCCATAGGATCCCTCGCTCGAGACACGAACCTGTCTAGTTTCTTGTTGAACCTGGATGCCATTATATCTACGTCCGGCATTCCCCACCTCTGGCAGATTGTCTGAAAGACCTGGGGATGCAGAGACCACTCCCCTGGCAACAGACTCTGGCGACTTAAGAAGTCTGCCTGCAGGTTGTCCACTCCGGGAATGAATATCGCCGAAATGCAGGGTACATGAACCTCTGCCCACTGAAAAATCAAGCTCACCTCCCTCTGAGCGGCCTGACTCCTGGTTCCCCCTTGGTGGTTTATGTATGCCACCGCCGTGGCATTGTCTGACTGGATTCTCACCGGGAACCCCTTTAATCTGGAGGTCCATGCCAGAAGGGCTAGGCGAGCAGCTCTGATCTCCAAGATATTGATGGGGAGCTGCCTCTCTGCTTTCACCCAAGTTCCCTGGCGAGAGAACCCCTCGAAGACCGCCCCCCAGCCTGCCAGGCTGGCGTCTGTGGTAACTACCTTCCAGACAACAGGGCTGAAGGATTTTCCCTTTAGAAGATTCTGGGGGTTCAACCACCAGGCCAGGCTTTGTCGGACCCTTGATGATAGCGTCAAAGGGGACTCTAAGGCATGTGCCCTCTTGCCCCAGGCTGCTAGAATGGCTGCCTGTAGGACGCGAGTGTGGATCTGAGCGTATGGTACTGCCTCGAACGTGGCCACTAGCTTGCCTAGTACTCGCATACACAGGCGAATAGTTGGTTTTTTCTTGTTTAGAACCAACTGAACCAACCCCTTGATAGCCTCGATCTTTACAAGGGCAGGAACACCCTTTGCTGTTCTGTGTCTAACCTCATGCCGAGGTATTCCAACTGCTTTGTAGGCTGGAACGCTGACTTTCCCCGGTTTAGGACCCAGCCGAATCCTTCGAGGTACCGAACCGTGAGGTTTACTGCCTGTTGCAGACCCGGCCGTGAGTGATCTATGATTAAAAGGTCGTCCAAGTATGCTAGGACTGTGACCCCTTGGATCCTTAAATTGGCCAGAACTGGGGCTAGGATCTTGGTGAATACCCGGGGGGCCGTGGCCAGCCCGAAGGGGAGCGCCCTGAATTGGAAGTGTCGCTGCCCCACCGCGAAGCGTAAAAATCTTTGATGCGACTGAAAGATTGGTACATGAAGGTAAGCATCCTTTATGTCTATGGAGGCCAGAAAATCGTCCCTCTGAAGCGCGGCGGCTGCTGACCGGATGGATTCCATCCGGAAGGAACGAACCCTTAGGTAACCGTTTAACCTCTTTAGGTCCAAGATTGGCCTGACATCGCCGTTGGGCTTTGGTATGACAAAGAGATTGGAATAGAAACCTAGCCCTTGCTCTTGGGCTGGCACCTCTATTATTACGTCCTGGCAAAGCAGGTGATCCAAAGCTGCCAGCAATGAGGCCTTCCTTGCTGGATCCTTTGGTAGCCTTGATTCTTGAAAATGAGGCGGAGGACACCTTAGAAACTCCAGTCTGTAGCCTGTGGTTACAGATGCCCGGACCCATTTGTCGGGGATCTTGGCTTCCCAAACTTCTGAGAAGAAACAAAGCCTTCCCCCCACCCGCGAGAGTGGGGGCGCCCCTTCATAAGGCAGACTTAGGGGCTGTCTTTGTCGGCTTGCGATACCATGGCCTCTTACCCCCAGGGGCCTGTCCCTGCGATCTACTGTTAACGTTGGATCGTGCAGGCGGCCGTCGATACTGCCTGGAATTTGAGGGCCCCGAGACAGGAAAGAGCTGCCTTTTAAATGTAGGACCCCGGAATGTCTTTTTGACCGGTAAAAGGGTACTCTTGCCACTTGAAATAGTCTGAATATATTTATCCAGATCCTCTCCGAAGAGTCGTCCTCCATGGAAGGGAAACCCTGCCAGAAGCTTTTTGCATGGGGGCTCCGCCGCCCAGTTCTTCAACCATAAGAGCCTTCTCATGTGCACCAAAAATAGTGATAAACGAGAGGCCTGCTGGATGGAATCTTTTATAGCATCTACAGCAAAACACAGAGCTCTGGGAATGTCAGAAAACTCTTCTGCTTGTTGGGTAGGCATGTCCTTTAACATTTCTTTTGTCTGGTCTTTTAACGCCTGACAAACTCCAATTGCAGCCACAGCTGGCTGTACCACTGCTCCTGCCGTAGCAAAGGATGCTTTTAAAAGTGTCTCTAACCGTTTATCAACCGGATCTTTAAACATATGTATGTTTTCCACCGGGCAAGTTAGTGATTTATTCACACATGAGATGGCTGCATCCACTACTGGGAGCCTCCACCTCTTGGAGAATTTTTCCTCCATGGGGTAAATGACCGCAAATCTTTTCGGTGGCAGAAAAATCCTGTCCGGCCGTACCCAATCCCGAAAGATCAATTCCTCCAAGAGAGGATGGACCGGAAAAACTGCGTTGCTTAACGGAGCTTTCAAAGAGCCCAGAGAGGATACCGGAGGAACCTGAGGCTCTGGCAATGGTAAACTAAACGCCGAGCGGACCATGTCCGTCAAAGACTGTACCCACAGTCTTTCTGTCTGGGAGTCTGAAAATGGTTCCTCAGAGGCAGATCCCTCAATCCCTGAACCCTCTTGGTTCAGGTCTAGTTGATCCTCCTGTGATTCCAATTCCTCCGGAGAGAGAATCTCAGCATCTGAGGATACACCTCTTGGTGATGGGGATCTAACCCGTTTCTTACCAGGAATAGCTCTAGCGATCAATGCTGCTATTCTCTCTTCTAGCCCCCCTAGGGATACGGCTAGCATCTCCTCTGTGATAAACACAGGGCTGGGCTGATCTGGGCCAGCCTCCGCACCAGATCCCCCTAATGGCTCATCCAAGGCGCCCTTTATGTTAATAAGTTGCGGGGAAAGTATCGGCATATCATCAGAATCAGAGGGGGAACCCCTTTGTTTTTTGGTCTTTTTTGTACCCTTTGACCCCGAACCTTTGGAAGCCATAATACAAAATCGAGGGACTCCGCCAACAACAACAGACTGTAGTGGCCAGGAGTACAAAACCAGAGCTTAGGGGACAATAGATCACTAATGCCCAAAAACTGATGGGGCCCCGTATGTTTTTCTTTTTTTTAAATATATATTATATATATTTTTTTTTTTTTTAAAACATACAGTGACCCCAAACTTAGTTTGCCAGCCTCCAACCTGCTGCAAAAAGGGGAATTTCTTGGCTTAACAAAAAAGGCATTGGAACACAGTCCAGCATGTACTACCCCTCTTCCGCCACCGGGAGTCACTGTTCTGCCGCTCTGCGTCCTCTCCTTCTGAAATCAGCCTCAGACTGAGCACTGACAATGCCTGCTGATCTATAACAGCACAAGGCGCGCCCCTGTATGACGCCGCAGGCACGCCCCCCCCCCGCCCTCCTCTCTGAACGGCGCGAAAAAATGTCTATAAGACTGCAGTATCAGGCGGCAGATTCAAACCCCCGGCCAGGTAGGACTCTCCAAAAGGCCCCATAGGGATCCTTACTAGTCCTAGGAAGAAAGCAGCAGGTTAGCTAGCAACACATTCTTAGACAGGGGAACCTAGTGATGGGGGAAAAAAGGGGTCATCCTGTCTTTCTCAGACATAGTGAGCAAGGTTGCCAATGCAGAGCATACTTAGGCTATCCCCCCTTTTAGGTTACCCCGGAGAGCCTGCTGTCGAACCAAGTCCCGCAGGCTCCCCCTTACCTGCTCCATGCTGCAGGATGTTTGTCCAGCAAAACGATCCAATCTTCTCCCATCTCCGTGGGTAGCGTAGTAGACCTTCAGGCCCTGGGGTCCTATGAAGGTACCCACTGTCCTGGACCTATATAGCACCCTGGCAAACAGGCACTTATGGTTTTTACAAACTCCAAGTCCTGGGCCCAGGGTCCAGCCCTCCAAAGAGGAGCATTATAGGCAAAACCCCACGGTTTGGGGCCCGGGTACTGTCCACTTTGGCACTGAGGCTCCTTGGACAGATCCGGTTAGCCCGCCCTTAATCCCAAGGATGTGGAGCAAAGCTATTCCGTGACCAACACCTAAGACACTGGCGAAAAAACTGAGGGACTCCCTCTAGGGGAGGGGGTTATATAGGGAGGGGACTTCCTGTTTGAGATTGCCAGTGTCCACACCTGAAGGTACTCCATATAACCCATATAGTAATGAATATGCCGCTCTGTGTCCCGTGATGTACGAGAAAGAAATTATGTCAGAGACAAGAGCCATAAATATTGCACAGACTGCACATAAAGTAAACAGTTTTACTGGGTTACAATGGAGGAGGGAGAAGCGAGCCAGTTCTAATCAAAAAAAAGAAATTACAGAGTAGACAATATTGCACAGACATGCAGCACGCCATGTAAGCAGTTTGACTATGCAGCAAGGTAAAAGGAAGAGATGAGCCAATTATTATTGTAAACAAAAAATATTAGTGTATTATTTCAGAAACAAGAGCCTGAAACATTGCACCGAAAAACTGCACACAATGTATGCAGTTTATTAGGCCGCAGTGCGGAACAGAGGGATGAGACAGTTTTTGTTGTGAAAAAACAATTACAGTGTATTATGTCAAAGACCAGAACAAGATATATTGCACAGACACAAAACACATTAGGTACAGTAAGTGGTTTTACTAGACCCCAATGGAAAAGGGAGAACGGATTATGTCTGTGATATAAAAATTGCAGTGTATTATGTCAGAGCCTGCAATATTTCACAGACATCATATAAGCGGTTTTACTAGATTACAATCCAGGAGTTAGGCCCCTTTCACACAAAGGGCCTTAGGCGCGTTTCACGCATACAGACCATTCATTTTATTAGTTCAGTCACATCTTTTTAAAGAAAAAAATTGATGACTTTTTATCAGGTTTTCATCACCTGCTCATCAATTTTCATCAGTTTCTCATCAGTTTATTTACATTCACTACCAATGCAAAAACGGATGTAAAACTGTCCGACCCGTATTTTTAAAGGGAGAAAGTTAGATCTTTGATCCGTTTAAAAAAACAGATGTTGACAGATACAGATGTAAACTGATGTAAATGGATGATCATTCATTTACATCTATTTTTTCCATAGAGATACATCGATGTCCATTTTTTATTCGTTAAAGGATGGATGAAAACTGGACAGTATGTGGGAGGGGCCTTAGAGATGAGTCAGTCTGTAATGTGAAAGAAAAATTACAGTGCATTATGTCAGAGACAGAAGCAAGAAATATTTCACATATTTGTTGCACATCACGTAAGTAGTTTTACCAGGTTGTAAAGGAGGAGTGGAAGATGAGACAGTTTTTATCATGAAATACAATTATGAGTGTATTCTTTATGAGACAAAGACCAGTAGGGCCCTTTCACACTGGGGTGGTGGGGGCGCCGGCGGTAAAGCGCCGCTATTTTTTTCTGTGGCCCTGCCCATTGATTTCAATAGGCAGGGGCGCTTTAGGAGCAGTGTATTCACTGCTCCTACAGCGCCTCAAAGATGCGGCTAGCAGGACTTTTTCACTGTTCTGCCAGCGCACCATTACAGTGTGAAAGCCCCCGGGCTTTCACACTGGAGTGAATGGAGCTGCTTTTTCAGGGTGCTTTGCAGGCGCTTTTTTTAGCCCTATAGCGCCTGCAATGCGCCTCAGTGTAAAAGGGCTCTAATAGTGTACAGACTCCATAATTAGCATTGAATCAGTTGGAATAAGACACATTTTAAAAGGGCCACACAGCATTTCGTCACAAAAAGTCAACATCTGCGTGCATAAAGCATATGTCACAGAAAAAAAGGAAGACATTTTGTAAAAGCTATATAGTCAGTAGGGATGAGCTCTGCGTTCGATATGAACGTATGTTCGACTCGAACATTGTCGAACAAAACGGGTCGTCCGCGCCAAATTCGAGTGACGCGCAACGGCCCATAATTCACTGCAGCATTGCGCGCTGATGATTGGCCAAACATGCACTATGACCCTGCATGCTTGGCCAATCACAGCGCGCAAAAAACGGAGAGCCATAATTGGCCAAAGCCAGGGTGGCTTTGGCCAATTATGGCTCAGGGCTTTAGCACACGCCCCACACTATATAAGGCCGCCTGCTGGGCGGCCTCGTGTAGTGCGTTGCGGTTGTTATAGAAAGCAGTCACAGAGACAGAGAGATAGTCTTTTTATATAGCTAGATATAGCTTCATTTACAGTGTGTAGAGGATATATATACATCCCTAGGAGTTGTACATATATTTATAAACTGTATAGCTTAGCTAGATCAGTTCTTCCTAATTTACTGGCAGGCAGGTGATTGTGCTATTTAAAGACATTATCACAGGTATAGACACCCAGCAGGTACAATATTTAAAGGAATTTTTTTGTTTTTGTTTTTTTATTTAAGCATCAATAAAATCACTGCTCCTGGAGCAGTCATTTTAATGATGCTTAAATTAAAAAAAATATATATATTTTTTTTTTAAATATTGTACCTGCTGGGTGTCTATAGTTTGCCTGTGAAAACGTCTTTGAGAACCCGGGTCTTGCCCGAGGGAACATGTATCAATAGAAAAAAAAGTTTTAAAAACTGTATTTTTTTCAGGAGTCCTGCTCCTGAAAAAACTACAGTTTTTTAAACTTTTTTCCATTGATACATGTTCCCTGGGGCAAAACCCGGGTTCTCAAAGACGTTTTCCAACAATAACTTGAATATTGGTCTTTAAAATTATCATTTTTGATCCTGTCAGCAGCATCTTTGGAGCGGTGAGAGGAGCGGCGTGTATACTGCTCCTTCACCACTCCTTCATATGAAAACAATGGGAAATCGCGGCAATACCGCCCGCAATGCGCCTCTATGGCCGCAACTTGCGGCAAATCCGATGGTATAGTGCCATTATTTTTAGCGGCACTATACCGTCAGCATACATATATACTGTATATATATATATATTTTTTTTTTTTTTCAACATAATTAGTATGCTACAGACAGCATACTTAGCATTTCTAAAATTTCATATAGGCCCTTCTGTCTAAACCACATTCAAAACAGATAAGTAGGACCAAAAAATTTTACATTTATATTTAAAATGCTACATTCTATGTAGATAATATTTCTGCAATTTTTTTAAAGTGGTTGTAAAGTCAGAAGGTTTTCTATCTTAAGGCACTCTAATTCATTAAGATAAGACACCTTCTATGTGCCGCAGTCCCCCTAATACTTACCTGAGCTCTCTCCAATCCAGCGATGTTGCTCGAGAGACTCGGCTGTCCAGGACTCTCCCTCCTCATTGACTGAGACAGCAGTGAAGCGCTATTGGCTCCTGCTACTGTCAATCTAAGCCAGTGATCCAATGAGGAGAGAGAGGGGGCAGGGCCGGGCAATTGCTCTGTGTCTGAGTGGACACATGGAGCCGTGGCTCTGCTCTGGTGCCTCCACAGCAATCTACTTGGGGAAACTCAAGAGGAGGGAGGGGCCAGGAGTGACAAAGAGGGACCCAAGAAGAGGAGGATCTGGGCTGCTCTGTGCAAAACCACTGCATAGAGTAGGTAAGTATGACATGTTTGTTATTTTGAAACAAAAAAAAACATGACTTTCGTATCACTTGAAGGCCACATTGCCCAAACCACATCACCATGTAGGTTTGGAGGAACAAAATAAATGTAAAGTTTTAATTTTTCAGATTGCGACAGAAGTAATATGCTACTCGCAGCATATGTAGATGTCTTGCACACATCAACCTCATCCCCCATTTAGTTGTGAATGGCATCCAATTTTTTTTACATGTGTTTCCCTTACAATTGGAGTATTATGGTACATGCTGCAAAGGTGTAATTTTTTGGACAATTTATTGGAAGCCTCTTATAACCACTTCAGCCCTGGAAGATTTGGCTGCTCAAAGACCAGGCCATTTTTTGCAATTCGGCACTTCACTGCTTTAACTGAAAATTGTGCGACAATAAAAAAAAAAAAAAAATATCCTTTACTTTTTGCTATAATAAATATCCCAATAAAAAAATAAAAAATCCTCAGTTTAGGCCGATATGTGTTCTACATATTTTTGTTAAAAAAAAAAAACATATGATGATTGGTTTGCGCAAAAGTTATAGGGTCTACAAAATAGAGGATAGATTTATGGCATTCTTATTATTCATTTTTTTTACTAGTAATGGCGGTGATCAGTGATTTTTATCGGGACTATGACATTGCGGCGGACAGATCGGATACCAAAAATCTGACCTGTATCTTAGTGCAAACTTCTGGGAAAATCGGTGAGCCAATCAGACAAGCAGGAAATTATGTTTCTGGGGGGCGTTCTGTACACATTCTGTGTACAGAACACCTCCAGGTAGCCATATTGCATTGCACTTTACAGAAAATTACATAGCTGCAGATTGAAAAGGAAAGGTCATTTTTAATAACATTCAAATCAACGCTATATTATTTTTTCTCATGAAAGTGGAGTTACCATTTAACAAGCATTTAACCCTTGCATGTCATAGGGGAGAGGGCACTGCAAGGGTAGTTTTTTATGTATTTACCAGAATTTGGGTTTAAAACAACTTTGTCGATAAACTAAACAATACAAAATGTGAGATTCTTGCAAATATCTGCATTCGTTTAATATCCCTGGCAGTTCTGAAAGATGACGCTCAGTAAAGGCTTGGCTACCCCTTCCTACCTCCTGTTCATTTCTATTGGACAGTGACACAGGCTATGTTAGCATTATGGACAATAGAAATGTTAGAGGTACAGGAGGAAACTGGCAAGCATAGACAATACCAGAAAGTGTCAGCACTCACAAGCATTCAGATATAACATCAGGGACTTGGAGGCTGTTGCAGATGAGTGAGATGAGTGAAGCTACCTAGATAAGAACTTGCAAACATCCAAAGTGTACAGCACTGAACATTTTCAGTGATCATTTAATAATCTTACCTCTTCTACACATACTCATTTGTCTCATAGGGTACTTAAATGGATATTTACATATTCACCATATATAAGGCATGTCAAACTGGTGCTTTAGGAATCTTTCTTGGTGCCCCTTGTTGATTTATCAAATTAAATAGACCAAGGTTCCAGCCGTTCTCCAGGTGATAAAACGACATTCCCTTAGGTAACTATGCAGCTCAAGACTTCAAGTATGTTTTATGACCCCATTTTCCAGCATAATGTTTTTGTTACTGTAAAGTTAAGTACCAAAGGTCTATAAACTATTTTTACTAGATTTAAGTAGTTTTGACCCACAATAAAAAAAACATTTTGGCCCTTAAGGATTGCTTCCACAGGGTTCACAGTAGATGTCATTTGAATATGACATTTCTGCAGTATGGAATTGGGATATATGAGAACTAGCTTGTTGGTCAAACTTTATGCAATGAACTCTATTAGGTTTTTTAATGTGTGGATTATTACTCATCCCCTGCCTTTGTAGATTTTGCGATAGAGTGGACAAGAAATAGAGGATCTGTGGGGCTCTAGCTGTTTTGCCATATATTTATGTTGCCAATTTAAGTAGGTTAAGCAATATTTTGGATTTTTTTGTACCATATTTCACAATGTGGTTTTATACTTTTCGAAAGGGAAAAAGACTTGTGGCCTGTAACACTGAGTTTTTAGGTAAGCTTTTCCTACAATAAATTTACAGTTATGCAGTTATGTTATGCAATGAAAAAACAAAAATACATGCTTACAACCTTAGGTGACTACTCATAAAAATAAAAAATAAAACTCCCATGGTACTGCCAACACAAATATTGGGATAGTGGAATTAATCAAGCTGCTACAACCCATCACCCAAAAAACCTTGGTGAGGGGCTCAGTTTGTTTGAGTAGACTGGAAACACACTTTCATAGCTGCATGCCACCTGTACCTTTTATTGGTGTATTAGGCCCCTTTCACACCAGGGGGGTTTGCAGGCGCTGTTGCGCGAAAAATAGCACCTGCAAACCGACCCTAAACAGCGGCTGCTGCACTAGCAGGACCGCTCCAAAAGTCCTGCTAGCAGCATCTTTGGAGCGGTGAGAGGAGCGGTGTGTTTACCGCTCCTCCACTGCTCCTTCCCATTGAAAGCAATGGAAAAACCACAGGTGAAAATGGTATAAAAACACCCGCTCTTGTGGAGATGTGTTATATAATTTTCCTGTTTATGGATTCAGCGTGCTTTAAAAAAAGCTCCTTACAGGAACAATAGTCTGAATGGTCACATAAATATCCTATAGAAATCTTTGACTGGTATACTTTTATGTATTTAGAGTTCTGAGCAATTTTTTTTAGCTTTGAGAACTAGCACAACAATGTCCAACAATGTGCTCAGTTTATGAGAATTGGTCAATAATTGTAGTGTCTATAAATACCTTTTACTGTACTGATTATGTTTTCCCACAAATATATACAGTATACTGTATATAAAGGGATGGACATGGTCAGTAACAATACTCATATAGGCCGTGGCATTTAAACAATGTTCAATTAGGAGCCAAAGTGTGCCAAGAAAATATCCCAATATATATATGTTTTCATTTGATTGGACTTTATCTAACACTCTTTGAATGGACTCGAGTTTATTTATTTATTAATTTATTCATTCTTCCTTTTTTTTTTTTGTACAATCTATTTCTATTTCACCATTTTCAGTGTGTTGCTGCTCACTAAGTCTGCTATTGTTGGTTCAGACAGACCATTTATTAGATTTCACTTTATTGTTTATTCTCCTATTATTCATTATTAGCGCCCCCTCCATATACTATTACTGTTCAGTTCAGACCTTTGATGAGGTCTCTATCTTAGGGGAGCTGCTTATTCACTATAATTATATGTTGTTGTCACATTAATTTTTATTGGCGCGAGATACCACACCTTTTATATGTTTTCATGTCTACTACAAATTCTGATCCAAAGTTCTGAATAGCACAACTAAAAACCAAACTCATAAGACCAGGCAATGTTTTTCCAATCTTCTATTGTCCAATTTTGGTGTGAATTGTGGTCTCAGTTTCCTGTTCTTAGCTGACAGTATTGGCACCCGGCATGGTCTTCTGCTGCTGTAACCCATCTACTTCAAGGTTCGATGTGTTGTGCATTCAGAGATTATGATCTATATATCTTGGTTGTAACAAGTGGTTATTTGAGTGTCTGTTCCCTCATTATCATCTCGATCCAGCCTGGACATTTCAGCAAGACAATGATCACAAACACAAACTCAAGGAATCTCTCAATTAGTTTCAAAGAAAATAAAGCTGCTAGAATGGCCCATCTGACTTGAATCCAATAAAAAATCTATTGAGAGAACTTAAGATCAGAGTTCATAGTAGAGACCTGTGGTACCTTCAAGATTTGAAGACTGTGTGGAAGAATGGGCCAAAATTACACCCGAGCAACGCGTGCGACTAATTTCTCCATACAGGAGGCGTGTTGAAGCTGTCATTACCAATGACAGATTTTGTGCAAAGTAATAAATACATTTCATTTAGCGTGTTCAATACTTTTTCTCTGTGTCATTCCATTTTATAACACATAACTTAATTCCTGAACTTACGTGTTTTGGTTTCTTTGCATATATGGATCGCATGGGTTGTTACCAACAAGTGGTGAAAATTTAAGTTCAATAGCATCTTTAGAAATATATTTCCCTAGAAAAATGGTGACGTGTTCAATTGTTCAATACTTATCACACTCGCTGTGTGTGTGTGTGTGTATATATATATATATATATATATATATATATATATATATATATATATATATATATATATATATACTGTATATGTATGAATATTTACACTTTTGTTTTTTAAGTTGGTTTCTTACATCTAATTTATGTCATATCTTTATTCATCACAGATTCTGTACCTTGTAGATTGCTCAGTTTTGCACACATTGTATGTTATGGAAACCAGTTCTTATACCCTGTGGCAAAATGTCGCCTTCTGCTACTCTAGTAATTCAAAAATAAGAGGTGGGTAGTTGTAACTATAGAAACCAGGTCTCATTTTACCCCTCAGCCCATTTCCAACCTGTTACTAAATTACTAAGCACTGGAGCGATGCATCAAAGAGCTCATAGAGATGCTGTTAATGTAATGAAATTGAACACTCATCTGCTTAAAACATGTTGTGTCAGCTTGGAAATAAGAAGGGTGATTTTCCTCTAAGTTGGCACAATGTCAGCTACTTAAAGTTTCAAAGTTACAACAACAAGATTTAACTCTTTGTGATATAAAACGATATGGTTACCATATGTGTGACTTGTCTGTGTAATTAACTTGCTCACTGAGTCCTTTAAGAAGACAAAAGCGCAGGTAATTTAACTGCAGAAAACATTTATTTTATTAAAATAATAACATTTTACCTGTTATAAGCATGTCATTTTATAATTACTATTTAACACCCAGAGACAACCAAGAATTTACCAGAGAAAAGGAACAATTAAGGAGCCATTGTATCAGCTATTTGTGTCCACAGATACCAGCCATCCACTTATGTACAGCCATGTTTACAATAATTCTTCACAAGGGAGAATCTAAGTTAGAGTCGGTTCACACTGGGGCGACACGACTTCCAGCACGACTTTCAGAAGCAACTCCAACACGACTTGAGCATGAACCACAGGGCGATCTGGGGCGATTTACAACACGACTTGAAGTCGTCTCCAGGACAGGAGACATTCCAGTGGCCAATCAAACAACAATCAGCTCTAGGGGAGGGAGGGGGAGGGAGGGGTTTGCCTGAGAAATGTATGATATCTTCCTGGAAAGTAGCTTCAGTTAAGACAGTGATCAGACTTGGAAGCGACTTCCATTAAAATCAATGAGTACAAATCCCCTAGAAGTCTGATTGAAGTAGTACAGGAACCTCTTCTGAAGTCAGAGTGACTTAAGTAGTGTGTATTAACACCGCTCCCATTCACTTACATTGCTTTTCTGGACAGTGCGACTTGGGACGACTTGAGACGACTTCAAGTCGGATCCCAAGTCGCCCCAGTGTGAACCGACTCTCAAAGCTCCTAACTGAAAAGCTCTGGAGTATGCAGCTCTCCATGTTGATGCATGATCACCTTGAAGTCATATGCAAAATCAAAGCTTTAGTTGTAAATGTACATTTTCCCCACTGCCCCACAATTGGTAACGTACCCAGTGCCTCTGAGCTGTCCTCTGGGAAGGCTACATCACCAGTACCTTGAATTGCAAAATCGATTTTTGATTTTTTATTTGCCTTCAACAGATGAAGTGTAAAATAAGTTAGACAGACATGAATTCATAAAATCGGGTGAGATTTTCTTAATTTATTCACAAAATAATCTATCTCAAAGCAAACGCACAGGATCTTACTGTTTGTCATCATGGGTGAGAAAAACAATTGTGAGAAGCGAAGGAGAGGCTGAATCCCCAAACTTAAAAATGAAAATGTAAAGAAGGAAACAACAGCTTGCATATAACACTAAATTCCCCCCACTCCAAATCCCCCTCCCAGCACAAATTCACCCTCCTAGCACAAATGCCCCCCCCCAAAAAAATTCACATCCTAGCAGAAATACTTCTCCCCAGTCATCCTTGGTAGCATAAATCCCCCCTCCCCAAACCCCAGCCCCCCCCACCATATCACCTCTTCTGGCACAACCCCCCTCTTAGCACAAATACTCTTCTCCCATCCCCCATCCCAACACAAATCTCTCCAAATCACCACTCCCAACACTTCCACCCAAATTTACCTTCCTAGAACAATTCTTACCCCCTGCTGCCCCCCCAAAGAAATCCTCTTGCCACAATCTCCTCATAGCGCCCCCCCACTTTACATGATGCCACAGTGCCCAGGGCAGCCTTTCCTCCTGCCCACCCCTTGTCACGGCCCTGCATGAAAGGTACCGTTTTGTTTTCAGCATATTAGTCCATCTGAGATTTCCAGATGAACAGAACTTGTTTATACACATCTACTATATTTTAGGATTGTATTGTAGTATAGGGAGTTTACCTTCATGCAAGTGGTTGTAAAAGCACAGGGTTTTTTATCTTCATGCATTCTATGTATGAGGGTAAAAAAACTATGTGCAGCAACCTACCCTAACTGAGATCCATGAGAGCCTTGTCTCTCCGGGGACTGGCATTTCTGATTGGCTTTTGGCAGTAGCAGGAGCCAATGGCTGCCAATCACAGCCAGTGAGCCAATCAGGAGACAGAGGGGGCAGGTGTGAATGGACACACAGAGCAGGGCTCGGGAGAGCATCTGCTTGGGTGCCCCAAGACCAAGTTTCCTGCTGTTTGGGCATGCGGTAGGAGGGAGGGGCCAGGAGCGTCAGAACCCAAGAAGAGAAGGATCCGGGCTGCTCTGTGCACAACCATTGCACAGAGCAGGTAAGTATAACATGTTTTATTATTACTTAAAAAATAATAATAAAAAAGATTTTAATATCACTTTAATCAAGTTATTAAAGTGGAAATCTGTGCAAAAACTAAAATCCTGCATCTGTAGACACCAGGGCTCTAACACTAACAGCTCTATCCCTGTAAAGAATTAATGAGTATACATATGGACACACATGGATTACTTCAGAATAACAAAAGGTAGGAATCTGCAACAAAGTTTGTAAAAAATCCTTATAATGTACATAGATCACCCAAAGGGGAATGTGTTTTCTTTCTCAACAAAAGTGGAGTTGCTCTTTAACCACTTCAATACCGGGCCTATTCTGGCACTTCTCTCCTACATGTACAAATCATCATTCTTTTACTAGAAAATTACTCAGAACCCCCAAACATTATATATTTTTTTTTTTAACAGACACCCTAGGGAATAAAATGGCGGTCATTGCAACTTTTTATCGTGCACGGTATTTGCGCAATAATTGGAAAAAAATGGTTTCATGAATTAAAAAATAACAAAACAGTAAAGTTAGCCCAATTTTTTTGTAAAATATGAAAGATTATGTTACACCGAGTATTTAGATACACAACATGTCACGCTTTAAAATTGCGCACACTCATGGAATCTCCATAGGCGATGAGGTCTAGTGCGAGAATTGTTTCTGGCATTCTAACGCACGTGGCGATACCTCACATGTGTGGTTTGAACAGCATTTACATATGTGGGCGGGACTTATGTGTGCGTTTGCTTCTGCGCACAAGCTACCGGGGACAGGGGCATTTAATTTTTTTTATTATTATTATTATTATTTTTATTTTACTTCTTTATTTTTTTACACTTTAAAAAAAAAATGTTTAATATGTTGTAATAGAAAATGTGTGTGACAGGTCCTCTGTATGGAGAGATGTGGGGTCAAAAAGTCCCTGCATCTCTCCTCCAGGCTGGAAGGCATGAGATTGTGAAAAAATTTCACCGATCTCATTATTAGTATTGCTTACTAGCCGAAATCGCGGCTTTGTTTACTTCTGGGTACCCGGGTGTGACGTCATGACATCGCGCCCGGGTCTCCGGCGGCCATAGAGATGACTGGTGAACATCTGATCACCAGTCATCTTTATGCTTACTAGTCTGCACCAGACGATTCTTTCTCCAGGCCCCCGATGGCACGGGAGAGCCCAGAGAAGCACCGGATGGCGGCGGGAGGGGAGGACGTCACCTCCCGCCGCCTATAAGAATGATCAAGCGGCGGAATTGCTGCTATGATCGTTCTTATGGTGCACAAAATCGCCGGGACAAAAAAGAATGGTATCTGAATGATGCCTCTAGCTGCTCCCATCATTCAGATATCACCACACAAAGCCCAGGACGTCATTTCACTATGGCTGGGTATTGAAGTGGTTAAAGTAAGACTTTGAAAGACTTAGGCCTCGTACACACGAGGGGATATGTCCGCTGAAAACGGTCCGATGGACCGTTTCAGCAGACATCTCCGCTCGTGTGTATGGGCTAGCGGACAGATTTCTCCACCCGACAGATTTCAAAGCATGCTTTGAAATCTATCCGGTGGGAATCTGTCCGCCCGACATGTCTGCTGGTTAGTAAACTTACCAGCAGACATGTCGTCCCCCACCGCCGCTGCGCCGCCGCCGAATGGATTCGGCGCATGCGCGGAAGTGTTTAACTTCCTGGTGCGGTGACGTGGCGGTGACGTGGCGGCGTCAACGTCACCGCCGTGTCACCGCCACGTCACCGCGCCGTCCGGCGGCGGGGAATTTGATCCGATGGTGTGTACACGCCATCGGATCAAACTCCCGATCGGACATATCCGATGGAAATGGTCCGCGGACCGTTTTCATCGGATATGTCCGATCGTGTGTACAAGGCCTTAGCCTAACAAATGTCCTAAGTAGATTGCATTTCTGTGAAAGTTGAGTTATACCAAGTCATTAAAGTCTCATCTAATATAATTTTCATATGTTGAAGTAAATCCAGACTTCAAGAAAGTATCTTTCATTAAAATCCTGTGATGGAGTTCCTTGTTCAGGCACTTCCTGTTATGGCATGACAACTGTTTACCATTTGTGCTTTTGTGTTGTTGCCCCATCATATGTGCGCTTGGATGGGAGTGCAAACAGCTGTGCTAAAATACATGGTCCACTATTGTAACTATTTGAAAGCAGGTAAACGATAAGGATGCACAGTCAAGGGTTTGGCTAAAAAAAAGTCTGGTGAAGGTCAGCAGCAGCAGTAAGATGCAAAAAGTATGAAAAAAGATAAAAAGGTATTTTATTTAACAAAATAAAAATTGTTAATGCTATGCATGCTTCCTTTGAGACTAGTTTCTCCTTTAACACTGCTGATCACAGATTGAGGTAAAGAGCCAACCAGTGGCTCCTTGGACATAGTTGATCACGTGGTAATCACAGCTGATCACAAAATAAAGAGAAGCCAGTTATTGGCATTCCTTTCCTCACGCTGACAGCGTAAGGAGAGAAGAGCCATAACCAGCTTGTGTAAAAGGAATGTACATTGATTATTAGTGTCCTGAATATCAGTGCAGTCCCACCGGTACTGTCTAACACTGCCTATCAGTGCCCACCAGTGCTACCAATCAGTGCCCATCAGTCCCTCCTCATCAGTGTCTCATATTAGTGCTGCCTACCAGTGTCCATCAGTGCTATCAGTGCCCATCAGTTTTGCCTATCAGTGCAGCCTTATCAGTGCCTCCTCATCAGCGCCTATTAGTGCAGCCCATCAGTGTTACCTATCAGTGCAGCCTATCAGTGCCCATAAATGCAGCCTCATCAGCGCACATCAATGAAGGAGGAAAATTACCAGTTTGCAAAAGTTTATAAAAAACTATGACATTTTTTTTTCAAAGTTTTTGGTCTTTTTAAAAAAAAAACAGTGGTGATTAAATACCACTCGTTTGTGTGAACAAAATAACGAATACAATTGCATATGGGTACAGTGTTAAACTGAAGAGAAGGACTAGGACTAGGTGCAGTGTTGCATGACCATGCAAATGTAATTCAAAGTGTGACAGCACTGAAAACTGAAAATTGGCCTGGGAAGGAGGTAAAAGTGCCCAGTAGGTAAGTGGTTAAAGTAAAATCATATTACAGATCTGTTCAACATAAAATAAAGAAGCAAAATGCAATTTATATACATACAGTTTACAAAGTGAAGAAGATAAATAAATAAGCAAAAACAATGGGGTCCTTTAAATAAAATAATTCTAATGCTAAACAGTTTATACTTTGTAATATTGGGTAGGTGCCAAGCAAGAGGAAAATGATGCTAAGTATTTATTGATGTTCCATGTGTACATGTTTACCATTAGCAGCAGTGGAGTAGAGAAGGAACATAATGGGATTGCTGACTGTTGGAATAAGGGTTAAGATGCATGTTAAAATAGGATTAGGAATGAGTTAGACAAGAGAAACGTCTGGGGTTTTGTTTGAAGTTTTCCGTCTCCTACAATATGACTGTGCAGTAATATAAAAGACATGCTGAAAGTATTAGAACTTAATGCGGCCTTACCTCACACCATTCCTGTCAGGTACAGGAAGAATACATAAGAAAATCTACAGTATAATAATCAGAAGTATGATTCTCACTTAGCTCTTTAGCACTGCAACATCACAAACATGGACAGTAAATGGATACAGTTGCAAAAAAAAAAAGTTTATGAACTCCATGAAATCTCCAGCATTTCTGCGGGAATGGCTCCAAAATTGTTTTCTGATGTTCGGCTTAGTCACAATAGCCGACAATAACAAACTAACAACATTTACAGCAAACTTATAAAAGGCAAATAGTGAGAACATTGAACTATGAAGCAACCCTTATCTTTATATTTTTACTCATGTGGTTAGTGCAGATTTCTGTCTTTATTTTATTTGAAGACCATCCATGTCTCCTTTTATTCTGTGCACTGGCTCTTAGAAGGAGTCAGGTGAACTCCGGAACATCACTGCATAATGCCGCCAGCAATAGTACTTGACATTTCACAGACAACATGCCTATCCAAAGTAATACACACAGGCCCAGATTCACAGAGCGATTACGCCTGCGCAACAGGAGATGCGCGTGCGTAAGTCTAAATGTGCGCGTGCGTTTCGTTGCGCGGCATCCCCAGAACGAGATACGCAAAAAATCGACTTTTTTTTGTCCCGCGTAATTTCGTTAGACTGGCGCATCCGTCCGCGCAAAAGTGCGATAGACACACCATTGATTTGCTAGTCAAATATGCTAATGAGGGACTTACGGGGGTCCACAAAACAACGTTGGGGCAGCGCAGGCGACGCAGTGTGCGCAACAGCAAAATGTCCTGTCTAAAATTAGAGCTGATAAAAGCTGGTCTAAAAAAAGAAAAAAAGTCTACTTGTTAGATAAAGCAACACTGTTAGTGAGCAGCTCAGCAGTCACACGTGTTGCTCAACAATCTGTATGCCAACATGCCAGGGGCATCGTCACGCATAGCTATACTACTGACTTTAGATGAACAAAGAAGGAGGAGGGCACGGAGGATGGCACGGAGGAGGCACGGGAGAGGATATACCGTACCCGCATAGACCTGTTTGGCATGAGTGATTCAGAGGTGTATCGCATCTTCAGATTCACCCCTCATGCCATGCTGGAATTAACCACAACCCTGCAGGATGACATCACCAGCCCAACACACCGCTCACATGCAGTGCAGCCACTGGTCAAGGTCCTGGCAACACTCCATTTCCTTGCCAGTGGCTCTTTTTAGCGTACAAGTGGAGTGGTGGCTGGGATGTCACAGTCCTCCATGAGCAGATGTGTGCACCAGGTTGTCCCTGCAATCCTCAGACGCATGGCCAACCAAATCATCAAACCCACCACTGAGGACCTGAAGGCAATGAAAGATTTCTACAGAATTGCCAGATTCCCACGCACTGTGGGGGCCATTGATTGCACACATGTGGCACTCCAGCCCCCCCAGGAGACAGAGCACATGTACCGCAATCGGAAGCATTGGCATTCCATCAATGTACAGGTGATAGTCGATGCCCAAGGCCTCATATGGCACGTCCGTGCCAAACACCCAGGGTCCAGCCATGACAGCTACATATACAATCAATGCCACATCCGAATGGAATTCGATCAGAACGTGTATGGGGACACCTGGCTGGTTGGTGAGTGACATGGGTGGCAGGCATGACTATCCCCTCCCATGATGCACATCACAAGGGGCACATGCATGACTAACATCCTCCTGTCTTTTCCCTTCCAGGTGACTCTGCATATCCACTGGGACCCCATCTCATGACTCCTATCCGGAACCCCCAAACTCCAGGAGAGGAAAGATACAATCAAGCACATGCTCAAACACGAGCAGTGGTGGAGCGCACCTTTGGCATCCTAAAGTCACGTTTCCGATGCCTGGATAAGTCTGGGGGTACCCTCTTGTACTCCCCAAACTTCGTGTGCCAGATCATCGGTGCATGTTGCATGCTGCACAACTTTGCAGAAAGAAAGAGCCTGCAGATTGACCTACGTGATGACCTGACCCCTGAACCAGACAATCCCCCCCTAACCGAGGTTAACCCGTCTTCTGAGGGAAGAGCAGCCAGGAGACAGCTCACATTGGGCATCTTTGCACGTTAAACATACACATTAATCATGGCACAATGAGAATGCATGCATGCACACCACTGTGGTCCCTAGCACACACACCCCACATCCACATCAAATCCGATTGGCACCAGTCCTCCATGCTGGACTTGTGAGCAGCAACGCCACGCCAAGGCTCCAATTATGTCACTGTACATTCATACACCATTCACACGGACCTGGGGATCACTTCTCCCTGGTCCTGGGGAACCCTTCTCCACCAAAATTGAGGGTGACACCCCTTTTCCGGCAGGAATGTCACCCCCACATTCACACAGCATTCACAACCCAAAAAAAAAATGACCTGCAAAATCAAAAAATTTCCAAAAAAAAAAGACAAAAAAAAAAAAAAACATTTGAAAAAAAAAAAAATTTGGGGGAAAAACAAATTACTGCCCTCTGCGTGAGCCACGCCTGGGGCGCCCCCGGCCACGGCCCCGGCTTCTCAGGGGAGACTCATGGGGAAGGGGTAAAACCGGGGAAGGAGGATCAGCCCCTGATCTCTGCCCACCTGGTGGCCTGCCCTCCAAGGCCACGGCAGTTCTGTCCAGGGCAGCACCAACTGTTGCCGTGTTGGCCTGGATAGCCAGGGTAAGTGCCCTCACATCCTGCCCAACGCCTGCTGATGTCGTCTGCAGTTCATTTAGGCAGGTTGTGAAAGCCCGGGAGTGGGAGTCCAGGTTCCCCAGCGTATCCTTGATGGAGGACATGCTCTCCTCCATCCGCACCAATGTCTGGCTGACCTGTCCCAGATGGCGGGTCTGGAGGAACTGGTCCCTTCTCAGGGTGGCGGGCAGGAGATCGGCCAACCCCCTGGTGGTCTGGGATGACATCCTGCCTCCAGCTGATGCTTGTGGCCGGGGAGAAGGGGAGGCCCTTGTGAGGGGAGCCATGTTGGGGGAGGAGGGGGGTGGGCTCCCCCTTAGGGAGGCCTGCCTGCTGGCAGCCAGAGGGGAGGAGTCCTCAAAACCCAAACGTCCAGTGCCTGACATGGACTCCTCCTCCTCATGATTCTCCTCCTCCTCATGATTGTCCTGCTCCTCATGATTGTCCTCCTCCTCTTGAACCTCCTCCACGGACTCCGGCCTTGTTGGGGGGGCCTCATTAGGCTGCTGTCCTGGGGTTGGTGCGGTCAGGCCAGATGGCCCTGCACCCTCCTGCACATCTGTGGATGAAACAAAACATTCACAGGTTGGAGGATCCACACACTTGCCACATATTCCCTTTCACCCCCTCCCCCACACATGCTACACACCTGATATTAAAAAAGATAACAACTTACCTGGCACCACGGGCTGGGGACTGGAGTCAAAGCTGGGCAGGCCCTCAACTTCATGCCGATGAAAGGTCAGGGCCACCGCACGCTCCTCCGCTGTCAGGCTAATACGGCATGGTGGGCCCCCTCCTGTGCCCCTGGCGTGGGCATGCATTCTGGCCAACTTCTTTTTGACCAGACGCCGGAGGTCATTGATTTTTTTGTCAATCCCAGACCTGGTCCGTGTCTCCCCCTGCCCCGCAGAATTCACCTGGTCAGTGATCCTATCCAAAATCTCCCTCCTCCTGGCCGGGGTGGTGTTGGCACTCTCTGGGCCGTGGAGGTAACGCCCATACTCGCTAATGGCCCGGGCAAGAATCTGTTTTTCCACAACTGTAAAATTAAGCTTTCGTTTTCTCTCAGTCATCCTTCCAAAAAAAAACAGTCCCAGTCAACAAAATTCACGCACACAAACAAGCACAACCAATCACAAAAAAACACACACACAGAGAGAAAACTACTCACCAAGAAACAGTCCCCAAAAAAAAAAAAAAAATACAGCAGGAAAAGAAACAAAAAGAAATATATCAATCAAACAAACAGTCTCTCAAACACTTCTCAAAAACCACTTTCAAAAATCTAACAACAACCACTTGATCACACAGAACACTAATCTGACAACTACAAAACACACCGCAACGAACAACAAGAACAAAAGCACTTTGTTAAATGGGAAGGGACAAAGGGATGTACTTTTGCAAAGGAAGTGCGTTTGTGTGTGTCTATTTATGCTGTTTGCGTAGTTCACAACGTTGCCCTAGTCCATTTCCAATTTCACTGATTGCGCCGCTCCCGAGTTGTGAGCATGCGCACATCGGAGCTGACATGGTCTCGTTCAAGCGCGCATGCGCGAGCTGGCCGGCCCTTCATTTGCATGGGGTCACGGCTCATTTCAATGTAACACGCCCATGTCCCTCCCAATTTGTATTACTCCTCCTTACGCCTCTGGAAAAACGTTACGTATGCGCAATTTCCTGCGCAAAAGCTACGAGAATAGGGTGATTACGCGGCAAAATTGCGCACGGCTAACGTAAAGGCGGTGCGCTACGCCGGTCCAATAATGCGCAGATGTACGTGAATCTGGGCCACAGTCTTTCCTAAATGTGAGCAGTACAAGCAGGGGTCAAGTCCTGGGGAAAAAGTGTGGGAATTCCCACCCAAGATCCACTCCCCCACCCAAAAATAAATGATACGCTCATATGCATAATTACTAAATTATTTTATTTTTTTAGATCAACTGTACCTTAGAAGCAAACTCTTTCTAAATCCCGCGATAACTCGCGGCAGACCTCTGCAATGTCTCCTGGGAACAATGACAAAAGCTCCTAGGAGACATTGCGGCATCGAGGAAGTGGCGGAATACCCGCACACTACCTGATGAATCCAGGAAGCGGCCAGTAACATAAAGGATTACTAAGGTTCGCCTGCCCCTGACAGTGACTCGAGCTGGGCATCACCGCTTAGTGAAGGATTGGTTCGGCTGCTCTAGTACTGCAAAGGGAACTGAGTTCCTGCTGTGAAAAAAGTGCAGGAACTCAGTTCCCACGCGTTCCCGCAGGACTTGAGCCCTGAGTACAAGACTGTATACCAGATTTTTTGTTTTACTGGTGTATTTTGTAAAGTCGGCCATCTTTAGCAGTAGAAGTTAAAGTGGAAGTAAACCCTTCTATCATTTTCAGCCAAGGAAGCTGCCATCTTGGCCTATGTTTAATCTTCAACTGCCGTGGTGCTGCACATGTGATCAGTTATGACACCAGCCATTGGATGGTTTGACAGTTTGGTTGAGAGCACAACCAATGTGACACTTGGCAATCCCGGCATGCCGGAAATTTAACTGCTTTTTGAAACTGTTAAATCGATAGGTTTACTTCCGCTTTAATTCATACATTTTCATTTTTGTAATATTCACTCGATTTCATAACGCTTCAATCTTCCAGTGGTGTCAAATTGATGTTCATTTAGAAATGAGAAAATTCAAAGGAGAACGATGCCAATTTTCTTTCTGCAAGAAACACATTTCTAACTGTGAATGTGGTTTTCTTTCTGGGAAAAATATATTGTAATGAAACCTGTTGAACCACTTGCCCACTGGGCAATTAAAAGAGAAGTATGGGTTTGGGTCTTTTTTCCCTATCATACATACCTAGGTCTGATGCTGCATCTGTCCCCCCAGTGCCTCTACACTGAGAACCAAGCCATCGAACATCGCTGATGGCTCGGTTCTCACAGCTCCCTAAGCAGAGAGGTATAGTACTAATCATTGAAGATTGATCACACCTGATGTACTGACATTTTTTGAGACCCTAAGAAGCCAGGAAAGTACAAATATCCCCCAAATTACCCCTTATTATAAAGTAGACATTCCAAGGTATTTAGTAAGAGGCATGGTGAGTTTTTTAAAGTTGTAATGTTTTCCCACAATTCTTTTTTTTTTCACAAAATAGTTTTTTCTTACACACAGCATATGCATACTTGAAATTACACCCCCAAATAAAATCTGCTACTCCTCCTGAGTATGGCAATACCACATGTGTGAGACTTTTTTCACAGCCTGTCCACATAGAGAGGCACAACATGCAGAGAGCACCATCAGGCGTTCTAGGGACATAAATTACACATATAGGGCCAGATTCAGATACGTCCGTGTATCTTTGTGCGGGCGTAGCGTATCTCATTTACGCTACGCCGCCGTAACTTTAAGAGGCAGGTGCCGTATTCACAAAGAATTTGCGTCCAAAGTTACGGCGGCGTAGTGTAAATGGGCCGGCGTAACCGCGCCTAATTCAAAATAGGCAGGTAGGGGGTGTGATCCATGTAAATGAATCGTGACCCCACGTAATTTACGCATTTTCTGAGCGGCGCATGCGCCGTCCGTGGACGTATCCCTGTGCGCATGATACAAATTATGCTACAAATACTCATTGGTTTCGCCATGAACGTAACTTCCGCAAAGCCCTATTTGCGAGCGATTTACGCAAACGACGTAAACGACGGAAAATTTGACGCTGTCCCGACGTCCATACTTAACATTACGTACGCCTCATATAGCAGGGGTAACTTTACGCCGGACTTACGCTTACACAAACGACGTAAAATACGACGACCGGGCGTCATTTGCATGTTCAACGTGTAAATCGACGGAAGCGCCACCTAGCAGCCAGCGTAAATATGCAACTAAGATATGACAGCGTAAGAGACTTACACCGCTCATATCTTGGCTAAATTCTGGCGTATCTTGTTTTCTGAATACAGAAAAAAGATACGCCGGCGCATTTTAGAAGTTACGCGACGCATCTCGAGATACGCCGACGTATCTTCTTTCTGAATCTAGCCGATAATTTCTAGACAGCAGGACAAGAAACACCATTTTGGAAAGCAAACAACCCAACGCATATTCTATGAGGCATAATTAGTCTTTTGAACATGTAATTTTTTTCCACAAGTTTTTGGAAAATGTGGAAAGAAAATAAAAACTGTTTTATTTCTAACACATAGCATGTGCATACCACAAATTACACCCCAAAATATATTCTGCTACTCGTCCCGAGTATGGCAATACCACGTGTGAGACTTTTACACAGACTGGCCACATACAGAAGCCCAACATGCAGGGAGCACCAACAGGTGTTCTAAGAGCATCAATTTCAAATTTTATTTGGCTACCTATTACACTTTTGTGAGACACTGATTGGCACTGTAGTGGCATGGATGTGGCATGGACGAGCACTGATGTGGCACCATTGAGCACTGATGTGGCATGGATGAGAACTGATGTGGCATGGGTGAACACTCATGTGGAATGAATGTGGCATGGATGTGGAACTGAGAACTGATGTGGCATGGATGAGCACTGATGTAGGATGGATGTGGTGTGTATGAGAACTGATATGGCATGGATGTGGCACAGATGGGCACTAATGTGGCATTGGTGAGAACTGGCGTGCCATGGATGAGCACTGATGTGACATGGATGTGGCACGGATGAGTACTGATGTGGCATGGATCTGGTGCGAATGAGCACTGATGTGGCATGGATGAGCACTGATGTGGCACGGATGAGCACTGATGTGGCACAGGTGAGCACTTATGGGGCACAGGTGAGCACTGATGTAGCATGGATGTAGCATGGATGTGGCATGCATGATCACTGATGCGGCATGGATGTGGCACAAATGAGCACTGATGTGGCATGGATTTGGCACGGATGATCACTGATGTGGCATGGATGATCACTGATGTTGCATGGATGTGGAACAGATGATCACTGATGTGACATGGATGTGGCACGGATGATCACTGATGTGGCACGGATGAGCCATGGATGAGCATGAATGAGGATGGATGAGCCAGGGATGGAGCATGGATGTGGATGGATGAACCAGGGATGGAGCATGGATGAGCATGAATGTGGATGGATGAGCCACGGATGGATGGATGAGCCAGAGGTGGAGCATGGCCGAGCATGAATGTGGACGGATGAGCCAGGGATGGGCACAGATCAGCACTGTGGACACTTCAGATTCAGCCCACACAGCTGCTGCACCAGCTCCCTCCTCTCTTCACATACTATACCGATCAGTGTGTGGAGGCGGGAGGAGCCGAACCAGAAATGGTCCGGTTTGTTTAATCACTCAGTTTTTGGATGGAGTAATCACATGGTAGAGGACTGCTGTCATTGGCCCTTTACCCCGATCCGTGACACGTCGGGTCTGGGAGACCTGGCAATCACGGACATTCTGGTTGCATGCCCCCAGAGGGCACCCTCCCAGAGTTATCCAACCGTGCTGTGGCTGCCATTCGTCTATTGTCCGGTCGGCAACTGGCCGTACACCTGAAATACTACCAAAATAGCAGGTCTGGACACAGGCCTTCAAATAAATCAAGAATAAATCAAGATGATTCAATATCGTCAAAAAAGACTGTTCTGAAGAACTATTTATTTACGTATATTCGAACGAGAATAAAACTGTCTAAGGCCAGCTTAAAAAAAAACTTCTGTTGTCGATCGGTTGTCGATGTGAAACGCGTCAGCTCTGTTACCCCACTGTTTGCTTTTTTGTTGCTGTTGTAGTTTCATTTTAATTGGAATAAAAGGCACTATTTTTACATTTTTTCATCTCATTGGAGTTAGGCTGTCCATCTTCTCCTTCCTACAATAACTTACCTTTGGCTCCCGTGGCTGTCTATCAAAATCAGTTAGCCAATCAGCGGGAGAGGGGTGGGGCCATGTCGGGGTTCCATATCTGAATGGACACACAGAGCTGTGACTCGGCTCAGGTGCCCTTATAGCAAGCTGCTTGCTGGGGGGCACTCAACAGGAGGGAGGGGCCAGGAGCTCCAACCAGGGACCCAAGAAGAGGAGGATACAGGCTGCTCTGTGCAAAACCAACTACATAGAGTAGGTAATTATAACATGTTTGTTATTTAAAAGAAAAGAAAAAACTGGACGTTACAATCACTTTAAATACAGGCTCTAGAATGTGTTTATTGGATGGTCAGTGTGGTCAGTATAGGCTTCTACCCATGCTGCCCAATATGATTTATTTATTTTTTGTTATCATTTATCTTTAAACCCTTAAACTATCTGTGTAAAGATCACTAAATATTTTAAATACTTTTTCACATGGAGTGGATACATTATATAAAAATGTACTGACCTTATTTCATGAGATTAAAGTGGTTTTAAAGTTAAAAACCTCTTCCTGCCAGCCCCTCTGTTCTACTAAGTGATCCTACAATATGTACATGTTTATTCAAAATTGTCCCTGTAAATACCTTTTTTTCAGATTGTTTCTGGCCGGTCACGTGACCTCCTGCTGGTCTCCTCCCCTAATCCAAGGGCTACAGCGGGAGGGGCCGCTCTGACATCAGGCGGGAGGTCATGTGACATCTGTGCTCCGCTCAGGAACTCCTGCTATAGCCCTTAGATCAGGGGAGTAGATCAGCCAACCACCCAACCACCCAAAAATGGAACTTCCGCTTTAAGTGATGGTGACCCCCTCACATGCCATTTGGCATGTCATTTTTTGGGGGGGGAGAACGTGTACCATGTTTTTACGGGCATCTAGCTCCCACTTCCTTCTCTGGCTCTGGGGTGTGAAAAGGAAGATCACCTCTCCCCCCTCCTTGCAATCCTCTGGGACACATCATAGGTCCCAGAAAATTGCCCGGCCATTCACAGCGCGCTAGCGCATGCGCAGTGCGCGTCTGGCTGCAAAGCCACATCCAGGCACCCACAGTTAGAATGCCAGCACCGTGAAGAGAAGGGGGAGAGGAGCGGGGCTATGTGCGTCTGCATCGCTGGACAGTGGGACAAGTGAGTGTCTGATTATTAAAAGTCAGGAGCTACACTTCTTGTAGCTTCTGACTTTTAAAAGGATGGAAATCAGCTTTAAGGCTCTGTTCAAACCTAGGCATTTTGTTTTCAGGCAGTTGCGCGTTTTTACTGCGATTTTGCCGTGTTTTTGCTGCGTTTTTGTACAGGTCTAAAGGTCACCAATGTAAACAGTAGAAAACGCTTGCAATCTGCCAAAAAAGAAGCTCCTGTACTTTTTTGAGCTTCAGGCGTTTTGCTTCAGATGACATAATGCTCAAATGTGAACATGGGGCCATTGAAATTAATGGGATGTGTCTTGTTGGCATTTTTAGAGCTGAGTCTTACAGCAGAAAAACGCCCAAAAACGCCTAGGTGTTATTCCACGTACACACGATTGGAATTTCCGATGGAATTTTCCGTCAGAATTCCGATGAAGCTGACTTCCATCAGTCTGGCAACCAGGGATGGACTGGGACAGAAATTTGGCCCTGGATTTCATCCAGACTGGCCCACTTCGACAGGTCTCTCCCATGGCGGCCCGATAACTCCCGCACTCCATCCCCCCCCCCCTGGCCACCCAAGCCCCCTCTCCCCCTTCACTAGCCGTTCTACTTTATTAGAGTAGAACGGCTGGTACTGGTACTCTTATAGGCAGTACCAGTGGGGAAGCTAGACATTATTTCACCCGGGGCAAAGAATCAGTTCGGCGCCCCCCCCCCCCTTATGGGACAAGATTAGGCAGAAGTGAGAATCTCCCAGGCCATAGCCGTTGAGTCAGCTGTCTGTCCCTCCCCCCCCCATGCTCCTCTGTCATCCCCCCTGCTTCTTTGTTCCCCCCAGGTGAGCACTGCAGGGAGGGACAGACAGAGGGGGCGGTGGTCCGCTGTCACTGAAGCCGGCCCACTGAGCCATCGGCCCACCGGGAAACTCCCTGTAGTCCCAATGGCCAGTCCATCCCTGCTGGCAACTCATGTCGGAATTTAGTCTGACAGTGTGTACACTGTCAGACTAAATTCCGACCGTCCAAAACGCGGTGATGTACGACGACCCGAGAAAAATTAAGTTCAATGCTTCTGAGCATGTGTTAACTTGATTCTGAGCATGCATGGGTTTTTTCTCTGTCGGAGTTGCACAAAGACGATAGGAATTTCCTATAGTTTTTTTTTTCTATCGGAAAAAAATAAAACATGTTCTATTTACTAAACACAAACGGAAAAAAGTCCGATGGGGCCCACACACGATCAGAATTTACGATGAAACGGCATTAGAGTGGTAAAGCTCAAAGTAAAAGTTTCCCCTTTAATTTAGTAGAGCTTTTACTCTTTTTGATTTTACATTGTGATGCAAACAAGAAAAATTTAAGTGGTTGTTAACCCCTGACATAAAATATGAATACAGCATATCCTTTTATAGTGTGTCAATCAAGAGCACTAAGTGAGATATCTGTCTGCTACCTTGTTCCTCTGCTATAAGCATGGGTTACTTCTTGCAAGTTTCCCTGACACCAGGAGATAACAACACATAGCTTGTGATTGATGGGAGCAGCTCTCTTCCTGTGTGCTGTGTGAAGGTGGGGGGGGGGGTGTCCCTTCCTTCCTTCAGTTCTCAGCTCTTCTTATTAAGCTCTGAAGAGTGTAACTTCAGCTCCCAGCCCCCTGCTTTCTGAAATCTCAGACAAGCTGTATAAATGCTGTGGTGAATAATTTTCTGCAGATAAAAAGGTACAACTTATGTGGCCTCTCTGTGTATCACCAGAGGCTAGTCACTTCACTGGGTATATATGAGGGTTTGCAAACACTTTAAATTATTGTTTAAATGGGCAGGACAATTTATATTTAAAATGATAAAAGTGATAAGTAGTCCACAAAAACGCTTTCTGTGCAAAAACACACTCCAAAGGATTTAAAGCCTTGTTTTGACCACATATATAAAATAGTTCACAGAGAAAGATGCCTGTGAAATAGAACATTTACTTGAATTGTGCACAAATGCAATAGGTAAACTAATGCCGTTATGCATTTCCCATGATTTAAAAAAAAGTGAAGGTATAGTTGTTGGACCAGTAAATGATCTTTAATTTTTAACAGTTAGTTCTATATGATTGGTGAGCAGCTAATATTGTTTTTTGAGTGAGTGAGTGAGTGAGTGAGTGAGTGAGTGAGTGAGTGAGTGAGTGAGTGAGTGAGTGAGAAACGTATATATCGCAAAAATGCCTCTGGGCGATTCAGAAGGGAAGCAAGGCAAGGAAAAAATGGCAACTATAGGCCAGTTTAGTTTAACATCTGTAACTGGGGAAAGGACAGAAATCTCTGACGTACACGGTTTCCTGAAGAATCCCCCCCCTCCCCCTACCGTGCCTCCATTCACCTATAGTGTCTCCAGCCTGACACAGAGCTCCCAGCTACCTATAGAATTCCCATGTCCCTACAGCCCCCCCCCCCCCCCCACACCAGCCACCTGCAGAGTCTTCCAATTCCCTTCAGAGTCCCTAATATTTTTGTTCCTTCCACTGACACCAATGTCAGGGCATTTTTTTCTCCTGCTGTTTCCGTCTAATGACCACCAACAGGAGGAGCACTTATTTCTTCTTTCTGACCAATGGCACCAAGACATTTTTTCCTTTTAATGACCCATTATGGGGCATTTTTTTCTACCTATTTATCGCTAACTATGTCTATATTAGACATGTGCAGTTTTTTCATTTTCGTCTGGAAAATAAATGTATTTAGTTACTCCCAAAAATCATTTTGATTTATTTTGTTTTTCGTTGGGGAATAACTTTCGTCCGAAAATCCAATAATACTTTGTTTCTGTCGAATGGTCAAAGAATATTCGACGGAACTTCGAAACTTTACGCCGATTCTTACATTTCCGGTTGAATATTCCGCCTACAAGAATTCTAATGTTGTATGACTAGTAATAATAATAATAAATAATTATATTTTATTACTAGTCATAGTCAACCAACATTAGAATGTTTCTATAGCCTATGGGCGGTGCATTAAAATGTACGAGTGCAGTATATCTTCTCCGTCGAATGTCGAATTTATTATTTCTATAGTGTCGAATCTTTTCTCTATGATGTCGAATCTTTTCTCTATGATGTCAAATCTTTTCTCTATAATGTCGAAAAGTACCGTGTATGTGTGTATATAAGGTTCGATAGACAGATTGCTATTCTGTATTCAGTCAGCGTCATGTTGAATCTCTCTCTATGTCAAATTTTTACCGCAACGAAAGCGAAAATAAAGCATTTTTTTATGTCGGATCTTTTGATTTTTGTTTCTTGCGCTTTCGTTATTGTTTGTTAAAACGATAACGAAAAAAACTGATTTTCGGACGAAAATGCATTCTAACGAAAACAAATGCACATGTCTAGTCTATATAGTTAACTAGTCCTCGAGCCAGACCCCTTATTGTAATATAGGCATTATAGAGTGAACAAACTCCAAGTACTAACATCAGACAAATATGCAGATATCCTGTGTTCAGGCACCATGCTGCAACAGTAACAAAGCTTGACGCATTTCAAGGGATAAACCCTCTTTCTCAGTCTTTGATTTTGTCGCAGAGTGGGACCTGGACCTCCAAATGGGATATCCGCATTTCTGTCTGATGTTGGTACTGGAAATTTGTTCACTCTATAATGACTATAGCCATTTTGGCTTCTGCGAGTATGTTTTTTTGCACTTCTTTTAATGAATACATTGGGCCAGATTCAGATACAATTACATTGGCGCAAAGTATCAGAGATACACTACGCCGCCGTATTTTACCAGGCTATATGCCAAATTCTGGTAGATTTTGTCCCTTACGGTACGGCGGCGTAGTGTATTTCTCACTGCGTAATCGAAATACGCGATTAGGGGGCGTGAAGCATTTAAATTAGGCGCGTCCCCGCGGCGATCGAACTGCGCATGCTCCGTTCAGAAATTTCCCGCCGTGCATTGCGCGAAATAACGTCGTTACGTCATTCGTTGTTTGAGTAGCGTCATTTACGGACATTCCTATTCCCGGACGAGTTACGTAAAAAATAAAAAAAGACGTTGACATTCGACGCGGGAACGACGGCCATACTTAACATGAGCTGTTTAATATTAGACCAGAAAAAAGCTGGTATAGTTTTACGCAGCAAAAAGATGACTAAAGATGCCGTAAGAGATTGCGATTGATGTTCGTAATTTCGTGGATCGTCGGCAAAAGCTCATATGCATACCCCGACGCAGAAAACGACGGGAACTCCACCCAGCGGCCGCAAATTTATTGCAGCGTAGATCCGAAAGCGTACGAACACGTAAGCCAGTCGGATTGAAGCCCGCAGCCGTATTTTCATGCTTTGAGGTTTCAGAGTAGTGAAAAAACGCACTTAATTTGAAAGTACTCCAGTCTAACGCGAGTTAGACAGGAGTAAGGGTTCTGTGAATCTGGCCCATTGTTTTGGGGTAATGCACAAGGTTCTTGAGTCTTTTTTTGGCATTCGGTTGTTTAGAATTTAAGATTTCCACATTGAGAGGAGAGCAGCATACCTAAGCATAAACTCAATTAAAGTGACATTTTAGAGGTCCATGTCCATCATCTCAAGGCATTTTTCTTTTGCTACAATATTTGATGCGTATTTTTATTTATTTATGCATCTTTTTGCATCTGCCAGCACTTTTTGAAGCACAGATCTTTACTCAGACAAAAAGATTTATTAAACTCCCTCCCCCCCTTCCCAAAAAAAACCCAAATAGGAACCAACATAGGGAAAGACTGTATGGGCTACTTTTTTGTCTGCACACTGTTTTCTAAGCACTGTTAGGAAGCTATGCATTACTGAAACCTGTTCAGGGCAGCAAAGGGCAACGACAATACCCAGAAAAGACTTGGGTTGAATTTTCTCAGGCTTGGATTCAGTGTTCTTCGGGAAATATGGCAAACGATTTATATTAATTCCTTTTTTTGACGGAAGGCTGCCATTTCCTGGGTTACTTTTACAATATTTTGTTGTTTGACTTGTGTGTAACTTTAATATTTAGTTGTCTTCTTCCTTGCATAGTATCAAACACTTTTAGTGCCTTTATAGCATTCCTTTGAAAAACATTTTTTCATGCCTAATGTTTTTACCAGGTAACTAAACTCTTACCCATTTCAGACAGTAAAACTCGCGCATATGTGTATAACAAAGTGCAGTGCATGCCGAATACACTTTTTCATCATAGTTGTGCAAGGGTCATAGTTAAACATAACAACACTCCAGATGTAGGTTTCAAACACAGATATGTTTTGTTACATGTTTTACAAATGTGAGCTTATAATAAAATGTCTGAAGTTCTAAATGGCTTTGACAGTTTCACTGAAAGAGTACCATGCATGTGTTATGCCTGATCTTAAATCATCTGAGCCTAAGATTAGCATTAGAGTTTCCTCAGCTGGTCAGGGGCCTAACAGAGAACAGAAAGCTTAGTTATGACCCTATAATTGAAGCAGTCTTGGGCTTCTGGACTATTTACTCTATATTTAGGACGAGCACATGCTTTCCAGAAGAGACCGTATATAAAATAATATTATGGATACTTAAATGAAAAAGATCAGGTCTAAAAAACATTCCATTTACAAGAACTAGAATTAGACCCACACTGTGATTTTACCTTGTGACTTTATCTTCCGAGTTTGCTTTTATGGTCTATTTTTCCAGCTAATAATACATACTTGTAGTAAAACAAATTAAAACAAAAAAGGAATTATATTGACAAGCTTTAGATGATTCATCTAAGATAGCAATAAAAATAGTACAAAGACAATGCAGTCTAAATATTATGAAAACTTTATTATTTTGAAGGAAGTAGGGAGTTGGCTTCAATAAACTATATTAAAGCCATAGCATATAATATGCTTACAGTTATAGTGTACTGTTTACAATTATATTGCACTGATCTGCCATTCACAAATCCAATTTTTTAGGATATATATGTATATATAATATTACAATGTGGTATATACAATATATATATATATATATATATATATATATATATATATATATATAATATACAGTATCTCACAAAATGAGTACACCCCTCACATTTCTGTAAATATTTCATTATATAATTTTATGTGACAACACTGAAGAAATTACAAATTGCTACAAAGAAAAATAAGTGAGTGTACAGCTTGTATAAGAGGGTAAGTTTGCTGTCCCCTTAAAATAATTCAACACACAACCATTAATGTCTAAACCACTGGTAACAAAAGTGAGTACACTCCTAAGTGAAAATTTCCAAATTGGGCCCAATTAGCCATTTTCCCTCCCGGTCTCATGTGACTCGTTAGTGTTACAAGGTCTCAGGTGTGAATGGGGAGCAGGTGTGTTAAATTTCGTGTTATCGCTCTCATTCTCTCATACTGGTACTCACGCTCTCTTACTGGAAGTTGAGCATAACACCTCATGGCAAACAACCCTCTTAGGATCTGAAAAAAAAGAATTGTTGCTCTACATAAAGATGGCCTAGGTTATAAGAAGATTGCCAAGACCCTAAAACTGAGCTGCAGTATGGTGGCTAAGACCATACAGCGGTTTAACGCAACAGGCTAAACTCAGAACATTTAAAAAATGGAGCAAAATAAGTTATTAACACTGCAGGAATTAAAAGAAATGAAAGAAATCATTTTGATTGACGAATGGAGATACACGCAACTAAAACATTTTTTTGAAAGCCTCCCACAGCCTATTAGATCTGAAACGAATCTCCGGCCTTTCGAAAAAATAAGCGTAGAAAAGACTGGGAAGGGAACAATTTCAAAGATATACAAGATTTTGAATGTCTCAAAACAACAAAGCGTACCTCCATTCGTCAAGAAATGGGAAGAAGAAACTGGTTTATCAATAAATGAACATGAGATGAGACAGTTAATAAATAGAGTCCATGTTACCTCCATAAATAACAATGTAAATGAACAGAACTACAAGTGTCTGGTACGATGGTACCTCACACCTGATAGAATACACTCGTCCTCAGGAACTAGTTTGCGGTTATGTTGGAGAGGCTGCAAAGAAATTGGCACAATGACCCACATTTGGTGGTCTTGTCCCAAAATTAGTTTTTTTTGGGCAGAAATTAGACAAAAAATTAAAGAAATATTAAATGTGAATCTCCCGGAAGATTTCTGGGTCTGTGTATTACACGGGGCCCGAATGTCAACTAAAAAATATTTTGGGTAATTGGCAACAACCAGAGAGACCTACATTAAGAGGGTGGTCTGACAAAATTGATGAAACATATAATAATGAATACCTAAGATATAGAGATGGGGAAACATGGGCGAACTTTGAAGAGAAATGGGAAACCTGGAAAAGATTCAAGTCTAGGATGGAATATCCAGAGATGATGGAGGCCTTAGATATTATAATATAAAGGCAAGGAATACTTCTCACAAGAGAGAAGGCAAAATGTCTAATAAAGAGGATAAGGGAGAGGCCGAGGAGGGGTTGGGAAGGGAGATGGAAAAGGAAAGATAGATGGAAATTTTCTTACTACTGTAACAAAAAAAAAAAACACAGACATAAATTAATAACACAAACTCCACATATGATGCAAAAAAGAAGTAGAGACAGAACTATTGAACAAAACCATGAGTAGGTCTCTTGCTGTGGTTTAGTCTGAGGTGGAAAAAAAAATTCAGAACAGGTCTAGCCATGGTTAACCAAAGAAATTGAGTCCTCAGCGTCATATCCAGAGGTTGTCTTTGGGAAATAGACATTTGAGTGCTGCCAGCATTGCTGCAGAGGTTGAAGGGATGGGGGGTCAGCCTGTCAGTGCTCAGACCATACACCGCACACTGCATCAAATTGTTCTGCATGGCTGTCATCCCAGAAGGAAGCCTCTTCTAAGGATGATGCATACGAAAGCCCGCAAACAGTTTGCTGAAGACAAACAATAAATAAGGACATTACTGGAACCATGTCCTGTGATCTAATGAGACCAAGATAAACTTATGTGGTTCAGATGGTGCCAAGCGTGTGTGGTGGCAACCAGGTAAGGAGTACAAAGACAAGTGTGTCATGCCTACAGTCAAGCATGGTGGTGGGAGTGTCATGGTCTGGGGCTGCATGAGTGCTGCCAGCACTGGGGAGCTACAGTTCATTGAGGGAACCATGAATGCAACATGTACTGTGACATACTGAAGCAGAGCATGATTCCCTCCCTTCAGACACTGGGCCGCAAGGCAGTATTCCAACATGATAATGATCCCAAACACACCTCCAAGATGACCACCGCCTTGCTAAAGAAGCTGAGGAAAAAGCTGATGGACTGGCCAAGCATGTCTCCTGACTTAAACCCTATTGAGCATTTGTTGGGCATCCTCAAACAGAAGGTGGAGGAGCGCAAGGTCCCTAACATCCACCAGCTCCGTGATGTCGTCATGGAGGAATGGAAGAGGACTCCAGTGGCAACATGTGAAGCTTTGGTAAACTCCATACCCAAGAGGGTTAAGGCAGTGCTGGAAAATAATAGTGGCCACACAAAATATTGACACTTTGGGCCCAATTTGGGTCCAATTTGGACATTGCACGATTGAGGCGGTAGGTGGTCCTGGGCTGGATGGCACTAGATAGAGCGCCGCGTTCAGCTGAGTGTGGGGTGACCAGATCGTGCCGCCGACATATGTTTTGTGTATTACACGTCATCAGATGCCCCCCTGATGACGTGTAATACACAAAACATATGTCGGCGGCACGATCTGGTCACCCCACACTCAGCTGAATCGGGCACTCTATCCAGTGCCATTCAGCCCAGGACCACCTACCGCCTCAATCGTGCAGCAGAGCGGGTCTCCACACAAGGGTTCTACGCAGGCAGTCCCAGTGCCGGGCGGGCACATTCTAAGTAAGAGGCCACTCGGCTTTATTTTAATTATGTGGTTTTTAATAAATGGTAATACACTATGCGATTCCCCTCTGCTTTCTTTGAGTGTCTATTGGTCCAATATTGAAGCCATGGTTCCAGTCTTTGCCGAACAGTGAGCAGACTCTTATCTTGCCCAGCCTATATGACCTACTTTTATCAAGTGGTCTAATTATTGTGGTAAGCGCATTTGATATTCAGAGCACTTCCGGTGAATCTAGCATAAGTGGTGAAGGCTATTAACACACCTGAGAAACAATTGCATGATTCTATTGAAAATTTCTGGTTGGAACCACTCTTATCCTAAAGATCACATTTCAATGAACACTGAACCTAATCTTTTTATGGACTTTTTTGGACTATATTCATTACATTCTAAATTGTGGCATATATTCCCAATTTATCCCTCTGCCTGAGCGTAGATGGTCTATCCACCTTTCTATTCAATACATGTATTGAGCTGCTAACCAATTTTTATTTATTTATATTTTCCTATTTTGGTCACATTGATTGTAGTCAATTTCAACATTGTGTTATTCACTATAGGGCATATTCTATAGATTTAGCGCCCTCTTTTCACCCCTTTATTATCCTATTCACAGTTCATCACTGTACTTCGAGGAGCAGCTTACCACTAGTATTCAATTCATTCATATATTTTGTATATTTTTTTCACCTTTGTGAAATAATTATTAATTGGCGCGGAAAACACTTCACTCATCGATAAATACCAACCTGATTGGGGGAGGAGTAATTTGGTCTGCGAGATTTCCAAACAGGAAATGGCATGAATATATCGACTTAAGACGTACACACCCTTTGGTTTGAACATCAACACAGATGTTAACGCATTCATCAATAACTCCTAATAGATATTATTAAATTTCTGCTGTGGGCACATTGTGGTTCTGGTGTGCCTATTGAGTTTGATTTTCAAGAAGTCTGTGTTTAAAAAGTTTAAAATCTTGAACGGATTTCATTGTCTATTTGGGTCCCTTCTCTAGTGTATTGCGCCAATTCCCGTAGTGAGGACTGTGTCCATGAATGTGGCCTTTTGCCGATTGGTTTACCATTAGTGTTGAGCAGAATATGCCATATTCGAATTCGCGATATATCTTGAATATATTGTCGAATATTCGTGATATATTCGCTAAATACGAATATTCGTGATATTTTTGTAAGTGAAATCATTGCGAATTTTCGCTATTGCGAATTGCGATTGCGAATATTCGAGAAATGCGGAGGGAGCACTCTGATTGGCTCAGAATATTCGTGATATGTTGCAATACAAAATAATTGAGAATATTCGGCAAATGTGTAAGGAGCACTCTGATTGGCTCAGAATATTCGTGATATATTGCAATACAAAATAATTGAGAATATTCGGCAAATGCGGAAGGAGCACTCTGATTGGCTCAGAATATTCTTGATATTTTATCGTAATTTCGCAAAAATGCGAATGAGAAATTTATTGCGGAATTTCTACAGTAACACTCTGAAATCGAATATATGTGTAATTTTATTTAAAAACAGTATTGCGAATTTCTCGAGCGCGCTTGCGCAATCGCGCGAACAACACGCACGCGCGACTACTTCCTGGAACTTGGACACTTGCCAGTTTCATTTTCCATAGGTAGTTGTTGTTGGTCTAGTGCCCAGATTTCTTTTCTTTAAAAAATGGTCGGGAGTAATCTGACACCAAGTGAGGAGAATTTGCTGATCTGTGTGAGTATTTGAATTATCTTTACCTGCATTTTAGACTAGTTTAAAAGTTAGTATATAAGATCAGATATTAGTATTTCCCAAACAATTTGTCTCCTGGTGTTACAAAACTACAAGTCCCAGCATGCCTGTACAGCTGCAGACACCCTGCTTGGTAAATGTGTATTTAGGCACTTTCCTTGCTATTTTGCATAATGAATTTAACATGTTGTGCACACCGGGCTAATTTGTTCAGATTTGGTGTTTACGAGACTAAAACTTTTTTTTGGCTAGAAAATTACTTAAAACCCCCAAACATTATATATATATATTTTTTTCTAACACCCTAGAGCAGGGGTCTCCAAACTTTTTACTTCGAGGTCCACATTCTATATTTTACTCATATCCGCGGGCCGGAAAAATAATTTAACTAAATAAATCCACAGTAGAAGAAGAATAGCATTTTACTTACTGTTGACCGCAGAACTGGATGATGGTCCTGTCGTCTAATAAAACGATGGAGCATCATTCAGCGGGTTAAACTACCAGCGTGCATGAGGTTTTACATCCGTGTCCTCACCAGTCTCCCCCACATCTGTGTCCCCACATTGGTGTCCCCATATATCTGTGTCCCCCACATTGGTGTCCCCATACATCTGTGTCCCCACATTGGTGTCCCCATACATCTGTGTCATCACATTGGTGTCCCCATACATCTGTGTCATCACATTGGTGTCCCCATACATCTGTGTCATCACATTGGTGTCCCCACACATCTGTGTCCCCACACGGGTGTCCCCACACATCTGTCTCCTCACATTGGTGTCACCATACATCTGTGTCATCACATTGGTGTCACCATACATCTGTGTCATCACATTGGTGTCCCCATACATCTGTGTCATCACATTGGTGTCCCCATACATCTGTGTCCCCACATTGGTGTCCCCATACATCTGTGTCCCCACATTGGTGTCCCCATACATCTGTGTCATCACATTGGTGTCCCCATACATCTGTGTCATCACATTGGTGTTCCCATACATCTGTGTCATCTCATTGGTCTCCCCATACATCTGTGTCCCCACATTGGTGTCCCCATACATCTGTGTCCCCACATTGGTGTCCCCATACATCTGTGTCATCACATTGGTGTCCCCATACATCTGTGTCATCACATTGGTGTTCCCATACATCTGTGTCATCTCATTGGTCTCCCCATACATCTGTGTCATCTATTTGGTCTCCCCATACATCTGTGTCATCACATTGGTCTCCCCATACATCTGTGTCATCACATTGGTGTCCCCACACATCTGTGCCCCCCACCAGTCTCCTCATACACTTTTGTCCCCACACATCTGTGTCCCCACACATCTGTCTCCTCACATTGGTGTCCCCACACATCTGTCTCCTCACATTGGTGTCCCCATACATCTGTGTCATCACATTGGTGTCCCCATACATCTGTGTCATCACATTGGTGTCCCCATACATCTGTGTCATCACATTGGTGTCCCCATACATCTGTGTCATCACATTGGTGTCCCCATACATCTGTGTCCCCACACTGGTGTCCCCACACATCTGTCTCCTCACATTGGTGTCCCCATACATCTGTGTCATCACATTGGTGTCCCCATACATCTGTGTCATCACATTGGTGTCCCCATACATCTGTGTCCCCACACTGGTGTCCCCACACATCTGTCTCCTCACATTGGTGTCCCCATACATCTGTGTCATCACATTGGTGTCCCCATACATCTGTGTCATCACATTGGTGTCCCCACACATCTGTGCCCCCCACCAGTCTCCTCATACACTTTTGTCCCCACACATCTGTGTCCCCACACTGGTGTCCCCACACATCTGTCTCCTCACATTGGTGTCCCCATACATCTGTGTCATCACATTGGTGTCCCCATACATCTGTGTCATCACATTGGTGTCCCCACACATCTGTGCCCCCCACCAGTCTCCTCATACACTTTTGTCCCCACACATCTGTGTCCCCACACTGGTGTCCCCACACATCTGTCTCCTCACATTGGTGTCCCCATACATCTGTGTCATCACATTGGTGTCCCCATACATCTGTGTCATCACATTGGTGTCCCCATACATCTGTGTCCCCACATTGGTGTCCCCATACATCTGTGTCCCCACATTGGTGTCCCCATACATCTGTGTCATCACATTGGTGTCCCCATACATCTGTGTCCTCACATTGGTGTCCCCATACATCTGTGTCCCCACATTGGTGTCCCCATACATCTGTGTCATCACATTGGTGTCCCCATACATCTGTGTCCTCACATTGGTGTCCCCATACATCTGTGCCCCCACATTGGTGTCCCCATACATCTGTGTCATCACATTGGTGTCCCCATACATCTGTGTCCTCACATTGGTGTCCCCATACATCTGTGTCATCACATTGGTGTCCCCATACATCTGTGTCCCCACATTGGTGTCCCCATACATCTGTGTCATCACATTGGTGTCCCCATACATCTGTGTCCTCACATTGGTGTCCCCATACATCTGTGTCCCCACATTGGTGTCCCCATACATCTGTGTCATCACATTGGTGTCCCCACACATCTGTGCCCCCCACCAGTCTCCTCATACACTTTTGTCCCCACACATCTGTGTCCCCACACATATGTCTCCTCACATTGGTGTCCCCACACATCTGTCTCCTCACATTGGTGTCCCCATACATCTGTGTCATCACATTGGTGTCCCCATACATCTGTGTCATCACATTGGTGTCCCCATACATCTGTGTCATCACATTGGTGTCCCCATACATCTGTGTCATCACATTGGTGTCCCCATACATCTGTGTCCCCACACTGGTGTCCCCACACATCTGTCTCCTCACATTGGTGTCCCCATACATCTGTGTCATCACATTGGTGTCCCCATACATCTGTGTCATCACATTGGTGTCCCCATACATCTGTGTCCCCACACTGGTGTCCCCACACATCTGTCTCCTCACATTGGTGTCCCCATACATCTGTGTCATCACATTGGTGTCCCCATACATCTGTGTCATCACATTGGTGTCCCCACACATCTGTGCCCCCCACCAGTCTCCTCATACACTTTTGTCCCCACACATCTGTGTCCCCACACTGGTGTCCCCACACATCTGTGCCCCCCACCAGTCTCCTCATACACTTTTGTCCCCACACATCTGTGTCCCCACACTGGTGTCCCCACACATCTGTCTCCTCACATTGGTGTCCCCATACATCTGTGTCATCACATTGGTGTCCCCATACATCTGTGTCATCACATTGGTGTCCCCATACATCTGTGTCCCCACATTGGTGTCCCCATACATCTGTGTCCCCACATTGGTGTCCCCATACATCTGTGTCATCACATTGGTGTCCCCATACATCTGTGTCCTCACATTGGTGTCCCCATACATCTGTGTCCCCACATTGGTGTCCCCATACATCTGTGTCATCACATTGGTGTCCCCATACATCTGTGTCCTCACATTGGTGTCCCCATACATCTGTGCCCCCACATTGGTGTCCCCATACATCTGTGTCATCACATTGGTGTCCCCATACATCTGTGTCCTCACATTGGTGTCCCCATACATCTGTGTCATCACATTGGTGTCCCCATACATCTGTGTCCCCACATTGGTGTCCCCATACATCTGTGTCATCACATTGGTGTCCCCATACATCTGTGTCCTCACATTGGTGTCCCCATACATCTGTGTCCCCACATTGGTGTCCCCATACATCTGTGTCATCACATTGGTTTCCCCATACATCTGTGTCCTCACATTGGTGTCCCCATACATCTGTGCCCCCACATTGGTGTCCCCATACATCTGTGTCATCACATTGGTGTCCCCATACATCTGTGTCCTCACATTGGTGTCCCCATACATCTGTGTCATCACATTGGTGTCCCCATACATCTGTTTTTTGGCAGAATTTCGGAACATGCTTTACAAGCGCTCTGATTGGCTCATTCTGAAATCGAATATTCGAGATATTTTATCGAAATGTCACAAAATGCGAATGATAAATTCCTTTCTTGAATTTCGACAGTAACACTCTGAAATCGAATATATGTGTTATTTCACCTAAAAACAGTATTGCGAGTTTCTCGAGCGCGCTTGCGCAATCGCGCGAACAACACGCACGCGCGACTACTTCCTGGAACTTGGACACTTGCCAGTTTCATTTTCCATAGGTAGTTGTTGTTGGTCTAGTGCCCAGATTTCTTTTCTTAAAAAAATGGTCGGGAGTAATCTAACACCAAGTGAGGAGAATTTGCTGATCTGTGTGAGTATTTGAATTATCTTTACCTGCATTTTAGACTAGTTTAAAAGTTAGTATATAAGATCAGATATTAGTATTTCCCAAACAATTTGTCTCCTGGTGTTACAAAACTACAAGTCCCAGCATGCCTGTACAGCTGCAGACACCCTGCTTGGTAAATGTGTATTTAGGCACTTTCCTTGCTATTTTGCATAATGAATTTAACATGTTGTGCACACCGGGCTAATTTGTTCAGATTTGGTGTTTACGAGACTAAAACTTTTTTTTGGCTAGAAAATTACTTAAAACCCCCAAACATTATATATATATTTTTTTCTAACACCCTAGAGCAGGGGTCTCCAAACTTTTTACTTCGAGGGCCACATTCTATATTTTACTCATATCCGCGGGCCGGAAAAATAATTTAACTAAATAAATCCACAGTAGAAGAAGAATAGCATTTTACTTACTGTTGACCGCAGAACTGGATGATGGTCCTGTCGTCTAATAAAACGATGGAGCATCATTCAGCGGGTTAAACTACCAGCGTGCATGAGGTTTTACATCCGTGTCCTCACCAGTCTCCCCCACATCTGTGTCCCCACATTGGTGTCCCCATATATCTGTGTCCCCCACATTGGTGTCCCCATACATCTGTGTCCCCACATTGGTGTCCCCATACATCTGTGTCCCCACATTGGTGTCCCCATACATCTGTGTCATCTCATTGGTCTCCCCATACATCTGTGTCATCACATTGGTGTCCCCACACATCTGTGCCCCCCACCATTCTCCTCATACACTTTTGTCCCCACACATCTGTGTCCCCACACTGGTGTCCCCACACATCTGTGCCCCCCACCAGTCTCCTCATACACTTTTGTCCCCACACATCTGTGTCCCCACACTGGTGTCCCCACACATCTGTGCCCCCCACCAGTCTCCTCATACACTTTTGTCCCCACACATCTGTGTCCCCACACTGGTGTCCCCACACATCTGTGCCCCCCACCAGTCTCCTCATACACTTTTGTCCCCACACATCTGTGTCCCCACACTGGTGTCCCCACACATCTGTCTCCTCACATTGGTGTCCCCATACATCTGTGTGATCACATTGGTGTCCCCATACATCTGTGTCATCACATTGGTGTCCCCACACATCTGTGCCCCCCACCAGTCTCCTCATACACTTTTGTCCCCACACATCTGTGTCCCCACACTGGTGTCCCAACACATCTGTGCCCCCCACCAGTCTCCTCATACACTTTTGTCCCCACACATCTGTGTCCCCACACTGGTGTCCCCACACATCTGTGCCCCCCACCAGTCTCCTCATACACTTTTGTCCCCACACATCTGTGTCCCCACACTGGTGTCCCCACACATCTGTCTCCTCACATTGGTGTCCCCATACATCTGTGTCATCACATTGATGTCCCCATACATCTGTGTCATCACATTGGTGTCCCCATACATCTGTGTCCCCACACTGGTGTCCCCACACATCTGTCTCCTCACATTGGTGTCCCCATACATCTGTGTCATCACATTGGTGTCCCCATACATCTGTGTCATCACATTGGTGTCCCCATACATCTGTCTCCCCACGTTGGTGTCCCCATACATGTGTCCCCACCAGTCTCCCCACAAATCTGTGTCCCCACACTGTTGTCCCCACACATCTGTTACCCCACCAGTCTCCCCACAAATCTGTGATCCCACACTGTTGTCCCCACACATCTGTTACCCCACCAGTCTCCTCATACATCTGTGTCCCCACATTGGTGTCCCCATACATATGTCCCCACCAGTCTCCCCACAAATCTGTGTCATCACATTGGTGTCCCCATACATCTGTGTCCTCACATTGGTGTCCCCATACATCTGTACCCCCACCAATCTCCCCACACATCTGTGACCCCACACTGGTGTCCCCACACATCTGTGTCCACACCAGTGTCCTCATACATCTGTGCCCCCACACTGGTGTCCCCACAATTATGTGTCCCCACACTGTTGTCCCCATACATCTGTTAGCCCACCAGTCTCCTCATACATCTGTGTCCCCACATTGGTGTCCCCACACATTTGGGTCCCCACCAGTCTCCCCACACATCTATGTCCCCACACATCTGTGTCCCCACATCTGTGTGCCCACACTGGTGTCCCCACACATCTGTGGCCCCACCAGTCTCCTCATACATCTGTGCCCCCACATTGGTGGGGACTCAGATGTATGGGGACACCCATGTGGGGACACAGATGTATGAGGAGAGTGGTGGGGTAACAGATGTATGAGGAGACTGGTGGGGGTCACAGATGTGTGGGGACACCAGTGTGGGGACCCAGATGTGTGAGGACACAAGTGTGGGGACATAGATGTGTTGGGAGACTGGTGGGGGCACACATGAAGTGTGGGGACACCAATGTGGGTACACAGATGTATGAGGAGACTGCTGGGGACACAGATGTATGAGGAGACTGGTGGGGGTCACACATGTGTGGGGACACCAGTGTGGGGACCCAGATGTGTGAGGACACAAGTGTGGGGACATAGATGTGTGGGGAGACTGGTGGGGACACTGATGTGGGGACACAGATGTATGAGGAGACTGCTGGGGACACAGATGTATGAGGACACTGTTGGGGACACCGATGTGTGGGGACACAAGTGTGGGAACACTGATTTGTGGGGAGACTGTTGGGGATACAGATGTATGGGGACACTAATGCGGGGACACAGATCTATGAGGAGACTGGTGGGGCAACAGATGTGTGGAGACACAAGTGTGGGGACACTGATTTGTGGGGAGGCTGGTGGGGACACAGATGTATGGGGACACCTGTCTCCCCACAAATCAGTGTCCCCACACTTGTGTCCCCACACATCTGTGACTCCACCAGTCTCCTCATACATCTATGTCCCCACACATCTGTGACTCCACCAGTCTCCCCATAAATCAGTGTCCCAACACTTGTGTCCCCACACATCTGTGTCCACACACTGGTATCCCCACGCATCTGGCTCCCCACACTGGTGTCCCCACAATTATCTGTCCCCACACTGTTGTCCCCACACATCTATCCCCACACATCTGTTTCCCTACCAGTCTCCTCATACATCTGTGTCCCCACATTGGTTTCCCCACCAGTCTCCTCATACATCTGTGTCCCCACATTGGTGTCCCCATACATCTGTGGGCCCAATAGTCTCACCACACATCTGTGTCCCCATTAGGGCACCCCCTACTGCTGTCCCCATTAAACCCCCCTCCACTGGTGTCCCCATAAGAGCACCCCCCCACTGGTGTCCCCATTAGAGAACCCCCCACTGGTGTCCCCTTTAGAGAACCCCCCCACTGGTGTCCCCATAAGAGCACCACCCCCTACTTGTCACTTGTATCCCCATTAGAGCACCTCCCACTTGTGTCCCCATCAGAATTATCAGCACCCTGAAGTTTGTGCCATATCAGAGCCATTCAGCCACCCTCAACAGTAGTGTACAGTAATCATCTCGCATCAGCCCCCCTCCCTCCTCCATGCATGTGTACTTTACTAGCGCGTCAGACATTACACACACTGGCTGATCAGACCTGCTGCACTTCCCGACTCCCGCCACGCCTTAATACACACTCGTTACTGGTTAACAGCGAGGCGGGAGGGGGAGCAGGGCGTTGTGGCAACAGGTCTAAAACAAATCATTGGCTGCTAGGATGCCCGTGGACCCAGCAGCCAACACAAACACAGTGAGACGCCGGGAGAGATTGCGGGACCTGCGCTGCATATTGCTAGGGACGAATATTCAGCGCAGGTTCCACAACTAACAGGTGGACCAGTGACTCCAGCTGCGTGCCGGAGAAAATGACCTGGCGGGCCGGATGTGGCCCGCGGGCCGTACTTTGGAGACCCCTACCCTAGAGAATGAAATGGTAATCATTGCAATATTTCTTGCCACACCGTATTTGCGCAGCGGTCTTACAAGCGCTCTTTTTTTGGAAAAAAATAACTTTTTTTGAATTTGAAAATAACACAACAATAAATTTTGCCCAATTTTTTTAGATTTTGTGAAAGATAAAGTTACGCCGAGTAAAATGATACCCAACATGTCACGCTCAAAAATTGTGCCCGCTCGTGGCATGGCGTCAAACTTTCACCCTTAAAAATTCTCGATAGGTGATTTTTTAATAATTCAACAGGTTGCATTTTTTCAGCTAAAGAGTAGCTCTAGGGCTAAAATTATTGCTCTTGCTCTAACGATCGCGCCGATACCTCACTTGTGTTGTTTGAACACCATTTTCATATGCGGGCGCTACTCGCTTATGCGTCGCTGTTTCCTAAACGGAGCCTACAGCTGTTGCAAAACAACTCCCTGTTATTACCGGACAGCCATTAACTGTCCAGCCATGCTCCTAGTTAAAGTATAATTCTTGTACAGCTGGTGACGGGGAGCTACATGGTGTATCAGAGCATGCTGGTAGTTGTAGTTTTTAAATAACATCAACTCCATTATTCATTCTAAATTAATTCATCTAAAAGTCTAAAAAATGGCAAGATATAAAATCTGTCATGTTAACCCTGTCATTGATTAATAAGGCGAGAATGCTCTCAATGTTGAATACCATAGATTTCCGTCATATATCCATAAGGTTTTAAACAAAAGTATTATAATATACTTTGTTCTTCATCTTGCAGACGTTCCTGGAAACGGGGTATGATCAGCTGCAGAGTCAGGCGAAAAAAAAGGAGGTGGTGAGCTCCGTCCTAGAAAAATTAGCAGGACATCCTGGCGGGCCACCGGATCGCATGGCCATTGTGAAGAAGTGGTCCGACCTTAAAAGGCGGCATATGGACCGGGTCAGGCGTCTCCGTGCTAAATTTCACCCAGGTAAGTTATTGTTGACAGTTATGTTTTTTTTATCTATAGTGTATTTTGTGCGTGTACTCTAGAGAGGAGACGGACTGCAGGATTTGGGAGTAGACAGGCCTCCCCCAGAGGCAATATGCCACCTTTCTCCATGACCCTGTTGACAATGGCGTGTGAGAGGGGGTCCTCACATACAGCCCGTCCTACCTGCTCCGCTTTGAAGGCCAACGTGGCAGAGGGACTCCCTATAAGGTAGTGAGAGGATTTGCCCGCTCAAACAGCCCCGTTAGTCCTTCGCCTCTCTTTTTAGAGACCGCGTGGTCAGAGTGCGCGCATGTTAACCCAATTTCGAGTGCGCGTGTAAGTGTGGTGGTTTTTGTGGGAGGGGGGTAGGCGTACTAAGCGCAGGCTTACCTCGCATAGCACTCCCACCGGAGGCCGGGCTGAGACCACCAAACTCAATTAACATGTAGCCGAGAGCGGGATCAGAACCCCTAGCTGCAGAGGTGAATGGCTTGTCAGCGCAGTGGCAATCGCGTTGACCCACCGCAGCTCCTTTGTTGACAGTTATTTAAGGTCATATGTAATTAATGTAAGGGCAGATGTTATTAACCCAGACGCCATGTTGTGGTAACATATATCACCACCAGCCAAGGTATTCATAGCACTGTTGAAAAAAGACATGGGACAGCAGACAGCAACACAGAAGTTATGTGGGAACATACATTTCCCATTGCTTTGCATGGGACTTTATACAAAAACCACGACCATCACAAATGGGGGTAGTTAATGGATAAATTAACTATCCTATGCTTTAAGTGGACGTGTAAGTAACATGTGACCAAGTGTTATCGAAATATCTACAGCTGTTATGAAGTAACATGTATTTCCCATAGAGTTGAATGGGAATTTAAAGAAAAACCACCACCATGGCAAATGGGGGAGGGTAAGGCTTAAATCACCTATACAATGTTGGTGGCTGACATATAAGTAACCTGTGTGCCAAGTTTCATGTAAATATCTTTCGCCGTTTGGATGTGATGCTGGAACATACATACATACATACAGACACGTTGAGTTTTATATATATAGATTCCCACTCAATTCCTGTGTTAGGCGTGGGGTTTTTATAGTAATCCCGTGTGATCCATCAGGCCCTTTTTTTTTAACATGATATAGTCTGAACAAAACAAAGGAGACAAAAACAGCTCATTTTACCATGGTGGCAGACCAGCTCACGCTCAGTCCCCTGTAGTGCCCACAAGACCCTTTAATATAACATTTTCCCATTGGTTAACTGTCTATATAAATTAATTTGTATTCATATACAATACAGCAGAGCACACCGAATTTGCATACGTCATTAGAAAATATTTTTCTAATATATGAACATTGTGTTATTCTAGGAGCTCCGCTACCAACTGTGCGCAACAAGCGCAAAAGGTGCCAGGACGCTGATGAGGAGGAAGAAGAGGAGGATGATGTGCTAGAGGAGGATGTGCCAGAGGAGGATGAGGCAGAGGAGGAGAGGGATGAGGATCAGCCAGGGACCTCCCAATCGCCAGCCACCGCTCCTGTTATGGAGGATGTCCCCCCCCCCAAATAGTGCCGACATAGCGGATTGCAGTATGCTGGTGGCTGGAGAGGTGGAGGTGCCTCTAACTGGAGCTCCGTTTAGCCTCCTTCAGGAAGGTAAAGATGTGCACAAAGATTAATAACATTTCAACAATAAAATGTAGATATAAAAATGGAAAACATATAAAGCGCACCCGTCAGATTGCAGAACCATAATAAGGTATTTATGATAGAAGTATACAGGTAGTGCAGTATTATTAGGCAAGTTGTATTTTTGAGGATTCATTGTATTATTGAACAACAACCATGTTCTCAATGAACCTCAAAAACTCAATAATATCAAAGCTGAATATTTTTGGAAGTATTTTTTTTTTTTTTTGTAGTGTTAGCTATTTTAGGGGGATATCTGTGTGTGCAGGTGAGTACTATTACTGTGCTGAATTATTCGGCAACCTAACAAAAAAAAAATATATATACCCATTTCAATTATTTATTTTTAACAGTGAAACCAATATAACATCTCAACATTCCCAAATATACATTTCTGACATTCAAAAACAAAACAAAAACAAATCAGTGACCAATATAGCCACCTTTCTTTGCAAGGACACTCAAAAGCCTGCCATCCATGGATTCTGTCAGTGTTTTGATCTGTTCACCATCAACATTGCGTGCAGCAGCAACCGCAGCCTCCCAGACAATGTTCAGAGAGGTGTACTCTTTTCCCTCTTTGTAAATCTCACATTTGATGATGGACCACAGGTTCTTCTCAATGGGGTTCAGATCAGGTGAACAAGGAGGCCATGTCATTCGTTTTTTTTCTTTAATACACTTTCTTGCCAGGCACGCTGTGGAGTACTTGGACACGTGTGATGGAGCATTGTCCTGCATGAAAAACATGGTTTTCTTGAAGGATGCAGACTTCTTCCTGTACCACTGCTTGAAGAAGGGGTCTTCCAGAAACTGGCAGTAGGACTGGGAGTTGAGCTTCACTCCATCCTCAACCCCAAAAGGCCCCACAAGCTCATCTTTGATGATACCAGCCCAAACCAGTACTCCACCTCCACCTTGCTGGCGTCTGAGTCGGACTGGAGCTCTCTGCCCTTTACCAATACAGCCACTGGCCCACTCCTTTGGTCCATCAAGACTCACTCTCATTTCAGCAGTCCATACAACGGTAGAAAAATCAGTCTTGAGATATTTCTTGGCCCAGTCTTGACGTTTCAGCTTGTGGGTCTTATTCAGTGGTGGTCGTCTTTCAGCCTTTCTTACCTTGGCCATGTCTCTGAGTATTGCACACCTTGTGCTTTTGGGCACTCCAGTGATGTTGCAGCTCTGAAATCTGGCCAAACTGGTGGCAAGTGGCATGTTGGCAGCTGCACGCTTGACTTTTCTCAGTTCATGGGCATTTGTTTTGCGCCTTGGTATTTCCACACGCTTCTTGCGACCCTGTTGACTATTTTGAATGTAATGCTTGATTGTTCGATGATCACGCTTCAGAAGCTTTTCAATTTTAAGAGTGCTGCATCCCTCTGCAAGATATCAAACTATTTTTGACTTTTCAGAGACTGTCAAGTCCTTCTTTTGACCCATTTTGCCAAAGGAAAGGAAGTTGACTAATAATTATGCACACCTGATATAGAGTGTTGATGTCATTAGACCACACACCTTCTTATTACAGAGTTGTACATTACCTAATATGCCTAATTGGTAGTAGGCTTTTGAGCCTATACAGCTTGTAGTAAGACAACATGCATAAAGAGGATGATGTGGTCCAATTACTCATTTGCCAAATAATTCTGCACTCCCGGTCTGTGCTAGACACATAACAAGTGTATAGACATGATAATGATTGATTAATAAGCAAAATAAATATTTTATTTATTTGTTAAGGGTCTTTGAAAAAAAATTGTTTTTTCTTATATCCTAACAGATGTAAATGATTTGGAGGGTAATCAGGCCGCTATAAACAAAATAATGGAGAGGATTCTTGTTAATCGGCAGCAAATGGACTACCTCCAAAAGCAAACTAAAGAGCTGGAGAAGGAGCACGTCAAACTGATGGAAAACCAGAAAAAAATGGTGAAGCGCATGAGGCTTCACCTTCAGTAATAATTTGTTAAATAAAAAGCTTTATTTTTTTGAAATGTTTCCTTTGTTCTTGAGATTGTTTTTTAGGTTTTTCAACACATCTAACTTCACATCTAACACATCAACATCAACATCAACACATCAAACTTCATAATAAGCAAAATCATTTTATACTATTATTTTATTTAACACAAAACTAGGACAAACTAAAGTACACACACACAGTCACGACGAACACAAACTAAACTGTTTTAAAATGAACATAACAAAAGCAACAATAGATATAGATATAGGGCCAGATTCAGGAACAGTTAGGCTGGCGGATCCAGTGATCCGCCAGCCTAACTGTGACTTTGAGCCGGCGTTTCTGTTTTCTGTAACCAGAAAACAAGAAACGCCGGGTTGAAGCACCGATGCGAGCAGCGTAACTGAGTTTCGCCATCGCATCGTTACTTCAACTTAAAAATGGCGCCGGGGGCGTTCCCGCCGATTTACGCTCCAAAAATATGTTAATGAGCGGAAATCGGCAATTCACGATCGAATTCCGGCGCGACGCAGTGACGGTACGACGTTTCCGGACGGGATACGCGGCGCATAGATATACCTACATGGAGTTGGAGTATCCTATGTTAGGTATAGGCGTCGTCATCGCGTCGGAAAAAAAAAAAAAAACGTTGCTTGCGTAAAACGTTCATGAATGGGAATGTGACGTCATTGACGTTCATTCACAGAATTTGGAGCATGCGCACGGGGAAGTTTTGACACTCGACGCATGCGCAGTACGTTGGCGGCGGGAACGCGCTTCGTTTAAATACTACACGGCCCGTACCCGCCCAATTTGAATTCCGCCGGCTCATTTGCGATGCGCTGCCGCAACTTTAGGAGCAAGTGCTTCGTGAATGACAGCACTTGCTGCTAAAATTGCGGCAGAGTAACGTAAATGAGAAGCGTTACTCTGGAGCAAAGATGCTCCCATCTACCTGAATCTGGCCCATAGAGAGAGAGAGCAAGAAAGAGAGAGAGAGAGTGCAGATTTGCTCTTGCATACAGGCTAATGGTTGCAGTATAAAGGCCGCAAATCAGGGCTTAACATAAAGTTTATTGTTTTATTAACACTTGCTGTTACGATCCAGTCTGGTAGCTTGTAGCGTTGGCTCTTGGTGGATCCGCTGTGCCAGAGAGGACATGAAGCAATACTCAGCATGGAGGCAGCAGCAGTAGTATTAAAATGTAATGTGACTAGAAAAGACAAAATTTCAGGGTAAATTGTGCGGCGTGGTCATGCCTCCACCAATACAACTGACTGGAGACGGTGCCCCTGGAGATGTAAATGTGATCCAACCGTGTGTCAATCCAGTTCGGTCCATTGCCCCATCAAAAAACTGCTACATCAAAAACTAGCCCATCAAAAATGCACCATAAAAACGAGGGCTGCGCATCTTCACCCGTCTCACGATTCGATGCAATTACGATTATCAAGTCCACGATTCGATTCGATTCCGCGATGCATCACGATTGCAGCGCAAGTGCGCATGGCTCTCCCCCTAAATACTAAAGGAGATGGTCAGAGACTGCAGACACAGTACAGCAGATGGTCAGAGACTGCAGACATAGTACAGGAGATTGTCAGAGACTGCAGACATAGTACATGAGATGGTCAGACTGCAGACATAGTACAGGAGATTGTCATAGACTGCAGACATAGTACAGGAGATTCTCAGAGACTGCAGACATAGTACATGAGATGGTCAGACTGCAGACATAGTACAGGAGATTGTCATAGACTGCAGACATAGTACAGGAGATTGTCAGAGACTGCAGACATAGTACATGAGATGGTCAGACTGCAGACATAGTACAGGAGATTGTCATAGACTGCAGACATAGTACAGGAGATTGTCAGAGACTGCAGACATAGTACAGGAGATGGTCATAGACTGCAGACATAGTACAGGAGATTGTCATAGACTGCAGACATAGTACATGAGATGGTCAGACTGCAGACATAGTACAGGAGATTGTCATAGACTGCAGACATAGTACAGGAGATTGTCAGAGACTGCAGACATAGTACAGGAGATTGTCAGAGACTGCAGACATAGTACATGAGATGGTCAGACTGCAGACATAGTACAGGAGATGGTCAGAGACTGCAGACATAGTACAGGAGATTGTCATAGACTGCAGACATAGTACATGAGATGGTCAGACTGCAGACATAGTACAGGAGATTGTCATAGACTGCAGACATAGTACAGGAGATTGTCAGAGACTGCAGACATAGTACATGAGATGGTCAGACTGCAGACATAGTACAGGAGATTGTCATAGACTGCAGACATAGTACAGGAGATTGTCAGAGACTGCAGACATAGTACAGGAGATGGTCATAGACTGCAGACATAGTACAGGAGATTGTCATAGACTGCAGACATAGTACAGGAGATGGTCAGACTGCAGACATAGTACAGGAGATTGTCATAGACTGCAGACATAGTACAGGAGATTGTCAGAGACTGCAGACATAGTACAGGAGATGGTCAGAGACTGCAGACATAGTACAGGAGATGGTCAGAGACTGCAGACATAGTACATGAGATGGTCAGACTGCAGACATAGTACAGGAGATGGTCAGAGACTGCAGACATAGTACAGGAGATTGTCATAGACTGCAGACATAGTACATGAGATGGTCAGACTGCAGACATAGTACAGGAGATTGTCATAGACTGCAGACATAGTACAGGAGATTGTCAGAGACTGCAGACATAGTACATGAGATGGTCAGACTGCAGACATAGTACAGGAGATTGTCATAGACTGCAGACATAGTACAGGAGATTGTCAGAGACTGCAGACATAGTACAGGAGATGGTCAGACTGCAGACATAGTACAGGAGATTGTCATAGACTGCAGACATAGTACAGGAGATTGTCAGAGACTGCAGACATAGTACAGGAGATTGTCAGAGACTGCAGACATAGTACAGGAGATGGTCAGACTGCAGACATAGTACAGGAGATGGTCAGAGACTGCAGACATAGTACAGGAGATGGTCAGAGACTGCAGACATAGTACATGAGATGGTCAGACTGCAGACATAGTACAGCAGATGGTCTGAGACTGCAGACATAGTACAGGAGATGGTCAGAGACTGCAGACATAGTACAGGAGATGGTCAGAGACTGCAGACATAGTACATGAGATGGTCAGACTGCAGACATAGTACAGGAGATGGTCAGAGACTGCAGACATAGTACAGGAGATTGTCATAGACTGCAGACATAGTACAGGAGATGGTCAGAGACTGCAGACATAGTACAGGAGATGATCATAGACTGCAGACATAGTACAGGAGATTGTCAGAGACTGCAGACATAGTACAGGAGATTGTCAGAGACTGCAGACATAGTACAGGAGATGGTCAGACTGCAGACATAGTACAGGAGATGGTCAGAGACTGCAGACATAGTACAGGAGATGGTCAGAGACTGCAGACATAGTACATGAGATGGTCAGACTGCAGACATAGTACATGAGATGGTCAGACTGCAGACATAGTACAGGAGATGGTCAGAGACTGCAGACATAGTACAGGAGATGGTCAGAGACTGCAGAGACATAGTACATGAGATGGTCAGACTGCAGACATAGTACAGGAGATGGTCAGAGACTGCAGACATAGTACAGGAGATTGTCATAGACTGCAGACATAGTACAGGAGATGGTCAGAGACTGCAGACATAGTACAGGAGATGGTCATAGACTGCAGACATAGTACAGGAGATTGTCAGAGACTGCAGACATAGTACAGGAGATGGTCAGAGACTGCAGACATAGTACATGAGATGGTCAGACTGCAGACATAGTACAGCAGATGGTCAGAGACTGCAGACATAGTACAGGAGATGGTCAGAGACTGCAGACATAGTACAGGAGATGGTCAGAGACTGCAGACATAGTACAGGAGATGGTCAGACTGCAGACATAGTACAGGAGATTGTCATAGACTGCAGACATAGTACAGGAGATGGTCAGAGACTGCAGACATAGTACAGGAGATGGTCAGAGACTGCAGACATAGTACAGGAGATGGTCAGAGACTGCAGACATAGTACATGAGATGGTCAGACGGCAGACATAGTACAGGAGATGGTCAGAGACTGCAGACATAGTACAGGAGATTGTCATAGACTGCAGACATAGTACAGGAGATGGTCAGAGACTGCAGACATAGTACAGGAGATGGTCATAGACTGCAGACATAGTACAGGAGATTGTCATAGACTGCAGACATAGTACAGGAGATGGTCAGACTGCAGACATAGTACAGGAGATTGTCATAGACTGCAGACATAGTACATGAGATGGTCAGACTGCAGACATAGTACAGGAGATTGTCAGAGACTGCAGACATAGTACAGGAGATTGTCAGAGACTGCAGACATAGTACATGAGATGGTCAGACTGCAGACATAGTACAGGAGATTGTCATAGACTGCAGACATAGTACAGGAGATTGTCAGAGACTGCAGACATAGTACAGGAGATTGTCAGAGACTGCAGACATAGTACAGGAGATGGTCAGACTGCAGACATAGTACAGGAGATGGTCAGAGACTGCAGACATAGTACAGGAGATGGTCAGAGACTGCAGACATAGTACATGAGATGGTCAGACTGCAGACATAGTACAGCAGATGGTCTGAGACTGCAGACATAGTACAGGAGATGGTCAGAGACTGCAGACATAGTACAGGAGATGGTCAGAGACTGCAGACATAGTACAGGTCAGATGCAGACATAGTACAGAGATGGTCTGCAGACATAGTACAGGAGATGGTCAGAGACTGCAGACATAGTACAGGAGATGGTCAGAGACTGCAGACATAGTACAGGAGATGGTCAGATGCAGACATAGTACAGGACAGAGACTGCAGACATAGTACAGGAGATGGTCATAGACTGCAGACATAGTACAGAGATTGTCATAGACTGCAGACATAGTACAGGAGATGGTCAGAGACTGCAGACATAGACTGCACAGAGATGGTCATAGACTGCAGACATAGTACAGGAGATTGTCAGAGACTGCAGACATAGTACAGGAGATGGTCAGAGACTGCAGACATAGTACATGAGATGGTCAGACTGCAGACATAGTACAGCAGATGGTCAGAGACTGCAGACATAGTACAGGAGATGGTCAGAGACTGCAGACATAGTACAGGAGATGGTCAGAGACTGCAGACATAGTACAGGAGATGGTCAGACTGCAAAAATAGTACAGGAGATTGTCATAGACTGCAGACATAGTACAGGAGATGGTCAGAGACTGCAGACATAGTACAGGAGATGGTCAGAGACTGCATACATAGTACAGGAGATGGTCAGAGACTGCAGACATAGTACATGAGATTGTCAGAGACTGCAGACATAGTACAGGAGATGGTCAGAGACTGCAGACATAGTACAGGAGATTGTCATAGACTGCAGACTGCAGACATAGTACAGGAGATGGTCATAGACTGCAGACATAGTACAGGAGATTGTCATAGACTGCAGACATAGTACAGGAGATGGTCAGACTGCAGACATAGTACAGACATAGACTGCAGACATAGTACATGAGATGGTCAGACTGCAGACATAGTACACGAGATGGTCAGACTGCAGACATAGTACAGGAGATTGTCAGAGACTGCAGACATAGTACAGGAGATTGTCAGAGACTGCAGACATAGTACAGGAGATGGTCAGACTGCAGACATAGTACAGGAGATGGTCAGAGACTGCAGACATAGTACAGGAGATGGTCAGAGACTGCAGACATAGTACATGAGATGGTCAGACTGCAGACATAGTACAGGAGATGGTCAGAGACTGCAGACATAGTACAGGAGATGGTCAGAGACTGCATACATAGTACAGGAGATGGTCAGAGACTGCAGACATAGTACATGAGATTGTCAGAGACTGCAGACATAGTACAGGAGATGGTCAGAGACTGCAGACATAGTACAGGAGATTGTCATAGACTGCAGACATAGTACAGGAGATGGTCAGAGACTGCAGACATAGTACAGGAGATGGTCATAGACTGCAGACATAGTACAGGAGATTGTCATAGACTGCAGACATAGTACAGGAGATGGTCAGACTGCAGACATAGTACAGGAGATTGTCATAGACTGCAGACATAGTACATGAGATGGTCAGACTGCAGACATAGTACAGGAGATTGTCATAGACTGCAGACATAGTACAGGAGATTGTCAGAGACTGCAGACATAGTACAGGAGATTGTCAGAGACTGCAGACATAGTACAGGAGATGGTCAGACTGCAGACATAGTACAGGAGATGGTCAGAGACTGCAGACATAGTACAGGAGATGGTCAGAGACTGCAGACATAGTACATGAGATGGTCAGACTGCAGACATAGTACAGGAGATGGTCAGAGACTGCAGACATAGTACAGGAGATGGTCATAGACTGCAGACATAGTACAGGAGATTGTCATAGACTGCAGACATAGTACAGGAGATGGTCAGACTGCAGACATAGTACAGGAGATGGTCAGAGACTGCAGACATAGTACAGGAGATGGTCAGAGACTGCAGACATAGTACATGAGATGGTCAGACTGCAGACATAGTACAGGAGATGGTCAGAGACTGCAGACATAGTACAGGAGATGGTCATAGACTGCAGACATAGTACAGGAGATTGTCATAGACTGCAGACATAGTACAGGAGATGGTCAGAGACTGCAGACATAGTACAGGAGATGGTCAGAGACTGCAGACATAGTACATGAGATGGTCAGACTGCAGACATAGTACAGGAGATGGTCAGAGACTGCAGACATAGTACAGGAGATGGTCAGAGACTGCAGACATAGTACATGAGATGGTCAGACTGCAGACATAGTACAGGAGATGGTCATAGACTGCAGACATAGTACAGGAGATTGTCATAGACTGCAGACATAGTACAGGAGATGGTCAGAGACTGCAGACATAGTACAGGAGATGGTCATAGACTGCAGACATAGTACAGGAGATTGTCAGAGACTGCAGACATAGTACAGGAGATGGTCAGAGACTGCAGACATAGTACAGAGATGGTCAGACTGCAGACATAGTACAGCAGATGGTCAGAGACTGCAGACATAGTACAGGAGATGGTCAGAGACTGCAGACATAGTACAGGAGATGGTCAGAGACTGCAGACATAGTACATGAGATGGTCAGACTGCAGACATAGTACAGGAGATGGTCAGAGACTGCAGACATAGTACAGGAGATTGTCATAGACTGCAGACATAGTACAGGAGATGGTCAGAGACTGCAGACATAGTACAGGAGATGGTCATAGACTGCAGACATAGTACAGGAGATGGTCAGAGACTGCAGACATAGTACAGGAGATGGTCAGAGACTGCAGACATAGTACATGAGATGGTCAGACTGCAGACATAGTACAGCAGATGGTCAGAGACTGCAGACATAGTACAGGAGATGGTCAGAGACTGCAGACATAGTACAGGAGATGGTCAGAGACTGCAGACATAGTACAGGAGATGGTCAGACTGCAAAAATAGTACAGGAGATGTCATAGACTGCAGACATAGTACAGGAGATGGTCAGACTGCAGACATAGTACAGGAGATGGTCAGAGACTGCAGACATAGTACAGGAGATGGTCAGAGACTGCAGACATAGTACATGAGATGGTCAGAGACGGCAGACATAGTACAGGAGATGGTCAGAGACTGCAGACATAGTACAGGAGATTGTCAGAGACTGCAGACATAGTACAGGAGATGGTCAGAGACTGCAGACATAGTACAGGAGATGGTCATAGACTGCAGACATAGTACAGGAGATGGTCAGAGACTGCAGACATAGTACAGGAGATGGTCAGAGACTGCAGACATAGTACAGGAGATGGTCAGAGACTGCAGACATAGTACATGAGATGGTCAGACTGCAGACATAGTACAGGAGATTGTCAGAGACTGCAGACATAGTACAGGAGATTGTCAGAGACTGCAGACATAGTACATGGAGATGGTCAGAGACTGCAGACATAGTACAGGAGATTGTCATAGACTGCAGACATAGTACAGGAGATTGTCAGAGACTGCAGACATAGTACAGGAGATTGTCATAGACTGCAGACATAGTACAGGAGATGGTCAGACTGCAGACATAGTACAGGAGATGGTCAGAGACTGCAGACATAGTACAGGAGATGGTCAGAGACTGCAGACATAGTACATGAGATGGTCAGACTGCAGACATAGTACAGGAGATTGTCTGAGACTGCAGACATAGTACAGGAGATTGTCAGAGACTGCAGACATAGTACAGGAGATGGTCAGAGACTGCAGACATAGTACATGAGATGGTCAGACTGCAGACATAGTACAGGAGATGGTCAGAGACTGCAGACATAGTACAGGAGATGGTCAGAGACTGCAGACATAGTACATGAGATGGTCAGACTGCAGACATAGTACAGGAGATGGTCATAGACTGCAGACATAGTACAGGAGATTGTCATAGACTGCAGACATAGTACAGGAGATGGTCAGAGACTGCAGACATAGTACAGGAGATGGTCATAGACTGCAGACATAGTACAGGAGATTGTCAGAGACTGCAGACATAGTACAGGAGATGGTCAGAGACTGCAGACATAGTACATGAGATGGTCAGACTGCAGACATAGTACAGCAGATGGTCAGAGACTGCAGACATAGTACAGGAGATGGTCAGAGACTGCAGACATAGTACAGGAGATGGTCAGAGACTGCAGACATAGTACAGGAGATGGTCAGACTGCAAAAATAGTACAGGAGATTGTCATAGACTGCAGACATAGTACAGGAGATGGTCAGAGACTGCAGACATAGTACAGGAGATGGTCAGAGACTGCATACATAGTACAGGAGATGGTCAGAGACTGCAGACATAGTACATGAGATTGTCAGAGACTGCAGACATAGTACAGGAGATGGTCAGAGACTGCAGACATAGTACAGGAGATTGTCATAGACTGCAGACATAGTACAGGAGATGGTCAGAGACTGCAGACATAGTACAGGAGATGGTCATAGACTGCAGACATAGTACAGGAGATTGTCATAGACTGCAGACATAGTACAGGAGATGGTCAGACTGCAGACATAGTACAGGAGATTGTCATAGACTGCAGACATAGTACAGAGATGGTCAGACTGCAGACATAGTACAGGAGATTGTCATAGACTGCAGACATAGTACAGGAGATTGTCAGAGACTGCAGACATAGTACAGGAGATTGTCAGAGACTGCAGACATAGTACAGGAGATGGTCAGACTGCAGACATAGTACAGGAGATGGTCAGAGACTGCAGACATAGTACAGGAGATGGTCAGAGACTGCAGACATAGTACAGAGATGGTCAGACTGCAGACATAGTACAGGAGATGGTCAGAGACTGCAGACATAGTACAGGAGATGGTCAGACTGCATACATAGTACAGGAGATGGTCAGAGACTGCAGACATAGTACAGAGATTGTCAGAGACTGCAGACATAGTACAGGAGATGGTCAGACTGCAGACATAGTACAGGAGATGTCATAGACTGCAGACATAGTACAGGAGATGGTCAGAGACTGCAGACATAGTACAGGAGATGGTCATAGACTGCAGACATAGTACAGGAGATTGTCATAGACTGCAGACATAGTACAGGAGATGGTCAGACTGCAGACATAGTACAGGAGATTGTCATAGACTGCAGACATAGTACATGAGATGGTCAGACTGCAGACATAGTACAGGAGATTGTCATAGACTGCAGACATAGTACAGGAGATTGTCAGAGACTGCAGACATAGTACAGGAGATTGTCAGAGACTGCAGACATAGTACAGGAGATGGTCAGACTGCAGACATAGTACAGGAGATGGTCAGAGACTGCAGACATAGTACAGGAGATGGTCAGAGACTGCAGACATAGTACATGAGATGGTCAGACTGCAGACATAGTACAGGAGATGGTCAGAGACTGCAGACATAGTACAGGAGATGGTCATAGACTGCAGACATAGTACAGGAGATTGTCATAGACTGCAGACATAGTACAGGAGATGGTCAGACTGCAGACATAGTACAGGAGATGGTCAGAGACTGCAGACATAGTACAGGAGATGGTCAGAGACTGCAGACATAGTACATGAGATGGTCAGACTGCAGACATAGTACAGGAGATGGTCAGAGACTGCAGACATAGTACAGGAGATGGTCATAGACTGCAGACATAGTACAGGAGATTGTCATAGACTGCAGACATAGTACAGGAGATGGTCAGAGACTGCAGACATAGTACAGGAGATGGTCAGAGACTGCAGACATAGTACATGAGATGGTCAGACTGCAGACATAGTACAGGAGATGGTCAGAGACTGCAGACATAGTACAGGAGATGGTCAGAGACTGCAGACATAGTACATGAGATGGTCAGACTGCAGACATAGTACAGGAGATGGTCATAGACTGCAGACATAGTACAGGAGATTGTCATAGACTGCAGACATAGTACAGGAGATGGTCAGAGACTGCAGACATAGTACAGGAGATGGTCATAGACTGCAGACATAGTACAGGAGATTGTCAGAGACTGCAGACATAGTACAGGAGATGGTCAGAGACTGCAGACATAGTACATGAGATGGTCAGACTGCAGACATAGTACAGCAGATGGTCAGAGACTGCAGACATAGTACAGGAGATGGTCAGAGACTGCAGACATAGTACAGGAGATGGTCAGAGACTGCAGACATAGTACAGGAGATGGTCAGACTGCAAAAATAGTACAGGAGATTGTCATAGACTGCAGACATAGTACAGGAGATGGTCAGAGACTGCAGACATAGTACAGGAGATGGTCAGAGACTGCATACATAGTACAGGAGATGGTCAGAGACTGCAGACATAGTACATGAGATTGTCAGAGACTGCAGACATAGTACAGGAGATGGTCAGAGACTGCAGACATAGTACAGGAGATTGTCATAGACTGCAGACATAGTACAGGAGATGGTCAGAGACTGCAGACATAGTACAGGAGATGGTCATAGACTGCAGACATAGTACAGGAGATTGTCATAGACTGCAGACATAGTACAGGAGATGGTCAGACTGCAGACATAGTACAGGAGATTGTCATAGACTGCAGACATAGTACATGAGATGGTCAGACTGCAGACATAGTACAGGAGATTGTCATAGACTGCAGACATAGTACAGGAGATTGTCAGAGACTGCAGACATAGTACAGGAGATTGTCAGAGACTGCAGACATAGTACAGGAGATGGTCAGACTGCAGACATAGTACAGGAGATGGTCAGAGACTGCAGACATAGTACAGGAGATGGTCAGAGACTGCAGACATAGTACATGAGATGGTCAGACTGCAGACATAGTACAGGAGATGGTCAGAGACTGCAGACATAGTACAGGAGATGGTCAGAGACTGCAGACATAGTACAGGAGATGGTCAGAGACTGCAGACATAGTACAGGAGATGGTCAGACTGCAAAAATAGTACAGGAGATTGTCATAGACTGCAGACATAGTACAGGAGATGGTCAGAGACTGCAGACATAGTACAGGAGATTGTCAGAGACTGCAGACATAGTACATGAGATGGTCAGACTGCAGACATAGTACAGGAGATGGTCAGAGACTGCAGACATAGTACATCTAAACACGTGGGCAGGAGTTTACAGCGTCAGTAGTGACCATAGTAGTCCATAGTGTCAAATAACTAGTGACATAGGTGTCGTGAGCAGCAGCAGTATTAGTAGCAGTAGACAATATAGTGTGAAATGACTCGGGAAAGAGCAGCCATGAACAGCAGCAGCAGCAGCAGTGGTAATAGTAGTATAGAGTGGCAAATAACTTGTGACATAGGTGTCTTCACTGATGCAGAGGACTGATGGGAAAAAGTCATGTGGTCAGATGAGACCATAATATAACTTTTGGTCATAATCCCACTAACCGTGTTTGGAGGAAGAAGAATGATGAGTACCATGCCAAGAACGCCATCCCTACTGTGAAGCATGGGTGTGGTAGCATCATGCTTTGGGGGTGTTTTTGTGCACATGGGACAGGGTTACTGCATTATAATAAGGACAGGATGTTCGGGGCCATGTATTGCGAGATTTTGGGCAACAACCTCTTTCCCTCAGTTAGAGCTTTGAAGATGGGTCGAGGCTGGGTCTTCCAACATGACAATGACCCAAAGCACACAGCCAGGATAACCAAGGAGTGGCTCTGTAAGGAGCATATCAAGGTTCTGGCGTGGCCTAGCCAGTCTCCAGACCTAAACCCAATAGAGAATTTTTGGAGGGAGCTCAAACTCGGGTTTTCACAGCGATAGCCCAGAAAACTGACTCATGTAGAGAAGATCTGTGTGGAGGAGTGGGTCAAATATCCCTCCTACAGTGTGTGCAAAGCTGGTGAAAAACTACAAGAAAGGTTTGACCGCTGTAATTGCAAACACAGCCTACTCTACCAAATATTTACATTGATTTACTCAGGTGTTCAAATAATTTTTTTCAGCACTGTAAATAGATCAAGGAATGCATGACAAGGGACCCTTCAGCGCCCTGAACCGACGGCGGGTGCCAGAAAGTCACCGCCGATCCAGGACTCATTCATCTTTATGAATGTGAGTCTGTCCACGGAGTCTGTGGACAGATGGGTCCTCTTGTCCGTGACCACCCCACCTGCCGCGCTGAATGTCCGCTCAGATAGTACGCTGGAGGGGGGGCAAGACAATAGCTCCAGCGCATACTGAGCGAGCTCGCGGCAGGTGTCCAATCTGGCAACCCAGTACTCCATGGGGTCGTCGGTATTCATACTCTCCGAAGCACCGGCGGACGCCATGTAATCTGCCACCATGTGGGCCAGACGCTGGTGGTGACTGCTTCTGCTGCTGCTGGTACTGGGTTGATCCGATTGGAAGAACATCCTCATCTCTTCCATTAGGTCCCCTGCTCGGCTGCTGCTGGGTGCAGACACTTGCTGGGTGAGATGAGGGGTGACAACTGGAGGCCGGGGAGTTGCCTGCTCCAACCGGCTGACAATGCCTGCCTGCAGTTCCTCCATCCGGCGCTGCCTCCGACTGGCTGGGATGAACTGCTCCACTTTCCCCTTGCACCTGGGATCCAAAAGGGTGGCCATCCAATAATCATCCCCCTGCCCTTGATGGTCTTAACCCGGGGGTCCCTCCTGAGGCATCTCAGCATGTGGGCAGCCATGGGGAAGAGCGCAGCCCGCTGTGACTCCTCACTGCTGCCCAGGTCAATGAGGTCAGACTCTTCTTCCCTGAGGCGCTGCTGATCACGCTCAGGAGATGCCCAACCCCCCGGACTATCGGTGCCCCCAACACCTGCTGTCCCTCCTGGCCAGGCCCTGACTCCAGGACGACACCAGCAACCTCGTCCTCATCATCATCATCCCTCCTCCTCCTCCTCCTCCTCCTCCTCGTCCTGGCCCTGGTCTCGGTGGAGCAGTGCTGCCTCCTCCTGCTCCACCAAGGCACTCTCCCCAGCTTGGAGCAGGCGATCTAGTGTCCTCTCCAGCACGAACACTATAGGGAGCACGTCATTAAGGCCGACATGCTCCCTGCTGACCATCTTGGTCGCCTGCTCAAAAGGGCCCAACACCTGGCAGACCTGGTGTATCTGCCCCCACTCCGCACAGGTGATGTACGGGAGTGTTGATGCTGGGCCGGCAGTGGGTTGCTCCAGCAGGTACTGCCTCACCGCCCTTCGCTGCTCCCACAACCTCTCCAGCATTTGGAGGGTGGGGGAGTTCCACCGCGTTACACTGTCCACAATCAGCCTGTGAGGGGGCAGCCTGTTGACCCGCTGCCACTTGGACAGGGACGCGGTAGCGGTTTGGGGAGCGCCTGAAGTGGCTGGCAATCCTACGCACCCTTAGCACAATGTCACTCAACCCAGGATAGGTGCGCATGAACTTCTGCACCACTAGGTTGAGGACATGTGCCAGACAGGGCACGTGAGTCAGACTGCCAGCCTGAAGGGCGGAGAGTAGGTTGCTGCCGTTATCACAGACAACCATACCTGCCTGGAGCCTTCGTGGTGTCAGCCACTTCTGGACCTGAGCCTGAAGTGCGGTCAGCACTTCTTGTCCAGTGTGTCTCCGGTCCCCTAAGCTAACAAGCTGGAGCACGGCCTGACAGCGCACGTGCACCACACCTGAGTAGCTACGGGGGCGCTTGCTGGGAGGCTCAGCAGCTGCGGAGACAGAGGCTTGACGGAGACCAGCAGTTCTCCCCCCCTGGACACCCCGGGGCGGCACCACAAAATCTGTTGCCGCCGATCCCTCCCCGGCGCCTTGGAGGGAAACCCAATGGGCAGTAAAGCTTATGTAGCGCCCCTGCCCATGCCTGCTGGTCCAGCCATCCATTGTCAGATGCACCCTGTCGCTGACAGCGTGATCCAGCGACAGGGTTACATTCTTCACAATGTGCTGGTGTAGGGCAGGGACACCAGTCCTGGCAAAGAAATGGCGGCTGGGGACACGCCATTGGGGTTGGGCCTGCTCCAACATCTGTCTGAAGGGGTTGCTGTCCACGATATTGAAGGGAAGAAGATGTTGGGCAATAACCCTTGCCAGGAGCCCATTGAGGGAACGCACACGTCGGTCTCCGGTGGAGAAGGGAGTGTTGCGTTCAAAGGCGTCTGAAATAGTCGCCTGGCGCCGGACGGCAGTGCGGGACACGGACGCGGAGGGTGCTGTCAAAGTAGAGGTCTGGTTGCCGGTACCAGTACCACTAGTAGAGGGAGCGGGGGGGCATGACCTGCTGGGAAGAGATGAAGCTGTGGCAGGGGCTGCTGTACCCTGCTCACTTGTGGTGGTGGCGCTGCTACCACCACCACGCTTCATTTCGTCATGCACCCGCCAGTGATTTATCCTCAGGTGCTGGTTCAGGGCTGTGGTACCCACCCGAGCCAAATTCTTCCCTCTCTTCACCCTGACTGAACAGATCCGGCAGATGGCCACTAGAGGGTTGTCTGCCACCAGGGTGAAGTAGGCCCAGACAGGTGACTTCAGCGTCACCCTCCCGTCAGATGGGGTAACGCTGACTTGCACCTGCTGGGACTCGGTACGCACAGGTGGAGCTGCCTGCTGCTGCTGCTGCTGCTGCTGACACCTCCTGCTGCCATCTCCAGTGGAGACCCTGACGCTGGTCTCCCTGGTGGTGACCTGGCGCACCGTTTCCACAGGGTGCCTACCTTCCCCGTCGTCACTGTCGCAGTGAGCCGACGAGACAGATGGCAACCATGATGGGTCACCCTCCTCGCCCCCAGAGATGTCAGACCAAGGGCTGTGATGTTGTGGTATGAGGGAACCAGCTGACATGGAGCCGATAGCCTGGCTCCGCTGTTCCCTCACCCACGCCTGGGTCTGACTAGGTGCTGATGTTTCCTGCACCAAAACAGCACCACCACTTTGAAGGGATGTCTCTGGGATACTGACGGCAGGTATCCCATACTCATCGTCCATCCCTTCAAAAAGGTCCTGACCATCAGGACAGAGCGGGAGCTCTGCCCGATGCATGGCCTCCACCAAGACATCCCTCTCACTGTCGCTGTCGAACAGTAAAATGCTGGACTCTTGGGGGCTGGGGGGGGTACTACAGGCAATGATGTAATAGTTGAACTACTGGGAGTCGGGACCGACGACTCAGTGGCACTGCTGTGCCCCATGTAGTCCACCACTCCTTGAGCCTGAGATGGCAATATGGGGCGGCTGCCAGATGCAAAAAAATCACGCATGAGGCGGACTCCCCTTCCACCCGATCCTCTAGCAATAGTAGGGGCACGAGAGGTACCCCGTGCTGGCAGCGACCCAGCACTGGGAGTAACTCCCCTACCCCTGCTGCCACGGCCACAGATGCCGCTCATAATTGCTGATGTGTGTGTGTGGGGGGGTAAACTTTATTGGGGGAGGGAAATGTGTGTAAAATGTTTTTTGGTGTTTTTTTAAAAGACAGGCACGCAGACAAAGACGTACACAGACAGTTACTAAACTTTAATAAAACTAGTACACCAAAGACAAGAACTACAAAAAAGAAAAAGAAATGCACTCAACAAACACTAACTGCTTACACAAACGTATATGACTATAAACTAAGGCTACTTTTTTTTTTTTTTTTTTTTAAAACACTAACTGACAAGGACTACAACTACAAAAAAATAAAAAAAATAAAGAAACACTAACTAATAATTTTTTTTTTTTTTTAAACACAGAACACAGACACTAAACACACACTAAAGTAAGCTAGCTGCAATAAATGTACACCAACAGTATGTACACTTACTATACAGAAATCTAACTAAAATGAACAACACAAAACCTAGCTTTTAAAAAAGCTCTTGCGCCTTTAAGGAATCAGGAAATCTGGAATATATGCAATTAAATCAATAAGAAGCAGTCAATAGCTAAGCTGCAACTTACTAAACTAACAGAAGTTGAACAACACAGCAGAAAACAAAAATGAGATTTTAAAAAAGCTCTTGGGCCTTTAAGGAATCAGGAAATCTGGAATATCTGCAATTAAATCAATAAGAAGCAGTCAATAGCTAAGCTGCAACTTACTACACTAACAGAAGTTGAACAACAGAGCACAAAACAAAAATTAGCTTTTAAAAAAGCTCTTGGGTGTATTGCTTTGAAAAAAGCAGTTTAGGATTATGAGCTGGAAAATATCCACTGGAATCAGTAAGTACTGTAGCAAATAGCAACCATAAAGGACAATGCTGATGATGATGCAAGATGCAAAATACCAGAAACACAGACACAGTCTCCACACTCTCTAGCCAAGTTCTGGATCTGCAATGAAATGCTGCTGGGAGTGACCTTATATAATGCCCATACAGGCAGGTTCCTATTGGTTGCTAACCTATGACGAGTGTGGAAGGAGAACTCTGATTGGCTCTGATGCAGAAGGGCGGAGTAAATAATCGCGCAATATCCCTACTGCCGAATATTCGCATTGCGAATATTCGGCAATATAAAAAAATCGCGTCAGCTACTCGGACCAAGGTCTCTAATAATAACAGCAATGCTTTTAGACGTCGAAGGAGATCACTAGGATGTGATCTATTTTAATAATGAAACTGAAATAATCGTTCTGAGGCGGAAGAAAAGATAATTGCGCGATATCGCTACTGTCTCGTAATCGCATTGCGAATTTTTCGGCAAAATACAATGATCGCGCGATAAGCCTAGTGTCGCAAATTCGCATTGCGAATATTCGGTAATATAAAAGGATCGCTGCAGCTACTCGGCCCAAGGTCTCTAATCATACCAGCAATGCTTTTACACGTCGACGGGGATGTCTAGGATGTGATCTGTCCTAAAAAAAAAATTGAAAAAATTCGAATATTCAAAATAGCGAATATTCACCGCGAAATTCGGAATATATCGCGAATACTCGAATATGCCATATTCGAGCCGAATATTCGCAATACGAATATTCGTGAGCAACACTATTTACCATAATGCGCTTTGGTCTAATTTTTTATTGTGCACTACAGTATATTTCTTTTTTTACATTAATATTTTAATCATCATATTTTTAATTTTTAATAGCATATTTCTGTAGCAATTATACGAAGATATCCTACTAGATCCATATTTGTTAATACCATCCAATTCTCTTTCTGTGTGAAATCAATTTTTTACAGATTGGAAGTGTCTCTTTGGTGAATTTACTACTTACAAGAGATTTTTATATATTTTTTTTGTTATAGGATTGGAGGTTTTGTTTATAATTGCACAATTGAGATCAATTTCATTTGTTGACGTTTGATGCACGCAGCTGTCATTCAATAGTTTAACTTGAATTCTCTGGGTGTGTCTTACATACTGTGTATATGGCCATATATCTCATGCGGTCCGTGGACATACATATTTATTTTTTAGCTGTCCCGGTTATTTATTACCTATGTTAATATTTGTTTACCCTCCTTATGGGGATATGTTTAGATGCCGCGCCATGATCTCCTAGTGAAAGGAGGGGACGGTTGCGGCTTTGTTATTGCCACTCCCACTCCGAGCGATCCGGAGTGTTGAGTGGATGCTCAAAATAAGGCTTGGTTTTAGTGGACATGGTACGCACATGCGCGTCGTTCGTTTGCATCCCGCCGCAAGGTTTGGCTTCCCCCACGACGGTGTGACGCATTGCGCGCGCATGAGCTTCCTGATTGGGGACGCCATCAGACGTATACATCAATGGGTCTGCGTTCTGATTGGCTCCTGGGCTGCCTCTCTAGGCCCGTGTTCATTGGTCATTTGTTGCCAGCACGCCTCCATCTCTGCCCAAAAGGCAAGGGTGATTGGTGGATGCATAACGTGAGGCTCGGTTTTTTGGACGTGGAATGCACGCACGTGCGCAATAGCCGCCTACGTCAGCTCCAAACGAGGCCTGGTTTTTGCTGCGCGTGCGCGCTTGGACCGGAACCATGGCCCCTTTTTTCTGGCATACAATGGTATTTAGGGGGGTGATGAGGTGTGCCACCCGTGCCCCTTGAAGAAGCGAATTATCGCAAAACTAGTAGGGCGGAACGTGCAGTGCATTGGCATCACCCCCCTCAACTGCTTTGGTTTCCTGCTTGGACGGGTTGTCTGTATGTATCCGGCCGGGACATCAGACTTAAAGGCTTGTTTTTACTACAGAAATGTGAGTGTAACAGCATGTACAATTTTTTTAAATAAAAGTTTTAAAGGTTTTTACACTATCGAGGCCCCCCTCTTCTTCTTTTTCCAACTCATGACACATGACTGTTCATTTCCTGGACCAATTGGAACGAGGTGATGATCCCCAATAGATTGACTCCATCCAGCTCGCGGCTTTGTCATCCCATTTACCTACAGGCTTCCTGGGGTCTCCTATAATCAAGGGGCTCTGGTAAGCAGACATATTTGATTTGGTGGTGGAGGATTTTAGCTTTCCGGCTGTCACTTCTACTGGTGGTTCATCTGGTTTTAACATTTTGAGGACTTATTTTCTTCCGTTACTGGGGAATTAAGCACTTCATTTTGATTACTTCATTCAACATTCAACCACATTATTTATGGACTATTGTTTGCATGTTATTATATGTCAATTGATGGTAACAGGATTGCAAAATTCCATTGACCACATGACACACGTTTAATTTTTGGTCACACCAATTGTTTTTTAATGTTTAGCGCAACTTGTTTTTTTCTATATTTGTATCACTGTTTAATGTCACACAGTAAGGTGCTGCTTCACATGTGGCTCATTAGCCAACACTTTCTCGTTTGATATACAGACCAATTTCACAGTTGATTAGCGCAGTTTTTTTTAAAGCGATAAACGTTTTTTATTTATTGAAGGTTAGTAACAATAAAAAAATACGGAAAAGGGAATTCTAGTGTAGTTACCTTTCACAGTAATGCTTATGCAACTTTAAAACGCTGTAGTCAAAAGGAATCCACAAGTTCAAAAACTGAGGTGTTTTGTCAAACAAAAGTGCAGAGCAAGCAAGAATTTAAGGAAAAGAGAGGTTTCCAGAGGCCCTTGCATATTAATAGACTCCAAAAGGAGCTTAAAGTCTTAGGCCTCGTACACACGAGGCAATCTATCTGTTTAAATCGGTCGGACCGACCGATTTGAACAGATCTGTCTGTTTGGATTTTGGTTTGCTCGCGTGTACACACGAGCAAACCAAAATCCCCGCCAGCAGACAGCGCGCTGACGTGTCGGTGACGTGGCGGTGACGTTGACGCCGCCACGTCACCGCACCAGGAAGTAAAACACTTCCGCGCATGCGTCGAAACCATTCGGCGCGTGTGCGAGAAGACATGTCTGCTGGTTAGCGTACTAACCAGCAGACATGTCGGGCGGACGGGTTCCCAGCCGACAGATTGGTAAGCATGCTTTCCAATCTGTCGGGTGGCCAAATCCGTCGGCTCGCCCGTACACACGATCAAATCTGTCTGCTGAAACGGTCTAGCAGACCGTTTCCAGCAGACAGATTTGATCGTGTGTACGAGGCCTTAGAAGGCTAATGGCAATCCTGTGACAATGAAATGTGAGATTATTTTAATACCATAGTGTACCCATATTTAGGGGTAAGGTAGTTGCCCCATAAAGGTTGTAAGAAGGACCATTAATTGGGTCTATGGAACCTAATACTACAGTAGCTGTGCAAGCCGCCACTTCAGTGTAAGCAGTACTGAAGGTCAATACTTAGTATAGTTGTAGTTCTTGGGGGGGGGTATAGATGTAAGATAGATATTGCCATTCTTCTGGGTTATGTGCAAGCATAATCTTAACAGATTTTTTTTTCACTTTGAAAATAATACCTTGAAGCGGAAAAGGGGACGTTCCACTTCCTTCCTCCATCCTCCATTGCCACATTTGGCACTTTTTAGGGGGGGGGGGAGTGGGTACCTTGTTTCAACAGGTACCCACTCCCACTTCTGGATCAGATCACCACAGCAATCTAAACAGAAGTTTGGCCCCTATCTTTTTCCCCGCAGCCTTCCGGGACACATCACCAGTCCCAGAAGAATGTGAGGCCATCCACGAATTGCAGCATGGCTCGCGCATGTGAAGTGAAGCAGCTGGTTTCCCTCATAAGATGCAGGGACCTGGACCCGAAGCCGATTGAAGAATCAGCTTGGGTGAAGACATCGCTGGATCCCTGGATAGCTAAGTGTTCTTAGAATAAAAGTCAGCAGCTACAGTATTTATAGTTGCTGACTTTAATTTTTTTGATGGGAGACTGGATCTCCTTGAAGTTTATAATTGGCTCCAAAACAATTATAATAATTTTTCAACATTACATTAGCACCTACGATACCCGCTGTATGATGTGTTAAAAGCATATACAATTTTAGACATTCTCACCAATATGATTAGCAAAATTAAACAGTGATCTTGGCCATCAGAGCTTAGACACCCAAAGAGATAATCTCTGTATAGCTTTTTTAATCACAACTCCAAATAAAAAATCTTTCTGTATACAGCACAGGACTATGTGTTTCTGTGAAGTGCATGTCTGTGCGTATGCTTGTGTATACAATTCAGGAATAGGTGCATGTTTGTATATACAGTATATAGATATATATATATATCTATATATATAATAAAATGAGTATGGCTGAAAAATACAGCACCACATCCCTAAATACTTGAAGAGAGAAAAATACACAAAATTGGTTAAGATGCTGAAACCCCCTCTCAGAATGAATACCAACACATAGGTTCAGATATAAAAGATTTTATTACAAAAACAGACCCATAAAAATATGGGTAATGATTCCCACACAGTTTATCTATGGCCATAAGCAAACAACCCTGAGGGTATAGTCTTTAACCTGCAAACATTGTCACACAAACATCTGCATTATAAACAGCTAGATAATACAGATCATATACAGCACATGTATTAGCAGGAAAAGGTAACTCATCTCTGTCCCAACATGTTTCACCTACAGTATGTTGGTTTCTTTAGGGGTTCAGCACATCTGTATGGCTTTAGAGTAAGGTTATTAAGAGAACAGGAGTAATTGGCGAGGCATGTACTGTTCATTAGGACGCTGTCAGAAATGTTAGAAGATGTGCAGATAAGACTGACGGACTGGTTCAGAATAGGTTCTACCACCTGATCACAGACAATAAACCACAGACAGACCGGAGATGGGTACTGCGAATCAACTAGGCGATCTTCCTGGAGACAAACTTTCCGGCCTACACGCTAGTGCAGCAACCCTCCAATGATCATCCCTCTGGTATGCAGACCCCGCCCTGGTTTTGTTGGGCTATCCACATGGGGGGAATCTATTTGCTGTGATCGCACATGTGCTTGTGAAAACTCACTAGACTCGAGTATGAATTTGGTTAACCGATGACTCGTGGTATACATCTCCTGTCTGTCCTTGGTTTATTCTCTGTGACCAGGTGGTAGGACCTATTTTGAATTGGCCCGTCTGTCTTTGTCTGTACAAGTTCTAACATTTCTGGCAGCATCAGAATGGACAGTACATGCATCTCCTGACCTCACCAATTACCCCTGTCCTTCTTATAACTTTATGCTAAAGCCATACAATTACCCTGAACCCCTGGAGAAGCCAACATAGGTGAAATGCGCTGGGACGGGGACGAGTCACCTTTTCCTGCTAATACATGTGCTACAGTAGGTGACTGGGATATTGTGTCAATCTCGCTCCCTTTCTAGGCGAGATTGAGCACTTGCGAGCCCCATCGCGGGAGCCAGCGCCGAGCTGGCTTGCCGCGATGGAGACAAAGCCGTCATAGAAGCGACGGGGTGACGACGCGGATTCCCGCCAATTCCCCCACTCCTGAGCCGTACCGGGCAGCATGCCCTCAACATGGGGGGGTCAGGTGCTCTGGGGCAGGGGGCGCACTGCGGCCCCCCCACCCCAGAGCACCCTGTCCCCATGTTGATGAGGACAGGGCCCCTTCCCGACAACCCTGGCCGTTGGTTGTCAGGGTATGCGGGCGGGAGGCTTATCGGAATCTGGAAGCCCCCTTTAATAAGGGGGCCCCCAGATACCGGCCCCCCACCCTAAGTGAATGAGTATGGGGTACATTGTACCCCTACCCATTCACCTGGAGGCAAAGTGTAAACACAAATAAACCACACAGGGTATTGAAATATTTTATTAGTTGGCCGCCGGGGGGCCCCCCTCCGGCGGGCTTCTGCGGGGGGGTGGGTGCCGCTGTTCTTCGCCGCCGTCTGGTTCTCTTCCGCCGCCGGGGGGAGCGCTTTCATAAAAGCGCCCAGGCAGGCTTCCTTCGACATCTTCGGCGGCGGGGGGAGTCTTCTCCCACTCTCCGGGGTCTTCTCCCACTCTCCGGGGTCTTCTCCCGCTCTCCGGGGGTCTTCTCCGCTCTCCGGTGTCTTCTTCTTCTTCAGGACTCGCCGCCGCTATCTTCGTGTGTTAGCTCAATTACTAGCGGCGGCGAGTCCCCTCTTCTGTGACGTCTTCTTCTTCTTCTCTTCTCCAGATGTTGACGGGACGCTTCCTTCCGCTGTTATGGCGGGCGCGCGGCTCGCAGCGAGTTATATAGGCCTGTCTTGTGACGTCGCAGTCCCATCATGCTCCGGTAGGTACCACGTGCTACCTACCCACGTGGTACCTACCGGAGCATGATGGGACTGCGATGGGGTTTCGTCACTAGAAGGACGTTCTCAATGGACCCCCATTGAGAACGTCCTTCTAGTGACGAAACGCGTATCGGAGGCGACGCAGTGACGTCACCACGTTGAGGAGGAGGGCTCCTTCATGCCGGCCGGCAACATTTGTTTTATGCCTGTTTATATCTTTGTAAGTACAATTTTATTCTTTTATTAAATCTTCGTCCACGGAGTTATGCTATGTGCGCCTCTTTCTTTTTCACTGTGAGTTTAAAGTTTACTCGTCCCGATCCAACCACACTTTGAAGATCCTGGGAACTACAGGGATACCAAAGGCCGTTGACTGGGCTATAGTCAAACGCTGTTTACGTTTGACCTCTGGTAAGCTGCTCATTCGTTTGGTGGCGGGTGCACCTTTGGAGTGTTTTCACTTGGTGACACAGAACAGAGGATCTCATTTTTGGGAATACTATCTTTTACACACTATGGACTCTAATGGACTTTAGTGGTTATTACTATACAGACTATTTCATTATTGTACTATTGATGGTCATATATTTGGCGCGGCTTCTATATATTGTTTGAAGCATTGAGGATCAATGCGAAACGCGTCAACTGTGTAATTTCCCACTGTTTACTGTTGTTTTGTAGTGCATATTTTTTTACCCCAATAAAGGGCACGTTTTTTCATACCTATTGGAGTGCGGCTGTCCATATACGTTTCCTTTCTGTCTTCAGTCAAGGTCCACTCTTTGGGGAACACATCCACCATATGTCCCTGCAGATCTTTAAGTTAATTAGAGGACTTTCCACCTCCATGGCTGTGGTTGAACCCAAGCACAGTTGCTCTCTCTCATAATCCAGCAGTGGACATGGCTTCTCAGAAGCTGGGGCCATGCAGTGTAACAAAACAGAGCCATTGGCCATGCTACATTTTTTTGTGTACAGTACAGAACTGTGTGTATATACTTGACTGTGTTTTCTTTGTATACAGTACATTCATTTCCATATGTGAATGATTGTATGTACCGTGCAGAACTGTGTGTATATTCATGTGTATAGTGAAGGCCTGTCTGCACAATGTAGGGCTCTGTGGTTGATCTACTAAAACTGGAGAATGCAAAATCTGGTGCAGCTCTGCATTGAAACCAATCAGCCTCCATTTTTTTTTAAACAAAGCCTAATTGAACAGGCTTAAGTTGGAAGCAATTGTAATAGATTTTCACTGACTCAATTCCAGGGTACATGTTCTATTCTGCCGCTGAGCCAAATGCATGATGTGAACATGCAAGCAGGAGGAAAAATAATTCACACTGCAGTCTCCATTGTCTCCAACAGAAAAAGAGAAAGAGCTTTATTCAAATCACAGCTTTATAGCCAAAGTGACATAAGCAAGCATCATCACATAAAGGTGTATCTCTTATTACATCTGTTCTTCACCAGGAGGCCAACATTCCAGACTTTCAGCAGCCATTTTCCCTTTGGTCGATGGGAGGGGTAAAAGTTGGTTAGGAGTGCAGTAGAAAGGAGGGGGTTGGGAAGAACATATGTTTCTCCTCATCACCCCGGGCTGAGATTAACTCTGTCATGACTTTCATTTAAGGAAAATAATACTAATGTAATGCTGAGATACACAAATATATATATATATATATATATACCCACATGGCAACAGGAAAAAAATAAAAAATAAAACAATAAAAGAAAGGAAAGCAATATTTGAGTGGTTAGGAGAAAGATAACATAGACACAAAATAATCATTTTATCAACTCCATCACACTACCATTGGCTACAATGCACAGCTGCACCAGATTTTGCCCTCTCCAGTTTTAGTAAACCATCCCCTGTGTATGCTTGTGTGTGTTGTGCAGGACCATGTGTATGTTAGTAGGTATAATGGAGGGCTCAGTGTATGTTTTTGTGTACAGTACAATTTATGAATTGGTTTGTGTCGGAGGACTTGTAGTAATCTAGTGACTGGAGCCTCAGCTTGACACTTGTCCAGGGACCGAATTTATTTTTAACTGCTCTACCTGGAATGATACAGACTGGGTTGCATGTAGTAAGTAGGTGCCGTAAACCATGCTACAATGGAAGTAAGGGTTCTAGAAATCACTTACCAAGAGAAAGATTTCATTTAGAATTTCATGCAGAATTCAAACATACACAGTTTCATAACCAATGCCAGAAACAGACCACATGTGTTATTAAATTGTGTGAAACAATGAGGTTGATATACTAAAACTGGAGAGTACAAAATCTGGTGCAGCTGTGCATGTTAGCCAATCAGCTTCTAACTTTAGCTTCTTCAATTAAGCTTTGCCCAAAACAATGGAAGCTGGTTTCTATGTAGAACTGCACGCTTCAGTTTTAGTAAATCAACCCCAATGTGTCTGGATTATACCTATCACTTAATGAGATTTCTCCCTTCATTAAACCTTAAGGCAATGCTAAAACGGAAGCATATGATTGGATAACAATAGCAGCACAGACAGTTTATGTTTCAGACCTTTAATAAATGAGATGAGATTTATTAAAGGTCTGAAACGTTTACATGTCCCTTCCATCTGAACAATTGAGTGCCTATTTGACCACACACTGTATAAACAAACAAAGCTACCTATTTCTACCATGTGAATTGAAAAACCAAGTCCAACATTAAAGCAGCATTTACTAGGCTGTCTGCTTTCTCTGATATTTCAAAGCAACCAGATTGTATTGATTGGATTATTTTGAAACTTGGACAGCTTTCTCTTTCCTCAGTAACCCATTTCTTACCAGAGCCAATAGTCTTCTCCCTGTTCTATTGTCTATATATTGATCCATACAGTTTGCCTTTGTTTGGCTGACATAGAATTTCACAACTATCTCCCCTTTCCTTGTGTCTTTTATGCTTTTGAAATAATAGATTGGAGGCTGCAATTACATCCTCTGCCTGACTTTTTTTCAATTTCCAGTCAACAACATGAACAATATTTGTGACTGAATATACTAAAGTGACTTTGTGTTGGTATACGAAATAACACAGTGTGTTGGCCTGAAAATGGAACCACCATCTCATCTCATAAATATGTTTATTTGCAGAATCTACCTATGAAATATAAACTCAATAACTTTTTTTTTTTACTGTAAGATAGGCAACGTGACCTATAAAATACCATACATGCTTGTGTAAGAAAGAAATGATAATGCATTAGCTGCAAATGAGCTTTTCTGCTCAAGAAAAATATTACATTAGTTATTATTGATAATACGTATTTCTACGTTTATCCTGATTTATTAAAAATGTACTTCAGGCAAACAACTAAATACATAGCCAGATATCTATATGTTAAATGTTTTACCTAAAAACATTTTTGTAATTCTTCTCATGCTTTGTACACACGATCGGAATTTCCGTCGGGATAAACTTCCGTTCAAGCTGTCTTGCATAGACACTGTCATACCAAATTCCGACCGTTAAGAATGCGGTGATGTACAACACTACGACGCGCCGAGAAAAATGAAGTTCAATGCGTCAACTTAATTCTGAGCATGCATGTTTTTTTCTCCTTCGCAGAATTTCTGATATAAAGTTTTTGCGTTGGAAAAAAAAGAGAATGTGTTCTCTTTCTAAGTCCATCAGAATTTCCGAAGGAAAAACTCTGATGGTGCACACACACGGTTGGAATATCCAATGAAAAAATTCCTTTGTCGGAAATTCCGTTTGTGTGTACGAGGCATTACTTGTAACACCATTAAGTTCCATCTACTTACTGATGGACTAAGAACAATTTGATGCTTCTGCCAAAGGTGAACACTGCCCATATGAACCACTTATGCTACTTTACTATGATACCCACCTGTGTGCCACCTTGCCTACCGATACCTCCTGCAGCCCCAATACCATGTCAACAACACGTTAAAACATGCTGCATCTCCAGCTGTCCCTCACCCTTCACACCTCCACCTTGTGAAACTTTAGAGGAGACCAGGATATTGTGGTGGTTGGGTTCTTCTAGATTTCTCAAATTCAACAGTGCAGTGCAGTCAATTTAAATCCCACTGCCTCTTTTTAAATGAAAAGGAAACACCAGAGACCATATTATGAAACATCCAGAAAATCACTTATTAAGTCACATTCAGACAATGCATTTCAGGGGTTCAAGGATTCCTCTTCATCAGGGCTAAGTAAATAAAGAGGAGAAGTGAATGCTGGACTTGGCGGGTATTGAGTAAAGCCAGTAAAACACTTGTTTTAAGCTGCCGAAATAGGTCCTGTAGAACCAACCACACCTTCTCTCAAATGATGAAGTAGGGGTGCTGATTTTTTACTAGGTACAAATATTTATGTGTATCATAAAGGCCTAGGGCAAGGCAAAAGCAAAATACTAACAAATCATGGATTATCCCTTTGCGCGTGGGCATGATAGCCAAATATATTATTATCAGCTTTTTAATGAAGGACATTAAGCATATATTCTACTGCTCTACTGTGCACACACAAGAGTATAAGTCTTATGCCCCGTACATACGACCGTTTTTCCTGTCATGCAAAAAAATTATGTTTTTCTCGGCGTGATTCTTCGTGATTCCTCTCAAGCCTGCCTTGCATACACACGTTCATGAAAAAAAATGCTCGAGCAAAGTGCGGTGACATACAACACGTACGATGGCACTATAAAGGGGGAGATCCATTCGAATTGCGCCACCCTTTGGGATGCTTTTGCTAATTTCTGAGCATGCGCATTTTTTTTCCCCTTGGAAAAGCATACACATGAGCGGTTTTCGCGACGGGAAAAACAACGAGAAAAAATAGAGCAGGTTATAATTTTTTGCAGACAGTTTTCTCGTGGAGCATACACACGACCGATTTTCACGAACAAAAAAATCAAAAAAATGGCAGTTTTTAGCCCTTCTTCACGCTTACTGCTAAACGCAGTAGGCTTTCTGCAGATGTTTTGAATGTTTAAAGGCAAGATTGGGGGAAAGTTTCATCTGCTTCTCTACCATTCTAGGATTCACCTGCTGATTATATTACAAATGACAAAAGAGTGTCAAGAAAAGTCGATAAGAATGGCTCAAATGGTCATGACCTGTGTGCATTAGTGGAGTTTAAGTATACCGAGTAGATAATACCCTTTAGACATGTGCACACTGAAATATTATGTTTCGTAATTTCGTTTTAGTCCAAAAAACTAATTTATTTAGTTACTCCCGAAATTCGTTTTCATTTATTTTGTTTTTCGTTAAAAAAATGCATTCGTCTGAAAATCCAAATTAAGGTTGAATCTGTCATTGAAGGCTTATGGTGTCTGTCGAATGTTCTAATAAAAAAAAAAAAAAGATTTGACAGAATCTTAAAAAAAAAAAAAAATTTGACTCTTCATGTCTCTCTATGTCAAATCTTTTCTTGCTATGTCGACTCTTCTTCATGTCTCTATAATGTTGAATCTTTTCTCTCTATGTCGAATCTTTTCTCTTTATGTAGAATAATATTGGACTAATAGAGTTAAGGTTAGGCACATTCGACCGCAACAAAAACGAAATTAAAGCATTTGTTTATGTTGGATCTTTCGTTTTTCGTTTTCTGTGCTTTCGGTAACGTTTGTTAAAACGATAACGAAAATACCTGAAATTCGGACGAAAATGCATTCGTACGAAAACGAATGCACATATCTTAATTATCCTTATCATGTATTTACTAATAGAAAGCCTGGAGTCATCATCATACTACCCCAAGGGGTTCTCACTTCTGCTATAAAGTTTGGAGGATGTTTGTATTCCTTCACCAAGATATTCTGTGCATAGGGTTAGGGTTAGAAGCAAGGAAGACGTGTTTATGTTGTTTCTAGTTATTTGAAATAAATACTATTGAAAAGCAAAGTAAGATACAGCAACTGAGCTGGAGGGGCAGTGCAACGGAGCCAAAGCTTGAAATGTGGCATTTGCTGACTAAAATGGGATCAGGAATTTTGAAAAAAGTGTCAGTCAGGATAATGTAATGGTAGGGGTGCATATCTCCCAACTGTCGCTTATTTCGAGTCACCTTTTGTAATGACTACGCCGTCACCATGAATAGGAGATGACAAGTAGACACTTGTTCTGCAGGATACTCAGTTTTGAACCACCAAGTAACTCTAAGATGTGTACAAAGAGTATGGGGTTAATTCATCACAACCTCCTGCGGTCTATCTCCTATTAATGGTGTGGTGTATCTACCATAGGTGATAGGAGAATTCTGGTAATGCAGTACAGTCTCTACAAGCATAAGATATCTGGTAGTCAAGAACTTATAGCAGTAGGATACGCAGCTTAAACAGTGAACCAGTATACAAGCTTGAAGTAACTTGGAGCTATGGGTACTTGCGGTTTAGATGTAGTAAGCTTAAGAGTTCCTTCCTGGAGGGAGATTGAAGGGTGGTCAGGATGGCTCTATGGAGCAGTAGATTGTCAGCTCTGTGGTCCAGGAGTTAGTCTCAAGCAAAGGCTGAATCCTTGGGGTTGAATCCTGGCGCTGTAAATCTGGAGTCACCTTGCAGGCTGCAGGTGAGAGGGTCTCTGGTGAGGGTCTCGGATCTCACGCTGGATGCGCTTCCGCGTTCCAGCGTGGAACGCAGGATTCGGCGGCGCGTCGGAAGTGACGCTGACGGGGTGCTGGATGGAGCGCAGCTGTCTAAGGAAGGTACAGCTGCGCTCGTTCTATGCAACGTAACGCCGATGGCGTTACACCTTTCCTTCTTTACCAAATCCCTCGGTCCCTTTTTACTTCTCGGTTGTCTCTCTTTTTAAACTGCTGTACAGTATATATATTTCACATTAAATGTATTATTTAATCGTATTTATTATTATTTATTTATTTAAAGAATTTTACAGCCTTTAGCCTTTCTCCCAGTCTCCCAGTCTCAACATTATTGCATTTGTTATTTTGAAAATCTAAAATAGAAGAAAAGCATGGGGACAAAAAAAGTTGGTGTTAATTAATCGTTTTTGCATTTGAATCTTTTATGGTCCACCTAACAAGTTGGTGTGTACTGTGCCTGCATACTGTGAACTATAATGTGTCCCCCTTTCCCAACTCATAAAGCTGGGAGATATGGGTGAGGGCATTGATACAGAAGGTCTTCTACTAATTCCAAAAGATCTTAAATCAGGGCAAACATTAGTGATTGTGGACATCCAGTTGAGATGATTATTTGTATATTAGCAGCCCTCCTGAGTTTGAAGACTAAAAACAAAATTGATAATAGTCTAGGATAGGGCACACAAGTGGCCCGTTTTAGTTTCCTTTTAAGTCATGAGATGTCTTCATAGCCAAGAGTAATCAAAGACTTATGTACCAGCCCTACTCCTGCTAGGAGAGGGGCATGCAGTTTAAAAATATATTAGGATGGCAGAAAGCATTCGGGGATAGTTTCCTCGAAGAGAGTGATTGCTTGTTTTCCCTGTGGGTGCAACAGCATGGACAAGTATGTAGGCAGGGAGCCTAAAGCATGTAGCTTGCCATTAGAGAGTATGCTTGGAGTGGTTAGGATTCTATGCAATTTAGGATGCTGGACTCAGGGACTGCTCTTCTGTGAGTAGAAGAAACTAAAGTATGGGAAGAGCATATGATCACAAATACATATGAAATGCATATCAATCTATATAAAATCTATAGGTCCCCATGAGCTGGTTCTGCAAGAACATTAAACAAGGAGTCCTGGAAATGCAAACTCACAAAGTGGTGATTTTTAGTTTTTAGTTCTGAGCATATTATTTTGTTATAATATTTCTCTGCTTCATTGGCATGCCCCTAATATATAATATTTTCTTGATAGCAGACCATATGTAATTTTATGATTACGCTTATCCCTGGCTTTATGATCTCTGGTTGTAACAATCAATCCTAATTTCATACAATGTATCTTACATAACTTTGACAGGGTACTCATATGCTACCACCTTTAAAACGTTTAAATACGCATTCCAGGTTTGGACTCCTAACCTCTATATGGAGACATCTCAAGATAATGAAACTAGAGCCCAAGTAGCAGAGTGGGTTCTGTCCGTGTAAGGCCTAAAGCAGGTGTGCAGAGGACTGTCAACAGATATTGGTTAAGCCAGGATAAGCCACCCACACATAAAGCAGGCTAGGATAATCCCCCTGGGGGGCCTCATGCCCATCCATGGTACATAACATGGTTAACCACTTAAGACCCGGACCATTATGCAGGTTAAGGACCTTGCCCCTTTTTGCGATTCGGCACTGCGTCATTTTAACTGACAATTGCACGGTCATGCGACATGGCTCCCAAACAAAATTGGCGTCCTATTTTTTCTCACAAATATAGCTTTCTTCTGGTGGTATTTGATCACCTCTGCGGTTTTTATTTTTTGCGCTATTAACAAAAATTTTGAAAAAAAAATTTTGAAAAAAAATTCAATATTATTACCTTTTGCTATAATACATATCCCCCAAAAAAATATATAAAAAAACGTTTTTTTCCTCAGTTTAGGTTGATACGTATTCTTCTACCTATTTTTGGTAAAAAAAATACCAATAAGCGTTTATCGATTGGTTTGCGCAAAATTTTGAGCATTTACATAATAGGGGATAGTTTTAGGGCATTTTTAATAATATTTTTTTTTACCAGTAATGGCAGCGATCAGTGTTTTTTTTCATGACTGCAACATTATAGCGGACACATTGGACAATTTTGACAAATTTTTGGGACCATTGACATTTTCACGGCGAAAAGTGCTATAAAAATGCACTGATTACTTTGAAAATGACAATTACAGTTTAGGAGTTAACCACTAGGGGGCTCTAAAGGTGTTAAGTGTGACCTCATATGTGTTTCTAACTGTAGGGGGGTGGGGCTGGACATGTGATGTCAGTGATCGTCTTTCCCTATATCAGGGAACAGACGATCACTGACATTGGCACAATGAAGAACAGGGAAGGTGTGTTTACACACACCTCTCCCAGTTCTTCAGCTCCTGTGACCGATCGCGGGACACCGGCGGCTATCGGGTCCACGGGTCCCATGGGCGTGGTCACGGAGCTTTGGACCGTTGGCGCTCGCGACCCCACGGCTGGGCTCTTGAAGAGGACGTACAGGTATGTGATTGTGCCCAGCCGTGCCATTCTGCCGACATATATCGGTGTGAAGGGGTCCTTAAGTGGTTAAAGGCTGCACATATTATGCAACATTAGGATATATACAGGGAAAAGTTTCTCATTCTATGATTCCTTAGTTACAGGGATTTCTTTGTGCAATTTATGTCCAATGAAACAGGGCAATATAGATAGATTTCGCATATACACTGAGCAAAATTATAAACGCAACACTTTTCTGTTTGTCCCTATTTATCATGAGCTGGACTCAAAGATCTACGACTTTCTCTATGTACACAAAAGGCTTATTTCTCTCAAATATTGTTCACAAATCTGTCTAAATCTGTGTTAGTGAGCACATCTCCTATAATTTTGATCAGTGTATATATATATATATATATATATATATATATATATATATATATGTAGTGATACCCCCGAAGGGGCTGCTGGTAATAGAATGGGATGGCGTGTTACCTCATGGCTCTGGTGAAATGTCTAGGGGTGAATGTTGCATACAGCAGCAGTAAAGGAATGTCCACAAATAGAAAGTCTCTTTATATGTGCTCTTTATTACCCAGCCAGGTATACAGTACACAGGTGATGAAAAGGACAGATGAAGGTTGAAAGGAGAACAGCAGATTCAGGCGTACAATAGGTAAACAGTCCTGCTTCCGACAACACTTAGGTTTTCTTCGCCACTCCAGCCGGAGTAGGTATAGCGTATCTGAACAGGTCTCTCTCACTGACCTGGCAGCCAGAGTATCACTCGGAACTTAGGGAGATGTCTCTGCCACAGACCCTCTATGGATGAACGTCAGGGAAACACCTCCGCCACAGGCCTTCTCTGATTAAAGATATGGAGGATAGCCCTCCTAAGTAAAGTTTTGTCGGAATCTTCTTCTTAATGTCGCCCAGGTACCGACTGAAAGAGGAGTCAATCCCTCAGTGTCCAGTACCTTGATCCCCGGTGGTTTGTCGGAATCCTGTTGGACCGCCAGCCTCTCAATGGCGCTCCTCAGATGGACTCCCCAACGAACAGCCACACTTGCTTGGGATCTTCAAAAGTGGGAACTCAGTCGATTACTGAGTCCCAGTCCTGCTTGAATGTTCCAGGCCCACATGGCCAAGAAACCAGGAACATGGCAAGGCACACATGCCCCGGCCAGGTAGGCCATAACGCTAGGGGCGCGGTAACGTGGTCACCCTCAAGGTGGGTGCCACACACGAAGAAGAAAAACCCAGACCAAGGGCGTCTGTTGCATATTTACCCTCTCCCAGCATGCCCAGCGAGGCCCAAGCCTCCTGATTGGTCGCTTGGAGAGAACACCCAAATCTAAGCTTCTACTGCTGCCACCTATCGTCCTGGGGTGGAACAACACCCCAGGCACAACAGAATGAGCCCACAGCACAGCCGCGCTGAAACAGAGACCCTAACTGAATAATTACAATTGGAATCAGAGTCACTTACACTCTAAATTATCCCTTAAATTTCACTAGCACCAGTACTTGGAAGTACACAGGCGCTACATATATATATATATATATATATATATATATATATACACATAGAGAAAGAGTGTAAGAGGGAGATAGATAAAACTAGATATATCTGTTTATCTGTAAGGCCTCGTACACACGAGGGGATATGTCCGCTGAAAACGGTCCGATGGACCGTTTCAGCAGACATCTCCGCTCGTGTGTATGGGCTAGCGGACAGATTTGTCCACCCGACAGATTTCAAAGCAAGCTTTGAAATCTATCCGGTGGAATAGTGTTTAACTTCCTGGTGCGGTGACGTGGCGGTGACGTGGCGGCGTCAACGTCACCGCCGCGTCACCGCGCCGTCCGGCGGCGGGGAATTTGATCCGATGATCCGATGGTGTGTACACGCCATCGGATCAAACTCCCGATCGGACATATCCGATGGAAATGGTCCGCGGACCGTTTTCATCGGATATGTCCGATCGTGTGTACGAGGCCTAAGGGGGGGATTCTACTTACTGACCTCAAATATAAGAAGGATTCTTCCCACCATCAAAATAATGTACCGTGAGCTGTAGCTCTAGTAATTATTATCAAGGTTCCTCCATGTTAAAGAGGTTGAGAACAGCTGATAAAGTGATTTAATAAGTGATACTGATACAAATTATATAAAAGCCTCAGGGTACTGTGATATTTTCAAGAAACTGTATACAGCATCCTGCTGGCTCCTCCCACCAGCCATGTATTGTATGCATTTCATAAAGAAGCACAGATATATAGTGATGGTGTCACTGGCTCCAAAATAAGACACATCAATAAAACAAAAAGGTTTTATTTATATATATATATATATATATATATATATATATATATATATATATATATATATATATATATTAAAATGTTGATAGAGGGGGAGAACTGGGTAAGGCAAAACATAAGTAGATTAAAATGTAGTTTTTAAATATACATTTTAATTTAAACTGTCTTGGCACATGTATGATGCAACATAAGGCTTAGTGATCAGGGAACTCATATTGGCATATTAGAATTGTGCACATTTAAATCATTTAAATATTTATATCTTCTGGCAGTTGAATCAAACTTTCTCTAACAGAAAAAAAAATCAGGCAATTAACCATGCATGACAAATTTGTATTTGAATACTCTGCTAATTATTATGCTGCTCTTCATTTAACTTTCCATAAGAAACTTGTTAAATGCCAATTAAATATAATTAAACACACATGCACACAGCGCCTTACCGAAGAGCTGGAGGATTGTTTTAGTGTGAGAGAAATTCTACTGTATCAAGCTTGGGCAAATGGTGACAGATTGTGCATTTTGCCTCAATTAAAGTGCCATACACCTGCGCTATGAAAACACTGCTTATACCCTATTATACTGAACTAGATCTTTGATAGTTTTAATATTTTACACAAAACACAAATGCCTCCAATTTATTTATTGTGTTTCTGAAAATCCTTTTTGTTTGACTGGAAACTATGAACCAGGACATTCTTTGACCTTTATCATAGACAATATAAGCAGGTTGAGGAAGTATTTAAGATGACCTGTAAATCATCAGATCTCTACAGCAGAGTAAAGAAAAAGTAAACCTGTGATTATTTACATTTCTGCATAAATGTATACAGCTCACACATACATGCACAATAAACCTAGAAATAAACTCTAAATTAATATTTAAAGGGTAACTCTACTTTTGTGGAGAAAATGTTGCGAATAAAAAAAAGATATAAAATATACAATTGTGACACATGCCATATTGTAATTTAATGTAATAAAAAAATGTCTTTCAGTTTTCATTCTGCAGCACTGTAATTGGTGTACAGAAGACTCACAGAACTTCCTGCTTTACAGACATGTGATTGGATCACTGATTTTCCCAGAAGTCTGCACCAGTGGCAGCCGCTTCATAAGGGGCGCAGGGGCACCGCCCCCCCATTTCATGTGCCCTGCCCCTAATCTACATGCAGGGCTTTCAATAGTTTTGTTTTTAATTATTTTTGCCACTTGATGTCAGGATATTTTCTTGTGACAAGGGTGGCCTAGGCAGCGACGAGTCCTCCCTGCTTCATCGGACCTTCTCCTCCAGTCCTCCGTAAGCATCCCCTACACCACTCCAGTCCTCAGTCCATTTGAGTGGGCAGCTCCGGTAGGATCTATATGTCACAGTGACAGTGCTCACTCTGAACTGCACTGTAGGGAGTTATTTACTGGAGGCTGGAGCCGAGTGGCCGAGCTGAGCAATCGCATCGGATCAGAGCAGCAGCCAGCAGTCACTCAGCAGAGTCAGAAAAAAGTCAGCGCTGGCCGGTGGCAGACCCTGGCCAATTCCGGGGGGGGGGGGGGGGGGGGGACACTTGTGAACCTTCACTCAATTTTATTTCATGGATATATTAAATTCAGTTTACCAGCCTCAAACTCTCACTCTGATATCCTCTGTTCTAATGGCTGAGGGTGAATGCCATTATATCCCTTTATTAAAAACACTTTTTTTACATAACTGGTGGGTTCTATGAATAAAATCTAACATATACTCAGGCAATCTTGCTTATCCTGCCATGTTGTTTTATGGTTCTATAAATATGTAATAGTAATTAGGGAGACAGTCTCTCTCTCTCGCTCTCTCTTTCTCTCTCTCTCTCTCTCTCTCTCTCTCTCTCTCTCTCTCTCTCTCTCTCTCTATATATATATATATATATATATATATATATATATATATATATATATATATATATATATAATATATATATATAAAGAGAGAGAGAGAAAGAGAGAATATACCAGTATATATCTATATCTATATATATATAGATATAGATATATATATATCTATATATATAGATGTATATATCTATATATCTATATAGATATATATATATATAGAGAGAGAGAGAGAGAAAGAAAGAGAAAAAGAGAGAGATATTGTATATGTGTATGCAAGATGTGTAGAAAGAGTTATATAAAATCAAATACTAGATGTAAAAGATGTACACTTGGAGGCACCAGTAAGTAATCTTTGTGATTTTAGCAGGAAATGAAGTCTGTTTTTAGTAAACCTACCCCACGTTCCACCTCCACCTAGATATCATTAAGTGCAATGTTGGGATTTTGGGATTAGCTTAAAGGAGGGTCTCGTTAATTGGTTTCCAGGTTGTTTTACTACTTCAAAGTTTAACAAATTGCTTATGACAGTACAGAGGCAGAATACTGAAATGAGATGTCTTTTACAGTGAGTAGGTATAAACAAGTATTTAAGAAGGGGCCATTAGCCGTAGGATGGGAGTGACACACACCATCTGTGCCAAAATTGCACTATCTGTATTAAAACTTGTTTTTCTTCCAGAGCATATCATTCGTACAATAAATCCCTAAGCAGTTTATTAAAGGTCTTAGCATGTAGAAGCTTGTAGGATACAAGCTCTCCGTTAAACACCTGTTGTACACAAGCTCCTCGCAAGCTCCTCGCCTTTAATTTCTCGCTTAGGATGCAGAGCTTAGCTCAGGGGGACAGCCAGGTATTTTCCTGTCATTGACGACAGCTGACTAGAGAAGGCTGACCTTGCGACTAAATCAGCAATTCAGTTCTCACAGCTTCATGTTTAAGAAGGGAATGGGTTCCACCCAGTAATGCAACCTGAATATTTCCTCCTTGCCTCTCCCTAGGCTTTGTTAATGAATTCCCTAGGTATCACACACATTTTATACATCCTTAAGCACTTTTCGTACTTCTCACTGTCTCATGACTGTCAGCCTCCTAATTTAATACTTCCTATTATGTGGATATATATTTGTCCTGGTGATTGCTTGGCCTGTCTTTTATTTCAAATAAGTTAACAGCTGTAAGATGAGTAAAACAGAAAAAAAAAATTCTCATGAAAAATAATTAGAAAGCAGATAAAGGATGAAAAGGGTGAAGACTATGTTTTCTGCTAATAAAAAAGCTTAAATTTATTGTAAAAATAACAAAAAGGCTTATACTTACCTGCTCTGTGCAACTGAATTGCATAGAGTGGCTACAAACCTCATTTTCTCTGGTCCCCTCCTGGCTCTTCTGGCTCCTCCCCTTTGGTGAAGCTGCTTCCTATGGGGCCACTCATGCGGACTCAATCCCAAGCATTGCTCGACTTTGCCCCCCACTCTTGTTGCTTTAGCAAAGCATCTAATACCAGAAAGTGAGGGGAGAGAGCCGATACAGATGACACAGCACTGGATCGAAGGAGGGCTCAGGTAAGTGAAAGCAGTAAAATTAGGTAATACATTTAATTTACGTGTGTTTTTAGTTTTGCAGAAACATACTACAGTCCATTTAACATGGTTTCCTATGGATGTAGTTCGAATCTGTGCATTTTATGGAAAGGGCCAGGGACTTCTTTCTGGTTTTTGGTTCCATAGACTTCAGTGGATAAAAACACCAGGTCCGCCATGTCAAGATCTACGCCAAGCCCTCCCCCCACCCCCCCGTCCCCCCAATCCCTGTCTGGGAGACACACGGGTCCCAGAAGACAGCAGGGACCAGTGAGGACGCTTAGTGCAATTCACGCACATGCAGTAGGGAACCAGGCTTTAAAGTCGCAAAGCTTCACTTCCTGATTCCTTTACTGAGCATGCCGGTGCCTGCACTAGGAGGGACGGGTCGGCTTCGGGTGAGGATATTGCGGATGCCCTGGTCAGGTAAGTGTCCTTATTTTAAAAGTCAGAAGCTGCAGTATTTGTAGCTGCTGGCTTTTTTTTTGGTGGAACTTCTCTTTAAGGGTGGATATGATCAACATGTACACATATATAAGTGATCCATACAATCAACTTGGCATTTAGTAATTCACTTTAAGGTCATCACAGAGGACAAGGGGGTACTCTTTACTTCTGAAGGAAAGAAGATTTAATCTCCAAATATGTCTTCTTTACAGTAAGAGCTGTGAAAATGTGGAATAGACTTCCTCAACAGCTGGATATGTCCAGATCAGTGGATTGGTTTAAAACTATTGAAATAAAGGCCTGGATTAGTTCCTAAATGCATATAATATGATTGTATACTAACACGTATAGGTAAAGTTGATCCAGGGAATAGCAGATTGCCAATCGGGGGATCAGAAAGGAACTTTTTCCCCTGCTGGAGCAAATTGGATCATGATTTGCTGTGGGGATTTGCCTTCTTCAGGATCAACTGTGGGTCTTGAATTGTGTATAAAGGATTGTAAAAAAATAAAAATTCTTTCTCTTTTATTAGTTGAACTGGATGGACTTTTGTCTTTTTTGGCCAGACTGAATATGAACACTATGTTTGATTCCTGGAAGATCCTTGTGAAATGCCACGTAACTCCTTATAGGGGGGCTAAACTTTGTGGGCAGTCCTACCTCCTAGTGTTTAGACATGAACATGAACAGTCTTTGGTAGTGTCTTCTACAACAGTCAAGTAATTAAATAATACTAATATTGGCTTTCTTTTTTTTTTTTTTGTACATAACAATAAATATAGTTTAAATGACTTTGTTTGCCAATTGTGTTTTACCACGATGCATTCCATGACTTTGTTCATTCAAAGAAATGTATCAAACAGCTTAATGAAAACTAGACATTTACATTAAGATCTTTTAACAAGATAATGCAAAGTCAGTGATTTTCATTAAAGGGAAAAAAAATAAAGATTCTTCCTTTTGTGAAATTCAAGGTTTCCATTGAGATTCAAGATAACATCTGAGAATGCTTTCACATGAATAGGCTCCATATAGTTAGTGCAATCAATACTGCAGACATGAAGAATAAATGCAAAGCGCTCACTTATCTTCTCAGTTCTTCTGAAATTATGGATTGCAGGGAAACACCTTTCTTTTCAGATCAAGTAAAAGAGGTACTTGGCACTATATCTATCACAAATTTCATATCAGATTAATATCAAAAGGCAGGTACACATTATTCACTCCTGGAAGGGTGTAATGGAGAACAATTTCCCGTTCAGGTCACACAATGAATCCCACACACATACAAATTCAAAAAATACTTGGATAGCATGTTCACTCTGCTGGTAACTGCATTACCAATCACTTTTGTTTTCTGACATTTCTATAGTTCCTTAATATTGCAAAGTGAAGTATTCTGGTTTGTGAAACTGGCAATATTTTGCTGTTAGCATGGTATTCAAATAAAAAATAAAATGTGTCCCTAAATGCCCTGTACCTCAACCTATCCCTAATGCCTCGTACACACGGCCGGACATTCTGAGAAAAAAAAGTTAGACAGACCTTAGTTAGAGAACCTGTTCTCTTTTTGTCCGTTGGACTTCCGACGGGGTCACGGCGTACTTTTGCATGGTCAAAAGTCCGATCGTGTGTATGAGGCATAACATGAAATCTGACCTGACCATATAACCCTACCCTCATCTGTTCTCTAAAACATAGCCTAAACCTAAAACTTAAAGCAGTTCCTTTAAAAATGTAGCTGCTGACTTTTATTAAACAGACACTCACCTGTCCAATGATCCAGTGCTGTCCTCACCCTTTACCGGTCTTTCTTCCCTGGCATGTTAACTTTGGGTAGCTGGCTATGGTCTCACAGCCTGTGATGAGTCCCAGAAGGCTTTGGGTAGGGAGAAGAGGAGGAGAATTTCCGCTCAGATTGCTCAGGCAAAATGGGAGCGGATACCTGTCAAAAGTAGGTACCAGCTTCCCCCACCCCAAAAAAAATGTTCCAAATGTAGCGCCCCCTTACTTTCAGTACGGGCACTACGCTAAAGTTAGCAGGCGAATGGGAGAGTTATTTTGCTCTCATTCATAATTTGCCAAATTGCAGGCTGCTGCTATTTCAGAACTGTCCTGTAGGTCGTCGGTCTGCGACCCAGGGGTGTGATTACCCCCTGGGCGGCAGTTGGCGCTAGAGGGGTTCTGACAGGGCCACCTTTCCCCAGCAGCTAATTGGAGGAGTTCTTCTCTCGCTGGGCATGCTGGGGAGGGATATATGTGTGGCAGCTGCCGCGTGTTCTGTGTCGGCGCTTCTTCTTCTCTGCATGGGGTCCACGTTCCAGGTGTGGCATCCACCTTTAGGGTGCGCGCATGACTTTCACCAAAGCAGCTGGTTCTTGAGCTCACACTGCCCTGAAATTGGGGGCCCCATGATGGCACTGAGAGTGATAGATACACAGGGGAGGCAGTCTGCCTCCTACCTACTTGATGTCTGTTTACCTGCACTGCCATCATTGTAGGGGCCCCAGAGCATTACTTTGCCCAGGGGCCCAAGATGCTTTTAAGATGGCGCTGCTCTCAACCTCAATAACAGTCTCAGTCCCCTCTGGCACACCTGACAATAGTGTAAGTGCAAAGACCAATGAGAAACACACATGTTATGAAAAAACACAGAAATTGTCTTTACTGTAATATTTCTGTTGGAAAGTAACAAACAGTAACCAACTGGAGAGCAATAACTGAAATTAGGAGCAATATAGCTCAATACTATATTCAGGCTGCTTTAGGGGAGTCCAAACCTGTAAATGCCCCCAAGAGCCAAGGCACATTTAAATGGCAAATAAATCACGATATAACACTTTATATCAGATTGGTTACCTCTACACAAATTTGGCTTTATGAGTCCAGGCAGGAGGAGAGCAGAAGAATGGCCCTCTTTATGTCAGACCTCTCTCTTCTGTCTCCTGACACTACAGGCCCAACTACAAACACTGGAGGTTATTTACTAAAGGCAAATCCACTTTGCACTACAAGTGCACTTGTACGTGCAGTGGCTGTAGATCTGAGGAAGACATGCATGGAAAATAAAAAAAACAGCTTGCACATGATTGGATGATAAAATCAGCGGAGCTTCCCCTCATTTCAGATCTTTCCCTCAGATCTACAGCGACTGTACTTACAAGTGCACTTACAGTGCACTTGTAGTGCAAAGTGGACAACCCCCACTGCATTACAAATCAATATTTAATGGCTTAGTTTCCCAGATATATTGTCCCCACTGCATATACAGAGCCCTGAGCATGTGTGTGTGAGCTCATACAGCACTAGTAGCTTCAGTCCTTTTGAAGAAGGATGAGATTTTGTATCTTCAGCTAGCCACTCTCGTTAGTGCACGTGAACTTCTGAATAGCAGAGCCAAACAACACAACTGGCCTGGATTATCAAGTATAGAGTGCAGGATCCTCCTGAGCAAGGTGAAAGGACAATAGTGTATGTATACAGGGTCTTTGTTAATAGATAGCCTTATCCTTTAATCCTGTTGCATTACAAGTGTTAGCTAGATGACTAACAGTAATGATGTCTGTATACAGTGTCCATTTACTGTAACTCTGTGTGCAGTGTCCTTGTTGTTTGTGAGGAGTGATACGAGTGCCTGGCAGGATCACCAGAGGTAGAGGTAATTCGGACATTCAGGAACTCCTCAGGAACTGGGAAGCTAAAGCAGCTGACAGGTTAGGCAGACAGGAGCTGGATCACTGGACCAGAACCAGGAACAAACAGGTTTAATTTAGCAGACTGGAACAGCTTGGACTGGAACCGGGACAGACAGGAATCATTCAGCAGACTGGACTGGAACTAGGAACAGACTGGAACCGTTCAGCAGACTGGACTGGACCTAGGAACAGACTGGAACCGTTCAGCAGACTGGACTAGAACTAGGAAAAGACTGGAACTGTTCAGCAGACTGGATTGGAAATAGGAACAGACAGGAACTGTTCAGCAGACTGCAGCAGACTGGATGGTCAGACAGGCCGGGCGGTTATCAGGCGGTCGGCAAGGTACAGAGGTGCAGACAGAAGGGTAGTCAGAACAGGCCAAGGATCAGGTGCAGGCGGATGGCTGGAATAGTCAGAGGTAATCTGGGGTCTTTCACAGGTCAAGTCACAGATCAGGTTTCAGATACACAAACGCTGTAGAGCAGACAGTGGGGACGGTGTGTGAGAGGCCGGCTTAAATAACCCACCTGGCTCCAACAGGGGTGTGCACACGCACATGCATGCACGTTTGCAGCCGCTATCAGGAGTCTGTGGTGCCTGTTTCTGGCAGGATCTTCATGACAAGGCCCAAAAGAACATCCTGGAAAAGGCAGGCTCTTCTAGTGACCTGACTGGTTAAACCAAAGCAAACTCACTCATCTATTCATGTCTCCATGAATAGATGAGGCCATGAATAAGCACTGACCAAGTGTGAAACGCGTCGGCTGTATATGATTCTTGCTGTGTATTTGTGGTGTTTGGTTATGTTTCTTCAATAAAGACAAGAGTTCTTTGGTGTGCGGCCGTCCATCCGTTTCCTGCTATTTTCCATTGCCTAGTGCATTGCCAGCACCCATATTTACCTGGGCTTATCCGTGGTTGCATTCGGGACCTCCCTGGAGCGGTGAACCCCATTTCGCTTTATTCATGTCTCCATGCTTTATTTTGTTTAGAAAACATTGAAGTCACCCCCTAGCAATTCTGGCAGTGGCCACCTTGAGTAAGGGCCAATGACTCATGACTCGTGTACTATTTTTTTGGAGTCACTCCATCCTTAGCTCAGGCATGCATGCAGGAGGATGTGCTTAGCTGAGAAAACACCCCCTCTCCTGAGGTGTAGGACATCATTTGACTAGGCCTGGAAATCAGTAAGCGACTAAAGAAAAAAAAATGTAATGTACTTTATAGAATTTCTTATCTTTTTACTAATTCTAGCCACATAAGGATTAAAAATAGTGAATGTTTATTGAAAGAGTGAAGTTCCACTTTATAAAGTTATATTTTAGAATGTTTATTTCTAATAAATAGACTAAAATATGTGTAAATGACAATATGGTGCAGTGCGATCAGAGCATTTTATGTGTTATACAGCTGTCCAGGGTATGTACATATGTTTGCTTTCTTCACTGTGATTTGTCTCCTGTCATTAGCTGTTCACTTTCAATGCATTCCAGCACAGCATTCCACAGTCCTTACCTTTCTAATGACGGCACATTAAACACAGTTATAAAAATAAAAAAGATGATGTGACAGAAAAGTATCTTAATCCTTGCTGCTATAAAATAAGGTGCCACAGTTCTGGATCTAAAATGTTTATGATGGTTGTTCTGCAGGCTTAACTGACAAAATATGAAAATCTGAATAAAATAAAAAATAAAAAGTATGTATATATGAGTAGTATTGTGGAAATTACATTATTATTTTAATAGAAGGAAACACATCTAGGATGTGGATTTGTTACAGGTTTTCATGGCATGGTGCACAAACCTGTGTTGGCCAAAATAATTTCATCTACCAAGGAACAACAAAGCTTTGCCAATGTGTAGACAAGAAGGTTTATTTAATAGTATTAACAAAGGGTATGTAATAGTGGAGCACTAGACCCTGGGGCAGGCAAATAGAAAACAGAAGACAGCTCTCTGTCAAATGGGGTCCCCTAGATGGTCCCTGAAGTTGCCTTGAATGCATTAAAAAAAGAATGAGAACACCATGAGACTTGAATGAGTCCAATACGAATTTAGTAGTCGCAAAGGGTAGTCAAATAGCTTATGCATTTTGGGGGCCCAGTCTGGAGACCTGAATCATCATTCTACTATCCGTTTTACATTGCACCCATTGTCCAGTATCTTTGTGAATTAATTTCCAGTGTTCAAAACCCTGATGAAGGGGGAGGGAGTGTTGAGCCCCCAAAAATGTTTTACAATTTTGACTACTTGACGCAACAAATAAATTGTTACAGGACTAATTTAGGTCCAATGGTGCTCTCATTCTTTTTTTAATGTACTGTTTAATAGCATCAGACCAAATTTATCAAATGGAGAATTGTTGTAATGGTTCATAGCAACAGCTTAGGCCTCATACACACAACTATTTTCCTCGACAGAATCCATCAAGAAACTTGGTGGCAGAGCTTTTTTGCAGAGGAAAGCGGTCGTGTGTATGTTTTTCGTAGATGTTGTGGAACTCGACGGAAAGAAAAGAGAAGAAGTTTCCTCGTCGGGAGTCTCAATTTCCTCGTTGTATTTCTCGTCGGGCTGGTTTACAATGAGAAACATGTTCGTGTGTATGCTTAGAAACCCACACATGCTCAGAATAAAGTATGAGACGGGAGAGCACCTTCGGTAAAAGTAGCGTTCGTAATGGAGATAGCACATTTGTCACGCTGTAACAGAATGAAAAGCGCAAATCGTCTCTTACCAAACTATTACTTAACACGCAGTAACATGAGATTAGCAAAAGCAACCGCAAGGGTTGTGCCAGTGGAATCGAACTTCCTCTTTATAGTGCCATCGTACGTGTTGTACGTCACCGCATTTGGGAACGACAAGATTTTGTCTTGACAGTGTGTACGCAAAGAAAGCTTGTCAAGATTCTCGACAACCCTGACAAGAAACTCGTCGAGGAAAACTATATTTCATTTACGACGAGTTTCTTAGTCCCCGTACACATGACCGGTTTCCTCGACAGAATCCATCAAGAAACTTGGCGGGAGAGCTTTTTTGCCAAGCAAACCGGTCGTGTGTATGTTTTTCATCGAGAAAACTGTCGAGGAACTCAACGAGGAAAAAAGAGAGCAAGCTCTCTTTTTTCTCGACGGGAGTCTCAATTTCCTCATCGTGTTCCTCGTCGGCCTGGTTTTTGATGAGAAACACGTTGGTGTGTATGCTTAGAGACCCGCACACCTTCGGTAAAAGTAGCGTTTGTAATGGAAATAGCACATTTGTCACACTGTAACAGACTGAAAAGTGAAAATGTCTCTCACCAAACTTTTACTTAACACGCAGTAACATGAGATTAGCAAAAGCAAGCCCCAAGGGTTGTGCAAGTGGAATTTAACTTCCCCTGCCATCTACTGTATGTGTTGTACGTTACCGCGTTTGAGAACAAGGAGATTTTGTCTTGACAGTGTGTACCCAAAGACAGCTTGTCAAGTTTCTTGACAAGCCTAACAAGGAACTCGTCGAGGAAAACGATGTGTCTCATACGACGAGTTTCTCGGTCGTGTGTACGAGGCCTGAGAGTAACAGTTTTTTTTCTCTTTGGAGATATTCACAAACAAAAAAAATTATGTGCACTATCAGTCTTCCTCAGGTGCCTTGCTATTGTGCATGCAAGGTCACTCTTCAGAGGGATGAGCAAATAAGGAAGTGCAAAACACCGGACTGGGTGCAAGCACTCAATCAACTGGTCAACTAGCCATAGTACCTAGAGAATTTAATAAGATAAAGTGTTAAGTGATGTGCAGGCACCTGAAAGTACCTATTAAAGTGAACCAGTTTTTCCAACATTCATCTGTTTGGTTGAGATCCCCTTTGAGCTAGCTGGCAGGATGGAAAGCTAAAGGTTATAACATTTTCCTCATGTATTTTTTTCCATGTTAAATAAAAGCCACCACTTATTAAATAGTTTTGATAGTTTTAAGCAAAAATGTGCAAATAGCAATTGGCCCTTAGTTTGCCCCATCAGTGCCCAACTAAATTTCATTGCATGTTCAGCATCTATCTGTACACACAAACATACTATATATATATATATATATATATATATAGAGAGAGAGACAGAGAGAGAGAGAGAGAGAGAGAGAGATGGATCTTTATGTGGATATATCTATATACATTTTTACACAAACATAAATTAGAGCGGAGACTGCGAGCTAGGCCTTCTCGTTCACATCAGTGTCAGACCTCCCAAATGCTCTTCTGGAAGAATGGTCAAACACTCCTATAGACATACTTCTAAAAAATGTCTCCAGTGAGATCAAGGGTGGCTATATACCTGGCAGGACCCATCCTCTCAACTAGTTCATCAACCCGGGGGATGGTTGAAGTGTCAAAGTCTGACACTTCATTCAGTTTGTGGAAGTCATTACAATATTTTTAGGAACCTTCTGGTTTGGGAACCAAGACTATAGGACTACACCATTAACTTTTAGACATCTATATAACCCCAAGGTCTAACATTTCTGTAACTATATAATATATCACCATTGGGTTTTTACTGTTTTGCTATATTAATGAAAACATACCCAAAACTTTGAAAAAAATGTGTTTTCTTAGTTTCTGTTATAACATTTTGCAAACAAATCTTTCTTCATATTTCATACTTAAAATTTAGGCCTAAATGTAGTCTGCTACATTTCTTTGGTAAAAAGTAACCTAAATCAGTATATATTATTTAGTCTGTGTAAAAGTTAAAGAGTATACAAACAATGGTATATATAGTTAAAAACTGATCAATCCTGATGTACTGATGACCCATCTCATTGCTTAAACCCCTAAAATGCCAGGAAAGTACAAATACCCCCAAATGACCCTTTTTTTTTAAGTAAACAGTCCAAGGTATTTAGTAAGATGCATGGCAAGTTTTTTGAAGTTGTAACTTGTTTGTCACAATTTTTCGGAAAATTAAGAAATTAAATTAAATATTTTTCATTTTTTTTTATCTACATAATGTTACCAGTGCAGTACAACTTCATTGTCTGACTGGTGTAGAAGTGATCAGGAATAAAGACTGGTGACAAAAAAATATATAAAAAAACATTATAGTGACAGTGGGGGGTAATCTGTGATTACATTTTTTGTTTTACATTATTATTGCTTATAACAGTGATGATCACTGTTAGCAATAGTTTTAGCTGTCATGAATGGCTTTCATTCATGACAGTTGCTTACTATTGTGATCTGTGATTGGCTACAGCTAATCACATAATACAGGGTGCTGTGACTGGCCCAGGTACCATGTGATAGCTGTGGACCAATCACAGCATCGCAATACTAGCCAAAACACCCATGAATAGAAGCCATTCATGGCAGTTTTGCTTACATTGTAATCATGTGATCGCTATGACCAATCAGCCGCTGCGTTCATGGGTCTGCACTGCTGCGTGCCCCAGGGGGTACGCCAGTGCATATGTAACAGGGACATATCAGTATGTCACTGAGCCTGCAGCTTCCGCCTGCTCGCTGTATAAATACTGTAAAGTGGTTAAGTCTCCAGGGTAGCAGTAAGTCCACACTGGGTCTGCTTCAGACCTGCAGACATGTTTCATCACAGCCTGCCTGCTTTTTTCCCTAACAATCACCCAGGGAATAGACCCAGGGAATAGACAAATTATACCCCAGATGGAGAACAAGGTGTGGCCAGTGCTTAACCCTCTGCATCTTGCTACAGACCATTTAGTGCCACCCATTTATCTCATGAACCACACATTCCTATATGGCAGATCTCTAGCCACAGGTGACAGAGGCAGTTTGTCATAAGGTGTAAAGCCCAGTTTTTTAAAATTGCATAAACATTTCTGTATTGCATTCTCCCAGTGCATCTACTATCTCTCGGTTTTACATATAATTTGTACACAATAAATTATGTAATGAAATACACCAAAACTACTGTGTGCTGAACTTAAGAAAAGATATTGACAAAAAATGATTGACCAGAAAAATACATACATACAAAATTGCATTTACCAATAATTCTGAAGGTCTTTGGCAAGCTAATTCAAACAGCTACCACAGTGTGTACTTTTCACCCATTCACTAAAAGAAACATTTTCGACAGGTACATTTTTAAAATGACATTTTTGATTGACATTAGTTTGATCTCTTATTAGTTCTGAGTTGCTATTTATGTGGCAATATATATATATATATGTCAAAACAGCGTATCAGCTTTGCTGCTTGGTCGCCCCTGGAGTCTGTTGCCAGGAGCAAGAGAACAATACGTTTTCCTCCATGTGCACTGCTTTTTGCTTGTTATTCACTCACCATTTCTGAAGTAAAATAATTATTTAATTTGATTTTCTAAAACAACAGATAAGACTGGAAATGGGATTCATTTACACTTCTGATGATACAATTTTATGACATGAGAGTCAATTATTTTAGGGTTCCATGTGTATAGTGCCCATCTGGTCCTGAAGATCATATTGGGTTTAATAAGTTATTGGATATTGAGTTTAATAAGTTATTGGATATGGAAACATTGGGCCAGATTCAGAGAGCCATTACGCCTGTCTAACTGGTGTTAGACTGGAGTAATTTCAAATTACGCGCATTTTCTAGCTAGTCGAAAACCTCAAACCATGAATAGATGGCTGCGGGCTTCAATTCGACTGGATTAAGTGTTTGTACGCCTTCGGATCTACGCTGCAATAAAATTGCGGCCACTGGGTGGACTTCCCGTCGTTTTCCGTGTCGGGGTATGCAAATGAGCTTTTGCAGACGATCCCCGAAATTACGATCTTCAATCGCAATCTCTTACGGCACCTTTAGTCATCTTTTATTTGCGTAACACTATACCAGCTTTTTGCTGCTCTAATATTAGACAGCCCATGTTAAGTATGGCCGTCGTTCCCGCGTCAAATTTCTACGTTTTCCGACGTCTTTTATTATTTTTAACGTAAGTCGTCCGGGAATAGGAATGTTCGTAAACGCCACTACTCAAACAACGAATAACGTAACGACGTGATTTCGCGCAATGCACGGCGGGAAATTTCAGAACGGAGCATGCGCAGTTCGATCGCCGCAGGGACGCGCTTAATTTAAATGCTTCACGCCCCCCGATCGCGTATTTCGATTACGCGGCGAGAAATAGACTACGCCGCCGTAGCGTACGGGCAAAAATCTACCAGGGTTCGGTGTAGAGCCTGGTAAAATACGGCAGCGTAGAGTTTTTCGATTACGCAGCGGAATATTAAGTGTATGTGAATCTACCCCATTAGCTTTAGCCATTGGCTAAAATTACATATTTGGTTAACGTCCAGAAGTTCTCGATAGACAAGAGTTCCATACAGCATAAATAGTAGCTGGAGCACAGTGGGTTTTAAACTAAAGTTGAGGGGCTGCAAACCACTTTTGGGGAAATTCTCACACAGTAAAAAGTAAACTAAAGCGGGGGGGGGGGGGTGCAAGCCACACTTGGGGGAATTTACACACAGTAGAAGGTAAACTAAAGCTGGGGGGGCAAGCCACACTTGGGGGAATTTACGCACAGTAGAAGGTAAACTAAAGCTGGGGGTGCAAGCCAAACTTGGGGGAATTCATGCACAGTAAAGGCAAACTAAAGCTGGGGAGCTGCAAGCTACATTTTGGGGAATTCTTGATCAGTAGAGGGTAAACTAAAGCTGGGGGGTGCAAGCCACACTTGGGGGAATTCATGCACAGTAGAAGGTAAACTCAAGCTGGGGGGGGGGTGTAAGCTACATTTGGGGGAATTTATGCACAGTAAAGGTAAACTAAAGCTGGGGGGGGGGTGCAAGCCACACTTGGGGGAATTCACGCACAGTACAATGTAAATTAAAGCTGGAGGGATTGCAAGCCACATTTGGGGGAATTCACGCACAGTAGGAGGTAAACTAAAGCTGGGGGGGTGCAAACCACACTTTGGGGAATTCATGCACAGTAAAGGTAAACTAAAGCTGGGGGGTGCGAGCCACACTTGGGGGAATTCACGCACAGTAGAATGTAAACTAAAGCTTTGCGGGGTTCAAGCCACACTTGGGGGAATTCACTCACAATAGAAGGTAAACTAAAGCTGGGGGGTGCAAGCCACACTTGGGGGAATTAATGCACAGTTATGGTAAACTAAAGCTGGGGAGGTGCAAGCTACTTTTGGGGGGATTCATGCACAGTAGAAGGTAAACTAAAGCTAGGGATATTTCAAGATGTACTTAATATGTATTGTCATAGTGTCACCCAGTGTTAGTACTTCCACAACCCGCACTAAAGAGATGACTGGGGCAGTCTGAGACTGGTTGAATCTCGTCTGGTAGTAGAAAATGTCTTGAGGTTGGAGTGTGATGTTTGCGGTGTGGGCATATGTCCGCCAACGAGAGGCCCTCTGTGCATTAGCGTGGACAATTTTTGAGGAAGGGATATGCTCACTCCGCAAGAACATTAGTGGTTATAGGCGGATGTGTGCTCTTGTCACTGCTGTGTTGGGGGAATTCATGCACAGTAGGAGGTAAACTAAAGCTGGGGGGGTGCAAGCCACACTTGGGGGAATTCATGCTCTGTAAAGGTAAACTAAAGCTGGGGGGTACAAGCTACATTTGGGGGAATTCATGCACAGTAGAAGGTAAACTAAAGCTGGGAGGTGCAAGCCACACTTGGGGGAATTCATGAACAGTAAAAGGTAAACTAAAGCTGGGGGGAGCAACCGCTCGTCTCTCGGCTGCACCCAGCCACCATCCTCGGTGAGGGAGTGATGGAAGTAAAGCATTGTGGCTTCCCTGCCCGGTTCCCTACTGTGCATGCGTGAGCCGAGTGGCCTGTCCTCACTGGTCCCCGTTGTCTCCTGGGATCAGTGTTTTTTCCAGAAGACAGCTTGGGGGGGAAAGGAGGGGGCATGACTCCCGCGTGAGTCTATTCCCGGAAGTGGGTGCAAATACCTGTATTATACAGGTATCTGCACCCCTCCCCCTGAAAGGTGCCAAATGTGACACCGGAGGGGGGAGGGTTCAGAAAAGTGGAGGTTCACTTTTTGTGTGGACCTCTGCTTTAAGGGGCTTTTGTATTTTTGATTATGAGAGACTGTCAGTGTCCAGGAAGGAGGACAGTTCAGGATTGTGTATTTAGGGAGGAAGTGTCCCTGTTTTTTATTTTTGTTGTAATCGAGCTGGGCATCCCATCATTTCTATTTCCTATCCAAGTTAGTACCTCTAATAAACAAAAAAAATCTCAAAGACTGTTCCTTGTGTCTGGATGAGAGTGGAACATGCTTGACCCCTGGCTGTGCAGGAGTGGGGAAACCAGTATTACACAGCCCCTGCAGGAGTAGTGCTACAAAAATAAACATATCTTCATCCTGCTCAATAAGGTAAGTCAGCATTCAATTTACTAAGTAAACATTCTCTACTTTAGTCTGTTCACAGAGAGTAACATTTTTAATATCTCCTGGTTGATGGTGCTGTGGTATGCTGGATGACAAGTACAATTACCAAGCTAAGACTGATATGATACAGGCAATGACATTTTAAAATTGCGCTATAAAAAGTAAGCACTAATATAAGAGGAAAGACAACAGATTGCTTTGCCAGAGTTGCCATATTAAAAAATAATAATTTATTTTGGTATAACCATAGTAAAAATACACATCAAAGTGAGGAGCTGTGCGGATCTAGACAGATTTCCCAAACGAAGGGGTATCTGTGTTTTCTTTGATATTAGCAGGACTGCAACTCATCAAATCTACAGCATCCCATAAGGTTATTGTGTGCTTGTGTTGACGAGAATAAAAAAAACAACTTGGTATGAGCTATATAGATCAGTCAGTGGTATAATGTACAGAATATAGGACCTGCAGTGCAAAACAGTTAAATATAAATTATTGTATAGAAAAAGTTCATTATAGTCCTGTCATCTGGAAAAAGGTGAAAACACCTTTCATGTATTGTTTTGAAACTCGGATTACTAAAAAGCCCTAATGCAGAAAGTAACACTAAGTAAAGTAAAAGTAAACTTTTTTTAAATAGAATAAGGAGGGGTTAGAACCTCTGTCAGGTTTATATTGTCATTTGTATCATACCTGCAAACTCTCCCAAATTTGGGTCAGAGACTCTGACTAACTACCTTGCCTGTGAGGACTCCAAGCAGCGGGGAGTTTTCTTTGGCTCAGCATCTATAGGCTGGCAATTGACAGCTTTCTCCTTCAGCTCCTCCTGAGGCATAGCGTTATACAACCCTGTGCATAAAAAAACGCTTTTGTTTCGATATCGCTGGTTGTGCAGATAGAAACTAAGTAATAACATGCAGACCCTCAAATGTAATCCTTTCTAAGGTTTTGTAACGGGAGGGCCCGTGGAACCCAGAAGCGCTTAGAAAGTATGAGATACTCCTGTTTCAGCTTCACCGATGCCTCTTATGTGTAGATCACCCTGTGTCTCTAATAGGGGCACAGGGTGAATGAGAACCCCACTATGATCTGTGCTAGTCACATTTAATGCGGTATAGATATTGTATATATTGTATATATATATTGTGTGTTGGCTGATGTGTACTATTAAGCTTGTTGTGGTAATTAACCACTTGCCTACTGTGCACCTACACCCCCTTCCTGCCCAGACAAAATTTTAGCTTCCGGCACTGCGTCGCTTTAACTGACAATTACGCGGTCGTGCGATGTGGCTCTCAAACAAAATTGACGTCCTTTTTTCCCCCACAAATAGAGCTTTCTTTTGGTGGTATTTGATAGCCCGTGCAGTTTTTATTTTTTTATACAAAAAAGAGCGACAATTTTGAAAAAAGAGACAATATTTTTTGCTTTTTGCTATAATAAATATCCCATTTAAAAAAATGAAAACTTTTTTATCTCAGTTTAGGCCGATACATATTCTTCTACATATTTTTGGTAAAAAAAATAAAATAAAAAATCACAATCACCGTATAGTGACTGGTTTGCGCAAAAGTTATATTGCCTACAAAATAGGGGGCATAATTATGTTTTTTTTTTTTACTAGGAATGGCGGCGATCTGCAATTTTTTTTCGGGACTAGGACATTATAGCGGATACATTGGACACTTTTGACACATTTTTGGGACCATTTACATTTATACCGTGAACAATGCTATAAATATGCATTGATTACTGTATAAATGTAACTGGCAGGGAAGGGGTTAACCACTAGGGGGCGGGGAAGGGGTTAAATGTTTTTCCTAGTTTGTATTTACACACAGAGCTCCACGTCCCAGCTCAATTGTCGGTAATCGCGTGTGCCCGGCGGCCATCGTGGCCGCCGGGCACACGCACGCTCCCCTAGCCGCTTTAAATGACAGGACGTCATATGACGTGCTGTCAGGACCATAGAGTATCCCGCCCGCCGTCATTTGACGGCGGGTGGGTATCAAGTGGTTAAGTCTGCTACTGTTATGTAAATGAACCTAGGATGGCTCCTAAGGACCTTTCCCTGGTGTTATGCTAATTGACACTGTATTGTGTCAATTTCTATTGATGATAAATGTGGATTGTGAGTTATCACAGTCTAAAGGTCAGATGTCTGACTTATCAAATGATTAGTTAATTGACTCATGTTAATTATGTCAGACCTGGTGGCAGAAAGTTTACCCAAAAGATGTGTATTGGGCTCCTTGTGTCATGCTGTGGGTGGAGTTCAGTTATTGTTCATTTTTGGTTGCTGACTGTATAAAAGACCCTGAGTTTCTCATTAAAGTGTCTATTCCTGTTGAACCAAAGAACAGAGCTGCATGTCTCGTTTCTGGGGGGGAAATCCGTATGGGTCGTGTCGCCGGATTGTGTAGTGTCGATAAGCTGTCTTGGGTTCGGAATAGAATATCTTAAACAGCGTTAACCCCTGTCCCATTTGGGGTTCTGTTACAGGTTTCTTTACAAAGGTTCTTCTGTTCCATCAAGGAAAGGGATCCATAGACTGATCCTCTGCTGAGTCAGATCAGAATCCAAATGCATGTCTTATATGTGACACCCACGTCTGTCCAGTTTGTGATGGAGAAAAATCCATGTATTTCCTATGGGCGGTCAGATGAAAATGGATGTGGTTTTGCATATATGTGTGGTTCTTACCATCCGATCAAGTCTGCAAAAGTGGACCTGGATGCACATTTATTGCATTCAGTCTGACAAACCTGAACAGACCTGGATATAAACCAGAAGCGTAACTAGAACCTTCAGGGCACCAGTGCAAGAAACCATAATGGGCCTGCCCCCCCTTCCATCCGAGTCCCAGGCTTCCATTTTTGGGAGGGTGTCCATGGACATCCTGCCAGAACCCTGCCTCCCACATATCCCCTGGGATGTACAGCCAGCGCTTACACAGCTGCCCTTTACCATGTGTTCTGCTGATCAAATGCAAACAGACTTGCCAGTTATCTGCAGCCCCTTTTCTTCCACGCTGTGTCTGTGTGAGGAAAGGACTGCCGTTTACCGTCAAGAATGTCAGTAAATTGTTTACACTGAAAATTTGTGCCCCAATCATCTGTGCCACCTATGAGTGCTCATCAATGCCACCTATTAGTGTCCATCAATGCTGCCTATCAGTGCTCATCAATGACGCCTATCAGTGCTGCCAATCAGTGCCCATCAATTCCACCTACAACTGTTACCTATCAGTGCCTCCTATCAGTTCCCATCATCCGCCACTGATGTAAACAGACGCACATCCACTTACATCTAAACATTCATTGTAAGAATGTTTTGATTTGTCTAAGTTTCGATATGTCTAATCACGAAAATTAAAAAAGGAGCTTTAGAATATGTCTCTTTTAAAGCAATTGTCCTGTTAGGAAGGCTTTACATAAAATGGCAGATAATAACACACACAGAGGCTCACAATATTAAATGTATTATGGAGTGGATCATGCTAGAGGCTGTATACAACACAGATGCATGCTCAGACTGACACCACCAATGCAGCAGCAGACACATACCACATCCATTAAATACATTTCAGAGTGGCGTCACTACCTGTGCCACTATTATCCCCATCTCTTCTCCACCTTCCGCCCCACCCCCATATACAAGCCCACTCAATTTCAAAAAGTGTCAGGTATGACGATGGCTAAGAATTTTTATTTTTGCTGAGCTTGAGGTGATTGTAGCCATATTAGTGCACTTGTAATAAGAACATTTGAGTACTCTCTGTGATACTTTTTTATTTGCCCTAACATCGAAATTTTCAGGACAAGTATACCTCTACCTCTACCACACTACATAGACACTTAAAGGGTCACTAAAGGAAACAATTTTTTTAGCTAAATAGCTTCCTTTACCCTAATGCAGTCCTGGTTTCATGTCCTCATTGTTCGTTTTTGCTGTAATCCTTCTCTGTTCTGCACACTTCCTGGTTGTCTGTTTCCTTATGAAAAAAGTACTGGGAGCTTCTCTCTGTGCTCTCTAATCAAGAAGGTGTGATTACTGTGTGTCTAAAACCCCTCAGAACCAATCAGTTTCATTTTAAAAACAAACACTGCTTTGTATTGGCTCTGTGTCTCTGTCCTTCACAGAAGCATGAAACTAGATGAAAAACGAAACTGAAACTGCAGACACATTATATGATTGATTTTTATCTATTTTTAATCATTTTTAAAAGGAATCAGTTAACTATTATGAAATAGTGAGACATGAAATGTAAGAGGGCACCATCATTCTATAACATTTTTGGTCAACAAGCATGAAGGTACATAGTAAACATAGTAAACTGCAAAACTAAAATAATATACACTCGAGGCAGAGGTGTTCAAATCACACATACATTCTTTCTTTGTCTGGTTGTGTTAAAGCGCACATTTTAATGAATGCTCCTGCAATGCAAGGCATCTTAAAGGGTCACTAAAAGAAAAAAATGTTTTTAGCTAAAGAGCTTCCTTTACCTTACTGCAGTCCTGGTTTCATGTCCTCATTGTTTGTTTTTGCTCTGATATTGCTGTAATTTTCCTCTGTTCTGGTTGTCTGTTTTCTGAGGACCACAGTACTGGGAGCTTCTAATTTCGTTTTCCAAACCATCGCTGCTCTATGGCTCTGTCCAGCACAGATACACGATAACATGCCAAAACGAAACTAGATGCAAAAACAAAACTAAAAAACTACAGGTACATTATATGATTGATTTTTATCTATTTTTAATAATTTTTAAAAGGAATCCATTAACTTTTATGTCTCTATACCCTGTAAACAGTCATTTCAGCAAAAAAAAAGTTTTCCTTTACAACTCCATTAAGGTACTAATGCATAATTTTTGCAAACATTTTCTTCGTTCTTTAAACATATAATTCGGATTTCAGTGCCAAAAACATATACATCTGATAATTTCATGCCAGCCTCATTGCATTTAATATCAACCCACAATCATATTTCTATCTCCCAATGCTCTTTTTATCTTCATAAGGTGTGAGCATTCAAGCAGTACGGTTGCTTCGTTGATGCGGCGTAAACTGATAAATGGCATGAGTGGCATCATTGTTGGGTTGTGCTAAGCAATATGAATGAAACTAATAAAGACTTATTCATTGACACTTGTCTATTCATTTAAGTGTCCTAGATACAATGACCAGGGATCATGATTAAAGGGGTTGTAAAGGTTTGTTTTTTATTTGAACAAATCTGTCTGCTGGGATGTATTGGTTTGATTGTGTACACACGATCAAACCAAATTTTCCGCCGGCAGACGGCGCGCTGACGTGTCGGTGACGTTGACGCCGCCACGTCACCGCACCAGGAAGTGAATTACTTCCGCACATGCGTCGAATCCATATCGGGCCGACAGGTTCCCAGCCGGCAGATTTCAAAGCATGCTTTGAAATCTGCCGGGTGGCCAAATCCGTCGGCTCGCCCGTACACACGATCGAATCTGTCTACTGGGACGGTCGGGCCGACCGTTTCCAGCAGATAGATTTGATCGTGTGTACGCGGCCTTACCCTTTCCTTCAATTTTCCTTCTAAACTTTTTTAGAAGGGAAATCGAAGGAAAAGGTAAGTGAAGCAACAATGCACTAGCTTAAAGCAGTGTTTCTCAATTCCAGTCCTCACGCCCCCCCAACAGGTCAGGTTTTCAGGATTTTCAGGATTTGCATTATTTTGCACAGGTGATTTGATCAGTTTCACTGCCTTAGTAATTCCCACAGCCTTTTCATCTGAGGGAAATCCTGAAAACATAAACTGTTGGGGGGGGGGGGGGCGTGAGGACTGGAATTGAGAAACACTGGCTTAACCACTTTCCCACCGCGCCATAAGCATTTTACTGCTACGGCGCGGCGGGGTTATCTTAGGACGACGTCCCTGGGACGTCGTCCTTTACTTCCGCGATTGCGCGTCCCCTGGGACGCGCTCGCGAAAGTGTGCAAAAAAGGGCGGATCACGGTAAATTGCCGCTGATCGCGGCCGTTTACCACGTGATTGTGCCGTTGAATGACAGCGCGATCACTTGTAAACAAACCGGCATCATTTGATGACGCCGGTTCCTTCCTCTCCTGCGTCTCCTCTCTGTACCGTTCGGTACAGTGTGCGAGGAGAGGGGGGGGAGCGGAGTGTCAGCAGCTGAGCTGTGGCTGGATCTGTGACAAATGCAGTCACAGATCCAGCCATCCCTCAATCCATCCCAGCTCTGCAATCCCCAGTACCCAGCAATCCCCAGTACCCTGCAATCCCCCAGTACCCAGCAATCCCCCAGTACCCAGCAATCCCCCAGTACCCAGCAATCCCCCAGTACCCAACAATACCCCAGTACCCAACAATACTCAGCAATACCCCAGTACTCAGCAATACCCCAGTGCTCAGCAATGCCCCAGTACTCAGCAATGCCCCAGTACTCAACAATACCCCAGTACTCAACAATACCCCAATACTCGGCAATACCCCAGTACTCGGCAATACCCCAATACTCGGCAATACCCCAGTACTCGGCAATACCCCAATACTCGGCAATACCCCAGTACTTGGCAATACCCCAATACTCGGCAATACCCCAATACTCGGCAATACCCCAGTACTCGGCAATACCCCAATACTCGGCAATACCCCAATACTCGGCAATACCCCAGTACTCGGCAATACCCCAGTACTCGGCAATACCCCAATACTCGGCAATACCCCAGTTCTCGGCAATACCCCAATACTCGGCAATACCCCAGTACTCGGCAATACCCCAGTACTCGGCAATACCCCAATACTCGGCAATACCCCAATACTCGGCAATACCCCAGTACTCGGCAATACCCCAGTACTCGGCAATACCCCAATACTCAGCAATACCCCAATACTCCACAATACCCCAATACCCTGCATGATACTTTGCAATACCGCCTATGGGGATTTTTAAGTAGCGAAGTTTGGCGCCATTCCACGAGTGTGCGCAATTTTGAAGTGTGACATGTTGGGTATCTATTTACTCGGCGTAACTTCATCTTTCATATTATGAAAAAAAATTGGGCTAACTTTACTGTTTTGTTTTGTTTTAAGCACAAAACAGTTTTTTTAAAAACACGCGTTCAATAAATTTCTGCGAAAATACCGTGCGAGATAAAAAGTTGTAACGGCCGCCATTGTATTCTCTAGGGTCTTTGCTAAAAAGCATATATAATGTTTTGGGGTTCTATGTAATTTTCTAGCAAATAAATGATGATTTTTCCATGTAGGAGAGAAATGTCAGAATTGGTCTGGGTGTTCCAGAACGCCTGATGGGGTTCCCTGCATGTTGGGCCTCTGTATGTGCACATGGGGTATCGCCATACTCAGGAGGAATAGCAGAATGTGTTTTGGGGTGTAATTTGTGGTATGCATATGCTGTGTGTGAGAAATAACCTGCTAATATGACAGAAACAAGTTTTTTTTTTTTTTTTTTTACAGAATTTTCAGTCGTTTTTCTTTTATAGCGCAAAAAATTAAAAACCCAGAGGTGATCAAATACCACCAAAAGAAAGCTCTATTTGTGTGAAAAAAAGGACAAACATTTCAAATGGGTACAATGTTGTATGACTGAGTAATTGTCATTCAAATTGTGAGAGCACCGAAAGCTGAAAATTGGTCTGGTTAGGAAGGGGGTTTAAGTGCCCAGTGGTCAAGTGGTTAAAGGAACCTATTTAGGAAATAAAATATGAACCTTTACAACCCCTTTAAGGTTAGCTTTCTAATAAAGAAAATCTACTGATAAGAAATGCTCGCATGATTTGCATTGGGGCCACGCCCACTTCCACCTACGCTGGCCTGCGCCTTCGAAAAATACGCCACGCCGACGCAGCGTTGGGAGCAATAGCTTGCTGAATACAGTGCTTGCCTCTCCGCGCTGCGTTGGTGTGGCATACGGCGTTTGCGCTGGGCTTTTCTTCACAGACATAGAGACCCCTGCTATATTAACAATAACAAGTCACCTTCCCATTCCTGATGATCTAGACTTCATGTATGAAACAGTCTTACTTAAATTACCATATTATCAAGATTTTGAGTGAATATTATATTACATCTACCTAAAGTTAAATAAGCTGGGCCTATAGAGAACAAACTTCTATAAAATGTGTACTTTGTTTAGCAATGGGCAGCTGAATTCAAAGTAACTAGCAGTTAAAGTATCAATAAGGAAGCAAAGCAATGTTTCTATTTATTTAGACCAACGTATAATGATGGTAAAGAAGAAGTTACCATATGTCATATGTCCTTCTTAGCCTACTCTGTTCAAACACTGTGGTCCACCAGCTTCTGCAAATGTGTTCCTTATAATGTGTTGACTTTACTTCAGGTGTTTTATACATCTTGCATACATCCTGATTAATGTCATGACGGAACAAAGCAGGTTATAGTTAGAAAGACCTGGGTCATGTGACTATCATGACAGCTCGTAATCGTGCACACCAACTGGTGTCCTCTGAGATTTCAGTCATGTGGCTAAAACCTAACCTAGCTTGGGAGATTTTTTTAGAGCACAGAAAGTACTTTGATCTTAGCTCAGATAACAGCAGTATTACCTGACAAGAGTTTATTCTAGGTATATTGTTCAGCTCAGGTAGGCCTCAGGTAGGCCTCAAGGGAGGTGTCTGGTTGACCTCAAAGCTCAACCAAGACATACGATCCCTCAGGGAGGGTCTTTAAGTGGGCAAAGAAGCCTGGCATCACATTTTATTATCCTGTCATTCTTATTCGTGTTTCACTCAGACACAATAAAGGGATATCCTGACATGATTGTAGCCTCACCTAGAAAATGTTCATTTAGAATAAGGAAGTCAGCATTACATGACAGATATTGTGCTGGTTTGTTGCATTTATGTACAATTCCTAGCCATATTCCATGCCCCTCTTTGTCCTATTTGTTAGTACAAATTTTGCTCTATCAGGATGTTTAAAACAACATACCGGTAATTAGAATGTTTTTTTTTTTAATCTATCTATCTATCTATCTATCTATCTATCTATCTATCTATCTATCTATCTATCTATCTATCTATCTATCTATCTATCTATCTATATCTATATATATATCTATATATATATATATAGATATAGATTTTTTTTGTGCTATCCTAAAGATGATTATGCAGCACAAAAGTGGCTAATGTTAGGGCTTGGTTTAGAGCTTAGGTTAACACCACTCCATGGGCGTCCACTGAAATTTTTTCAGGGAGGGGCGCTTCGGCAGCGGCAATACACAGTCGCAGCTAAAACGATGGTAAAGCGCCACTTTACCGATAACACGGCCAGCTGGCAGTGTGAAATAGCTCTTGAGATAATTCAGCTTCACTCCATGCCCATTTAAATATAGCCTAGAGAATGAACACACCCCCCTTCAGCACAGATAGACTCCCCCTTCAGCACAGACCCCTCCATTCAACACAGATGTACCCCCCTTTAGCATAGACCCCCCCATTATGCACAGACCCCTCCATTCAGCACAGATGGACCCCCCTTCAGCACAGACCCCCCCCATTCCGCACAGACCCCTCCATTCAGCACAGATGGACCCCCCTCAGCACAGACCCCCCATTCTGCACAGGCCCCTCATTCCGCACAGACCCCTCCATTCAGCACAGATGGACCCCCCTCAGCACAGACCCCTCCATTCAGCACAGATGGACCCCTTTAAGCACAGACTCCCCTTCAGCACAGATGGACCCCTTTTAAGCACAGACCCCCCTTCAGCACAGATGGACCACCAAGTCAGCACAAACACCCCTCCCCCATCCTATTCAGTACCTCAGATCAGCCATCAGCACAGGCACAGCAGGTTCCCTCCCCCTGAGTACACATAAACACTGGAGGGGAGGCAGCTTCACTCTGCTCGCTGTGCCTGTGTGACATCCAACCCGGGACCGCTCAGACAGCTCGTGGCCGCAAAACTCTTCAACACCTTCTTGATTTTCCAGGGGGGGGTCAAATGCCCCCCCTTGCCCTATGGAGCGGACGCCCATGCACCACTCTGTAGTGAAACATGATTATACCCCCTTATACTAGTAAAAGAAGGCAGTAAATATTCACGTTTTCTATTGCCCACAAAAACAGACTTCTGCGCTAAACCTGATTCCAAAAGTCTGTTGGGAAACCAATACTTAAAATCTTGACTCTCCTGCAGCTTGTCCTGGTTCTTCCCTTTGACCTCACATCACATAAGATATGGGCCCAGATTCACTAAACACTTACGCTGACGTATAGCACATTACGGCGACGTAAGTGCAAATGTGCGCCGGCGTATGTGTGCGCCAGACCCACAAACCAACATACGCCTAAAAACTGGTCACCCTACACCGACATAGCTTGCACACGCCGGCGTAGCGTGGGCGCACATATGGGCTGGACGCATGTTGCTGCTCCCATTGATTAGGCATTCAAACATGCAAATGAGGGAAATACGGTGATTCACGAACATGCGTGCGCGCGACGGTATGCAACGCAAGGTGCGCGTAAGTTGTACGTCCGGCGTAAAGTTATTCCCCATAGATGAGGTGCAACCCGACAACAGACATGCAAAGGTCTGCACCAGGGAACACACGACGGCGTATTGTGCGTTGGACGTGTCTGTCTGGCTGGGCGTACGTTAAGTTCACGGCGTACGTGGTGATCCAGCGTAGCTTAGGCAGTTGTGCCGGCGTTGTTGTGAGCAGGCGCATAAGGGTGCTGTGCATGCGTCCACATCACGGCAAAGTCACGACGTCACGGCGCATGCGCAGTTCATGATACACCGGGCGTAAAACACTGCACCATGCTCGGACCATCATTTGCATGGGGTCACGCCCACTTCCACCTACGCTGGCTTGCGCCCTTGAAACCTACACCACGCTGACGCAGCGTTGGGAGCAATAGCTTGCTGAATGCAATGCTTGCCTCTCCGCGCTACATTGGCGTGGCGTACAGCGTTTGCGCTACGGCGGCGTAATGTGCCCCTTGCACTCTGTGAATCTGGGCCATAGTATTTAGAGGAGGTCTGCTGGAAGAATTGGTGATAGATACAGGGGACTTAGGAGACCAACAGAAGACCAGGCAAAGATGTGTGATAGTGATGTGACAGAGTGACAAAAGTGTCTGCAGCTGTTGCAGTACTGGAGGGGACACTTTGGCAGGTAAGTCTGCCATAATGTGTGAATATGCTGTGCATACTTGCACATTGTGACACAAGCACTGAGTACTGTGGTGGAGTTTTCTTCCACTTTAAGTATTAGGTTTTAGAGGGATTACAAGGCTTATTGTTGGGGTTAAATGTCTAGGAAGGAGAAAATTAAGGGTGAAGCAGATACTTTAGTGGTATTTTCTAAAATGCTGTCTAGTTACACTATAAATACTAATTCCCAGTGCCAAGAACCTCACTCTGAGAGCTACCAGCAGGTTTCTATCACTAAGGACAATGCATCAAAAAACCCAAGGTACTGACTCCAACTACGAAGTTGGAGTCACTTTTGGTCAATAGGATTGCCATAACATTAAGCAAACATTAACAAGATGTGGGAGGGTATGGACCAAAAATCTGATTACCAGTTTAGTCTGTTTTTAAAAAAGAGTGCCCCAGGATCCTTGAATATGTAAAATATAAGTCCAGCCAATTTTTTTTAGTTTAGAGTTTTTCTAACAATGTTTTTCCTTATGTCTGTATTAAATTGGACAAGTCGCTTTTCAGAAGAACTCTGCACTTTATAACATTACATAGTGAAAGCTCATCTCTGAGTTGGGGAACTACCCTCATGTGTGATGTTTCACATGACCAGAGTCTTCGCCTGGTCCTGGGCATTCATGACTCGTGAGCCCCCTTCTCATCTTCCCCACCACTGTACCTCCCTGCACATCTGCTCCACTGCTTTATCCCCAATCTCTTCTGTCTCTATACTGAATCACCTCATCTGTCCTAACACTGAACCCACCTGCTCATCTGCTCCACCACTGTAATCTGCTTTCTCAACTGCCCCACCAATGTACCTCCTGTACATCTGTCTCACCTCTGTACCCCCTGCACTTCTGCCCCACTTCTGTTCCCCTTGCTCGCCTGCCCCACCACTGTAACCCCCTGCTCATCTATCCCACAATACACCTCCTTTTACATCTGCCCATCGGCCCAACTGCTCTACCCCCTGCTTTTCTGTCCCACCACTGAACCCCCTTCTCATCTGCCCAAACACTAAACCCCTCTGCTCATCTGGCCCAACACTGAACCCGCCTGCTCATTTGGCCCAACACTGAAGCCCCCTGCTCATCTGCCTCAACACTGTACCCCCCTGCTCTTCTGTTCCACTGCGGAACCCCTTTCTCATCCCTCCCACCACTGTACCTTCTGCACATCTGCCCCACCACTGTACCCCCTTGCTCTTCTGTCCCACCACTGTAACCCCCCTGCTCATCTGCCCCATCAATATACCCTCTTTTTCTCATCTGTGCCGCCACTGTACCTCCCTGCACATCTGCTCCACTACCGTATACCCATGCTCTTCTGTCTTACTACTCAATCACCTTCTCAACTGTCCTAACACTGAACCCATCTGCTCAGCTGCCCCACCACTGTCATCTGCTTTCTCATTTGCCCCACCAATGTACCTCATGCACATCTATCTCACCTCTGCTCTTCTGCCCCACCTCTGTTCCCCCTGCTCTCCTGCCCCACCACAGTAACCTCCTGTTAATCTGTTCCACAATACACCTCCTTTCACATCTACGCCACTGCTCTACCCCCCTGCTTTTCTGTCCCACCACTGAACTATCTTCTCATCTGCCCCAACACTGAAACCCCCTGCTCATCTGGCCCAACACTGAAACCCCTGTTTATCTGCCCCAACACTGTACCCCCTGCTCTTCTGTCCCACTGCTGTACCTCCTTCTCATCTCCTCCACCACTGTACCTACCTGCACATCTGCCCCACCGCTGTACCCTCCTGCTCATCTGTCCCACCTTTGAACCCCTCCTGCTCATTTTCCCCACCGATGTACCCTGCTGCTCATCTGCTCCACAGCTGTACACTCTTCTCATTTATGTTATGTGTGATATGCAGAGTGGTGAAATGAAGCAGAGATGAGTCACATCTACCTGTCCTGTCACACCCATCCTGCTGATCCACCTCTTGCATCCAGCCCACATGCTTGTATGCAATGTTACATACAAGCATCTGGAATGGATGTGCAATGATGAGCTCAGGTCAGGGGTATTTTCTGAAAGCAGTGGGCCTGTGTATAGGATCATAAGTTGGGCCCGCAGATGAGAAAAAGTGCGGCACTCTGCGTCACAGGAAAAGTTGGGTTGCCTACTCGTGCTGTATCTCAATATAGGATTCCTGATTTTACATGGAGTTCATGCTTATTATTAGTGGAAAAACTATGTATGGACATTTTGCATTTAATTTTGTATCTTTTGCACTTTACTTTTTATTTTACTTTTGTTTTATACTTTATTGTTATGTGTTTATGCACTTTAATTCAGCACTGCCTTAGGGAGGGATTCTAGTACTTCTTTTATGCAATTTTTTTTTTGTCACGCTGACAAGGAAACCATTGTCAGTATGGCAGTTAGTGAAGAGAAAAATCTCAAATGGGGTCCCAAATATCAGTTAAAGCTCAACAGGCGTTGGAATCCTTCCCTACTCTATCTACAACTAAAAACACAATTGTTTCTGAACATAAATATTAAAACCCAACTCCATCCAAAATTTGTATTTAGTTTTTGTGTAGAGTGGGGAAAGGTTAGACTATCTATTGGCTTTTTATTTCTATTCATATTCTTAGGGGGGAGATTTCCCCTACACTTACTGTCAAAACTTCCTGTAATTTGACTACAAACATGGAGACTATGATCAAAATGCTGACAGCCTGTTGCATGAACTATCGTATTTATCGGCATATAACATGCGCAGGCGTATAACACGCACCTTCATTTTAAGAGGGAAGTTTCAGGAAAAAAATTTGAATTTTAAATAAAGAACTTTGAAACAAAATAAGGGTCAGTGCCCATCAATGCTGCCTGATCAATGCCCATCTGCAGCCTCAAAATTGCCCATCAATGCAGCCTGATCAATGCCCATCTGTAGCCTCACAATTGCCCATTAATACAGCTTAATCAATGGCCATCTGTAGCCTCACAATTGCATATCAATGCAGCTAGATTAATGCCCATCTGTAGCCTCCCCATTGCCATGAATGCAGCCTGATCAATGCCCATCTCAGGGAGGGGGCGGGATGAGCGCCATCAGATTACATACAGTGAGAATCTCCTGTTTACTCGGCGGCATCTTGAATACAAAGTCTTGCCTCCTGGACCGGCTTCTATGATAGACAGAACACTGGTCTAATGCCAGTCCAGGAGGCGGGACTTCCTATTACAGAGGCCACTGAGTAAACAGGAGATTCTCGCTGTTTGTAATCTGACGACGCTTGTCCTGCCCCCCTACCTGTTCTCTCCGAGGCAGCCCAAATTGCAGTATCGGCGTATAACACGCACGCACTATTTGCAACCGATTTGCAGGGTGAAAACGTGAGTGTTATACGCCAATAAATACAGTACATATCCTTAATGACACAATGCATTAGTAATCACCTTTATTTTATACTTGCACAGATTACAACATGTTTAGAGGGGTGCCAAAGGTGCATTAGAAGCCATAACACCCATTTGACAGGAGGACATTGAATTTGTAGGAATAGGCTATGTCGTTATGACTAGGACTAGGTCTACCGTATATGAGTTTGTGTGTGCAATGTACTCTACAAAATAAGGGTCTGGAGTTTCCATGTAAAGAATTTTCCTGCAAAACACAGCACTATGCCAAAACTATATTAAATTGAAAAACTGATATCTTGCTAAAATTGCTGTTATCATTGCTGTCTTTCTTACATTATTTAGCGGTGCTCCATGCAATTCCTGCTGGAGAAAAGGGGAAAATGTTTGGTGATCATGTCTGGATGAGTGCTGCGCTTTCACACAAAAGCAGCAATTATTTACAGTTCTTTCCTCCTTTATTTGGGACCGGTCTGGATAACACGCTTTCTTTGATAGCAGACTTTTGACAACTGATTGGGGAAATAAATCTGGTCTACTACTGGGAAAACCTATTGACCTTTTAAACTGTAAAGCAAAATATAAAGAAAAGCTAGTAAGATTGCTGCCCAGTTCAAGCCATTGTGTTGCCGAGCCAGAACATTATTGTGATATAAACTACCAAGGTCTGATGCTGAATTATTTAGAGGTATAAGTTAGCTCAAGGACAGGTGTTCTATTTATGCAGATGGCACGATAAATTATTCAGAAATGGAGACAGGTAAAACAGACGGGAAAGGGAGCCAAAGCAAGACAGCCAGAGGGCGGCTCTTATACAATTACCAAACAGAATAAATGCCCCTCTCTGTGTGATGTGAGCGTAGAGGGAAGACGAAGCCATGTCTCAAACACATGTTGTTTCATAGGGATCTATGCTAAGGTGTCATCATTTGACTTAAGCTACACATTTAATCTGTTGCTGGGAACGTTTCCTGCTTTGGAACAGACTCGGTTTATTAAAATACTGTATAAAGGCTCCAACTGCTTATATTCAGGCAAGATATACATTTTTTAAAGGAAATACATGAATACAACTTTATGTTTTCACTAAACAAAAACCCTGCTTGTTCTATTGAGATTTCTCCGTCTTGCTGTGGGCATAATAACCTGTTACTGGAACTTGCAGTTGCATGGGAGTACAATGTATTTGGTTTGAGCAAGCAGAAAAAAAAAAAAAAAAATCTGTAAAAATAAATGTTGCGGCATAATTTAGAAGAAGATAGGAAATGTACCTCTACTCGCAATAGACCACGTAGCGCCTCCAAACTTTGGCATCCAGCCGCACTCAGCGTTTTGGTGAGATCCCCGAATGGAGAGTATCCGCTATGCTACAGTCCCAGTGCCAGGCAGGCACCTGCCATAGTAAGAGGCCATTTGGCTGTACATGCGATTTTATTTATTTTTAATAAAGGTAATATGCTATGATTTTTTCCGTATCTGTTTCTGCCATTCTGTGAGCACTACGGTCGCAGCTATGGTCCCATCGTGATCCAGCTACGCCCCCAGTGTGAACAGGCACTCATCCTGTCCTGCTTTTCTGACCTACTTTTAACTAAGAGGTCTCGCCGTCTGGTAAGAGCTTAGCATCTCCTTAGCACTTTGGGTGGAGTACATAATGCAGTGGTGAAGGAATCAGACGCATCCACGAATCAACTTCTTATCAATCAGTCACTGATCCATTTGTGGCTTATATGGGACTTTGCACAACTAGAAATTATTTTTGCACTGTGAATTTATTATTTCACATTATTCTCACCACAATTAACCTTTCTTCACTGGTGACCTTGCTATGCAATTGTGTTTACCTGGGCAGATGATCTGTCCAAGACAATCACATGTTATTTAATTATAGGTTTATGTTATGCATTTGTGTTGTTTATAATCACTCACTTACCTAGTTTATGTTGCACATTTAGTACACCCATCATTATAGACAGGTGATATACTGAGTCTATCCACTAGCGCCCTCTATATCTTTTCTTTTTCAGGAAATGTACAAACTTTAGCCACCTACAAATCATTTCTGTGCATATTCTCATACTAAAGCTAGCCCAGAAGCTCAAAAAAATAAACGCTGCTATAAAAGATTGCATGCAGTAGTGGTAGTGATTGTGTCCCACATAGGTGTGTGCAACCTATTGCATTAGGGTGTGCACCCCAAAGCTCAAACACATATGCGTGTGTGTGTATATATAGTTAGGTATAGATATATATATATATATATATATATATATGGACGGGTACATATATATAGCAATGGACAGTGCCAGTAGAGCAGTGGACGATGTCAGTAGGGCAGAGATTGGTGTCAGTAGTTTATTTTAATATTTTTTTTATTTTTGCTCTTTTACAAAAAAAAAAATTAGATATAAAAAAAAAAAATTAGGAGCCCCCTTGGGGGGCTTTGGTGAAATATTAGGGGTCTTAAACAGAACCCTGATGTCTCACTTTTGAGACAGAGAAAGGGACTGAGGACAGAGATTCCCCAGTCTCTTTCTCTGGAGCCAAGCAGCAGGGGGAATGTGTGCAGCACATGGTGATTAGGGTGTGCCCAGGCTATGGTGTCCCAATTAGGGCTCAAGTCCTGAAGGAACGCGTGGGAACGGAGTCCCTGCACTTTTTTTACAGCAGGAATGCAGTTCCCTTTGCAGGACTAGAGCAGCCGAGCCTCCCGAGCCAATCCTTCACTAAGCGGCGATGCTCAGCTCGAGTCACTGTCAGGGAGTTATAACGGGATTTAGAAAGAACTTGCTTAAAGTTCTTTCTAAATCCCGCAATACCTCGCAGCAGACCTCCGCAATGTCTCCTGGGAACAATGACAATAGCTCCCAGGAGACATTGCAGCATCGAGGAACTGACGGAATACCCACACACTACCCAATGAAGCCATATACAGGAAGCAGCCAGTAACATAAAGGATTACTAAGGCCTAAGGTACAGTGGATCGAAAAAACAAAACAAAACATGCTGTTTAGTAATTATGCATATGAGCGTATCATTTTTTTTTGGTGGGGGAGTGGATCTTGGGTGGGAGTTCCCACACTTTTTTCCCCAGGACTTGACTCCTGGTCCCAATGCTGTATTTTGTAGCTGACTTGTCCATTTATGTGGCATCATTTATTATCCAAAAATTGTATTATATTTTAAAGTGGTCAGTCCACTGAAAAGTAACATTATACCTATAGGTGGAGCCTGATCAGGTAAGTCAAGTCCCAGATTGTTCATTAATTAAAAAATCCAGCCCACTCTACAAAAATAAATAAAAAAATCGAGCAGGGATAGAATGACCACCTTATACACCAAGTGTGCAGATCCAGGAGCTCAAGAGCAGATATGTCCCCCACAGAATTCACTGGAGGTATAAGAAATAATTAGGTAGTTTAACTTTTCAGCAGGTGCTAAACACTGAAATATCTGTTTTGAATGAACTAAAGCCTCTTACACACGATCGGATTTTCCAACGGGAATTGTGTGATGGCAGGCTGTTGTCGGAAAATCCGACCGTTTGTATGCTCCATCGGACAATTGTTATCACATTTTCCACATTACAAAAATGTTGGATAGCATGCTTTAAAATTTTGTGTTGTCGGCTTTTCCGATCGTGTCCATCAGACAAAATTACAAAATACAAACACGCATGCTCGGAAGCAATGTTAACCAAACACAACATTAGCAGAAGGTGCCCAAAGGGTGGCGCTAAAGAGCTGAAAAACACGTTGTTTTGTGTTTGTTGGCCGACAATTATTTGCTATTTGTATGCAGACAAGTTCCTGGCAAACGCCCTTTGGACAAAAGTCCTACGCTTCGTCTACTGAAAATCTGACCGTGCGTATGAGGCTTAAAGGGGTTATAAAGGAAATGTTTTTATTTATTTTTTCATATTAAGCATCCTTTACATGCAGACATTCCTCTTTTCACTTCCTCATTGTTCGTTTTTGCTCAGAAATTTCTTCTCTGTTCACTTCCTGCTTGTCTGATTGTTACTCACCACTGGGAACTACATCTGTGTGGCAGGACGCTCTCTACGAGTTAGAGACTTCAAGGAGGTGAGAATTACTGGGCGTGCCGCAATGCATACTGGGAAATGTAGTTCTTACATGAACTAACGATGCAAACCAGGAAGTGAAAGAGAGAACAGAAACTAGAATGCCGGAGGTGATATTGATGAAGGAATTTATTAGGTATTTATTTGTTTTTTTTAACAGAATCATTACACTATTCTGTCTGTCTACCTAGCAGACATTAATTTTAGGCAAAAAAATGTCTTCCTTTACAACTCCTTTAACTGTTTAAGCACTAATACAGGAAATGCATGGGCTACATTCAATGATATGTAGTATATCTATCTAAGGAATAGCGTATAAGTAACGTATTTTACTAGCACCTATTGCCTTCCGTTCTTTGCTACAACCAAGCACCCATGTATACTAAAAAACACACTCTTCTAATCAAGACTTGAACTCTACAAGTAGTGCCAAACTACCAGCCATGTCCAAATCATCCAGAATTTATTAGAGCCTTGGAAAACAACGCATGTCTGTGCACATGTACACTAATTCAAAATAATAATTACAAATTTAACATCACTAGAAACTGAATTTTTTAGAAATGTTTGGAATACTGCATTAATGTAAGCTTGAGTTTGAATTGCCAAAGTAATCCTTACAGGAGTGTTCAAAGCCGGACACCATGCGTATATATAATAAACATGGCTCTGTGTCAGCTTGCAAAATTGCATTTGAAATATACACTGCTAATACTATACTTTTAAAAGCAACGTGTTTCAGTGACCCTCCAGCAGTAACCGAGTTTGAAGAGGACTCTTCCGTCTTGATCACCAGTAACTGTGAAAATCACCTGCTGTCTTTTTGATGAATAACAACTTTGCCTCCAGTTAAAAGTGCTTCATGTCATTTTATCATGCTTTGCCATCAGGTAAATTAGACAGATAACAAGTTTCATCTGTGATGCCCCAGGGAGGTATCAGCAAGAACAAGTGAAACTTCTCGTATAAGCTTACCATATGTGCTCTGCAGTATCTGTGTTCCAAAAAAAAAGCCATTCATCAAATAGCCGCTTGTGAAAACTAAAGAACAGGCAGAACATTCACTAAATATTCTATATAAATATATATGTGAATATACATAATATATATATATATATATATATATATATATATATATATATATATATATATCATATTTATCGGCGTATAACACGCACAGGCGTATAACACTCACCCTAACTTTAGGAGGGACGTTTCAGGGAAAAAAAATCCACAGTCCCCTGCGTATAACACGCAGGCACAGTTTACCCTCTATTTTCAGGGTAAAAAAGTGAGTGTTATACGCCAATAAATATGTATATATATATATATACAGCTATATACAGTTGTGCTCAAAAGTTTGCATACCATGGTAGAAATTGTGACATTTTGGCATTATAATTGAAAATATGACTGATCATGCCAAAAAACTGTCTTTTATTTAAGGATAGCAATCACATGAAGTCATTTATTATCACATTGTTTTTTGGATCCTTTCTAAATCATAATGATAACATAAATGACCCTGATAAAAAAGTTTACATATCCTCGAATGTTTGGCCTTGATATAGACACAAAAGACGGCACACACAGGTTAAAATGGCAATTAAATATATTTTTTACAGTTCCAGCTTGGTACATTAAAGGCAGATTAAGGAGATTTTTTTTTGTCTGCAAATAAGCACTAAAATAAAATAAATAACTTTAACAATTGTAAAGACTGTAACCATATATTATATCACACAATACAACTGAAAATTGAAATAGCGTTTGCAGGCTTTGTTCACACCGAATTTTCTGTTGTTTACTATGCAGACCAGACATTATAAATGGCAATTAAAATGGTTGTGATTGTAAAGCCTAAAAATTTACTATGATGCATTGCCTGCATAAGCCTAGGTTTACACTGACAGCGGGAATAAAATGGTGCAAGTTCAGCTGAGCTCACACCATTTCATTCCCGCAATGTCAGTCCTGACTTCAGGGGTGATATCAGAGACATCTATGTGGGTTTCTGCACAGATGTGTATTGAAATCGCAAGCCAAAGTCACCAAAAGTAGTACAGAATCTACTACTGGGAAACGGTGCGGCGTTGAAAAAGCGGTTTAGCACCGATTCGGATGGTGCCATTGCCCGCAATAGCTGGCGAATTGGCATGCGATTTAACATGTCAAATCGCATGCCAAATTGCTGCAATGTGAACCAGGGTTTAAGGTAAGAAACTTTTCAGTATGTGTATCGCCCCCACACCCCCCTCAGGCCTCATGCACAATGGGGCTCTTGTAAACATCTGTTAAGAAAAAAACAGCTTACAAAATTTACCTAATCCACGTTTATGCAAATGTATTTTGCAGCTTCAAGCATTTGGGTGTTTATTCATTCCATTGTCCAGAATTTTATTGTGAAATGTCTCCTCTCTTGATTGTACAAGTGATGTTTTTTTTTCTGCTTCTAAACTCCTGTAAATGCCTATGTGTGCATGTGCACAGGCTAATATGGAGGAACTGAAGCTGGGCTTTAAAAAATTGCAGCAGAAGTTACAAAAACTGGATTAGGAAAACCTGGAAGAGTTCCCAGCCTTTTTCTAGAAAATAATATATTTTTATCGCAGCCTGTGTCTATTTAGCAAAGTATTCTTGCACTTGTTCTGTCTGACATCTACCAAACAGGCAGGAAATAAAGAGAAGTCTCCCTAGGAACACTGAGAGCAATAAATATTTACAGAGATTCTAACCTTTTTCAAATTCTATTTAAAGCCCCATTTCAGTATAATTTTTTTTCTCAACCCCTTCTACTGTTCTCTGGAAAGGAAAAATATCCTATTGAAATACCCTTATTTTTATTTAGCATAACCAGTGGTCGTCTGATGCTGCAGTTCCAAGTCTTCTCTTCTTCTGTTTACTTCCTGGAACGGTCCTTCATCTGGGGACCACGTCAATGCCTGCATGACATGGACACTTCCTGTTTGTGGGGTGCTCTCATGATCCAGAAGAGAATGATATCATCATGGGGACCAATATTTCTATCTTAAAAAGACATCTTTTGCCTGTGAAAAAAGAGGAAAAACTTAAATTGTTGTTCTTTCTTGTAATTTGTTCAATTTTAGCTAATGCAAATGTAACTGAAATAAACATTACAGTTTATAATAAGAAAATCTTGTTATCTTAATCCCTGTATATAGGAAGATGTATGGACTTGAGTCTAGTGATAGTGATCTAGAGCAGTTTATTTCTTAGGTGTATGTGTACACATGGTCAGAAAAAACAATACTATAAGTGAAAGGAGACAAAGGTTTACCAAGGCAACAAAGGTACAGCACCCTATACAGTAGTACTCATTCTGGACAGAAAAAAGGCAGACCATCTTATCCTTCTTGGTCAAGTGGGAGCCTGAAGTTCACCTTTATCCCCCTTGCAAGTCTATTGATAAACAGCTCAATGAAAGAAAATGTCACTCAAGATTTTGAGCATTGTTTGTGATTGAAACGCTATTTATGATGTGCTAAAGGGCTCTAATGAGAACCTGAAGCAGTTGGAGGTGCTCATTACTACGCAGAGACAACTTGTTGAAAAATCTTGTGTGGCAAGGTCCCGGGGGCCCCAAAGGCCTAATGGTGACCTCAAGGGTTAGGGAGAGCTGACATCCTTTCTTGTAGAGTGGGTTACCAGGCTTGGTGGGTATGATGCAAATAGAATGATGGGCGTCAGTCGCTTTTTGAATGCAAAGAAGAGATTTATTTTTTTAGATGCAATGGTAATTGGCAGATTCCGAGACTTCTATAGGTAGACAGCTATACAGTGGAAGGCTTCCAGCCAGTTAACACTTCTGTATAGGTAGGACTTCTGTCTCCTATGACAACTAATCTTGCAACAGTCACTAACGGTAATTGTACATAACGCTTAGTAACACAGAATAGTCCTTTTACTTATCTCACAGTATCCCAGTGTAGATCTTCACTCACTAAGCTCCCAGTCTCTCACTAGACTTCCAGATCCCAGTCTTTACTGGATCCCATGAGCTCTTCCACAGCTATACTCCTCAGGCGTCACCCCCGCTATCCTGCTGGGTACCTGGCTTGGCAACTGCTGATGCATTCCCACTGTCCCCGGCTGGTGAGAAGACTGCTCAGGTACTTGCTTCAGCTTACTCACAGTAGTCTCTGGTAACAAGGTGGATGGTTCCATGGTGGCGACAGCTTCCCCTCTACCTCCCACCACAACTGGTTCCCTGGCTGGCTAAACCTTCACAACTTGCTTGGACTCCAATTCTGCTGTCCCAACCCTACACTGCTTCTCTTGCTCCTGGATTGGCCTCAGTCAGCCTAGCAGCCAGGTGTCCCTAAGATAGGTCTCAGGACAGCAGTCCAGGTGGTACAGAATCCAGATCACCTGACTCCACCCAAATAAATAGGCTCTCCCAGCAGTCCAAGGGCTCAAAGAAATCCTTGCCCATTGGCTAAGACACCCCATCCTTTCATAATCTGTCCTTGCTATGCCCTTGTCTATCTAATGTCACCAGCTACACCGCCACCTAGTGACAGAAGAGAAACGTGCTGCAATTCCAGAATTAGGGCGAAATAAGTGGATCTCCTAACAATTAGCCAGGAAAACATGGAAAAATAAATTGGTTAGCAACCCTGAAAAAATACCAGGCTGTTACACTTGCTTTGAGCAGGACCATTTCTTACTCTTTTGTATAGAAGAGGGAAGCATCTGAAGTACAGCTGTTATCATAAATCAAGAATTGCAGCAAGGTTAGGAATTCCATGCAGTTATACAAGGATAGGTAGGCAGCTCCTTTTCCACCTATGACCAGCCTTACTCAGTGCACATTTGTTGGAGACCCAATAAAATGTAGTCTTTACTGGATTGAGCTATATTTTTATTGCAAAATGTTTTATAATGGGAGAGGCCTAGAACCCCTCTCTGATATTTATTGTATCCTGCGTGGTCGATATACTAAAATTGAAGAATGAAAAATCTAGTACAGCTCTGGTTAGAAACCAATCAGCTTCCATAGGCAGAATTAGAACAATTCTGCCTTGTCACAGGGGCAGGGGTCTCTGCGTGACATTATGAGGGATGGGGTCTCCAGGTGACGTCCCTGGATGGTCACGCCCCATAGCTATATAAGAGCTGGCAGACACTGGACCTGACACAACAGCGGGAGGCAGTATTGGAGAAGGACCGGGTCGTCCGAGGAAGAAGTCATCGGCAGAGGGAGAAGAACCAGGAGAAGAGATGGACAGAGAATGAATGAATGAATGAATGAATGAATGAAAACTTGTATAGCGCGGCACATGCGAACTGAATCGCCTCTGGGCGCTTGTTGTTCCTGTCTCCTTTAGTATCAAAAGAGATGAGTCTTGATCTTTCTCCTGAATGCTAAGTAGTTCTCCTCCAACTGAATACTGGTTGGCAAAGCGTTCCATAGTCTGGGACCTTGGACCGCAAATCTTCTATCTCCTTTAGATTTGTATCCGGCTTTCGGTATCTGCAGGAGATTTTGATCAGTGGATCGCAGCACGCGATTAGGGTTATGGGCTTTTATTTTTTCACGTAGATAATGGGGAGCATTCCCATGGATACATCTATGCGTTAGACAGAGTGCTTTAAAAGTGATTCTGTCTTTTACTGGTAACCAGTGAAGGGTTCTCAGTGAAGGTGAGATTGATTCCCAGGGTTTTTTCCCAGTCACAAGTCTAGCGGCCGTATTTTGAACGACTTGTAGACGAGCGATTTGGTACTTTGTGAGTCCGAGGTAAAGGGCATTTGCATAGTCCAATCTGGAGTTAACAATTGCTCCCACCAATTAGAAGAACTAGGAGAAGAAGCAGAGGGATAAAAAATGGGAGAAGAAGAGGAGAAAGACAATCGGAGGAAGAAGACTGGAGGAAGAAGACATGGAGCAATGACTGGGAACATACTTCATTTTTAATGAAGAACTTTTCAATAACCTTCTCTTGTTTTTTGTAACACTACACTTATTTTTTTTTGGTGAATGGGTAGGGGAACAATGTACCCCATACTAATTCACATAGGGGGTGGTATCTGGGGGTCCCCAGCATTCTTTTTTACATTTTGCTGTGGGGATTCCCCTTAAAATTCATACCAGACCGAAGGGTCTGGCATGGTCATGGGGGGGGGGGGGCACGCTGTTTTTTTTTTTATTTTCACATTGAAGTTCCCCCTTGAGATCCTCAAATGCCACAAGTCAGATCAGTTAAGATGATGATCCGACTTGGATTTGACTTACATTCAAATCAATGGACTAAAAGTCAACCAATGTAGTGCAGGGAGCATTTTAAAATTTAGACTAACACAAGTCAGACCAGTTAAGACGGCTCTCATAGGAAACCATTGATTTTGACATGTCATGTGACTTGTGCCCTTAAAGTCGGAGCACATATTGGACCAGTTTGAACCATCCCTTAGCAAGATTTCTCTTCATTACCTGCAAGAATAGTAAGTGAAGTGAAAATGTTCAGTGACAACCATTCTCTCTTGTTTTGTCCTGCTGTGAAAGCTGTTAGAAATGCAGTAAATAAGACAAAATTAAATTAAATGTAAAGGCCTCTATTGGGTTACTGTTAGGCCTCGTACACACGATTAAATGTGTCTGTTCAAATCGGTCGGACCAACCGATTTGAACAGATCTGTCTGCTGGGATTTTGGTTTGCTCGCGTGTACACACGAGCAAACCAAAATCCCCGCCAGCAGACAGCGCGCTGACGTGTCGGTGACGTGGCAGTGACGTTGATGCCGCCACGTCACCGCACCAGGAAGTGAAACGCTTCCGCGCATGCGTCGAAACCATTTGGCGCGTGTGCGAGAAGACATGTCTGCTGGTTAGCGTACTAACCAGCAGACATGTCGGGCGGACGGGTTCCCAGCCGACAGATTTCAAAGCATGCTTTGAAATCTGTCGGGTGGCCAAATCCGTCTGTTTGATCGTACACACGATCGAATCTGTCTGCTGAAACGGTCTAGCAGACCGTTTCCAGCAGACAGATTTGATCGTGTGTACGAGGCCTTACTGTCTGTGACTTCTGTTCCAGTGACCAATGTTCTCTCATTTCCTGTTTTGTTGTTGAAGGTTATCAGAGGGACATGAAGTAGGATGAAATCTCCCCAATGCAGTCACAAACATAAAAAAATACACTTTTTCTACATCTATCTAAAACTAAGTAAATAAAGTTGTGGTTGGAGTTGGGATTTAAGATGAGTGATTGTGATTTTGTAGCTTCTGCAATAACTTTACGAACATGGTCATAGAGAATTTGCCTTTAGCCAGAATTTCTCATGTTGTCCATTGCAATGGTAAGCTACTGGTTGCAAAACAGTCAGCTAACAACTTTAATTAACAGACTACTCATTATCCTACCCATGTATTAACTGTTCTGCACATAATGCTGAATCTCTAAGTTTCCTGCCCAATAATTTGCACACTCTGCACAATTTAGCTAAATCTTCCTAAGGGCAGATATTTCAATTAGAAATTAAACTTGCTTTAAGACGCAATCAGAAAAACAGTATGATACCAGTTTGGATTAGAAATGAGCTAGAGAGTCAATAACTGTTTCAGTCTAAGATATGCAGGGTTATATTGGGTTATCCCATCAGCAAGTTGCTAATGTAATCTTCAGAAAACTTTTTCCTGTAATATTCACACTGTTAGTTATAATCTGGGTATCACAAGTAGTTATATGTGATTATAATCATATAATGAATTGTGCGCCTTATTCAATAATCACTTGTAAAGTATTAAAGTAATCTTAACAGACCCCTAGCATTTTGTGGTGCTGGTAACAAGTCACATGGCCAGTCTCCCTGCTTGTGTCTGCTGCAGTTAGCGAGTCTTACTGTGCAATAACGCGGTCTACTAGAGATTGCATCACTGGTAACAGCAGCTTGTAGGAGGCACACACACGCTGAATGAACTAGAGATATAGAGGTGACTCATAGAGTCAGTACTGAATTATAGTCCTGAAAACCCAAAGCTTCTGACTCAAGTTTGCACATTTTTATTTTCAACATATTTAATGTAATACTACTAATAATAATGGCAAATAGAAACTACAAAATAAAGTGACCTAAGCATGTTTCATCATGAAAATGTAAGTGATGTAAATAAATAACAATTACAATACTGTATGCTCAATTCATTATTAATAAGGCAATGTGTAAACTACAGAAACCCATTATTAATATTTATTCATACACTGAGGAGACTATATTAAGCCAAAGTGTGTTTCGTTGGTTTGGGTTATTGAACATTATCATTGCTTTTGGTACTACCTTAAAGTGACTCTGTTGGTAGTAGCAACATAGGCTTGCCTGTAAAGAAAATAACAAATGTGTTTATTAATTTTACCTGTTCACCCCCCCTGTTCAACTTTGGTGTAAAATCTTCTGCATCTGACACTTATGGGAGTGTGTGATGCTTGGTCCTTTTCTGCAGTCTGTGGTCTGTCACTATGGAACACAGGAGTGACTTTTATATCAACCCTCTAAAACATTTCATAAGTAGTTTTATAAATATCGGGGAATGTTGAATGTTCCCGGCAAATGTGCCTGTACTCACACCATGTGCAGAGACCTGGTCATCTGTTGGCCAGGTTGTTAATCCAGTTTCTAGCCCAGGTGCCCAATGTAGACCTCTTGCAATGATGGTGAATATAAGACCCTTTACTTAATGCCATCCCTCTGTCTCTCCTTAGCACTGGCCCTTCTCACTTTCCCAGGATTTTCTAACTTTGTAAGGCCTTGCAGGTTCCATGGTTTCAAGCTAGGGCTTAAGCCACACACCTGGGGCCCAATCACTAGGTACATGACAGAACTCAAGGGGTCGTTTCTCTTCTCAGGTGGGCAGCCCTCTTCCCAGATTTCCATCAACTGCTTCCAGACAACCAGGGTTTACGCTTTGTAAATCAGGCTACCATCAATATTACCAGTCCATTATTTTATGAGAAAAGGACTACCTCTTCTGGACATCCGCAGCCCTGCTGTGTCCAAACTCACTTCACATGCCGACATTCAAATAGGCAGGCATACTATTGAAATGTCCAGCTAGAAACCAAGTTATTTCACTTTACTTAACCACTTGCCAATCACTTATGTGGTGCAGATATGCGTAGCACCCTCTAGTGTGCTACTAGTAGTGGCAGAGTAGGAAAATTAACTAACTAATTTTACAGTCTGTGCTGTGAGTCCTAATTGGGTCAGGGTTCCTTGCTTTCTGGTGCCTGCCCCTGGTGTCTATAAGGTTGGAAAACCTTCGAGAATTAGAGAGTTGAAGTTAGGAGAAGCTGCCATGATTATTTATAGGGCCTCAGCCAATTCCCAGTGGTGGGCTGGTAGGGGGCAGAGACAACCCCATAAATAGGCATGGGCCATGCCAGCAAAGGGGGTCAGGTGGAAGATGGAGATACAGTGCTCTGACTATAATTAAATTAAATAATATTAAAAAAATTACAACTAGGTGCTGAATGCCTAGAGGAAGACAGATTATGCTGGCAGAGACTTAGCAGGTGTACAATATGCCTAGCCTCTACTGTGTGCAGCTCATCCACTTTATCAATACCAAAAAAATTACAGAAACAAATAGAAATATACATGAAAATAGAAGAAAACAAAAATATGTCCACTAGATTATATTGGAGGGGTTACAGCAGAAACAGTTTGGACAAAGGGAGGTTAGACCGCCAGACTTGGGGTGGTTATAGCGTAGCTTTTATTTGCAACTCCAGGTGGTTGTCCGCTTTACACTGTGATATGCTCCCCACCCAATCTTCCAGCATGTCATTGCTCTCTCATGTATGCTTCTCCATTAGGTATATTCTTCTCTACTTTTCTTGCATCCAAATGCAGTCTGGCACATCTTCTGCCCATCTTGCGAAAAGCGCCAGCAGCTGGCCCTTCAAAGAATGATGTTTCTGAAGTTTGATTTTATCAAGAACAATGACGCAATTTTGTTCTGCTCTTTTAACCACTTTTAACCACTTCAATACAGGGCATTTTCACCCCTTCCTGCCCAGTTTTTCAGTGATGTCGCACTTTGAATGACAATTGCGTGGTCGTGCGACGTGGCTCCCAAACAACATTTGTTTTTCAACAAATGGAGCTTTCTTTTGGTGGTATTTGATCACCTCTGCGGTTTTTATTTTTTGCGCTATAAACAAAAGAAGAGCGACAATTTTGAAAAAAACACAATGTAACGGTCAGGGGTTAACGCTGTTACAATATTCCAATCCACCAACCCATGACAGCTTCTCGACACTCCACAATCCAGCAGACACGATCCATAAGAATTCCCCCAGAAGAACGAGATTCACAGCTCTGTTCTCTGGTTCCAAACAGATAGATACTTTAATGGTAAACTCAGGCTTTTATACAGTAGAAAGCATGCTGCAGTAATCAATGGGACAATGACACACTCCACCCACAACATCATACCATGGATGCTAACGAGCCTCCAATACAAATTTCTTGCCGGCGGGGATTTTGGTTTGATCGTGTGTACACGATCAAACCAATACGTCCCCAGCAGACAGATTTGTTCAAATCGGTCTGCCCGGTTAGCGTACTAACCAGCAGACATGGTCGTGCGACGTGGCTCGTGGCTCCCAAACAACATTTTTTTTTCAACAAATGGAGCTTTCTTTTGGTGGTATTTGATCACCTCTGCGGTTTTTACTTTTTGCGCTATAAACAAAAGAAGAGCGACAATTTTGAAAAAAACACAATGTAACGGTCAGGGGTTAACGCTGTTACAATATTCCAATCCACCAACCCATGACAGCTTCTCGACACTCCACAATCCAGCAGACACGATCCATAAGAATTCCCCCAGAAGAACGAGATTCACAGCTCTGTTCTCTGGTTCCAAACAGATAGATACTTTAATGGTAAACTCAGGCTTTTATACAGTAGAAAGCATGCTGCAGTAATCAATGGGACAATGACACACTCCACCCACAACATCATACCATGGATGCTAACGAGCCTCCAATACAAATTTCTTGCCGGCGGGGATTTTGGTTTGATCGTGTGTACACGATCAAACCAATACGTCCCCAGCAGACAGATTTGTTCAAATCGGTCTGCCCGGTTAGCGTACTAACCAGCAGACATGTCGGGCGGACGGGTTCCCAGCCGACAGATTTGAAAGCATGCTTTCAAATCTGTCGGCGGGGATTTTGCCGGCGGGGATTTTGGTTTGATCGTGTGTACACGTTCAAACCAATACGTCCCCAGCAGACAGATTTGTTCAAATCGGTCTGCCCGACCGATTTGAACAAATGTGTCTGCTCGTGTGTATGGGGCCTGAAAGTTTCCTCCAAGTTTTCAAATCTCTTTTTATAGTGGGAAATGTACTCACTAACACTTTGGCTTTCTTTGTGCAAGTGAAAATAAACTATGCTTTTAAGGGTGATCATTTTGAAATTTACATTTTTTCCAGCTTTTGATATAGCTTTTTAACCTTTGACTATTTACTGCATACCATTTCAGGTTATTTACCGGTCTTGAACTATTTAAATTTTAATAAAGTGTACAGTATATAACTGCAACTTAGCACCACAGAAAAAATAAATAAATAATTGTAAATAATTGTGCAAACAATGTTCCATCAGCTGCAGTGCTAGCGTAAGCTCAATGGCAATTTTACAAGAACGTATACAAAATTACACCGCACTAAGTGCTTTAAACATCAAAATAATAATTCCAGCTTGCCTGATTGCTACCATTATTGCCATGGCTTAATCTTGCATCTAGTGCGGCTAAAGGTAGAATGTATCAGAATATAAACTAAATATATACAGTATATATATAAAAACGAATATATATATATATATATATATATATATATATATATATATATATATAAATATAAAATTACATCACGCTAAGTGCTTTCAACATGAAAGTAAAAATGTGTTAACACCAAACTTTATAGTAGCTTATGATGAATAAACCAAGAAAAAAGTCCCATGGTATGGTGATTCATAAAGGGCTCATTCTTCTATAACTTAAAATCGAGGGTCCACTTGATTTGTGCTCAGACCAAGTTCCCCACATAGATTTACACTCACCCTGGACATTGACCACCTATCTCTAGTGTGGTCCCTTACGTTTGTTGGGGAACTCAATCCCTAGATGGTGTCTCTGCTAGCTGGCCCCACGATAGGTTAATCCTCAGATGTAAATAGGGGAATGGGAATCAAGCTTGATCGTCTCATCGTGACAACACTTCCGCCTGCGTCACTTCCGGGAACCGCGCCAAGATGCAATTTGCGGATTCTACTACACGCTGGCCGGGTTATCCCGATCCACACATGTTGTATACACTGGGTGTCAGGATATAGGCACCATACCATGTGAGTGAACCAACGTCTATTGTTTTAAATGTCTAATAAACTATACGGTTTACTGATCTTGCTAATTTATATGTCAAATCCAGTCTAGTGGTACAAAACTCTAATCAAAGTTGCTATGCCATAATGAATCCGTTTTTTAGCAGACTGTGTCTACACCTGCATCCTGTATGTTTAATGATGCTGAAGCCTTCATTTGCTCCAACTTTTGCCAACACATTGTGTTCCTTTACCACTAAATGCTGTTGAGTCAAGGGTATCTTTTCTGGTGACTCTTAAGCCTCATACACAAAATCAGACTGCAAACAAACTTTGAGGGTTTTTGTTTGAAGGAAGTTGGCCGGGCACACCCATAGCATACACACGGCAGGACTTTTCTGCAAACTTTCCCAAATCTTTCCCAACATCACTTGTTTTTTCTGCTCTTTTCTGCTCTTTACCGCCACCCTTTGGTCAACTTCTGCTATTGTTGGTTGATTTTAACATTGGTTCTGGACATGCGTGTTTGTACTTCGGAAAAAAGTCTGATGGATTTCTGTACACACGATAGGACTTTGCACTGTAGAACTTTTGTTGCCAAAAAGTTTGTCCTTTTGCAGAGCAAACTTTTGTCCGATGAAAACCCAAAAAGTTTGTCTGATGGAGCGTACACACGGTAGGATTTTTTTTAAACTTGATCATTTTGAAGTTTGTTGTCAAAAAATCCTACCGTTGGTATGGGGCTTAAAAGTGTTTGTGGTAATTTATATTTATATAGTGTGTTATTGGAGTCGGAGTCCAGAACAGAGAACCCAATTTGCCTAGCAGCCCCTTTGGGAGTGGCACTACATACCTCTAATAAATAAAACATACAAATACAAAATGACTTCTGTTTTCTGCATTATCTGAAATTAAATATAGAAGCTAAGGCCTATTCCAATGTAGCATGTGATTTTGTGTTTTGAAGTATCTACATGAGCTAACCCACAAGCACTCTTCCTTCCTATAAAACTATTAATGTAATGTAGTTTGATTCAAGATATATATTGAAGATTTATTGGGAGTAGAATTTGTCCATGTGTTTCTGCTACTGAAGACTTCATACACTTATATCTACCCCTGGGGACTTGAATTTAAACATTATTTGACTTCCAATACACTTTGATCTTTGTAACAATGTTTATACACAGGCCTAATTGTGGAGGAAGAAAATATTCACATAATTGCTGCTTTTCCTTCTTAGTCTTTAGGAAGTATTACATACAAAGAGATGTTGTCAGGTTCAGAGGTTTTCAAAGTACAGACTGAGTGACTGCAGTCCCTCCAAGAGGCAATGTGAAAATCTTGCTTGATTTTATTTTCAAACATCATGAAAAATTTGTTATAAGCTGACATCAAAGTAAATTGAGTGGCCTTTCTAAATTGACAGTGCCAGTGTTTATTGCATTGCCCTATAGACTTACTGAGTGAACTCACTCACTGCCTGTAGTTATTTTTTTAAATTTACGTTTCCTTATAACACATGTAGATTATAATTTAAAAACCCTTTAAATGCTTCAGTTTATTTTGTGGTTATTTTGTATTTGTAAGGGAAAATGCACTGCATTTGTGCATTCATATAGTGAAACTACAATGGTTTAGGGTCACTTGTATTTTAACTGTTACAGTATCTTGTTTTATAGGTTAATAAACAATATAGATAGCGCAATAGGAGTTGTTTCATTTTTGGCATGGGTTCAATGGACCCGCTACATATACCCAGTGAAGTGACTGGCCTCAGGTGATACACAGAGATAAAACTAATATTCCTATATAATATGTAGCTGTTTATCTGCAGTCTAATCTTCTCTACAGCCATTTAAAGCCCATATTTTATAACGCTTGAGCTGTCAGAAAAAAAGGGGGTGAAGAGCTGAAATTACACACTGCAGAGCTCAGTGAGTAGAGGTCTGAGAGCTGATTGGTGGAAAGGGATATACACTCCCCTGCCCCCCTTCACACAGAACAACAGATCTGAGGCTGCCAATCAGCTGGAGATCCCTCCCCTGTCACCTTTATTCTCTTGGTGTCAGGAAAACTTGTCATAAGTTATTCATGCTCATAGCAGAGGAACGAAGCAACAGACAAAAATTACACTTACTGCTCCTAAGTACACACTATGGAAGGATATGCTTTGTTCATATTTTATGTCTGAGGTTTACAGCCACTTTAAAAAAATTCACATGTTCTTAGTAAGCTGAAAAAAGGCATTAAAAGAAAACCTCTAAATCTGTATGTACTGGGAACGTAACATTCTCAAAGATCACATTTCTACAGTTGGGTTGAGATGCATAAAAATGGACGGATGACTACACACTGATAAAACCACTTCTTTATTGTCACATATCCCTGTAGACAATGTACATCGAGACGAATGAGACTGCATTCATTTATTTTACTGTACTGCATTATCTTCATGGATATGTTACATTAAAGAAGTGGTTTTATCAGAGTGCAGACATCTGTCCAATTTTGCATGTATTCTTCATTAATGAGCTGGTCCAGCACCTGATTTGTCCAGCAGATAAGGGTGGACTGACCTGGAGCCATATGTATTTTTTCTGTAATTTTTTGTTGGGTTCCAGTTCTAACAACTAAAGGCTCGTACACACGGTAGGACATCCAACAAAATTTCCCTTGGATTTTTGTCCTAATTGATTTGTCCGGTCACACCCATAGCATACACACAGTCAGACTTTTCTGCAAATATTTCTAAAACTTTCCCATCATCACGTGTTTTTTCTGCTCTTTTCTGCTCTTTACTGCCACCCTTTGGTTAACTTCTGCTATTGTTGGTTGATTTTAACATTGGTTCTAAGCATGCGTATTTGCACTTTGTACAAAAGTTAGTTGGATTGCTGTACACACGGTCACACAAAGTACCATCAGACTTTTGTTGCCGAAAAGTTGGTCCGTTCGCAGACCCAACTTTTTGTCGGATGAAACCAGAAAAAGTTGGTCCGATGGAGCGTACACACGATTGGACAATTTTGAAAAGTTGCAGATTTTGAAGTTGGTTGGCCAAAAGTCCGACTGTGTGTATGGGGCTTTAGAAGCACTTGATGTGCTCATATTAGAGGGCAGACAGGCTGTCAAAATTCTGGCGCAATAGAAAATAAGAGAACTAGGTAAGGGCTCTGTGGGTGCAGAGGCCCGTACAGTGTGCAAGAGCCATATACAGTATCTCACAAAAGTGAGTACACCCCTCACATTTTTGTAAATATTTTATAATATATTCCCTTCTATTGTTTTTTATTTTTTTTAGAGTATTGGATTGGAGGTAGGCGGGCTTAAATGGACAAAAGTCTCTTTACATATGCCGGTCTGTAGAGGTCAATTGAGGGTCCAATTGGGTAGAGCCAATTGTGTGAAAAGGGCCTAAGACTGCTTTCACACTGATGTGCTGCAGTTTATCCACACCGCGGGTGCAGTGTAGTGCACCCATGTCTATCCTGCATGAACTTTGTCATAGACTCTGCCTGTGGCAAAAGCTGGCGCTGTACAGGAAGCATCGGCTTATGGGGCTGTACTCCACAGCCATTTTCTTCCTCTACCACTACCACAGTATGACAGGTCGGCAATCTGCGATCCGGGCTTGCCAACCCGCCATTCCAGAGCGAAAGGTCGCGGGCCACATCAGAGAGCTCCGCGGTCCACATGTGGCTCCCAGGCTGCTGGTTGGCCACCCCTGCTCTACATAATGATGGCCTAGGCTAAAAGAAGATTGCCAAAACCCCGAAACTGAGCTGCAGACCATAAAGCGGTTTACCAGGACAAGCTCCACTCAGAACAGGCCTCACCATGGTCGACCAAAGAAGTTGAGTGCACGTGCTCAGCGTCATATGCAGAGATTGTCTTTTGGAAATAGACGTATGAGTGCTGCCAGCATTGCTGCTAAGGTTGAAAGGGTGGGGGGGTTCAGCCTGTCAGTGCTCAGACCATATGCTGCACACTGCATCAAATTGGTCTGCATGGCTAAGCAGGAACAAAAATTGTCTCTGGACAGCTGCACTCTGAATAAATTGTAGCCTTTATTAAAAGCACTACTAGTCACAGCAAAATAAAAACCTGACTGTTGACGCGTTTCACACTGAAACGAGTGCTTAGTCATAGCTGGTCTGCATGGCTGTCATCTGAGAAGGAAGCCTCTTCTAAAGATGATGCACAAGACAGTCCGCAAACAGTTTGCTGAAGACAAGCAGACTAAGAACATGGATTACTGGAAACATGTCCTGTGATGAGACCAATATAAACTTATTTGTTTCAGATGTTGTCAAGCGTGTGGCGCCAGCAACTAGGTGAGGAATACAAAGACAAGTGTGTCTTACCTACAGTCAAGCATAGTGGTGGGAGTGTCATGGTCTTGGGCTGAATAAGTGCTGCCGGTGACTTGTCAGCCTTGTTCCACTATGAGATTTGTTCCAGAACTAACTGCGCATGCGCAGTTACCAACTGCGCATGCGCAGTGATAGTCTACGGAAATAGCCGAACTTAACAGCTGATCGTCAGCTGTCTATGCTCTCGGCCACGGCGGCTGTTTAACAGATTACTTAGCAATAAAAAAAAAAAAATACATTCCTCCCCTCATTCCTCCCCTTTCTGCCGAGCGGCAGCGTGCATTACCTGCCATCCGCACGATCGGGAGTGAGCGCATCTGGCAGCTAACACACAGCTGTTCGCGCTCGGCAGTTTCCGTCGGATGGGCGTACTCAGCTGGAACAAAACAGATAGATGGAACCAGACTGGCAGATCACCGGCACTGGGGAGCTACAGTTCACTGAGGGAATCATAAATACCAACATGTACTGTGACATACTGAAGCAGAGTATGATTCCCTCCCTTCAAAGACTGGGCCACAGGGCAGCAGTCCAACATGATAACGACCCCAAACACACCTTCAAGATGACCACTGCTGTCAGGGAATTGACCGTGGAAGAACTGGCAGACCTCTCCTGCACGGACCTACGAGTACAATGCCCGCAAATACAAACACCATTACGCACGCAATGCGGGCAGGACTCCTGGCGTCAGTGCCTATTTAAACCTTGTTGCAGCAGTCACCAAACTGCTGCATGATCGTCAGTCTTTGACCTTATCCTGAATCCTTGTTCCTGTATTCCTATTGACTACCCGGCTTACCTGACCAGATTTCCCTGTGCATGACCCCTGGCTTGTCTCTCGGATTATCCTTGTCCTGTTCCTGTCTGCTGGATCCTGTGTATGACCTCGGCTTGCCTTCTGACCTGTTCCAGTCACTCCATGCTTTCTGTGTATGACTACCGGCTCGGCTCCTGACTCCGCCCCTGGGTTTCCTGCCTCTTCTGGTACTTCCGTGGTACTCCTGCCGGACTACGTATCCTGGTGCACATCTGATCCCCAACATCGCTCCAGCAAGTCGCAGCCGGCAACTCCTGCACCCCTGGGCATAGCGTCCCCTGTCTCACCTCCAGGGGGCGTTCTGCACTCGAGTTACAAGGGAAGCCCTCTCGGCACTTCGGCCTCTGGTAAGGTACGTGACAACTGCCTTGCTAAAGAAGCTGAAGGTAAAGGTGATGGACTGACCAAGCATGTCTCCAGACCTAAACCCTATTAAGGATCTGTGAGGCATCCTCAAATGCAAGGTCTCTAACATCCACCAGCTCTGTGATGTCATCATGGAGGAGTGGAAGAGGGCTCCAGTGGCAACCTGTGAAGCTCTGGTGAACTCCATGCCCAAGAAGGTTAGGGCAGTGCTGGAAAATAATGGTGTCCACACAAAATATTAACAACTTGGGTCCAATATGGACATTTTCACTTAGGGGTGTACTCACTTTTGTTTCCAGCGGTTTAGTGTATGTACACTGTTATACAAGCTGTACACTCACTACATTACATTGTAGCAAAGTGTCATTTCTTAAGTGTTGTCACATAGATATAATAAAATATTTCCAAAAATGTGAGGGGTGTACTTTTGTGAGATACTGTATTTATGCATCTGGAGCAGTGTGGAGCTGTGTGCAGGCAGCCTATCTAAAGCTCCGTACACACGATCGGACCTTTGTCAGACCAAAATTACTTTAGAATTCCATCGGAGTAAAAGAGAATGTGTTCTCTATCTAAACTCCAATGGAATTCCTCTGAATTTCCGATGGAAATAATCCAATGGGGTATACACCGGGTTGAAATTTCCGATGGAAAAAGTCAGTCGGAGATACAGCGACTGCATGGATCCAAACACATTACTGAGTTTGACAGGTGAACAGGGAATGGGTGCACTGCTCCATATGCATAAATGACTCTTGCACCCTGGACAGTCCTCTAAGGCCACGTACACACGATCGGTCAAACCAATGAGAATGGTCTGATGGACCGTTTTCATCAGACCAAACTGAACGTGTGTGTGCGCCATCGTTTATTTATCCATCGGTTAAAAAAAAGCAAACTTGTTTTAAATTTAACCGATGGATACCTAACCGATAGCAAAAAAACGAACATTTGTAGGCAGGACCATCGGTTAAAAATCCACGCATGCTCACAATCAAGTCGATGCATGCTTGGAAGCATTGAACTTCATTTTTTTTCAGCACGTCGTTGTGTTTTACGTCACCGCGTTCTGGTGTGTAGGCACGAATGACCATCAGTCAGCTTCATCCGAGTTAACCGATGGAAAAATCCATCAGACCGTTCTCATCGGTTTGACCGATCGTGTGTACAGGGCATTAGTCTGTGTGAAAGAGCCCTAAGGCCGCGTACACACGAGGAGATATATCCGATGAAAACGGTCCGACGGACCGTTTTCATCGGACATGTCTCCTGGGAGATTTTGGTCTAATGTGTGTACACACGATCAAACCAAAATCCACGCGGACAGACAGCGCGATGATGTGGCGGTGACGTTGACGCCGCCACGTCACCGAACCAGGAAGTAAAATACTTCCACGCATGCGTCGAATCCATTAGACGCATGCGGGGGATTTATGTCTGCTTTAAAACTTTTGTCTGCTGGAAACTGTCTGCTAGCCCGTACAGACGATCGAATCTGTCAGCAGATATGTTCGATCGTGTGTACGTGGCCTAAGATTTCAGTGCTTCTGTTGTAAACAAAGACACATTTCTCCACAAAGCCTATAGCCAAAGAGATGGATGACAGCTTGTTTTAAAGTGCTTTTAAAGTTAGTTTGTTCAGATTATGTAAAAAATGTATTGTGCATAGTCTGAGCACAATACCTTTCCTCAGTAGTTTATCTAGAGTAGGTTGGCTAATGGTGTTAATATGGGGGATTGCTATATGGGATGAGTAAGTTAAAGTATAACTAATAGTAAAACCTCTATTTTGTTTTTATTTAGAGTGGTGAGGGCCTAGAACAGGGGTGCCCAACCTTTTGAAGAGCAAGGGCCACTTAAGCGACTTGGTAACCGGAGACGGGCCACAATAAGCGGAGAGGGTGAATGGCAGCCCACTCGGCTCTATAGTGCCCACTCTACTCTCAGCACACCAAACTTGCTGGTAATAGAAGTCTATGGCTCAGTGCAGGTAACCCACAGATGCACTTTTCTGCACCTGCAAATCAGTTTAAAAGCAGCCTGATAACCACTGCAGAACAGATATGCCCATATATGCACTGTGATTTTAGTAATAAACTTTAATAACAGTATTCTATTCTATTTTATTCCATCCCAGAGCAGGAGGTCACGGGCCACATCAGAGGACTCCGCGGGCCACATGTGGCCCCCGGGCCACTGGTTGGGCACCCCTGGCCTAGAACCACTGTCAGGTTTTCACTGCGATCAATTGTAAGTTCCAAGCTATGGTGGTATATCTTAGAGACCGTATCAGCTGCCTGCACCAAGACCACTAATCTTCAGAAGAAGATGTAATCTGGAAATGTGTGTGTATATATATTGTGTTGCACTTTGGGTTTGCCAAAATTATAAACTGTGCTATCACACTCTAATGCCGCGTACACACGATCACTTTATGTGATGAAAAAAAATTATGTTTTTAAAAACGTCAATTTCATTGACCGTGTGTAGGGGAAAACGTTGTTTTATGTCTTGTAAAAAACGACAAAAAAAGTCACTGTGTGTAGCAAAAAACATTGTTTAAAACAACGTTTTTCAACCCGCGCATGCCCAGAAGCTAGTTATGAAGCGAGCTTCAATGGAAAAGAGTGGTGAACGTAACCTCGCTTTTTGTGAAAAAACGATGATGTGTATGCAACATCGTCTTTGAAAAGTGAAGTTTCAAAAACGTTGTTTTTTACTTCACAGAAAACGTCGTTTTTTTTCCTCACATAAAGTGGTCGTGTGTACGGGGCATTTTAGGAAACAAATTACCAATTACCGGTAATCATATATGCTAATTATAAACCCTGAATCAACATATTCCAATATCCAATATAAATAAGCAAATAAGAATTCAAATTAATCAAATATAAAGCGCTAGTGATATCAACAGACATATACAAATGTGCAGTGGTGAATGTATAAATATATAAAATACAAAAAGTCCCAATTCATATATGCTTGCAATAAAATGTAATGCGCTCGATTCAAAGTGCTTAGTGTTGATTTAGATCTTTAGCTTGTGTATTACACAGTCCACTCAAAAGTGCTTAGTGCTGTCCCTTTAAATTTCTAAAACCACGCTTCACGCCATGCATCCCCTCTTTTCACCACACTGACCAGAGTTTGACGATCCCTTATTCTCACAATTGGGTCACAGGCGCTTTTGAATAGCTGCCCATTCACTCTCATTCAAAGATGTTCACTCCTTTTGGGATCCCTCTATGGCCTGTAATTACTGCATGAGTGCATGTAAGGAGAAATAGAAGAGAGACCCAGAACAGTCTCTAATAGTGTGATTCTGTTTATTAAAAAGTTCAAATCAATAAAATTACAAATAAAAGATAAAACCATATACAACGCCTTCTATTGAATAAATAGAGAACTCTGCACTATGGTAATATTTAATATATATTAAAAAAGCTGCTCCCCTAAAGTGGTGTGAAAACAACTTTAGCAATGTGTAATAATAAGGGGGTGCTAATAGTAGGTGATAAATAAATTCCAAATTCTAGCTTGAAACAATATATTAACTATAAGGTCAACAATACAATAGTGATTTAAAGTGCAAGTGCTTCTATAATAACAACAACAAAAAAATAGGTGCAAACAGGTCCAAAAAATGCAGCAATGGTCACTAAATGATAAGCATTGGTAAGTCCATGCATCAAATAGTTGACTACGTGCCTACTTACCAGACCACCATGACCCTTCGTTTTAAAAGGATCAGGTGGAACTTTAGTACAGTTAGTGGCCTAAGGTCTATACTTGTACCTGGATGGGAATGGCCGGGAATGATGATGGTGATGGTGTCCAATTTTTAAGTCAATCATTTGATGCATGGACTCACCAATGCTTATCATTTAGTGACCATTGCTGAATTTTTTGGACATGTTTGCACCTATTTTTTGTTGTTGTTATTATATAAGCACTTGCACTTTATATCACTATTATATTGTTGACCTTAGGCCCTGTACACACGAGCAGACAGATTTGTTCACACGATCAAACCAAAATCCCCGCCAGCAGACAGCGCGGTGACGTGTCGGTGACGTGGCGGTGACGTTGACGCCGCCAAGTCACCGCACCAGGAAGTGAATTACTTCCGCGCATGCGTCGAATCCATTCGACGCATGTGCGAGAAGATATGTCTGCTGGTTAGCGTACTAACCAGCAGACATATCGGGCGGATGGATTCCCAGCCGACAGATTTTAAAGCATGCTTTAAAATCTGTCGGCTGGCCAAATCCGTCGGCTCGCCCGTACACATGATCGAATCTGTCTGCTGGGACGGTCGGGCCGACCGTTTTCAGCAGATAGATTTGATCGTGTGTACGCGGCCTTACAGTTAATATATTGTTTCAAGCTAGAATTTGGAATTTATGTATCACCTACTATTAACGCCTTCTATTACTTCCTCTATACTCATCTACGGTCCACAGACAGGATGCTGCAATAAGGAAGTGACGTAATATGCCTCCCAATGTGTTTCATCACTCTGATGTCATCAGGAGCGGCCGCTTCATAGAGAGATCCCAAAAAGAGTAAACATCTTTACTCCAGAGTGAATGAGTAGCTATTCAAAAGCGCTTATCACCCTCTTATAAGAATAAGCAAACTCAAACTCGTCAAACTCAGTTGAATGTGGTGGAAAGAGGGGATACGTGGAGCGCGGTTTTAGAGATTTGAAGCAACAGCACTGATTACTTTTTGGTGGACTGTGTAATACACAAGCTGAAGATCTAAATCAACACTAAGCACTTTGAATCAAGCACATGCAATTTTTTTAGAAGGATATATGAATTGGGACTTTTTGAGTTTTATATATTTATACATTCACCACTGCACATTTGTATATGTCTGTTGATAGCACAAGCACTTTATATTTCATACATTTTAATACCTATTTGCTTATTTATATTGGATATTGAAATATGTTGATGCAGGGTTTATAATTAGAGCATATGATTCATTTGTTTTCTATTAGAGTGTGATAGCACTGTTAGGCCCCGTACACACGAACAAATAGATCTGTTCAAATCGGTCGGACAGGCCGATTTGAACAGATCTGTCTGCTGGGACTATATTGGTTTGATCGCGTACACACAATCAAACCAAAATCCCTGCCAGCAGACAGCGCGCTGACGTAGCGCTGACGTGGCGGTGACGTGGCGGTGACGTTGACGCCGCCACGTCACCGCACCAGGAAGTAAAACACTTCCACGCATGCGTCAAATCCATTCGACGCATGTGTGAGCAGATATGTCTGCTGGTTAGCGTACTTACCAGCAGACATGTCGGGCGGACAGATTCCCAGCAGACAGATTTTAAAGCATGCTTTAAAATCTGTCGGCTGGCAAAATCCGTACACAATGGAATCTGTCTGCTGAGACTGTCTGGCAGACCGTTTTCAGCAGACAGATTTGATCGTGTGCACGCGGCCTTAATGATTTTGGCAAACCCATAGCGGCGCACAATATATATATATATATATATGTTAGGACCTGCAGTGGTTAGGGTACTGCGGCCTTCTTTCCATCTCCCAAGATGATTCTTCCAAATGGTTAGAGTGTTCCCCATCCCCAAGCATGAGCCAAGACTTCATGAAGGGTGTCCAGATATAGAATGACTTTATTGAGAGACAGGTTACTTATATACAGCAAAAGAAATACTTGATGTAATCAGATATACAATTACATCCTCCTCCCACATCATCATACAATGGTGTTACTAACGAGACCCCTTTCAAGAGACCTATTGTAGGACACAGACAGCTGTCTCCGGTAGAATCCACATGAGTTAATTACTGGTCCTTTGCCCAGACAAGGTGTTTTAGAACTTCTCACCTGCTAAACAATAGAACTTCACACAATGAACACTTCTTGAAAGACAGACTAAAGATCATTTACATGACACATTGAGATATTGAGATCAGTTTAAGGAATAAACCAATTATCTCCAGGTAGAGAGCACCCTAATTTTCCCAACGTTAGAACACCCCTCTTCCACACAAGGTATACCTGCAATTACATATCTCCTGATAGCCCCGATCTGGGGGACCAACATATCCAAATTTCACCCAGATCGGTCCAGGGGTTCTTAAAAGACAAACAGAGTCTGAGAAAATCCAGAATAAAGTCTATTTTCTTCACAATACTCCCCCTTAGTTCCATGGGTCGGCATACCCGCCTAGACCCTGCCGGGTTGGCTAGGGGATGTCCGGGTCAAAATTATACTTCCAAGCCGGTTTGGCGTGAAAGTCCATCCGCATTGCCGTTCTGCTTGCCCGGGCGGTATTGCAGTGTGAAATTGTAAGGTAGCAACGCTAGACTCCAGTGCAGCAACCGGGGATTGTCTCCAGAGACTCGGTTGAGCCAGATGAGGGGGTTGTGGTCAGTGAGAATGGTAAAGGCACGGCCATAAAGGTACGGTTGGAGCTTCTTTAAGGCCCATACTAGAGCCAGGCATTCGTTTCCATGGTGGCATAGCTGACCTTCCAAGGTAATAACTTGCCGCTGAGGTATGCCACCGGGTGCTCCATGCCGTCTTAAGTCCCTGGAACGCCAATGCACACTCCGAGAACCAGGCTACCTGCTTGGGTGGGGACCTTTTGGTCAGGTCGGTGAGGAATTTCGCTAGGGTGCTACACTCCGGGACGAACTTTGTATAATACCCGGTGGTGCCTAGGGACGCCAATACCTGCGTCTTGGTGTGGGGCCAATTGGCTATGTCCTCTACTTTCGCGTGTTCGGGGCCCTGTTTCCCAGACCCTACTCTAGGCCCTAGGTATTGAACCTCTGCCATGCCCCCATGGCAGTTCTCGGGTTTCAGGGTGAGATTTAGTTTCTCTCCCAACCCAACTTGCTCTAGTTTACCTTGGTTAGCTGCCAGCCGGTCGGGTAAGGGAAGTCCTTCACTAGCGTCAGTGGACAGGGCACAGATAGTGGCCACGTCCTCAGAGCGCTCGAAGTACGGTTTCAACATGTTCACATGAAAGGCTTGCCTGCTCCTTTCATCCGAACATTTGGCCACAATATAGGTGGTGTCGCTAATCCGTTCCACCACTTTGAATAGCCCCTGCCACGCTGCCTGTAGCTTGTCCTTTTTGGATGGTCCGAGGGCTAATACTTTTTGCCCTACTTCCAGGTTCCTATCTCGTGCTTTCCGGTCATACCATTGTTTCTGTCGTTTCTGGGCTGCCTGTAGGCTCTCCCGAACTGATTCGGTCAGTGCCCGCAGGCGGTCCCGGAACTCCAGCACGTACGGCAAAACCGGGATCCCTTCCTCTCCTGTGTTGCCTTCCCAGTGCTCCCGTATGAGGTCCAGGGGTCCCCGGACTTTTCTCCCGTATAGGAGTTCAAAGGGGGAGAACCCGGTTGATGCCTGGGGCACTTCCCGGTAGGCAAACAGGAGATGGGGTAGAAATTTCTCCCATTGACCACAGGACTCTGTGAACGCTGTGAGCATCTGCTTAAGCGTGCCGTTGAATCGTTCACAAAGGCTGTTGGTCTGGGGGTGGTAGGGGAAGCTAAATAATGGTTTCACCCCGCAGCTCTGCCATAACTGTTGAGTGACAGTTGCCGTGAACTGGGTTCCCTGATCTGAGAGTATTTCCCTGGGGAAACCTACTCGAGAAAAGATCCTGACTAGAGCTTCTGCTACTGTCTCCGCCTCAATGTTGGGGAGCGCCACCGCCTCAGGGTACCTGGTGGCATAGTCCACCACTGTGAGGATGTAGCGCCTTCCGGAGGTGCTGGGTTTGTTGAGGGGCCCTATCAGGTCTACTGCCACTCTGGAGAATGGTTCCTCTATTGTAGGTAGGGACCGTAACTTGGCCTTGGGGTGGTCCCCCCGTTTCCCAATCATTTGACACGTGTCACATGTCCTGCAGTACATCTGCAAGTCTTTTGATATCCCTGGCCAGAAGAACGTCTGGGTAAGGCGATCCTTAGTTTTCTTGATACCCAGATGTCCGGCTAGCGGGATATCATGGCTGAGCTTTAGAAGCTCTGCCCTGTATTTGCGGGGTACAACTAGTTGTCTTTTTATAACTTGGGCTGCCCCACTTCCCACTCCCCCTGTGACCCTATATAGCAGTCCCTTGTCCCAGTGGAAGTTCTCTTGAGCATTACCTTCCTTAGGGGTACCTACGGCCTTCCTGTAACCTGCTAAGGTGGGATCTGACTGCTGGGCTTGGCCAAAGTCTTGTGGAGTGCCCCAGAAGGGGATAGGGTCAGGGCATACTACAGGGTTTTCGGTTCCTACCTGTGGTTCCTCAGAGTGCGTCTGTCCAGCTCGGTGTGCTTGCGTCCTGGTAGTCACAGGGCAGGTTCCAGCGGGATCTGGGGTAAGCAGCTGTGAAGTTAGGCACCCCAAATGGTTCCCCAACAATACTTCCGCAGGTAGGCCCGACATAATGCCTACTTCCATCTGCTTGGCTCCGGTGCCCCAATTTAGCTGCACTTGGGCTGTGGGTAGTTTGTGTATGGCGCCTCCTGCCACTCTTACTGCAACAGTCCTGTTGGTGCGCGCCTTCGCAGATACGGTGTGAGGTTGCACCAGAGTGAGGGTGGCCCCAGAGTCTCGTAGTGCCTCAGCCTCCTTTCCATCTACTGTGACCCATTGTCTGTGGTGCACCCGGTTGTCCCCCTCGGTTTGTGCTAGGTTCACCTCATGTAGTACGGTCCATTGCTCAGCTTCAGGGCTGTGGTCTTCCAGCGGTTCATGCTGATAGTGATGGGCGGCTGCCCTTGGTGGTGGTGGCCGCTCCCAATTGCCTCTGCTCCGCTGAGGGCAATGTATCTTGTAGTGCCCTGGCCGATTGCATTGGTAACATACCAATGGCGAATTCTGGTTAAAATTAGGTGGTGTAGTGGGTGGTCCTGCGATCGGTCGGTGGTAGGTCACAGGACTAGGCGTTGGGGTGCTGGACCTTACCAGGGGGCGGTTTCCACTAGTCTCTCCCCTTCTTCCCTCGTGATGCTCGTCTGCCAGCTTGGCCGCTTCCTCGATTGTGGCCGGCTTCCTGTCCCTGACCCAGTCCTTGGTGTCTGCAGGTGTGTGGTCAAAAAATTGTTCTAGCAAGAAGAGTTGTAGCACCTCCTCTAGCGTTGCGGCTTGGCAGCCTTGTATCCAGTTTTGGGCCGCCCGATACATCCTAAAAGCCCATTCGGTGTAGGAGTCTCGGCCCCCTTTACGTAATGCCCGAAACTTTTTCCTGTAAGTCTCTGGGGTCACGGCATACCTGGCTAGCAGAATGTCCTTTACACTGGCGTAGTCGTGTATGGCTGTGTCAGGAACTGCTCGGTATGCCTCTGCTGCTCGGCCCGTGAGTTTGCTGCTTAGAATCACGGACCATTGCTCTGATTCCAGACCCTCCAAAGCACATTGACGCTCAAAGTCTTGTAGGTATGCGTCAATTTCCATTTCTCCATCCGAAAAACTTTTAAACGCAGCATAGTTAATCTTTCTCCGCTGCCCTCCATTTATAGATCCGGCTGAGGAAGCGGTGTCTCCTTGGTTTACGCTTGCCTGTTGTGCCCTGTGTTCTGCGCTCACCTGCTCCAGGACTTGCGTCACCATCTCTGGTGTGGGATTTGGCCCATATAGGTTTAGCCTCCACATCACCTTCTGTTGGAACTCGGCTTCCTCCTGGCTGACATTCGCCATGCTGCTGGTTTGGTCGCCCTCCATTAGTTCTGTTATGAGGGTAGCTTTCTTTTTGTTGCTTGTCATCTGGCCTCGGGCTTCCAGCAGATCCTTTAGCGTAGACCTCTTTAGTCTCTCGTAATGCTGGGCCATTCACTTGTTGTCTTTATGCGTTCCATTCAACCCCGCTGCTTGCCACCAGTTGTTAGGACCTGCAGTGGTTAGGGTACTGCGGCCTTCTTTCCATCTCCCAAGATGATTCTTCCAAATGGTTAGAGTGTTCCCCATCCCCAAGCATGAGCCAAGACTTCATGAAGGGTGTCCAGATATAGAATGACTTTATTGAGAGACAGGTTACTTATATACAGCAAAAGAAATACTTGATGTAATCAGATATACAATTACATCCTCCTCCCACATCATCATACAATGGTGTAACTAACGAGACCCCTTTCAAGAGACCTATTGTAGGACACAGACAGCTGTCTCCGGTAGAATCCACATGAGTTAATTACTGGTCCTTTGCCCAGACAAGGTGTTTTAGAACTTCTCACCTGCTAAACAATAGAACTTCACACAATGAACACTTCTTGAAAGACAGACTAAAGATCATTTACATGACACATTGAGATATTGAGATCAGTTTAAGGAATAAACCAATTATCTCCAGGTAGAGAGCACCCTAATGTTCCCAACGTTAGAACACCCCTCTTCCACACAAGGTATACCTGCAATTACATATCTCCTGATAGCCCCGATCTGGGGGACCAACATATCCAAATTTCACCCAGATCGGTCCAGGGGTTCTTAAAAGACAAACAGAGTCTGAGAAAATCCAGAATAAAGTCTATTTTCTTCACAATATATATATATATATATATATATATATATATATATATATATAAATACAGTATATAGGTTTTCACTGCGGTCTGTGTATCCATTAAAGAGATTGACTCTGTTTCACTGTCCTGGTCACCAATGTTACTGGCTAAGAAAGTGAGGGTAAATCCTAAAATTTGAGTTACCACTAAAAGAAGAATAGAGGGGAGAAACTGACTGAAAAAATGTAACCCCCCTTTTACTCAATACAAAATGAAAAAAAAAAAAGTTTTGCTTTAAATAGGCTTTAATCCAAAATAAAATATGTATATAATTTGATATGATTTCTATTCTCAGTATAACTAAACAGTAACTAGTCATATAACAAGATGGTTACATACAAAGCTGTCTCATGTAGAAGCCAGTGTGAACAGTTTTGATGTGAATGAGTCTGCTGTAGGGTGCAGGCTGAAAGCATTTCATCAGTTCTACATCTAACTGAATACAGACTCCTTTGTGTCTTCTACATAAAGCTGCAATTATATAAGAAATAGAAGTTCACAGTCAACAATGTTTAGAATTTTTCAAGTCACCCCATCTTATTCTTCCACCGCTTGTAGAAGAGACCTAATATTAGTAACAGGGTGTGCAGTGACAGGCCCAGGCCATAGACATATAATAAGCTGCTTGTATTGGCAAACACATGAGAATATGGGCTTATTTTGTCCCCAGAGCACACAGAATTGCTGTACGTATGTAACTTCAAATGAAGTGCTTCACAAATCTAATCGCTCCATTAGCCCATTCTTTTATTTTAATGGCCTTGCTTTGAAAAGCAGGGCTATATTCATAATGCAGCATCACAGCAACCAATTAGAATTCCTTTTCAAAGGTTTTGGCTGTTCTAAGGTGACAAAATCTGACTAGCTGTTGTGGGTTATTGTTCTTTGCACTGCCTTATTAACCAGAGCCACAGGGCTTTCGGCCCCTATATGACCAAAGTGTTTTTTTTTTTTTTTTTTTAGAGATGTGCTGGCTCAATGCAAAGTAACAGGGCTCCAAAGCCAAATTGCAGTCAGAGGAGTGATGGGAGTGGAACGTGGACATATTATGGCTGCCATTTCTGTAATAAAACATCCAAGATATTTGGGGTAACAGCAAAGAATAGTGCATGTATAAGAAGAGGCCTGTGTTAACCGTTTAAGGATCAGAGCACGACGATATAATGCACGTCGGCACAATGGCACAGTTGGGCAGATGGATGTACCTGCATTGTCTCGATGTCCGCAATCGTCTCACGGAGAGGAAGAATGGGGAAAAGCTAGTGTAAACCAGCATTTCCCAATTTTTCCTAGTGACAGGACACTGATCACAGCTTCCTGTGATCAGGAGCAGTGATCAGGGTCGTATAAATGCAAAAAGCTAGTAACGGGGAGGGGAGAGGAAGGGAAGGGGAGATGGAGAAAGATGTGGGAATACAAGGGGGTTGCACTCACATGGGCCGCATCCGTGTATACAATAAAAAAAGGGGGGAAAACAATAACTACAGGTAGATATTGATGGTCGGACTTTGAGGCCAAGGAAATAGGTTAAAAATTCTAAATTTAATATCACCAAATTAATACAGAAAAAAAAACACATGATAAAATACAAATACAGAAATAATAATACATATACATGGATGGACCACTGTATAAAAAAAACTTAAAGTTGCCGATGCACGTTTCACCGTTAGGCTTCTTCAGGACGATTAATAAGGATTTTGTGGAAAGATGTATGACAGAAAACAAGTGGTTATCTGCAATGATACAGGGTTATGGGTTATTAACATTGCTACAATTGTATACAAAAAACAGAAAAATAGACATTGCAACGTATAATTACATAGCCGACGATCCTGTAATGAATGCATCCAATGGCACGCACAGCAGGCGAATAATCAACCAATCAATATATGTATTATTATTTCTGTATTTGTATTTTATCATGTGTTTTTTTTCTGTATTAATTTGGTGATATTACATTTTGAATTTTTAACCTACTTCCTTGGCCTCAAAGTCTAACTATCAATATCTACCTGTAGTTATTGTCCCCCCCCCCCTTTTTTAGTGATCAGTGTCAGGTCACATGTAGCCCATCCCCCCACAGTTAGAACACATCCCTAGGACACACTTAACCCCTTCAGCACCTCCTACTGGTTAACACCTTCACTGTATCAATGACAATGGACCCAAAATGGCGTCAAATGTGTCCGATGTGTCCGCCATTAGGTCTCAGTCACAATAAACATTTCTGATCACCGCCATTACTAGTAAAAACCAAATTATTAATAAAAATGCCATAAAACTGTCCCCTATTTTGTAGATGCTATAAATTTTGCGCAAACCAATTAATAAACGCTTATTGCGATTTTTTTACCAAAAATATATAGAAGAATACGTATCGGCCTAAACTGAGGAAAACATTTTTTTTTATATATTTTTTGGGGATATTTATTATAGCAAAAAGTACAAAATATTGCTTTTTTTTTCAAAATTGTTGCTCTATTTTTGTTTATAGCGCAAAAAATAAAAACCGCAGAGGTGATCAAATACCACTAAAAGAAAGCTCTATTTGTGGGAAAAAAGGATGTCAATTTTGTTTGGGAACCAGTCACATGACCGCACAATTGTCAGTTAAAGCGACGCAGTGCCGAATCACAAAAAGTTCTCTGGTCTTTGGCCAGACAAATGGTCCGGGGCTTAAGTGGTTAACAATGCTGCCAGATCAGTATAGGTAAAATCTCACAGGTAAAATAAAAGCAGAACTCCAGCCAAAAATAATATAAAATAAATAGCCCATTTAGGACTGGATCACACTAGGAAGTGCACAAGAATGCTGTGTGTGTTCCTTTGCGATTCCCATGCAGTTCTGTGCAAGGCGATTTCAGCCCATTCATTGCTGAAATCGCACTGCACCAAAATGAATGCATGCACTACTTTTGGAAACGCATTGCAATTAGATTTCATGCTACTTTTGTACCATGCGATCCAGTCCAGGCAAAAGCATTACGTTTGCAACTGGCATTTGGGGTGTCATTACCATTGCACTGACACCTGCTGCAGATCGCAAGTGCAGAGTTTATACAATGCAGGTTTCCTACACTGTGTTCTAGCGTGAACAGGCCCCTTAAATAATATAAAACCAGCTTTTGTTTCAGTTTTAATGAAGAAATTTTCCCAGCAGTACTTGTTTTTTGCCTCTAGATGTCCCCAGTTTTATAGTCAACATCTCTCCTTGTCACTCTTCGTTATCTTTCTATCATGATGCTTCTCGTCAGCACATGAACTGATTGGCTCCTTATGTTGCTTCTTCCTCTCACATTTCAGCACTGCTGTACAGGGATTGCAAGACACTGATACCAGGTCACATTTAGGTACTTATAATGCTTGCATTTAAAAAAAAAATTAAGTGGTGTAATAATGGTTACAGAGTTGCTTTATTTGTGACATTTATATCTGCTTAAAGTTCAGCTTTAAAGAGGAACAGCACCCATAAACAAATCTTTAGCTTTCTTCCGCTTAAAAAATTAGGTGTTAATCTTTTTTATACAAAAAGGTACAATAGTTTTTTTGTACTGCACTGCATCACTTTTCCTGCTTTCTGGCCTAGGTCAGAATGACTTTGGCCCTCCCCCTGGCTCCTGAGATCCTCCATGATTTGCTGTGGAATTTTGCCTCTACACAGATGTACTACGGGTCGTTAGGATTTGCATGTGCCAGAAACCAACACGTGTGTATTCATGTGCAGAAATGCGTCTTAACACATAGGGCTTGGCAGAGGCCTGCTACACGTCTGTAATAAGGAAAGACAGAGGCACCAAAGAGTAGTGGGGGGAACACATTATCCTCCAGGGTAAATTCTGCATTAAGCAGCTGTAACCCTAAAAAAAAAAAAAAAAAAAATGATCCTGTTACTTTAAAGCATGGTAAACAGCATAGTGCTTCTGCAGTGTCATTTGATCCTCTTTATGCTGTAAAAACCTGGATAATCCTGCCTGTTCCTGGGGCCCCCTGGGTGGGCTTTCCACGGTAATCATGGCCACTGATCCATGACACCGTGGTCAGTTTACGTGCCTCTGTCATCCCACGCTCTCTTTCTCTCCCCATCCCTTCCTGCCTGTCAGCTCAGTAATCTGTGTGTGTTTGAGCCTCCCCACCTCTCCCCTTCTGCCGCTATTCTGCTGTGACTGTAAAGTCACTGAGCATAATTGCTGATATCTTCTCTGATATAGCAAGATATACAGTGCAGTGTCTGTGTTTTAAAAAAAAAAATGCAGCTAAATACCTTATTTCCGCTGAGCAGTCATGTGACCTCCCAGCTGGCATCAGGCGGGAATCTCAGCCTGTGAAATAAGGTACTTAGCTGCATAATTTTGATGTAGCGCCCTGGAGTTTAGTCAGGGATAGTTACCATAGTTAAATTGTTAGAGAGCCATTGATTTCTCCCTAAGTTTGGCCTTGTTGTACTTTTATCTTCTACCACTAGGTGGCCCGGCACTTGGTGGTACTAGATATGAGAAGGACAACTCAAGGTTAGGTTATGGCTATATGGGGTAGCTCAGCCAATGGGCAGGGGTTTTCTTGAATCCATTGGCCTGCTGGGAGAGCCTATATATTTGGGTGAAGTCAGGTGATTATGTTCTGTGCCACCCGAATTGCAGTCTGGGTGGACATGTGTCGTCTGCCCCGGGCTGCTAGACCAGAGATTGGGCCTATCCCAGGGACATCTGCCGCCAGGCTGTGTGAGGGCCTATCCAGAAGTAAGAGGGCAGGGTTGGGACTGCGGCTTGCAATCCAACCAAAAGTGATGGTTCTGCCGGCTGGAGAACCTGTCATGGTCGGAGGTGGAAGGGAAGCTGTCGCCATTGAGGGACCAACCACCTTTACCAGGGACCACAGTGAGTAACTGAAGCAAGTACCGAAGCAACATTCTCACCGAACAGGCACGGTGGAAGCTTTAGGCGGTGATCAAGTCAGGGACCCAACGAGCGGAGGTGACACTTGCAGAGAAGCCTTATGTGCCAAGCTAGGGACTGATCTAGTCGGTAGGGGTGAAGCTTGAAGGGATCCAAAGTGCCAAGCTAAGGACCCAGCAGGGAAGCGTGGGTGATGCTTGAGATACCACCTCAAAAGCCTTGAGAAACGCATGGGATTTGGAGTTAGTGAATCAGAGGGTCCAGTGAGAGATCAGGAGCTCAAGGGGCTGAAGAACTACAAGTAAAAGTTGTAGTAAAGCTGAGAGAACTGCTATGTTTGAATTAGGAACTGTAGTCATAGGAGACAACAAACCTGCACGTGCAGAAGTGGCACCTTGTTGGGGCCCTTCCCTGTACGGCTGTCCTCCTATTGAAGTCTCAGAGTCTGCTTATTGAACTTGCAACTACTTAAAGCGGATGTCCGCTAAAAAAAAAAAATATTAAAAGCCAGCAGCTACGAATACTGCAGCTGCTGACTTTTAATATTAGGACACTTACCTGTCCTGGAGTCCAGCGCCGTCCACAGCAGAGGACGAGCAATCGCTCGTCACTCTGCTGCCCCCCCCCCCCCCGCCATCCTCAGTGTGGGAACCAGGAAGTGAAGCGCCTCCTGGTTCCTGCGCTTTGCCTGCCGATTGGCTCTCGCTTTTTTCTGGGAACCGAGTGTTCCCAGAACACAACGGGGACGGGGGGGACGGGAGGTGACGTCATGCCCACAGTTTACCCGAGACTGTGTGGCCAGAAGTGGGTGCAAATACCTGTCTTTAGACAGGTATCTGCACCCCCCCTCCCCCCCTGAAAGGTGTCAAATGTGATACCGGAGGTGTCAAATGTGACTTTAGGGAGGAGCTCCGCTTTAAGGGTGTCCTGGCCCCAACCCTCTTTCCCTTGCAATATATAAAATAACTGTTAAAAGAAATAAAACCTCTATTGCATCCAAGAAGTGTCTGGCGCCCAATGACTTTTAGCACCTTCGCACCCACTATGCCTCACAACCCATTACATATTGAAGGGTGTCAGTGGTCTGTGGCCTCAAAAGTTCTCATAAGACTGGAAGATGATAGCGATTCTGCTACGTTTAGAAAACACAGTCAGTGCACTGTATATCTTGCTGAAATAGAGGGGATACCAGTAATTGTGCTTAGTGACTTTATAACCACATTGAGTCTGTGTATTAAAGCCGTGGATTTTGTGCTCCTTAAAGCTTATAAAGTACAATCTTTTTTGTTTCAGACAGTTTTCTAATGTATGAGTCTACATGACAAACACCTTGTGATGTGAGAGAACTCCGGAGTTTCCAAATCTCATTCACTGGTATAGAATTATCTTTCCGTGTTGCTGTAACATAAGTCCCAACTGCACATGTACACAAATCATTGATTTCCATGGACACAGGACACAGTCCTGCTTGTCATTCCCCCTGCATAATTCTGATGCAGGAATTTCTGGTAAATGCACCTGCACATAAAAATGACATCGGCAACGCTTCCTGCTCCATCAATCAGTGGAACCTAACAACAGCTCCGCTTGAAAGCAAAGGTGAAACAAAATCCGAAAATTGCAGAGAAGCAGAGAAGGAATCAGCTAACAGAGGGCTTCTGATGAAACTCCATCTTAAGTATAGAATTTCTGGTGTGTTTTTATGTTTTGATCAGCTGACTACCCTTCTGCCGTACGGTTGGCTCTTTGGTTTAAAGACTAAGTAATGATGTAACCAGAGTGTGTGGGAACCAGAATGGTGTGACAGATACCATTTTCCCCAGTCATTTACCAGACGTGGATTCTAATTCTACAGGCTAACCTGGTTCTCCTACCTGCTATCAGGAAATTCGAACTTCTGCCAAAGTACAGAATGTCTGGCTTCGCTCCTAGATTTCCAGCCGTATAAAATCAACAACAGAAAACAACACCCAAAATCAACGGCATGACAGCATTTTAGGAAATGAAATCATATAAAACAATGGACATGCAGAAGAAAACATTGATCGTTTTCATTTGCTGTACCTACAATCTAATACATTCTGATTAAATTTAGCCAATTTACTAGGATTAGTCATAGTGCTAAATTCACTAATATTTGTTTGTTTTTTGTTTTGTTTTTTCGTTTCAAACATTTTATTAAAGTTTAAATAGAAATACAATTAATTTGCGTATACATATACGGGGTTGTACAATAAATTTTGAACACAAAATAACAGAAATATGGAGGTAGACAACATATTAGCATTGTCATTATATATTCAAGTATCAGAATATCAAATAGAATGAGATATAAAGCAGAAATAGGAAAATCGTACATTACTATGTTAGTATCTTGAAGATATAAAGCACAGACGAATCAGAAAATACAGGATAATTCAATTTGAGCCTCCTGATGTGAATGAAGCGATAAAACAACAACAACAAAAAAAAAAAGACGATAATAGAGACACCCATACAGAGTAGTCTCAAAAATATGGGTGGAACATACGGTAGTACATAGCAAAAGTGTTCAGTAAATCAAAATAAAGGTATGTAAAGATTTCAAAGGGAATTGTTTTGTTTTTTAAGCCTCCAAGCTGTAATAGCTATTCACACAATTATTAGCACCTTGATGACAAATACAATTAAAAATGTATAAATGTTACAGTTTATATACAGCAAGCATAGACCGTGTTTTATAAAAGGAAAATACATTTATTACGCAGTGTATTTCTGAAATACATGTTATTATAACATATAGGGGCACATGTTATTTCATTTTTTATGAAGCTCATTATACCCATTATCTCATCTGGTGGGCGCTCTAGAAACCTTTCACGTCATTATTATTTTTGTGGCTATATCCTTTACTCCAGCTGCTCCCAGTACTCCTTCTTGGGCAGAAGGTGGAGGTAAAAGCGAGTATCCAAGGAAACAGCTAAATGCCAAGATGAAATATATGTAAAGCTAAGTTTACACTTGTGGCTTATACCACACAACACAACCAGAAAGTTTCTGCTACGATTAGGAATACAGTGGTATCATTTCCCCACCCTCACTCTTTTGATTGGACAGTAAAAGAGCAGCAGAAAACTGATGAGGTCATCCATGCTCATCTCATTTTCATGTAGCCTACCTGACTGGCTAGTACTGCCCCTTCTTCCTCCAGTTTGAGTGCTGATTTAGGCCTCATGCACACTGCTGCTTCTAAACGCAATCTTTTTGAACTTTTGGCGTTTCTTTGCCAATACCCCTGAATCCAACTCAATAAAAGCCTATGGGGGTTATTTACAAAAAGCAAATCCACTTTGCACTACAAGTGAAAACTACAAGTGCAAAGTGCACTTGAATTTGCACTTGAAATTGCACTAAAAGTGCATGTGGAAGTGCAGTAGCTGTAAATCTGAGGGGTTAATCTGAAATGAGGGGAAGCTATACTGATTTTATCATCCAATAATGTGCAAGCTAAAATTCTGTTTTTTATTTCCTTGCATGTCCCCCTCAGATCTACAGCGACTGCACTTCCAAGTGCACTTTGCACTTGTAGTTTGCACTTGTAGTGGATTTGCCTTTCGTAAATAACCCCCTATGTGTCCATGCATACACAGACTTTTACCAGAGTTTAGGAGCAGCGGCGTTTAGGGGCAGTAAATGCTCCTCTTCTGAATACAGAGGAATCGCATTCAAGAGAGGAGAGTGTTGGCAGAAAAATGCTTAAAGGGGTGTTCCAGCCGCAATTTTTTTTTTTTTTTAAAGTCAGCAGCTACTAACAGTGTAGCTGCTGACTTTAAATAAGGACACTTACCTTGTCCTACTTGCCCGTGCTGATGGGCCCCCCGATGCCGGTCCCACGATCGCTCCGGGTCCCGCGCAGCCATTCACACTATGGGAAACAGGCAGTGAAGCCGTACGGCTTCACTGCCCATTTCCTACTGCGCCTGCGTGAGTCTCACGCTGGCTTGTGAATGGGCGCGCTGCTCTCTGAGAACACACACAGTTCCCAGAAAGCACCGCGCCCCATTCACAAGGAGAAGGACAAGAAGAAAAGGCACCGTGGAGTGGAAGAGGCAGATTACGGACTTCCGCATAGCAACAGGTATTTCGGGTGAGTATTTTTTTTTTTTTCAGGTTTTTTTTTATTTAATTTTTTTAAACAATATGGGAACATTTTGTTTTCCTGGGTGGAACTCCGCTTTAACGTGGCAAAAAAAATGCGTGTAAATGAGTGTTAAAGCTAGTGTTTTGCTCTTGAGCAGTAATTCATTTCAATGGCCTGAATACATTTTTATTCTGGTCAATTAAATGAATTAACTCCTAATCGTTTGATGCTGCTAAACGCGGGTAAATAAGGTATGAATGTTTACCAACATCCAACGTTTTTATGCTGCCAGTAAATGAAATAAATTAGAGCCCTAGCGCTTGATGTTGCTAAATGTGGGTAAACAAGGTCCAAACATTTACCATCGTCCAATGTTTTTTTTTTTGCTGCCAGTCAATGAAATGAATTAACACCCAAGCGATTGATGCTGCTAAACGCAGGGAAACGCAATACAAACATTTACCAGCATCCAACGTTTTTTCTGCTGCCAGGAGAAAGGCATCCAGGGAGTGTCTGGTGTGCATGAATCCTTACACGGGATTGCAAATGGCTGATGTCAAGTCAAATTCAGATAGTTTCACAGTTAGTCTGGCTGAAAAAATACACAAGTCCATCTAGTTCAACCAATTAAAAGAAAAAATAAATACAAATTACAATCATATATACACAATCCTATACCCATAGTCATAGGCGTGTGCAGAGGGTGTGCTGGGTGTGTCTGGGCACACCCTAATCATCCTGTGTGGTTCTGACTCCCCATGCTCTCTCTCTCCCCCTGCAGTGCTGCCAGTTTCCCTCCTCTCCACTCCTCTTCCTTTTCTGAATGAACACAGCAAGTGATCTGTACGGATCGCTCCTGTCTTCATTCTGAACTGAAGCATAGTAAACTATGTATACTACAGGCTGCAGAGAAAGGGACTGGGGAATCTCTGTCCTCAGTTTCTTTCTCTCTCTCAAAAGTGAGACATCAGGGGTTTATTTAGACCCTTGATATTTAACCAACGCCCCATAATAGGGCCCCTAAAAATATTATTAATAATAATAATAATAATATTGTAAAAAAGAATAAAAAAATAAAATTGTACAAAAAATAATAAAATAAAAAACTACTGACATCGTCCACTGCCCTACTGACACCAATCTTTGCTCTACTGACATCGTCCACTGCTCTGCTGATATACATGCAGTGTGATTGTGTGATTATGCTCTGGTGTGCACACCCTAATGCAACAGGCTGCGCACACCAATGCCCACAGTTGATCCGGAGGAAGGCAAATAACCCAGCAAATAATGAACCTGTTTGCTCCAACAGGGGAAAAAAATCGCCCTGATCCCCCAGGAGGAAATGAGATATCCCGTGAATCACTAGATACTGTAGTAGTATTACATTTTTTTTAAATTTAATGATTTATTAATGAATCTATAATGTTGATCAGCTTACAAAATTATAGCTTTTGAAATTGCCTGAATAGTATAAAACAGGAATCATAGTTTAGACCTCAGCATACTTGGGTGCATTCTTGGTCCTTACATTTACACTGTTGATAATATTTTTAGAGGATGCATAATAAATCAAACCACAAAGGCCTCACTCCTATGAGCATACTTATGCATACACCCGGCTGTCTTCATCCGCATGGGATTCACACATGGTCCGCAGATTTTTTTTCAGAGGGAGCATTATTTTAAGGTCACTCATGCTCTGACCCTTTTCGACAATGTCATTATCACGGTCAGAGACTGCAGACGTAGTACAGGAGATGGTCAGAGACTGTGGACATGGTACAGGAGACAGTCAGAGACTACATACATAGCACAAGAGACTGCCGACATGGCACAAGCGATGATCAGAGACTGCATACATGGCACAAGAGACTGTCAGAGACTGTAGGCATTACAAGAGACTGTAAAAGACTGCATACATGTGATGGGTGACAGAGAGAGACAGGGGGTAACAGAGAGAAAGGGGGTGACATAGAGAGGGTGACAGAGAGAGACAGAGGGGGTGACAGAGACGAGACAGACCGAGGGGGTGACAGAGAGAGAGAGTGGGGGGTAACAGAGAGACAGAGGGGGTGACAGAGAGAGTGAATGAATGAATGAATGAAAAACTTATATAGCGCGGCACATGCGAACTGAATCGCCTCTGGGCGCTCGTTGTTTCTGTCTCTCTGGTCATCAAAAGAGCAGAGTTTTTATCTGTCTTCTGAAGCTCAGGTGGTCTTCCTCCAACTGAATGCTGGTTGGTAAAGCGTTCCATAGTCTGGGACCTTGGAAAGCAAACCTTCTTTCTCCTTTGGACTTGTATCTGGCTTTGGGTATCTTGACCAGATTTTGGTCGGTGGATCGCAGAACGCGATTGGAGTTGTGAGCTTTTATCTTTTCGCATAGATATTGCGGAGCCTTCCCATGGATGCACTTATGCGTCAGACAGAGTGTTTTAAAAGCAATTCTGTCTTTTACTGGCAACCAGTGAAGGGATCTCAACGAAGGTGAGATGGATTCCCAGATTTTTTTTCCAGTCACAAGTCTCGCGGCCGTATTCTGAACGACTTGCAGACGAGAGATTTGGTACTTGGGGAGTCCGAGGTAAAGGGCATTTGCATAGTCCAGTCTGGAGTTCACAATTGTTCCCACCACGACTGCTACGTCTTTTTTGGGGATAAATGGAATAAGTCTGCGTAGTAGGCGCAGCAGATGGTGAGATCCGCTGACTACTGACCCTATTTGTGCATCCATTGTCATGTAGGTGTCAAAGATGACTCCGAGACTTTTGACTTTGGAGCTAGGGGAGGTGATTTGGCCCAGAATGGGCAGGGGTGTCCAAGTAGTTGCCAGCTGACTCTTGCGACTGGCATGAAACAGAAGGAGTTCTGTTTTGGAACTGTTGAGTTTAAGATAACTCTTGGTCATTCAGTTTTCTATCAAAGAGAGACAATTCTCTAAACTGGGATGATGATCCTTTTTAGAGAGAGGGGGTGACAAAGAGAGAGAGAGAGACAGAGTGGGTGACAGAGAGAGAGAGGGGGAGTGACAGAGAGAGACAGAGGGGGTGACAGAGGGGGTGACAGAGAGACAGAGCGGGTGACAGAGAGAGAGAGGAATGTGACAGAGAGAGATGGGGGTGACAGAGAGAGAGGGGGGGTGCGAAAGAAAGAGGGATGACAGAGAGAGAGGTGGTGACAGAGAGGGGTGATGGGTGGTGAGAGAGAGAAGGGGATCAGAGAGAGAGACCCCTACCTAGCCCTGTCTGCAGTCCCTCTAGTGCCCCTATGCTCCAGTGGTGTGTGTAATGCTCAGTACGGTACCTTGCATGATAGTAGGTTGTCCATGATGGCAGCAGCTTGCAAGACTCGTTTTCATTCTAGGTGAGGCAGGAGGTGCTTTGTTCCTTCCATCAAATCTATGATGTGATGTGCTGTGGTCCCGAGCTGATTGCATTTCCTGCCTGTCTTTATTCTCTAAACCCCCGGTCAGTCTGTCTTTCAGGCCTGGGAGCGATGAGGAGGTTTAAGGAATACAGGGGTTCCAGGCTCTGGGACGCTGTGCCCACTGTTACTGGCATCTTGCTGCTCTCCTTTCCCACAGTCTCCAACCGGGTGATGTCATCCTGCCCACCCCTTGAGGCCTTCACTGTTCTGCTCCTCGCACCAGCTGTCACTGACCTTATTAAACTGTGTACAGGTGCAAGCAAGGCCGGCCACCTGCATTAGAATAAGGATCGAGTGGGGAACACCCGATCCAATCCCTGATTCCAGGGCACTTTCCCCCCCCCCCCCCCTTGTCCCTACCTGCAGACGCCCATGGATTCACAGGCGTTCCATGGATTAATGTGCAGTTAGTCCCATTTGTGTCTATTGGTAAGCAGTGGCTTCAAGATCACAGCTGCCAACCTCAATCTGACAGCTGTGCGGGTACGTGTCTGCTTTTGGGGAGATTACACTACACCTACAGATGTCAAATTGGTACCAGCGGCCGTGCAGTCACTACATCCCAATAAATATGAGTGGACCTGCCTGCACATGGATTCACAGAAACCCTGTGCCTCCCATGTTGGTAAAGACAGCTCTTTGCACATATGTAAATATAGATATGCCCAAGTGAATGCTGCCTAAGGGGTCCATGTACTGATGTCTTAAGCATTCGCACAACCACCACAAATTACCACTATATTTTTTGTAATGTGATTCTCTCCTATGATTGGCAGCTCCATTTTTTGGCCATGCTGTATTCTCCTGAAATATCTCTGTGACGGGAGTAATTCTGGGTGAGGGGCTTGGGGAAGTCAGGTTACCTTGGAGAGCACTGGAAGCTCCTTGTCCAGCTCCCACAGCCCCTCCTATGTGTAATTCATCCTGGTCTATTAGGGGCACAGGGTGACTGAGAACCCCAGTCTGACCTCAAGAATTTATGAAGATAAAGTCCACCATTCATCAGAGACCATTGCTAGATGGTTTGAGGCGGGATGGGGGTTGCTAGGTGTTTGTTAGGTGTGGCTGTATCCCTTTGTTCTATTGTGTCTGTCTGCCTTAAAGTATTATGGGATGTGCATGTGTATTTGTTGTGAGGAGGGAGGGGGGAATTCCTCCAACAGCTCTCCCTGCTGATGGACAGTCTACTGATGAGAAGTTTGATTATCTCTGTGTGCCTGTGTTCAAATAAACAGTTCATGTTGAGCAGCCAAAATGAGTACTGCCTAGTTATTGATTGTCAGTGGTTGGAATATCTGATATCTATATTTAGACTGGAGGAAGCGGTGTATGACGAAAGCACTCAAGCGGAGTGTGGGACATTTTGTTTATTTTTGGCCATCTGTGTGGGGAGATTTCCCTTCACTTCCTGTCCCATAGCCAAAACAGAAACTGAGAAGAAATCCCTGCAAATTAAGGGAATCCCTTGGGGACCCAAAGGTCATCAGAACTAGTGTCCCCATTGGAAGATTTCACCATTAGTTTTGTGTAGACAACCCAAAATTTGGGATTTTGTTTTACCTTCATTTTTAATGATAATGGTAAATAGGACAAATAGAGAGGGAGAATCTCCCAAATGGGGGCACAGACAGCACAAAAAACATGACAGGTGTTTTTTTAAAAAGGTTATTTTTTTCATTGCCTTTAGTTGTACTTTAAGCCTAGGTTCATATTAATGCAATTTGGCATGTGATTTGACACGTCAAATCACATGCCAAATCGGCGGCTATTGGCACCACGCCGCATTTGCGGCACCGCACCGATTCCCAAAAGTAGTTTCTGTGCTACTTTTGGTGACTTTGGGTGCAATTTCAATAGACATCTGCGTAGGAACCCACACAGATGTCTCTGTTCGGATGGACATGCAGGAATAAAATACGATTTCAATACTGCTGTCAGTGTGAACCTAGGCTAAAGGTCACTTACAGAAGACAGATTTTTTTTATTTAAAAAAAAGCAGGGTTTTTATAAACCTGAGAATAAGCTACAGTATGTAAGATTATTAAAATTATGCGCTAAATCTTAGGTTTTACATAATTAGCCCTCAACCTTATTTTTTACCATCATAAATGAGTATTTACAATTTAATATGTATAATGAAATGCTGAATTCATAAATATCTTTCAATAAACACAAAACATGAGTATTACCGGTATATATTTTGATTTTCGATTATTTTACAGTACTTAATTCATTGTTAAAATTGTTATTCCTATATTTAACAGTGCGTTTCTACAAGAACAATATTTAATCCACACAAAAGTGATACTTTAGCTATAGGTGGAGCCTGGTGGGCTTAGTCAACCCTTGGTTTCTTCTCTCCTTGATACCAAAATAGCAAACATTTCCAACCTCACCTAGGAGTTTTGGTTGTTCCTGTTTTCCTTTGTTATAGCACATCCTGTTGTAGTCTCCATTAGGTAAAATACATAAAAAAATTCCAGCAGAGAGAGTGGGACTTTTTTTTAGGTGTGCAGACCTGGGAATCTCCATGCAGAGATCTCATCAAAACCTCCCCAGTGTAAAGCTGGCCATAGATCGTTATTTTTTTATTTATTTTTTATTTAGGTAGCTGGCTGATCAAAAAACAAACAAATGGATTCCCTCATCCACACATTCAAGGTGGATTAAAAAAAGTCTCCTCGCTGCGCTATTGTAATCTGACATGAGGACTTCTCTCCTCCCCAGAGCTGCAGCCAATTGGCTGCAAGCATTGATGAAACAATAATAGACAAACAGTTCCGTTCAAGAGGAGAGGATCGTTAGGAGCATTCACCAAAAACTGAAATATCAGTTTTGGGTAGACCAAAATCTATTTTAATTTATCTAATAATAAATTAAAATCTTGGTTGGTATGGGAAACTGCAAATCATTCTTTCTAAATAATTACCCTTCCTATTAAATATGTGCTCTGTTCTGCATGTTTCATATGCGAATACAAAAATAGCGACTAGACATGGACTAGACATGGAATGGCAATCTGGTAATCAACACATTTGCCAAAGTATGTGGCTGGTTACAGCTCCTGGGACTGAAATAAAGTCACTTAGTTCTGTGTTAGACTCCTTTCACACTGGGGTGGTTTTCAGGCGCTTTAGCGTTAGAAACAGCCTCTGCTAAGCTCCTAAAAACCACCCCACGTTCATTCCAGTGTGCCTTTTCACACTGGGGTAATGCGCTTGTGGGGCAGGAAAAAATTCCTGCAAGCAGCATCTTTGGGGCCGTTTATATGACGTCACAGTCCCATCATTCCACGGGACTGTGACGTCCTATGGGGCGGGGTCACCAGGTGACATTACCCAGTGACCATGCCCATGGCTATATAAATCGTTGCGCACCGCACACACGGCATTACAGCAGGAGAGATCGTTGTGTCAACATTGGACAAGAGAAGAGGGGAGAAGCCAACGGGGAAGACCGAGCTGCCGCTAGTAAAAGAGCTGCAAGAAGATAGCGGAGCCCTGCCGAAGGCAGAAAGCACCGGAGAACGTGGAGAAGGCACCGGAGAGCGGGAGAAGAGAGCGGAGAGTCGGAAGAAGACCCACAAAGTTGGAAGAAGACCCTTGAAGTCGGAAGAAGACCCCCAGAGCTGCCTAATAAATTACTTTAAAAATCTGTGTAGTGTGTTTTTTTTTACACCTTTTCCCCCTCCAGGTGAATGGGTAGGGGTGCGATGTACCCCATACTCATTTATATAGGGTGGGGGGCCAGGACCTGGGGGCCCCCTTATTAACCACTTCATTACTGGGCACTTAAACCCCCTTTGTGCCCAGACCAATTTTCAGCTTTCAGCGCTGACGCATTTTGAATGTCAATTGCGCGGTCATACAACACTGTACCCAAATTATATTTTTATCATTTTCCACAAATAGAGCTTTCTTTTGGTGGTATTTGATCATCTCTGCGATTTGTATTTTTTGCGCTATAAACCAATAAAGACAGTACATTTGGAAAAAAACACAATATTTTTTACTTTTTGTTATAATAATATCCCAATTTTTTTTTTAAAAAATATATTTTTTTTCCTCATTTTAGGCCGATACGTATTCTTCTACATATTTTTGTTAAAAAAAATTGCAATAAGCGTATATTGATTGGTTTGCGCAAAAGTTATAGCGTCTACAAAATAGGGGATAGATTTAGGATTTATTTTTTATTTTTTACTAGTAATGGCCGCGATCTGCGATTTTTTTTTTGTCAGGCCTGCGATATTGCGACGGACATATTGGACACTTTTGACTCAAATTTGGGACCATTCACATTTATACAGCGATCAGTGCTATAAAAATGCACTAATTACTGTATAAATGTGACTGGCAGGGGAGGGGTTAAAACTAGGGGGTGAGGAAGGGGTTAAATGTATTCCCTGACAGCATGTGGAGCTCTGTGTTTTACACACAGAGCTCCACGTGCCTGCTGTCACCTGTTGTCACCGCCGATCGCTTGTACCCGGCGGACTTCGCGGCCGCCAGGTACACGCATCGTCTCTTTAGCGATGCGCCGGAACAGTGTTTACCCGCTGCGTGCCCCCCAGTGGCGCGCATGGGTAATGCACATAAAAAGACGTCCAAAGACGTCCACTTGGCACTTGAGAGCCGTGCTGTGGACGTCTTTTGTCTATAGCGCGGTTCTCAAGTGGTTAAAGGGGGCTCCCAGATTCCGATAAGTCCCCTGCCCGCAGACCCCAACAACCAACGGCTGTCGGGAAGGGGCCCTTGTCCTCATCAACATGGGGGAAAGGTGCTTTGGGGTGGGGGGGCACAGGGCCCCCTGCCATAAAGCACCCACCCCCCATGTTAAGGACATGCGGCCTGGTACGGCTTAGGAGGGGGGGGGGCGCTCGCTCGGCCTTTCCTGACCGGCCAGGCTGGTGCTCGGATAAGGGTCTGGTATGGATTTTGGGGGGGACCCCACGCCATTTTTTCGGCGTGGGGGTTCCTCTTAAAATCAATACCAGACCTATGGGCCTGGTATGCTCATGCCAGAGTTTTAGAAAAAAAATTGGCATGGAGTTTCCCTTAATGCACAAGTCGTGTACATGTCGCATGCCAAAGTCGGATCGGTAATACAGAATCCGACTTTTATCCGACTTCAGAAAAAAAGATGTGCAGAAACTACTTTGAAGTCGCCAATATGAATGATAGTCATTGAAAATCATGGAGAATGACTTGTCATACGATTTTGCCGTCCAAAATCGTGGTACAAGTCGTATAAGTAAGAAAGGGCACTTAGTGACCCCTAAAGCTGCTTTTTTAGCTCCAGTGTATTACTGGTGATAAATGTGTATTGCCTAAATGTGTGTGCAATTTGCAGTTCAAGCAATGAAGACCTACACTGATGAAAGACAAAAAATTCCATGGGCCAGATTCAGGTAGATGAGAGCATCTTTGCTCCAGAGTAACGCTTCTCATTTACGTTACTCTGAAGACCCTTTCAGCGCAAGTCCTGTAATTCACATAGCAGTTGCGCGTAAACTTGCGCCAGAGTAACGATAATGCGCTGGCGTAACCCGACGCAAGTGGAAGTGGGTGTGATCATATGTAAATGATGGGCGGAGCCCAGCGCAGAGGCTTACGTTCAGCGCATCAACCACGGAGCATGCGCAGTGAGTGCGGCTCCACTCGCCCCCTTTGTGCGCATGCTCACAACTTCCGTCGGCACCACTTCACGGGAAACGTCAGCGCAATGCCTTCCGTTGGGCGTTTAAATGCGCCCGTAGAAGCGCCATTTCGGCACTAAAGTATATCCTGCTCCCCCTCCCCGCAGTGATGTTACTTTTGTTTTGAGATGGCTGCTCCCGTTCCCCGCAAACACACAGGAGAAAGCTGAACTTTAATGGCCAGGAGCTGTCAGCCGTCATCTCGGCTATGGAGACCAATGATGTCTTCCTCCATGGCTGTAAAATTTGACAGACAAGCATGGACAGAGGTGTTGTCCTGCAAGTGGGGGTGCTCAGCTAGCTCTTATCGTCGGTAACGCTGCTGTAGCTGCTCTCCTGCTGACCTGTGGCCATCTGGAGTAAAGATAAAGCAGCCTTTTGTAGAAATAACTTTGCGCCGGACGGACGAGATACGCGCGGCGCATGTAGCCAGCGTATGGTGCTAATCCGTTCGTGAATTGTGAAAAATCCCTCATTTGCATATTTGCAGGGGAAATCAATAGGCGCGACTGATGCGCCCAACGAAATTAAGCGCTGACGATACTCTGGCGTCGGAACGTTCCGCCAGTCGCAAATGACCCGTTATTGGGCGCATCTAGTTTGGTGGGTACGGGCACATAGAAACGACGGCGCATCATCACAGTTACGCGGCGCATATCCAAATACTCCAGCGCAAGTGTTCCTGAATCTGGCCCCATGTGGTTAACTATGGTACTTCATTGTTAAAAAAGCCCCTGGGTGGTAAGCCACAGCAGTCGTAAATGTTTGCATATTATTTAGCATTATTGCTATATTTATAGGAAAGATACATTAAACAAGTAATATTCCCATACAAAGGCCATTTGAGATAGTAAATGGAACACTTAGTGAACTGTATTCCCATTGCTACCCAGGAAACATTGCTTCATTCACATTAGCCTGCAGGGTAAAATACAGCAATTTACAATGCAAACTAGTGACAGTACCGGATCGCAGGGACCAGTGCGATTTGCGTTTCAGTGGACATTAGGGTTGCCACTTTTTCTTCAAGTCGAACCCAAGCACGTTAGCGGCGCACAGCAATTTTTTGGGGTTTCATATACACTTTGTAACAGACCTGGGTCACCTTTGGGCACTCCAAAGAGATTAGTAATGTGGTGTGCATAGTGTCCCCACAGCCTCCTGTCAGGCCCAGCTCTGAGCCACATTCCTGTCTGAATATTGTCTCAGGCAGACTGAAACCCGGACACATGATAAAAAACCCGAACTCTCCGGGTGAATCCCGGACAGGTGGCAACCCTAGTGGACGTGTAGATATGCTTTTTAAAGCCTGCTGTGTATAACTTTGTCTCTCTGCTTGATGTATCACCAATCAGATTAAAACTTTACATGACATGTTTGATTGTGATTGGTCCTTGTCATTCCATTGTATGGGAACTGATACGGAAGCCGATTATTATTATACAGGAGTTAAATAACGCCAACAGTTTGCGCAGCGTTTTATAACATGTTAAATTGTATTTTTTAATATCTGCCTGGTGTTCAGCTTTATCAAGCAAATCAATGCCAATGACAGCTCATCGGATGGAATAAAATAGTACAGTACTTACCATGTTTCCCCAAAAATAAGACCTACCCTGAAAATAAGATCTAGCGCTATTTTCCAGGAGAGCTGCAATATAAGACCTACCCCAAAAATAAACCCTAGTTTAAATCTTATAATCCACTACAGATGTATAGAATGGTTCGCCTGCGAACAGTTCCCAGCGAATATCGCTTGTTCGTGTTCGCCGCCGGCGAACATATGCGATGTTCGACTCGCCCCCTATCCGTCATCATTGAGCAAACTTTGACCCTGTACCTCACAGTCAGCAGAAACATTCCAGCCAATCAGCAGCATACCCTCCCTCCCTGACCCTCCCACCTCTAGGGCAGCATCCATTTTAGATTCATTCATTCCTGCAGTCAGAGTGAGAGGAGGAACAGTGTTGCTGCTGCTGATTTTATAGGGAAAGCGATAGCTAGGACAGTATACTCCAGTCCTGAAAGACTCATCTGATCTCTGCTGTTAGAACAGCGTCCTGACAGCACCCCAAACACCCCTTTTTAGGGCTAATCAATCAGTCTGTTTTTTTCTCTCTCTAATCTGTGCTGCATGGTTTACAGAGAAAGAGAGAGAGAGAGAGAGAGAGAGTGTGTAATTTTTTACTTAGATAGATAGGGCAGGCAAGCAGGCTAGTCAGTTAGACTTACAGGGCCAGATTCTCAAAGAAGTTACGCCAGGGTATATGGAGATGCGCGGTGTGGGCCAGATTCAGGAACACTTGCGCTGGAGTATTTCGATATGCGCCGCGTAACTGTGATGATGCGCCGTCGTTTCTATGTGCCCGTACCCACCAAACTAGATGCGCCCAATAACGGGTCATTTGCGACCGGCGGAACGTTCCAACGCCAGAGTATCGTCAGCGCTTAATTTCGCTTGGCGCATCAGTCGCGCCTATTGATTTCCCCTGCAAATATGCAAATGAGGGATTTTTCCCAATTCACGAACGGATAAGCACCATACGCTGGCTACATGCGCCGCGCGTATCTCGTCCGTCCGGCGCAAAGTTATTTCTACAAAAGGCTGCTTTATCTTTACTCCAGATGGCCACAGGTCAGCAGGAGAGCAGCTACAGCAGCATTACCGACGATAAGAGCTAGCTAAGCACCCCCACTTGCAGGACAACACCTCTGTCCATGCTTGTCTGTCAAATTTTACAGCCATGGAGGAAGACATCATAGGTCTCCATAGCCGAGATGATGGCTGACAGCTCCTGGCCATTAAAGTTCAGCTTTCTCCTGTGTGTTTGCGGGGAACGGGAGCAGCCATCTCAGAACAAAAGTAACATCACTGCGGGGAGGGGGAGCAGGATATACTTTAGTGCCGAAATGGCGCTTCTACGGGCGCATTTAAACGCCCAACGGATGGCATTGCGCTGACGTTTCCCGTGAAGTGGTGCCGACGGAAGTTGTGAGCATGCGCACAAAGGGGGCGAGTGGAGCCTCACTCACTGCGCATGCTCCGTGGTTGATGCGCTGAACGTAAGCCTCTGCGCTGGGCTCCGCCCATCATTTACATATGATCACACCCACTTCCCCTTGCGTCGGGTTACGCCAGCGCATTATCGTTACTCTGGCGCAAGTTTACGCGCAACTGCTATGTGAATAACAGTACTTGCACTGAAAGGGTCGTCAGAGTAACGTAAATGAGAAGCGTTACTCTGGAGCAAAGATGCTCTCATCTACCTGAATCTGGCCCTGTAAGTGTAAATTTGCGCCGGAGTATCTATGCACCGCACCCACAGAACTAGATACGCACCAAAATAGGCTACTCCCGACCGGTGTAACTTGCCTACGCCTGCACATCCTAGGTGCACATTTATGCCGGACGCATCTGGCAAACCCATTGATTTCCTATGCAAATATGCAAATGAGGGAGAAACGCCGATTCCCGAACATAGGCCCGTTCGGCGCAGGCTACGCGCGGTGTGCCTAAGCTGTTTGGCCGGCCTAAAGTTACCCCTCATAAAAGCAGGGGTAATTTTGCTCCAGACTTGCTTAAGTCAGCTGGAGAGCAGCTTCAGCAGCACCGTGAGGCCTTGTACACACGGCTGAATATATCCGCTGTGAACGGTCCCCGGACCGTTTACAGCGTATATTTACGCCGGGGTGTTTTGATCCGATGGCTGTACACACCATCAGATCAAATTCCCCGCCGGCGGACAGCGCGGTGACGCGGCGGTGACGTTGACGCCGCCACGTCACCGCACCAGGAAGTAAACACTTCCGCGCGCATGCGTCGGATCCATTCACAGGATACGACGCATGTGCGGCAAGATATGTCCGCTGGTTTGCCGTACTAACCAGCGGACATATCTGACGGCCAGCTATCCGGCGGAATTATTTCAAAGCATGCTTTGAAATTTTTCCGCCGGATGAATCCGGCAAAAAGCGTCCGTTTGCCCCTACAGACGAGGGGATTTTTCGGCTGAAATGGTCCGTCGGACCATGTTCAGCGGAAATATCCCCTCGTGTGTACAAGGCCTTACAGGACAACACATGGCAGTCATGGTCCTAGCACTACTAATGGGTCCCCCGCCAACAGGGCCGCCATCAGGGGGGTCCAGGCAGTACACCTGTAAGGGGCCGGGGGTCCCCAGGGGCCCGGATGGGAACCCCCTTAAAAAAAAAACTTTTTTATATTTTAACTTTTTTAGGGGTCCGGAGGCCACCAGGGCCCCAGATGGGAACCCCCCCTTTTTTATATAAAAATAAATTACCAAATAAAGGGGGCTTTCCATCCGGGACATCTGGGCCCTAATAATAATAATAATAATGATAATAATAATAATTATATATATATATATTTTGTTCTGCAGAACTTTTTCAGCCAACATTCACGAAACTACGTGGTTTTTCTGCTCTTTTGTCCGATGGAGCGTACAGACGGTTTGATTATACGACAAAACACGTCCATCGGAATATTCAATCGTGTATGCGATCCTTTAGCCTGTAGGGTTCAATATTGAGTTGGCTCACCCTTTGCAGCTATAAAAGCTTCAACTCTTCTGGGAAGGCCGTCCACAAGGTTTAGGAGTGTGTCCATGGGAATGTTTGACCATTCTTCCAGAAGTGTATTTGTGAGGTCTGGAACTGATGTTGGACAAGAAGGCCCGGCTCACAGTCTCCGCTCTATTTCATTCCAAAGGTGTTCTATCGGGTTGAGGTCAGGACTCTGTGCAGGCCAGTCCAGTTCCTCCACCCCAAACTCACTCATTTATGTCTTTATGGTCCTTGCTTTGTGGACTGATCCAAATCATTTGATAAAAGGGGGGTTATGGTCTGGGGTTGTTTTTCTGGGGTTGGGTATGGCCCCTTAGTTCCATTGAAGGGAACTCTTAAGGCGTCAGCATACCAAGACATTTTGGACAATTTCATGCTCCCAACTTTGTAGAAACAGTTTGGGGACGGCCCCTTCCTGTTCCAACATGACTGCTCACCAGTGCACAAAGCAAGGTCCATAAAGACACGGATGAGCAAGTTTGGGGTGGAGGAACTTGACTGGCCTGCACAGAGTCCTGACCTCCACTCGATAGAACACCTTAGAAATGAATTAGAGCAGAGACTGCAAGCCAGGCCTTCTTGTCCATCAAAAAAATATTAATAAAAATATATTTAAAAAAAAATATTTTTTTATAAAAATAAAATAAAAAAAGGGGGGTTCCCATCCGGGCCCCTGGGGACCCCCGGGCCCCTTACAGGTGTACTGCCTGTACCCCCCTGATGGCGGCCCTGGTCATAAGTCTCCATTGCTGTTATGAGGGCTGACATCTCCTGGGTGTTAAAGTTTTTTTTCCTATTCTGCCTGTGGGGAACGGGAGCAGCCACCTCACAGCAAAAGTACCTTCCCTGTGGGGGGAATAAAACTGGATGTACTTTTGCATCGGCTGGGCGTAAGTTGGACCGGCGTATCTCTGTAAGTTGGCCCGGCATAGTTGTGAGCATGCTCACAAGGGAACGAACGTACTGAGCATGCTCCGTCCAAGATACGCCAGCGTAAATCACTAGACCATCATTTGCATAACGACACACCCACTTGCAGTTGCACCGGCTTACGCCGAAGGAATTAAGTTACGCCGGCGCAAAGTTAGGTGCAAGTGCTTTATGAATACTGTAGTTGCCTCTCTGGGCCAGATTCAGGTAGATGGGAGCATCTTTGCTCTGGAGTAACGCTTCTCATTTACGTTACTCTGACGACCCTTTCAGCGCAAGTACTGTTATTCACATAGCAGTTGCGCGTAAACTTGCGCCAGAGTAACGATAATGCGCTGGCGTAACCCGACGCAAGTGGAAGTGGGTGTGATCACATGTAAATGATGGGCGGAGCCCAGCGCAGAGGCTTACGTTCAGCGCATCATCCACGGAGCATGCGCAGTGAGTGCGGCTCCACTCGCCCCCTTGTGCGCATGCTCACAACTTCCGTCGGCACCACTTCACGGGAAACGTCAGCGCAATGCCTTCCGTTGGGCGCTTAAAAGCGCAGGCGGAAACGCCATTCCGGCGCAAAAGTATTTCCGTTTCCCCCCACCCCAGGGAAGATACTTTTGTGCTGTGATGGCTACCCCCAGAGAGAGGAGGAACCTCAACTTTAACGCCCAGGAGGTCTCAGTGATCATCTCCGCTATGGAGACATTTAATCATTTCCTCCATGGCCAAAAAAGCCGTAAGACCAGCCGGGAGAGGAAGCAGGGCATCCTGGACACCATTGCTGGCCGGGTCAATATTTTGGGGTACTCCACCCGGACTGCTGCTGACATCCAAAAAAAATGATCTGCGGCGCAAGGTCCGTGGCAAGGTGGCCACCATCAGGAGGCATGAGAGGGGCACAGGTGGTGGTCCCCCATGTCCGGTCACCCTGACCGCGGAGGAGGAGGTGGTCTCTCGCTGCCTGGAGAGGGAGCAGGTGGAGGGGGTCCCTGGCTATGACTCCGTGGAGGAAGGCTCCAGGACAGGTAAGTGTTTTATATCCCCTATTTGATGTGTTGCATTTGGGGGGGGGAGGGTACATGTGCCAAGTGTGTGGGACCACCAACATGTGTCTGCTTTGTGTCATCCACAGATGACGGAGCTGGGCCATCATCTGTCGGCGGCCAGTCCACCCCATCCCCCCCACGCCATCCTGTGCACGAGCCGCTGGGTGGTGAAGAGGTGGAGGAGGAGAGTGGCCACACCACACCTGCCGAGGTGGTTGTGGAGGATTCTGCTGTGGCAGAGCAGGACTTTTCCTTAGTGTTGGAGGTCTCCTCCCCTTCTCCTGGGCCATCTGTCATCCCCTCCCCCATCCTTGGAAGCCCCTCAAGGGCGACTCCATCCCCCCGGGGACAACCATCTTCTGGCCCCAGGAAGGCAACCCAGAAGACCAGGGGGGTGTCGGATCTTGTCCAGGGCCAGTTGGCGAGGGATCACGCCAGACAGACCCAACAAATGGGGGACATAGTTGGGCACTTGGAGAAAGTGGCTGACAGCCTGTGCTGCGTTGGCCAGATAAGCAACGCAGTGCAGGATGTGAGTTGCAACTGCGCTGCAGTGGTGACCAGTTTGGGGGAGGTGCAGGGGGATATTAGGCACCTCACTGCAGCCGTCCAGGCCAACACTGCTGCCATCCATGGAAACAGTGCTGCCATCCGGGACCAGGGGAGGCTGAGTCGGCGGGCCCAACACTACCAAGTGACCCGGCAGCTCAGGATGCAGGCCCAGCAGCTGAGGATGCAGGGCCAGACAAACAATTACCTCGGCCGGATAGCCATGGCCTTGGAGGGCATGCAGGGCACACCTGCCAGGAGTGGCCCACCCGGGGATCAGCCACCTCCAGATGCCCCCCCACCCCCACCCACTCCATCCAGACAGCTGAGGAGCCAGAGAGGTTCGGCAAGAAGGAGCCCCCGGCATCCCCGATGATTTTGTTATTTTTTTTTGTCTGATTTTTACTCAGGATATGAGATTTTTATTTTATTTTGATTTTTACTCAGGATATGAGATTTTTATTTTATTGATACTGCACACGTTGCAGTGTGAAAGGTGTGTGAATGTGAGGGGGTGGCACTCCTGCCAGTAAGGGGTGTCACCCTCGGCCGTGGTGGTGAAGTTAACCCCACAGCTGTATGAATGACGTGTGAAAGGTGTATGAATGGACAGTGACATCATTGGGGCCTTGACGCTGGTGTTGCTGCTCCCAAGTCCTACATGCTGGACTTGGGCTAATCCAATGCGATGTGGATGTGGTGTGTGTGATCTAGGGACATCAGTGGTGTACACGCGTGCATTGTCTGTGTGATTAATGTTTTGGTTTAGTGTCCAAAGATGCCTACGGCAAGGACCCTCCTGACTGCTCTTCCATCAGCAGACTGGGTGTCCTCTGGCAGGTGGGGACTGTGTGGGTCGGCGGTCAGGTCATCACGTATGTCAATCTGCAGGCCTTTTCTCAAAGCAAAGTTGTGCAGAATACAACATGCACCGATGATCTGACACACAAAGGTAGGGGAATACAATAGGGTCCCCCCAGACTTATCCAGGCAGCGGAAACGGGACTTCAGGAGCCCGAATGTTTGCTCCACCACTGCACGGGTTTTGATGTGTGCTTCATTGTATTTTCTCTCTCCTCTGGTTTGGGGGTTCCGGAAAGGAGTCATGAGATGGGGTCCCAGTGCATATGCAGAGTCACCTGTAAGGTAAAAGACAGGAGGATGTTAGTCATGCATGTACCACTTTTGATGTGCATCACGGGAGGGGATAGTCATGCCTGACTGCCATGTCACTCACCAACCAGCCAGCTGTCCCCATACATGTTCTGTTCGAATTCTGCTGGGATGGGGCTCTGACGGTATATGAAACTGTCATGGCTGGACCCGGGGTGTTTGGCACGGACGTGCCATATGAGGCGTTGGGCATCAGCTATCACCTGTACGTTGATGGAATGCCAATGCTTCCGATTGCGGTATATGTGCTCTGTGGCACTGGGGGGCTGTAGGGCCACATGTGTGCAATCAATGGCCCCCACAGTGCGTGGGAATCTGGCAATGTTGTAGAAATCTGTCATTGCCTTCAGCCGCAGCTCCTCAGTGGTGGGTCTGATGAACTGGTTGGACATGCGTCTGAGGATTGCAGGGACAACCTGGTGCACACATCTGCTTATGGAGGACTGTGACATCCCAGCCACCACTCCACTTGTACGCTGGAATGATCCACTTGCAAGGAAATGAAGTGTTGCCAGTACCTTCACCAGTGGCTGCACTGCTTGTGAGCGGTGTGTCTTGCTGGTGATGTCATCCTGCAGGGTTGTGGTTAGTTCAAGTATTGCATCTGGGCTGAATCTGAAGAGGCGATACACCTCCTCATCCCCCATGCCAAAGAGGTTCATGCGCGTGCGATATATCCTCTCACGTGCCCGCCTCCTTCGTTCCGGGGGACCCATCAGTAGTGCTAGGACCACGATTGCCCCTGGCATGTTGGCACACAGAGGTGTTGTCCTTGCTAGTGTGGTTGTTCAGCTAGCTCTTATCGTCGGTAACGCTGCTGTAGCTGCTCTCCTGCTGACCTGTGACCGTCTGGAGTAAAGATAAAGCAGCCTTTTGTAGAAATAACTTTGCGCCGGACGGACGAGATACGCGCGGCGCATGTAGCCAGCGTATGGTACTAATCCGTTCGCGATTCGGGAAATCTCCCTCATTTGCATATTTGCAGGGGAAATCAATAGGCACGACTGATGCGCCCAACGAAATTATGCGCTGACGGGACTCTGGCGCCGGAAAGTTAAGCCGATCGGAAATGGCCCGTTTTCGGGCGCATCTAGTTTGGTGGGTACGGCCACATAGAAACGACGGCGCATATTCACAGTTACGCGGCGCATATCGAATTACTCCAGCGCAAGTCTTGCTGAATCTGGCCCTCTGAGTTACATCGGTGTAGTGTATCTGAGATACGCTACACCCGCCTAAAGATAGGCAATTCTATCTGAATCTGGCCCACAACAGTGTGTAGAGGATATATATGCATTCCAGGTTTTGTATATATATTAATACACTGTAGAGGTGCAGGGTTCTGTGTAATGTAAAGGGTTACAGTGTTGCAAGCTGCTGTGTAATATGAAGGGGTCCAGAGGTGCAGGGTGCTGTGTAATATAAAGGGGTCCAGTGGTACAGGGTGCTGTGTAATATAAAGGGGTGCAGGGTGCTATTTAAAGGGGCCCAGAGCTGTGGGGTGCTGTGTAATGTAAGAGGCCCAGTGGTGCAAGCTGCTGTGTAATATAAAAGGGTCCAGTGGTGCAGGGTGCTATGTAAATGGGTCCAGAGCTGTGGGGTGCTGTGTAATCTAAGGGGCCCAGTGGTGCAAACTGCTGTGTAATATAAAGGGGTCCAGTGGTGCAGGGTGCTATGTACAGGGGCCCAAAGCTGTGGGGTGCTGTGTAATGTAAGGGGCCCAGTGGTGCAAGGTGCTGTGTAATATAAAGGGGTCCAGATGTGCAGGGTGCTGTGTTATATAAAGGGGTCCAGTGGTGCAGGGTGCTATGTAAAGGGGCCCAGAGCTGTGGGGTGTTGTGTAATGTAGAGGACCCAGAGGTGCAGGGTGCATAATATAAAGGGGTCCAGTGGTGCAGGGTGCTATGTAAAGGGGCCCAAAGCTGTGGGGTGCTGTGTAATGTAAGAGGCCCAGTGGTGCAAGCTGCTGTGTAATATAAAGGGGCCCAGTGGTGCAAGCTGCTGTGTAATATAAAGGGGTCCAGTGGTGCAGGGTGCTGTGTAATATAAAGGGGTCCTGTGGTGCAGGGTGCTATGTAAAGGGGCCCAGAGCTGTGGGGTGCTGTGTAATGTAGAGGACCCAGAGGTGCAGGGTGCATAATATAAAGGGGGTCCAGTGGTGCAGGGTGCTATGTAAAGGGGCCCAAAGCTGTGGGGTGCTGTGTAATGTAAGAGGCCCAGTGGTGCAAGCTGCTGTGTAATATAAAGGGGCCCAGTGGTGCAAGCTGATGTGTAATATAAAGGGGCCCAGTGGTGCAAGCTGCTGTGTAATATAAATGGGCCCAGTGGTGCAAGGTGTTGTGTAATATAAAGGGGTCCAGTGGTGCAGGGTGCTGTGTAATATAAAGGGGTCCAGTGGTGCAGGGTGCTATGTAAAGGGGCCCAGAGCTGTGGGGTGCTGTGTAATGTAAGGGGCCCAGTGTTGCAAGCTTCTGTGTAATATAAAGGGGTCCAGTGGTGCAGGGTGATGCTGTGTAATATAAAGGGGTCCAGTGGTGCAGGGTGCTATGTAAAGGGGCCCAGAGCTGTGGGGTGCTGTAAATTGTAAGGGGCCCGGGCTCACAGCGTAAACCGTGCCCACCTATCCAGTGCCACATCTCATATATATTTTGTTGGCACAGAAGATAACATATAAAAACAAAATTCACTGCAATACAAAATAGTAGTCAGTTGTCTTCCAGGGTGTCTTAGACTCACAGTGTAAACTGTGCCCACCTGTCCAGTGCCACATCTCATATATATTTTGTTGACACAGTAGATAACATATAAAAACAAAATTCACTGCAATACAGAATAGTAGTCAGTCATCTGCCAGGGTGTCTTAAGCCCCATACACACCATCAGATTATCTGCAGATTTTTGTCTTCAGATTTACCAAAACCATGTAGTACAAGGGCCTGCCTGATTGCATACAAATTGAAACTCTTAAGGTTTGACCTCATATTATATGGTTTTGGTAAATTTGAAGACAAAAATCTTCAGATAATCTGATGGTGTGTATGGGGCTTTAGGCTCACAGCGTAAACTGTGCCCACCTGTCCAGTGCCACATCTCATATATATTTTGTTGGCACAGTAGATAACATTTAAAATAAAAATTCACTGCAATACAGAATAGTAGTCATTTGTCTGCCAGGGTTGTTTGCGCTGCGTTAAATGGGGAGTTTGGTCTGTCAGAGTTTGGTCTGTCACTGTGAACCCTAACCTTATCTGTAACCCTAACCCTATCTGTAACCCTAACCCTAACCCTGTCTGTAACCCTAACCCTAACCCTATCTGTAACCCTAACCCTATCTGTAACCCTAACACTAACCCTGTCTGTAACCCTAACCCTGTCTGTAACCCTAACCCTTACCCTGTCTGTAACCCTAACCCTGTCTGCAACCCTAACCCTATCTGTAACCCTAACCCTTTTGGTAACCCTAAACCTAACCCTAACCCTATCTGTAACCCTAACCCTGTCTGTAAGTTACAGACAGGGTTAGGGTTACAGTTAAGGTTAGGGTTACAAATAGGGTTAGGGTTACAGATAGGGTTAGGGTTACAGATAGGGTTAGGGTTAGGGTTACAGACATGGTTAGGGTTACAGATAGGGTTAGGGTTACTGTCTGTAACCCTAACCCTAACCCTATCTGTAACCCTAACCCTAACCCTTACACTACCTGATCAATACAACATCATACCTGATGTTTTAAAGCACGTTATTCCAAACAATTTAGGAATGTTAGGTAATTTATGCCCTTTATGGATTAAAAACGGACACTGCGACAACTACGTAATTTTCCATGGGAGTTTTGCCATGGATCCCCCTCTGGCATGCCACAGTCCAGGTGTTAGTCCCCTTGAAACAACTTTTCCATCACTATTGTGGCCAGAGTCCCTGTGGGTTTTAAAATTCGTCTGCCCATTGAAGTCTATGGCGGTTTGCCCGGTTCGCTGGTTCGCAAACATTTACGGAAGTTTGCAAACTCAAAATTTTCGTTTTGCGACATCACTATAATCCACTCTTCTACAGTAGTATGTAATGTACAATGTGTGTGTGTGTCTGTAATATAATTGGGGGGAAGAGAGCTCCGTCGGGTCACAGAAGCACAGAGCAGCAATATAAATTTATTTGCCACAATTATATTAGAGAAACACACACATTGTACATTATATACTACAGTAATAGAGAGGATTATACATTTTTTTCAAGCATTTTAACTCGGTTCACACTGGGGAGTCCTGTCAGGCAGGGAGAGAGAAGAAAGCACATTACATGGTAAGATGTACCCCGAAAATAAGCCCTACTGAGTCTTTTGTTGGCAAAATTAATACAAGACCCAGGCTTATTTTCGGGGAAACATGGGGCCAGATTCACAAAGCACTTACTCCGGAGTATCACGAGTTAGGCACGCGTAAGTCTAAAAATGCACACGCTTATCTATGCACCGTATCCCCAAAACGATATACGCCTGAAATCCACATTTTTTAGACTGACGTAATTTGGATAGACCGGCGCAGCGTGCGTGCAAAACTGCACTAGACACACCATTGATTTGCTATGCAAATATGCAAATGCGGGAGTTACGGGGATCCACAAAAGTAAGTTTGTGCGGTGCAGTCTACACGATGTGCTTATCAGCTGCACGGCCAGTCTAAAATTAGACCAAATAAAAGCAGGTTTAAAATTAGACAATCCGTCTACATGTCAGCAAAAGCAACACCATTAGGGCCGATCTGAGCAGCCACACTTGTAGGACATTAATCTGTATGCCAACATGCCACGGGCATCCTTGCTCATAGCTATACTACTGACTTTAGATGAGCGCAGAAGGAGGAGGGCACGGAGGAGGGCACGGGAGAGGATCTTTGTCAGGTATATGCGTGGGGTGAGCCCAATGGAAAAAGGCCCCCCTTTTGGCTGGAATTAGGGTGCAATTGGAGAGATACCCTGTGTTAATAGGAGGGTAGATGTTGGTTCCTCAGCTTCCACTAATTTCTGTGAAATTGAGTAAAGGTGGATTAATTAGGTCAGGAGCCTGTGCAGGCCAGCAGGCCCAAAGATTGCTAAAGTAAAATGATCCTATGCTGCTATAAGGATGCCAGTTGTGACCGATGCACCCTAAACCATATAAAACAAAGAAAAAAATGTGTCTCTAGAGTCTAATAGGTAGGAATCCCTACTAGTGTGGTTGATTACACTAGTAACCACACTGGTAGGGATTCCTACCTATTAGACTCTAGAGACACATTTTTTTCTTTGTTTTATATGGTTTAGGGTGCATCGGTCACAACTGGCATCCTTATAGCAGCATAGGATCATTTTACTTTAGCAATCTTTGGGCCTGCTGGCCTGCACAGGCTCCTGACCTAATTAATCCACCTTTACTCAATTTCACAGAAATTAGTGGAAGCTGAGGAACCAACATCTACCCTCCTATTAACACAGGGTATCTCTCCAATTGCACCCTAATTCCAGCCAAAAGGGGGGCCTATTACCATTGGGCTCACCCCACGGATATACCCGACAAAGGTATTAATTTAGCAGCGCCATTTCCCTTTCTACTATTCATATTTATATTAGCTCCCCACATAGGGATCCTACTGGGAGGCAACAGCTACTTTATTCCCCATAGCGCGGACTCCCCTGTTCTTACACGGGAGAGGATCTGCCCACCGCCACTGGGCAAGGTACTGGCAACACTTCATTTCCTTGCCAGTGGCTCTTTTCACCCTAATGGGTAAATATATATTTTATATAAATTTTTTTCTGTTTAGTATATATTTTATAATAATTAATATAATACATATATATATTTTTTTTTTTAACTAATATAAATTTACTAATTGTAATATTATTATAATTATCTTATTTAATATTTTATATATATATATATACACACCGACACGACACAAAATTGGATGTACTTTTGCAATGGAAGGGCATTTCTCTCGGTCTATTTAAGCACTGTGCATAGCTCACTAAGCCTGACGGGCCTAGTTCCTATCTAACTGATTGTGCCGTGCCTAGTTCTGAGCATGCCCAGTCTGGCCGGCCCTTCATTTGCATTGGGTCACGGCTCATTTCAATGGAACACGCCTACGTCCTTCCCACTTTGAATTACACCGCCTTACGCCTCGGAATTTACATTGCACCGGTGCAAATTTGGCCGAAAATACTACGAGGATATGGTACTTGCGCCTCGGAATTAAGCCAGTCTAACTTAAAGGAGTTGCACTACGCCGGTCCAAAAATGCGCCGATGTACGTGAATCTGGCCCATGGTATTTATCTTATGTTCAAGAGCAAAAATTATTAATGATTAAATGATTATTCTTTTACAAAAACTGATTTAAATATTTTCTCTGTATACATTTGTTCCGATATTTCCTAGGCTGGTACACTTCAATGCCTTTTAATTATTGTATGTGTTTCTATTGCATTTCACTGGGCAGAATATTGTAAATTTCTATTGTTTTGTGTACTTTCCCTGTGCCCCTGTTACCTGTATTGACACTAACGCTGTACAGATCACTCCAAACACTTTGCAAGACCATTGATCAGGTGAAGGTTTGACTTGGAACATGCTATACAAAGAAGGCAACAGCTCTTCTATTAAGTGTTACATGTAGAGGGTTAAACGTATATGATTCCCGGTGTATCGGCAACAGATCTGCCTCCTGACAGCCATTCAAGCTCCTTTGAGACCATTTATCAAACATTAATGGGGATTAGTGTTAGACCTGGTGTAAACATAACAAACAATCTACTGAAAGTGTATACTCATATTTCCATAGGTTATGAGGTAAGCAGATCCATTAGCGAGGAGAGTTACTGGAAGGCATTGTCTACTTAATTACTATTTGGACTGGAAAGAAGAAGACACAGGTTCATTGCTATTTCATAAGCATATGTTTCTTGATGGATAATTCAACCTCATGTTTCTGATTAACATGGAGCTTGTAAGAGGACTTTTATTAGCGTAAGTTCTAAGTTACATTGTCACCATGCAGGAATCCCTGGGAGCTCCCTCATTCTCTGACAGTAGACATGTGGGTATTATCGAGAAAATAAAGAAAAACATATCTCTGCAATACATGAACATTTCCCCAGGTTCCATCACTTTAAACACAATGGCCCGGATTCACGAACGTTTTACGCCGGCGTATCTATAGATACGCCGTCGTAAGTATAAATGTGCGCCGTTGTATTGTTCCCCCAATTCGCGAAGCTAGATACGCCGCAAAACAAGGCTATAGCCGCCCGACGTAACTTGCCTACGCCGCCGTATCGTGGGCGCATAGTTACTTTGGACGCATTCGGAGTTCCCATTTTAAATATGCAACTGAGTAAGATATGCCGATTCACGAACGTAGATGCACCCGGCCGCTTCATATACGCGATTTGCGTAAGGCTTACGTCTGGCGTAAAGTTACCCCTCATATAGCAGGCACAGGTAATGCAAAGGTATGGGCCAGGGAACGACGCCGTCGATTTTTACGCTGTGTACGCCGTTTACGTAGTACTACGTGAATAGGGCTGTGCGTAGGTTACGTTCATGTCGTAGGCAGTGTTCGACGTATCTTAGGCAGCTATTTCGACGTAACTGTGAGCATGAGCACTGGGATGCGTCCAAGAGACGACGCATGCGCAGTTCGTTTTGTAAAACGGTGGCCATCATTTGCATGGGGTCCAGCTTCATTTAAATATATCACGCCCACTTCCAGCCCACTTTCACCTACTCAGATGTAAGCTCAGATGTGAACAGGGGCCATTGAAATGATTGGGATTAGTCTTGTTTGGTGTGTTTAGAGGCTTACAGCAGAAAAATGCCCAAAAACGCCTAGATGTGAATGGAGACTTATAGGGACAGGCTGAACCTATGCGCTCTCCATCTGTATAGCATACAGGGGCGGACTGACAACTCATGGGGCCCCCGGGCAATAGAAGAGGAGGCAGGAGGCAGTGCAGAGGCGGGGAAGCTAAAATCTCGGGATTTTCACATCAAAAGCATGTCTGTTTCAGACATATCAGGGACAGATGTAAAAAAAAACACAGATTTTTACATACTGTCCCTGGTTTTACAGAGCCTGGCAACCCTGATGGGGCCCCCTAGTGGCATGGGGCCCTCGGGCACTGCCCGAGTGCCTCAATGGTCAGTCCGCCCCTGCCAGCATATCTCTCCTACCTCACTACCATTAATGGAATGGGGTCCCACCAAGCACCTAACACAGATTCCATACATGCTCCGCATTAACTCTTTCTCTTCTGTACTTCTGCATAGACCAAGAACCCCTGTAGCATTGATCTTCTCATGTTGCTATGAAGAAAAACTGCTCAATGAGAAAAGTTGACAAAAACTCCCTCGTTGCAAGAGGTTGTCCCACTCCCACCTGTCACAGGCACACACTTCAGGACAGACTGCTTGGTAAACTTCCACTACCCATGGTAAGCACTTGCTTTACTCTGCACCACCTTACTCCTGCAGTGATGTCTTCATTAGTGTTGAGCGGAATACGCCATATTCGATTTCGCGATATTGCGCGAATATATAGAAGAATATTCGCGAATATTCGCAAATATCGAATATTCGTGATATTTTATCCAAAAAAATATTTGGCTAATGTGAAAATGATTGCGAAATTCTCATAAACGGAGATCATTTCCTGTATTACTAAACTAATATGCACTAAACACTAAGGGCCAGATTCTCAGAGGCGTTACGACGGAGTATCTCAGATACCCCGTCGTAACGCCTTTTTTTTGTCCTCGTATCTATGCGCGTGATGCTTAGCATCACTTTTGCATAGATACGCTTCTACATCCGACAAGTGTAAAAGCATTACACTTTCGGATCGTAGGTGTAATGACAACTCCGGCCACTAGGTGGCCTTTACGTTGTTTTTTCATTTGCATATGCAAATGAAGTAGTACGCCGATTCTCGATCGCTTTTACGCCGCCCCGTCGTCGCGTACGTCGTTTTCGTTCGCGTAAGGTTACCCCAGCTTCTATGTGGAGTAACCTTACGAGGTCCCGTCGGATGCCGTCGTGTCCCGTCGGATGCCATGTTAAGTATGGCCTCGGGACCGCGTCGTGTTGTGCGTCGTTTACGTCGTTTGCGTACGTCGATTCTCAATGGGGCTGGCGTACGCTGCGATTACGTCGTTTACATTGAGAAAATGTGACGTCCTTTGGAGCATGCGCACTGGGCTTTTTCCCCGGCCGGCGCATGCGCAGTTCGTTCGACGCGGGGGCGCGCTTAATTTAAATACAAGCCGCCCCATTTGAATTGCGCGGGTTTACGCTTGGCGATTTACGAGACGCCAACGCAAACTACGGAGCAAGTGCTTTGAGAATAAAGCACTTGCTCTAGTACGCAGCGGCGGCGTAGTGTAAATGGCTTACGCTACGCCGCCGAATATATATGAGAATCTGGCCCTCACTCTACACTAACTCTACTTAAAAGAAAGGAGAATAAGGGGGCAAAACAAGGGCGGAGAAGATAATCGCGCAATATTCCTATTGCGCGATTATCTTCTCCGCCCTTCTTTTGCATCAGAGCCAATCAGAATAACTCGAATATTCGGCAAAAGGAATATTGCGCGATTATCTTCTCCGCCCTTCTTTTGCATCAGAGCCAATCAGAATAACTCGAATATTCGGCAAAAGGAATATTGCGCGATTATCTTCTCCACCCTTCTTTTGCATCAGAGCCAATCAGAATAACTCGAATATTCGGCAAAAGGATGATTGCGCAATATTACTTTTGCCGAATATTCTAGTTATTCTGATTGGCTCTGATGCAAAAGAAGGGCCGAGTAGCTGATGCGATTCTTTTATGTTGCCAAAAATTCGCAATGCGAATTTTCGGCAACATAAAAGAATCGCATCAGCTACTCGGCCCAGGGTCTCTCTCTAATTATACCAGCAATGCTTTTAGACGTTGATGGAGATCACTAGGATGTGATCTGTTTTAAAAATAAATTTGAAAAAATATGAATATTCGCCGCAATATTCGAGTTATTCGAGTTATATGCAATATTCGTAGCGAATATTCGCAATGCGAATATTCGTGAGCAACACTAGTCTTCATACCCTAAAGACAGCCCCGAAGTAAGGGGAACCCAGGCGCAGGGGCCACATGACTGGGGGAACACTGTGTGGAGCGCACACAGGAAGAGGAAATGGCTGGTAAAAAGTCCGGCCGGGGGGCGGGGCTTAGGCACATGAGGAGGGTCACATAAAAGGAGGAGGGGGCGGGGCCAGTCATTCGGGAGTCATCTGCAGTTGTGGTAACAAACAGGCTGTTTTTCCTGTATTGTTACCTCAGCTATGGATCAGCTGGAGGGCATGCTGGAGTGGCTCCTGCTGCGGCCAGACTAAATGGGGCTCAATGGCATGAGGAGCGGCTGGATTGCTACTGGCGGGCCCGGGTGAAGGTACGTTCTGAGAAACCCCCCCCCTGCCCCCCCTCGCCGCGCTGGGCCAGGCGTTCAAGGCCGCCGACTGTGATACAGCCCTGGGGGTTTCATCGGGTGTCAGTCAGCGGGGGAGTAGCCCACATGCACCCCCCCTCCCCGGGGGGGCAAAAAACGGCAGGCGGCTTCGTGTGAGGCTGGTAAGAAGGCAAGGCAGCAAGGAAAAGCGCGTCGGCGGGTGTCATCCCCGTCGCCTGGCAGGGCATCTCGGGGGACTTCTGGAGCGGTGGCGTAGGCGGGTACTCCCGCCCCCGCGTGTCGCTTCACGGCGGGGGAGATCGGGGTGTGCGGCTGGGAGCCCATCAACCAGAGCGGCTGCAGCTATCCAGGGGGAAGCGGAGGTCCAAGGCGTTGTGACGACAGCGATTCGGGAGCGGCTGCTGCTGGATCGCAGGGGGGCTCTGTGGGGGAGATCGTTAGACGTGGTGCGGCCTGATCGCAGGGCTTCTGGCTTCTAATTGGGCAGTGGATCGGTGGCCTTGTCGGCGGGCTCTGCGTCTCTTGCGGTGCAAGGGGATCAACGTCGGAGGGTGAACTGTCGGACACGGACTCGGATGGTCTAGAGGAAGTAGCGGGCCCGTCGGGGCGTCAGCTGGGAGCTGGAGCAACGGCCAGTCGGACAGTTTCCACTGGGCAGCAGGGTAAGTCGTCCTTTATATCACTGTCTGTTGTGTCTTCTGCAGCTGTTTCTTCTCCCCCTCCTTCCCTTACACTTCTTTCTGCTGTCACTGCTGGGGGTTCTTTGCCGGGGGGGGGGCGTTGGGTTCTGGTGTACTTCAGTTGGGTGGGGTGTCTCTGCCAGTGGGGGGGGGTCCCTGATGCGGGTGCGCTGTTGCTGCAGAAGCTGCTGTCATCCTTATTAAATGGTTGCAGGCCCCTGGTTGATGGGGGCCCGTTGGGCCCGCTCCGGCTGTCGCAGTACCTTCTTCGGCTGCGTGGTTGGTTCCGCCCGGGGTCGGGCTGGCTAATCCCAGTGCTGTGTGTGTTGGTTCAGGCCCTAGGCAGTTCTGTTGGGGGGGGGTGGGGACTGTTCAGTTAGCGGGTGTGGGGACGGTGTCCGCGTCCCGGGTTGGCACGGGGGTGTTGCCACCTCTGCCAGCGCCACCGGTAGACGGTCCAGCTGAGGGTGTTTCTCCTGCTGGGGCTACTCCAGGTGGGGCGGTGACGGACATGGTGTCAGGTTTAATGGCGGACGGGGTAAGGTTGGCGGACTCGGCTCGGTGCGAGGTTTATCTGTGTTATGATGCGCCTCTGGGGGCTCATTTGAGGGTTGAGGTGAAGGAGCGGATTTGGAAGGGGGAGTATGTGGAAATAATTTCGCTGCTCCCCCTCGAAGTTTAATTTAGATAAAGTGATGCCAGACGAGAGCAAGAAGGAGGAGGAAGAGAAGCGGCGTTATCGCCTGATTCCTCGTACCTTTGCGAATTGGGAGCATGCGTTTTACATTCTAGCTAGCGTGACTGGGATAAAGCAGCTGGACCAGTGCACGGGTTTATTTTGTTACATTCTGCGCTATGATGAGCAGTTTCGAAAGAAAAAAACTGTTCGTCCGGAGATACGGTGGAACCAAAAAGATATCGCCCTGTGGATGAGACTAATGACTCAGGCCAGGGTTGTGCCGCAGCCCTTTCGGGAGGGGGCCAGGGGTGCTCGGGCTTCCTTGCTGCCGGCCGAAAAACGCAGGGGTTTCTATTGGCAGTACAACTAGGGCTCCTGTAAGTTTGGAGGATCGTGTTGCTTCAGGCACGAGTGCTCCGGTTGTGGGGGAGCCCATCCCTTGTTGAAGTGTTTTAAGAGAGGAAAGAGGTTTGGTGACGCTGGCAAAAGGGAGGACGTCGGTGAGGGTGGACAAAATGGTGCCGTGCCTAAGTAGATACCCGAATAGGGTAGCTGCGCCGGCGTTGTCATTGGGCTTTAAGGATGGTTTCCCGATTCCGAGCATTTGGGTGTTATACCTTCCATGGCGGCTAACCTTAAGTCTGCGTTGACTCGCCCGGAGGTGGTGACTGTTAGGCTCCAGAAGGAGGTGGGTTTGGGCATGATGGCGGGGCCATTTGAGGCCCCGCCCACGGGAGACTTGATGGTGTCACAGCTGGAGTGGTTCCTAAACGGGAGCCGAATCAGTTTTGATTCATCCACCACCTATAGTACCCGAAAGGGGGCTTGGTGAACGAGGCCATTGATCCGGCATTGTGTACAGTGTGCTATGCATCTTTTATTGAGGCGGTGCGGTGGGTTCAACGTTTGGGCAGGGGGCCTGGTTGGCCAAGACCGCCATTGAGTCGGCCTTTCGGCTCTTGCCGGTGCATCCAGACAGTGTGCGGTTGTTGGGATGTTGTTGGGAGGGTCAGTATTTTGTGGACCTGTGTTTTGCCCATGGGCTGCGCCATCTCGTGCCCATATGTTGAGATGTTCAGTTCTTTTTTGGGAATGGGTGGTTCGGGACCTGTCGGGTTTGGCCTCAGTGTTGCACTATCTAGATGATTTGATGCGTTTTCACTGCGACAATTTGGGTGTGGTTCAGGCTATTTCTTCATTTTCAGCTTCGTCGATGCCAGTGGTTCGTTTGCTACGGGCTTTGGTTTTAAAATGCTTGGCTTTGAATATCGTTATTTGTGCTGTGCATGTCCCCGGGGTCAACAATGAGGTGGCTGATGCACTCTCTCGTTTGCGGTGGGACAGGTTCCGGCAGCTGGCTCCGGAGGCGGATCGGGTGGGGGTTCCGTGCCCCAGTGGCTTGTGGGGCCTCGTGTGGGGGCGGTGATGGAGTTGGTCCGGAGGTCAGTAGCTGACTCCACCTGGAGATCATATGAACGGGTGTGGCAGGAATGGCATAGTTTGGTGAGTAAGCTTGGGGTGGGGTTCTCGGCTGAGGACGGGTTACATGTACTGTTGTATTTTTTAGGTAAGTGTTGTGAGGAGGGGGTGTCAGTTTCCTCCTTGAACACAAAGATGTCGGGCTTGGCATTCCTGTTTCAGTTGAATGGTGTTGAGGATGTGACCAAGTCGTTTGTGGTCTGCAAGGCTTTGCGGGGTTACCGGAAAGGTCGCATGCGTCCGCATTCTAGGAGGCCGGTTTCTCTTCACATGTTGGAGTCGTTTGTTGGTGTTTTGCAGGTGGTGTGTTCTTCACCTTTTGAGGCTCGTTTGTTTCGGGCGGCGTTTGTGTTGGCTTTTTTCGGGGCTTTGAGGGTTGGTCAACTGGTTAGCCCTTCTAAAAAGGTACCGGGTGGATTGCATGTGTCCGATGTGCGTGTCCTCGCTGACTCGGTTACGTTGCTTATTCGCAGGTCACAAAACGATCAAGTGGGCAAGGGCACCAAGGTGATCCAGGGTAAGGTGCCGGGGGCTCGGGGTTTGTCCGGTGGAAGTTGTTTGCGAATGGTTGGGTTTGCGCCCACCAGGGGTGGGCCCGTTCCTGGTTCATGCGGTTGGGCTTCCGTTGACCAGGTACCAATTTGGGGCAGTTTTTCAAACGTAGTTTGGTGGCAGGTGGTTTCTGTTCAGTGGAGTATTCCTCTCATTCTTTTCGGATCGGGGCAGCGACAGAAGGCCCGCGGTGGGGCTTGTGAGATGAGGTCCTGCAGCGGATCGGTCGCTGGGAGCCCCGCCGGTTCAGGTTGTATGTGCGTCCGCAGCTTTTGTGAGGGGGTGGGAGGTCAACGTTACTTTCTTTTCCTGTTCGTCAGTGTTCGTGATTTTGTTGGTCAATTCTTTGTCGGGGTGTGGTGTGCTGGGTGGTGGTTTGTCTGTTCAGTGTTGATTCTCTGTTCTGGTGTTCCCTGTTCTTTTCATGCTCGGTGTGCTTGGTCTGGATCTTGGTTCACTCCTATGTTCATTGGTCAGGAGTGAGGGCAGGCAGTTGGGTTTTTCGCGGGAGTAGGCTACTGTCCGTTGGATCGGCATCCCTGGTATGCTTTGGTCCAGGGTGGTGCCGGAAGTTCAGCATTATGCTAGGCTGGACAGGGCCCCGGAAGTGCTATTGCTGCATTTCGGGGGCAATGACCTGTGCGTTAGAGCTTCCCGAGATCTGATTCGGGTCATCAAGTGGGACTTTATGCACCTCAGGAGCGCATTCCTCGACACGTTGGTGGTTTTGGTCCGAAATGGTGGGGAGGTTGGCCTGGAGAGGCGCTCGGCCTGTAGACAGGGTTAATTGGGCCAGGATTAAGGCCAATAAGGCCGTCTCTAAGTTTGTCGCCCATCACGGGGGGTTGGTGGTTCGCCATTGCGAGCCAAAAAAGGGAGTTCCCCCTTTTTCCTCAGGGGTGACGGGGTGCACTTGACCCCTGTGGGCATTGACTTGTGGGTCCTGGGGCTCCAGGACGGGTTGCAACGGGCCTTAGGGCTGTGGCGGGCCGCACACGTGTGAGGTGTCACTGTATGCGTCTGTGGCATTGGTTTTGGGGCTCCTGAGAATTGGGTGGGGGTGGTATAGAGATATAAGATCGATATACCTGAGATGGTTGGTAGGAGTTGGGGCCTGTCATGGGATGGGCACCTTCCCTATCCGGTTAGGTGGGGGCTACTGGCAATCGGGCTGAAGAGTAAATGAAGGAGGAAGCTATGGTCTCTTGAGCTTATGACGTACGGCTAGAGGCCCGGACACTTTCTGTTGGAGGACAGCCCATTGCCTTGCACTTTTTATTTCCCTTTCTCTCAGGAACCTTTGTGTCTACAGTTTTGTGTCTACAGTGTTGTGTCTACAGTGGTTGTTGTTTGGGTTAATTTATTCAAAAAGAATGTTGGTAAATGTTAAAAAGTTTATACGGTTATATATATTTTAAAATGGTTGTTTAAAAGTTAATTTTATATTTACCTTTTGGATTTAATAAAGGGGCCTTTGTTGGCCATTTAATCCAGAAGGTGTCGAGTGTTTAATGTAGGTGGTTAAGAGGTGGGTGGTTGGTTATTTAGCAAACACTAGTAGTACACCAGTCATGTGCTTTACTAACCCACGCTGTAGTGTAGACTCTGTGTGGTGCTGGTTTCTTGCATACAGCCCTTTATTAACGTCAGACCAGGCAAAGGACACTTTCAAAAGCTTTACTGAAACAAAGTTTTATAATGTTCCTAATCCCTAACTCAGGCTCGTGGCTGCCCCAGAGTTCATGGTGGCGGTATCTGTGGCTGGTCTCTTTAGGGCGGACTGCAGGTCCCAGCAATCCCCCTACATGGTGGATGTGACAGAAGGCAGGCTTGCTCTCCAAGGTGGAACTGTTCCCCCTTCTCTCTTATCTGTAAGCAGTTGGAGATTTCATGCTATGGCTTGTCTGTGTCTTCTTGCCCATGCAGCAGACTGAGTCTGTCTGGGCAGAGCCCTCCCACCTTTTATTAAGAGCACATGGAGAGAGTCAGAGCACAGCAAAAAGTGTGGGAAACCAGATTTATTTTGTTTTTGCATTTATTGAACAGATATAACAAAATGGCATATTTAGCAGACCAAAAGGGAGTAAATGGTAGAAGTTTATTGTTAGGGTTTACATACACTCTAATAGATGGGGATTATTGAAGAGATGTTTTGAACATGTTAGCAAGCTGACATTAAACAATAAGTATAGTTTTATTTAAGCAGGATTTTTTTTCTAGTTTTCAGAGGGGGGAGGTTAGAACCTCTTTCTGATTTTATTGTTTCTTTGTCCTTGATGTGAAGATGGACTTGTGTCCTTTTTCAACCTATGTAGCTGTACATACACAGCTCAGCATACATTTACAGCACAGCTCTGTCCCATATCGATCCACCTTGCATGCATGGAAGTGACCCAGCCAATCAAACAGTCAAAGAGTTCAAAACCAGAAGGAAGACCAGGAGAAGATGGAAACATCTGTGGTGGATAGAAGCGCTGACACTGCAGCACTGGAGATGATCATTTTACAGATAAGTCTGCTACAATGTGCTAATATGCTGTTCACACTAGCACATTACAGAATAAAGGTCCTTGAACCCATTTTATGTTATTTTGTTTTAGTTTTCTTTTCTGTGGAGGTTTATTTTTGCTACTACACTGGATCTGAGCACCACAAACAAAAATTATATTTTAATTTCACGTTTATGTAGCCAAGTACTGAGCCTCTCCAGTCCTAATGGACAGCTATAATCCCTCTGTGTAACGTGGGTTACAAGCAGGCCCGGATTTACTCTCTTTGCCGCCCCAAGGCTGGGCCCTTCAATGACGCCCACACACACACACACACATCATCACATAGGGGGCTTCTGAGCTCCCCCCCCCCCCCCATGTGATAGAATTGAGGTAAAAATAAAAAAAAAATAATTACATAAAAAAAAAGTGAAATACAGTACTTAGAACTCCGTCCATCCAAAGGTTTACATGTTGCATTTTAAAAGCAGCAGACTTCTGTCAGATTAGCAAACTTGTGAGATCAGCAGGCTTGCCGCTGCTTTTAAAACTCAACATGTAAACAGTCAGACAGAGTTCTAAGTACTGTATTTCACTATAGAACCTCAGTTTACTGTAATAAAAAATAAAAATAAAAAACTTCAGGGGGTGTACAAAGATGTCCGCTTGTCCCCTTCTCAAGGTATCCTTAGGGTGGAGGAGTGCAGAGTGTAGCAAGATTTTGGTGATTCGTCACATTCGGACACCCATCACAGTTTTAGTGTGCTGTTTTGTCGTAAAAGTGTTGGAAAGCATATGGCGTTGCGCATTTTTTAGCGGAACGTCACTTCCGGAGCAAACTGTGATGGGTAGCCATATGTGACGAGACAAGGGGCGAATGCTTTTCTCAATTCAGCCCGGCCGGTATTTTTCTGATTAAGGTCCCCCAGCAGATAAGGACCCCCTGTACTGCGCAGGTGCGGCGCTTGCACATTACGAACCTCAACGGAGCCGCCAAAATTAGCCAAAGATGTAGAGCTAAGAGTCAGCTCTACACCACGCCTGCGCAATGACTATGACACATGTCCGCACGCTCTCGTTACTAGTGCTACTCTGCGAGGGGCGGGGGTGATTTTAGCAATAAAGTACATGTCTTATCGGGAGTGTTAAAACAAATGGAGGGTGGGTTTTGCAATGTTGATGAGCGGGTTTTGCAATGGGGTTAAGTCATAAGCATAATAAAAATAAACTGTGACAAGTATTGAAATTGTCCATCAACATTGAACTGCTCACCCTTATCATCTCTGTCCAGCATTTTAAAATACTGCCTCTTTTGTGAGTTAAATGGTTCGTGCAAATTCGCCCATCAACATTGCAAAACCTGCCCTCCATTTTTTTAACACGCCCCGCTAAGATGTGTACTTTATTGCTAAAATCACCCCCGCCACTTGCAGAGTAGCACTAGGTTCGGGAGCGCGCAGCATGTGTCATAGTCATTGTGCAGGCACCGTGAAGAGCTGACTTTCAGCTCTACATCTTCAGAGTACAAGGAGTCCTTATGCAGCGGAGGACCTTTTTCGGCAGGACACCGGGACAACAGGATTTTTTCACCCCCCTGTTGCCGAGGTACCGTCCCTGCACCCACTGCCGCCCTGAGGCCTGGCCTCTGTGGCCTTGTCAGGAATCTGGCCCTGGTTACAAGGCATAGTGGGTGAAATGTAAGGTAGAATAATGGGGCCAGACACTTTTTGAATGCAAAGAGACTTATTTTCTCTTGAACGGAACTGTGGGAGAGAGGGTTAGGGCCAGGACACCCTTCAGTAGTTGCAATGTTAATTAGTAGACTCCAAGACTTCCATAGGTTATTATGCAGGGAAAGGCACACAGCCAGACACCACGTCTGCATGTGTAGAAACGCTGTCTCCTATGGCAACAATCTTGAACAGTTTCTAACAAAAGTTGTAATAAATTATTTTGCTTCCTCCACAATCTCCTTTTTAGATCTTCACTCAACTGAGCTCCCAGTCTATCACTTAGACCCGCTGATCCTCTGCCACTGGATCTCCTGAGCTTTTCCAATCACAATTTTTATAGAGCTTTCTTTTGGTGGTATTTAATCACCTCTGCGGACGGCACTTTTTATTTTTTGCGCTATGAATGTGTTTACATTCACGCTTTTCTGTCTGTTAAATAGAGCCATTATGAACGGTAACCAGAACGAGCTTTTCATAACTTGAAACGTCGTTAAAACCCACACACGACCATTTTTTACAATATTTTTTAAAGGACTTTTTGCGGCACTGCGTCGTTTTATAATTGCGCGGTCGTGCGACGTGGCTCCCAATTGGCGTCCTTTTTTCCCCACAAATAGAGCTTTCTTTTGGTGGTATTTAATCCATTTTTTGCGCTAAAACAAAAATAGAGCCACAATTTTGAAAAAAATTCAATATTTTTTACTTTTTGCTATAATAAATATCCCCAAAAATATATATAATTTTTTTTTTTCCTCAGTTTAGGCCGATACGTATTCTTCTACCTATTATTGGTAAAAAAAAATCGCAATAAGCGTTTATCGGTTGGTTTTCGCAAAATTGATAGCGTTTACAAAATAAGGGATAGTTTTATTCCATTTTTATTAACAATTTTTTTTACTACTAATAGCGGCGATCAGCGATTTTTTTCGTGACTGCGACATTATGGCGGACACTTCGGACAATTTTGACAAATTTTTGGGACAATTGTCATTTTCACAGCAAAAAATGCATTTAAATTGCATTGTTTACTGTGAAAATGACAGTTGCAGTTTGGGAGTTAACCACAAGGGGGCGCTGTGGGATTTGAGTGTTCCCTGTGTGTGTTCCCTGGGTGTGGCTGTAGGTGTGATGTCATCGATCACGTCCCCCTATAACAGGCATGACGCGATCGATGCTGCGGCCACAGTGAAGCACGGGGAAGCCGTGTTTACACACGGCTCTCCCCGTTCTTCAGCTCCGGGGACCCGATCTCCGCACTCCAGCGGCGATCGGGTCCGCGAGTCCCGCGGACCTAATCCCGGAGCTTCGGACCGGGTCACGGTAGCGCGCTGCGGGCGCGCGCCCGTGACCCACGGCTGGGTACTAGAAACCAACGTATATATACGTTCATGTGCCCAGCCGTGCCATTCTGCCGACGTAAGTGTGCAGTAGGCGGTCCTTAAGTGGTTAAAAACGTTGTGAAAAAACAGAGCATGTACGAAATTTTTAATGGCCATTTTTGGTTGTGAAAAATGCTCTGAAGCCCACACACGATCGTTTTTAATGACGTGGCATAAGACTGGGATGCCATTCATGTGTGTGTTAAGGCAGGTGCCCCAATACTTTTTGTAAATATGTAGCTGTACTTCATTCACTAACCCCTTGGGCGAATTCCCTTTCAAAGTTCAACTTCTTTTGCAATGTGAACAGCCTACAGGACTTGCCTTTAGAAAATCAACCTAAACGATTATATTCAAGCAAATGTGCAAGCACATACTGAATATATTGTATTTTTAGAAAGTTTTACTTTTAGGAGAATTAAATGCCTTTTTAAAAACAGGTATTCCTTCCACCTTGTTTTTTTTTTTTTTTTAAATGTTTAGTACAATTTAGGGAATACATTTCCCAAAGTGGGAATAAAGGCCCTTTGTATCAAAGTGTTCTTACAAACAAATGAAGTTACTTCTATTCAGCCTCCACTCAGCATCAGTCCAGCCCTGAAACGTTGAATCTGACTATGGGAAATAAAACTATTTTCAAGGATTAAGTTATATTGAGGATTTTAATCTCTAGCTACTGAGTTAACCACTTACTGACAGTCATCTCATTAGGCTAGAGCCACACTGGACATTTTTAGTAGTTTCAGCATACTCAAATTGCTAGTAAATAATAACTACGAGTACCAATTGTTGGCTAAACTGAACAAATAGCTACTTTTAAAGTAGGCTACACAAGTAGGATGCAGTAGCAATCAGTTTCACATGATCACACAATGCTGTAGTCATGTACGATTCCAGATTGTGGTCAATCTTTAAGCAGCAAAAGACTAAAATCAAGCACGTGGTTTTGCTGATATACACATTACTGTATATACACTACTTGTCTAAAGTTTTAGAACAGTCCAATTTTTTATTGAAATGCACACAGTTTAATGTCTCAATGTACAAATAAAGCATAGAACAAATAAACCACAATCCACTGGACATTAAAAAAAAAAAATCAAAAATCATTTTCTTTAACTAAATGTAATCTAAATTGTTGACTCATTAAAGTAGCCACCTTGTGCATACACTACTATATTACCAAAAGTTTTGGGACACCTGCCTTTACACACACGTGAACTTGAATGGCATCCCAGTCTTGGTCCGTAGGGTTCAATATTGCGTTGGCCCACCCTTTGCAACTATAACAGCTTCAACTCTTCTGGGAAGGCTGTCCACAAGGTTTAAGAGTGTGTCTATGGGAATGTTTGATCATTCTTCCAGAAGTGCATTTGTGAGGTCAGGACCAATTCATCCCAAAGGTGTTCTATTGGGTTGAGGACAGGACTCTGTGTAGGACAGTCAAGCTCCTCCACCTCAAACTCGCTCATCCATGTCTTTATGGACCTTGCTTTGTGCACTCGTCCAAACCATTTGGTGGAGAGGGGATTATAGTGTGGGGTTGTTTTTCAGGGGTTGGGCTTGGCCCCTTAGTTTCAGTGGAGCAAACTCTTAAGGCATCAGCATACCAAGACATTTTGGACTATTTCATGCTCCCAACTTTGAGGCATAAGGCCGCGTACACACGATCGAATATATCTGCTGAAACTGGTCCGACGGACCGATTCAGCAGACATATCCGATCGTGTGTACGGGCTAGCGGACATGTTTTCCCAGTGGACAAATTTCAAATCATGCTTTGAAATTTGTCCGCCGGAGACATGTCCGTCGGATATGTCCGCTGGTTAGTACACTCACCAGCGGACAGAAATCTCCACGCATGCGTCGAATAGATTCGACGCATGCGTGGAAGTATTTTACTTCCTGGAGTGGTGACGTGGTGGTGTCAGTGTCACCTCCATGTCACCGCGTCCTCAGCCCGAGGGGATTTTCGTCCGATGGTGTGTACACGCCATCGGACCAAAATCCGATGAGACATGTCCGCTGAAAACGGTCCGTCGGACACGTTTGAGCGGACATGTTTCATCGTGTGTACGCGGTCTTAGGCATACAAATTAAAAATGGAACAACATTTCACGGTGCTCTCACCACCCATGAAGATCCTGAAAAAATCACTGGCACAAGAGCAACATTATTGGCAGAGCTCTGGTAGGTCAGTCTTTGAAACAACAGATTTACAAAATGGCAGTATTTTTATTCAGTAGCACAGTCTCCAACAGACACATGGGTCCCTCAGGGGCACCAGACTAGCCTTTAAGTGCACACTCTCTACCAGGAAAGATAGCCAGCAGCAGGAACTCACAAACAGTAACTTGTGGCTTATCAGGATTTTCTACCGCACACACTCAGATTGTTAAGGAATTACTGCCAGTTCACAGATTAGAAAACTGGCGATAATTAACCACTTCCCGCCTGGCCAATAGCAGATTTACGGCCGGGAAGTGGTTATGAAATCGTGAATAGACGTTCTCAAACGTCTAGCACGATTTCAATGCCGCGCGCGCCCGTGGGGGCGCGCAGCGCGGCGATCGTTGATGCGGGGTGTCAGTCTGACACCCTGCATCACCGATCTCGGTAACGAGTCTCCGGCGGAGGCTCGCTACCACGTGATCAGCCGTGTCCAATCACGGCTGATCACGATGTAAACAGGAAGAGCCGCCGACGGCTCTTCCTTTACTCGCGTCTGACAGACGCGAGTACAGGAGAGCCGATCGGCGGCTCTCCTGACAGGGGGGGTTCACGCTGATTGTTTATCAGCACAGCCCCCCCTCGTATGCCCACACTACCACCAGGGATGCCCACACTGGCAGGGCAAAAAAAAAAAAAAAAACGTAAAAAAAAAAAAACACACAGGATAAAAATACAAGTAAAAAAAAAAAAAACATGCCAGTCAGTGCCCACACATGGGCACTGACTGGCAACATATACATCAGTGCCACCCTGCAGTGTGCTTCAGTGCCACCCCTCTGTGCCAATACATGCCCAGTGCCCACCTATCAGTGCCCATCTGTGGCACCCATAAGTACCCATCAGTGCCACCCATAAGTGCCGCCAATGAGTTCCAAGTGCCGCCTATGAGTGCCCATTAGTGCCGCCTATGAGTGCCCATCAGTGCCGCCTAAGAGTGCCCATCAGTGCCGCCTAAGAGTGCCCATCAGTGCCGCCTAAGAGTGCCCATCAGTGCCGCCTAAGAGTGCCCATCAGTGCCACCTAAGAGTGCCCATCAGTGCTGCCTAAGAGTGCCCATCAGTGCCACCTATGAGTGCCCATCAGTGTCGCATACCAGCGCCGCCTATCAGTGCCCATCAATGCCACCTCATCGGTGCCCATCAGTACTACCTCATCAGTGCCGCCATATCAGTGCCCGTAATTGAAAGAGAAAACATACTTATTTACAAAAAAGTTAACAGAAAAAAATAAAAATGTATTTTTTTTTCTAAATTTCCAGTCTTTTATTAGTTGTTGCGCAAAAAATAAAAACCGCAGAGGCGATCAAATACCACCAAAAGAAAGCTCTATTTGTGGGGAAAAAAGGACGCCAATTTTGTTTGGGTGCAGTGTAGCATGACCGCGTAATTGTCATTCAAAGTGCGACAGTGCTGAAAGCTGAAAATTGGCTTGGGCGGGAAGGTGCGTACGTGCCTGGTATGGAAGTGGTTAAGGCCAACTTTGAGCTGGCCTACAGAGGTGTGCCAGTGCTCAGGGAGGAATATGTCTATGCTGGGAAACTGTCATGAATGTTACTCTCTTGCCAAAGGGTAAATGTACATACAGAGGTGACATTACCTAAATATAGCTATGCTTATACTTAGAAAATGACAAACTTATAGGGAAGGCAGACCTGATGGCGAGCTGGTTCCAACAGCTGCAACTCCTGTCGGGTAGGAAGAGACTACAAAAACAATGTGTAGCGCTAAAATAAAATAAGAATATGTGATGGATTGATCCACACAAATGGAAATAAACAAAATAACCACCAATAGTGCTCAAAAGAAGTGTCTATAGTATTATAATAGTCTTAAAAAGTCCAGAAAAATCAGTGAAGACGTGACTGGGTGTTGAGATATCCAAAAAATCCACCACCGGTGATAATAATGACAAGGCTTACCAGATGTCAATGACCAAAATAAGTATACACCTATTAGGTCAAAACACGCTTAGTAGAAAGTCAAGGTAGCTTCCGGGGGTACTCTAATGTTGAAACAGAGTAGAGGGATATCAGACATCAGACCGGATAAGTAGGAGACCAGATAAAATGATATTTACATCCAAAAAAGAGTCATCAGATGGATTAGATGACTCAGAGAACCCAATTCAAGATAAAAGAAATAAAAGTGCACGTAGTGTAAATCTGTTTAAAAAATTTTACTGAGCAAATACAAAATTTACACTCACGTTTGGATGAACAATAAGAGCATAAAACAGACAGGCAGTAGGGTCAACTGGTTCCCGACGCGTTTCGTTTCAAAAACATCCTCATGGGTGTAGGGTAGGAAGAGACTGATGGGCAACTGAGAGACTAGTTCCCCATCAGGCGCGCCTTGCCTTTGATGACAGCAATTGACTATAGGGTATACGTAAGCTGCTTTTGGACTGAATAGTGGCTAAGGATTGACCCACTGCCATGCTTTGTCAATCAAAATGAAGGCAAACTTACTGTGGAACTAGTTTCTCAGTTTAAAATCAGGCTGCACCACTCCACTACAAAACATTCCAGTCACATGTCTGCCTGTGAGAGAAGCACAGACGCCACAGAGAGAGCACATTGAGGAAGGTGTTCCATTATGGCCTTTGACAGATTCGTGTACCCAGACGACAATAAAAAACAGACAGGGGTTCTAACTCTGCCCTACTCTATCCAAAACTAAAACAAAAAAAAACTTTAAATATACTTTAATATAAAACTCACATCTTGAAATAGAAGTTTGTGTTTCTTTAGCAGCACTCAAATCAGAAATAATATTGAAGGTCTGTTAGACACAATTTGCAAAGCAAATTGTTTTACCATAACACCTGTATTTATATGAAAGCGGTTTGTGATATGACTGGCCAGTATATGGGAAGACTCTGCAGAACAAGCTCTGACTGAGCACGTTAACAGGTTTAGACCTTTCTGAGCCCTTGTCAAGTGATTGGTGCAGCTGTTTCTCTAATTCTTCCATGAGTTACAATGATTTAATGTCCACCTGCACAGCTTTAGCACTTCCAGCTGTTGTCTGAAAGGTGTGGGATTAAACATTTTGCCTTTTTAAGGAATAAAAAGATGTATGTTTTTATACATATTGGATTAGTTTGCATTTGATTGACTTTTCCAAGTGTAAAAATAAAACCAAGAGCTTGTGTAGAATATCCATATGCGAAATACTATAAAATAACCTAAAATACTTGCTAAAACTAATCTACTTCGACAAGAAGACCAGTTTTACAGTACTATAACATTATTACATCACAGTCAAGAGGTCAAGGTATTTTTTCTAACTTTAGTTTTGATTAATGGGGTGTACCCATATGCAATAGAGCCTGGCCTTCTTATCCAACATCAGTGCCTGACCTCACAAATGCGCTTCTGGAAGAATGGTCAAACATTCCCATAGACACTCCTAAACCTTGTGGATAGCCTTCTCTGAAGAGTTGAAGCTGTTATAGCTGCAAAGAGTAGATATTCTCATCGCTGGACCCCGGTGGAGAGGAGATCACTCGTCACCAGTGTTGAGCGGAATACACCATATTCGATTTCGCGATATTTCACGAATATATAGAAGAATATTCGCGAAATATTCGTTAATATCGAATATTCGTGATATTTTATCAAAAAAAAAATTTGCGAAATTTCGCTAATGCGAATGCGAAATTGATTGCGAAATTCTCGTCCGCGCATGCGCATGCGCGCGAACAACACATTATTATGCTGGGTATTCTGGTACATGACTGAGCCAGATCACTAAGCAATTTTTCTCTTCCCTCTGTTTTATTTTGCTATTATATAGATTTCTTTTAAAAACGGCAATGCTGCAGCTCAATTGTCTCTGTTGCCTAAAGCTTTCACAGCAAGATTGTTTATATGACTAGCAAAACCAGGTAACATTTGCCTTTCCTGTACAAACTTCTAAAATGACAATTTAAAGTTGTAAGCCACTGTTTATAAATTTACTTTCTAATAAATCCTTTCGATTTACTTGTACATTCTATTTTATTTTTTTTCCTACGTTCCTGTCATAAGGTAATTTCTACTTTTCATACTATATACTTGTTAGCCCTTTAAGTGAATTAATCTGTTCCTATTGGTTGCTATGGAGGTTGCTAACCTCTGACAACTGTGGTAGGAGAACTCTGATTGGCTCTGATGCAAAAGAAGGGCAGAGAAAGTATTCGCGAATATTCGTAATACGAATATTCGCATTGCGAATATTCGGCAACATAAAAGGATCGCCTCAGCTACTCTAATCATACCAGCAATGCTTTTAGACGTCGATGGAGATCACTAGGATTTGATCTGTTTAAAAATAAATTTGAAAAAATATGAATATTCACCGCGATATTCGATTTATTCGCGAATACTCGAATATGCAATATTCGTAACGAATGTTCGCAATGCGAATATTCGTGAGCAACACTACTCGTCACTGGATGCCGACAACCTTGGAGCCCCCGGGATTGAGAGTGGATTACCACCGCTGGATTTTTTATTTTATTTTTAATAGGACTTTTTTTTCACGATCGGTGTGTGTGTGTGTGTGTTTTTACAACTATTTACACTTCCTACAATGTACCCCATTACCAATTCACAAAGGGGGGGGCCAGGATTTGGGGGTCCCCTTTTTTCCAGATTCTGATAAGCCCCCCGCCCGCAGACCCCCACAACCACCGGCCAGGGTTGTGGGGATGAGGCCATTCTCCCCATGTTGAGGGCATGTGCCCTGGTACGGTTCAGGAGGGGGGCGCTCTCTGCCCCCCCTCTTTTCTGCGGCCGGCCAGGTTACGTGCTCGGATGAGGGGTCTGGTGTGGATTTTTGGGGGAACTCCACACCATTTTTTTTTTTAATTTGGGGTGGAGTTTCCCTTAAAATCCACACCAGACTGAAGGGTCTGGAATGGATATTTGGGGGGAACCCCACATAATTTTTTTTTAAATTGACGGCGGGGTTCCCCTTAATATCCACACCACACCTAAAGGGCCTGGTAATTAAATTTGGGGGGACCCCAGACAGTTCTAAGTGCGGGAAAACATGCGCTATTTCACATGCTTACTTTACACCCCCCCTAGGTACGAAATTTAAAGGAATATTTCACTTTTATTGTTTCACTTTAAGCATTATTAAATTCACTGCTCCCGAAAAAAAACTGCAGTTTTTAAAACTTTTTTTTGCATTGATACATGTCCCCTGGGAGAGGACCCAGGTCCCCAAACACTTTTTAGGACAATAACTTTAAAATTAGCACTTTAGATTTCTCCCATAGACTTTAACAGGGTGTTACGCAGCTTTTTGAATTTGCCGCGAACACCCCAGATCGACTCAAACTCAAAGCTCATCCCTACTCTTTATCAGATTGAAGGATGCTGAGTGGGAAGATGCTAACAGGGACCCCAATGGCTCAAATTTTGGCTAGTTCATCAGGAACCAGCCAAAATGAGATTTGTGTATGCCCAGCTGTAGGCTTCATGTACACTGCTGCTGGTAAACGGATGTTTAGGAGCAATTGGGTGTTTTTTTCAACTGCCCCTGAACTCTTTAGTACATGTACACAGGGTTGTTTATAGTTGTTTATAGGCAGTTGAGTTTATAAGCATTTTTTGGAAAGCAAAAAAATGCTTTCAGTACGGAAATTTAGAGGCATTTGAAACGCCAAACGCTGGTAACAGCTTGTAAACGTGGTAACCCGTGTTTAGCCGCATTTCTTTACAGGTGTTTTTCATTTTTTAATATTTGAAAAAAATGCTTCTAAGCAACTAAATGCAGCATGTAAACACGGCAAAACAGATGTTTTTAAGCACCTGTTACTATCTGTCAAGTTAACCACTTAAGGACCGCCTCCTGCACATATACTTTGGCAGAATGGCACGGCTGGGCACATGCACGTAATGGTACATCCTGTTCTAGTGCCCAGCCGTGGGTCGCGGGCGTGCGCCCGCATCGCGCTCCCGTGACCCTTTCCGAAGCTCCGGGACCACGGGACTTGCGGACCTGATCACCGCTGGAGTCCGGCAATCGGTACCCGGAGCTGAAGAACGGGGAGAGCCGCGTGTAAACACGGCTTCCTCGTTCTTCACTGTGGCGGCGTCATCGATCGCGTGATCCCTTTTATAGGGATACACAATAGATGACGTCACACCTACAGCCACACCCCCCTACAGTTGTAAACACACATTGGGTCACACATAACCCCTTCAGCGCCCCCTTGTGGTTAACTCCCAAACTGCAAATGTCATTTTCACAATAAACAATGCATTTTAAATGCATTTTTTGCTGTGAAAAAGACATGGTCCCAAAAATGTGTCAAAATTGTCCGAAGTGTCCGCCATAATGTCGCAGTCATGAAAAAAATCGCTGATCGCCGCCATTAGTAGTAAAAAAATAAATTAATAAAAATGCAATAAAACTATCCCCTAATTTGTAAACGCTATAAATGTTGCGCAAACCAACCGATAAACGCTTATTGTGATTTTTTTTTTGTACCAAAAATAGGTAGAAGTATATGTATCAGCCTAAACTGAGGAAAAAAATGTTTTTATATATTTTTGGGGGATATTTATTATAGCAAAAATTAAAAAATATAGATTTTTTTTCAAAATTGTCGCTCTATTTTTGTTTATAGCGCAAAAAATAAAAGCCGCAGAAATGATCAAATAACACTAAAAGAAAGCTCTATTTGTGGAAAAAAAAGGATGCTAATTTTGTTTGGGAGCCACGTCGCACAATCGCGCAATTGTCTGTTAAAGCGACGCAGTGCCGAATCGCAAAACCTGGCGGGTCCTTTAGCTGCCTAAAGGTCCGGGTCTTAAGTGGTTAAGGCATCCAGGAGATGATGCAAAAACCCTGTGTACATTAAGCCTTAGTCTGAGCTGTCCACAGAACTTTATGTATATGAACTGTCAGGACCGTGTAGTGCTCCTGCTCCATCACAGCTGCTGGTCTCATTCCATTATCCTGGTTTTGGCTGTGATGTATTCTTAGGCCGCGTACATACGACCAAATAAATCTGTTCAAATCGGTCTGACAGACCGATTTGATCAGATTTGTCTGCTGGGCTATTTTGGTTTGATCGCTGTACGTACGATCAAACCAAAATCAGCAGACAGCGCGGTGACGTGGCGATGACGTTGATGCCGCCACGTCACCGCACCAGGAAGTAAAACACTTCCGCGCATGCGTCGAATCCATTCGACGCATGTGCGGGTAGATATGTCTGCTGGTTAGCGTACTAACCAGCAGACATATCGGACGGCCAGATTCCCAGCAGACAGATTTTAAAGCATGCTTTAAAATCTGTCTGCTGGAAAAATCTGTCTGTCCACCCGTACACACGATCGAATCTGTCTGCTGAAACGGTCTGTCAGACCGTTTCCAGCAGATAGATTTGATCGTGTGTACGCTGCCTTACTGTCTGCTTGTTCACCCGCAAGGTGATTGAAGTAGCCAGTCTCTGGGTGTTGACCAAACCTGATTTAAGCCAGCCAAGCTTGCATTCCGATGCTTGTGATATTGTGTTTAACACATGCGTCAAGCTCCCTGGTTGTCTGCCCTGTCTGCTAGTTTGGATCCCCTTTTGACAACCTGGGATCGGATCAGAACTCTGCCAGCCTTTTGACTACAGATTTGACCCTGACTATTCCAAACCTTGTCTGCCTTGTACCTGCACTGTCATTGAACTACTCTGCATGACTGCCAACCTCAAGTTTGCTGTGCCCAGCATGGTGGCCATACACTATAGCATTTTGTATATGCCCTGGGGGCAACCGAGTACTGGTAGGCCTGCTAGCCTTATAAGGGAAGGAAGCTGCTATAGGTAAATAACCCAGAAGCTATTTATAATGCCTGACCACCTGCATTAGGGGTAATAGTGACATTATCACAAGCCTTTAACAAGAAAAAATGTCTGTGAAGATGGACTCCTCACAGGCTAATTTTTTTTTTCCGCGGAGGAGCTTTGCAAATGGACACACCAAGTCCAGGAACTGTCTGTGCATGTGAACGCACCTCCAGCAATAACGCAGGAACCAAAGCACGAAGTTAACCTGTCTGACCTTTTTTTCTGGTGAACCCGATATGTTTTCCAACTTTAAAAATAGTTGTATGCTATACTTTAAGCTTAGGCCACACTCTTCTGGTTCTGAAGCACAACGGATTAAACTGATTACTACATGGTCAGAGGGGGAGCTCCAGTCTTGGGGTTTTAGTCGCCCTCAGATGACCCAGTCTGAGGGTCAGTCAAAGCATTTTTCAAAGCCATGGGTTTACTCTGTGATGATCCTGGTCTTGACCACTCAGCAGAAATTAACCTTATGTCATTATGCACTCCTGAACAATACTGGCACTGGGCACCTGACTCAGGGTAGAATGACCCAGTTCTAAGAAGCCAGTGCTTCAGACTCCATCAAGGACTCCTTAGTACACTACCCTGAACCAAAGTCATTGAATGAACCTATGCAAGTAGCCAATGCGTATAAACAGGCGTTTACAGGAAAGGCATACTGAGAGTTTTGTTTCTCTGCCCTCTAGTTCTTCTCCATCAGACCTTTGTGCTCTCAACCTCTCCAGGAAGTACATGCAAATTTGTTCTACTTATTTATCCTCTGGGGAAAAGGCTAGAAGAAGATCCCAGGGACTCTGCTTTTACTGTGGTGACCAACTGCTCCAATAAGCCTGAAGTCTAGTGCGGGTGAGTCCTGCTTCTCTATACTATACGGTGCCAGGTTCCCCCCGAGACAAACTATTTGTTCCTGTGCAACTTAGGTCTGCCACGTTTTCCTTGACTAATGTGCATAGACCCTTTTCAGTCTTAGCTGTTTATAGCTCTCCCTTGTCCATGGGCCTGGTCACCTTGTGCACTGTACCTATTACTCTGATGCCGCGTACACACGATCATTTTTCGGCATGCGCATTTATTTTTCCTCTCCTGATTGTTGCACTCTGAGCTCTTTGGATCCTCTGTAAGAGCCTACGATCCCTACATGTCAGTCCTGGTATTACTCTTTGGTTTTCCACCTACCATATGAGGAGTTGTTCTACATTGATATTCCATCCTTGTCTGCCATCAGAAGGTTTTGCTGTCCGGATATCATCACACACAAGCCTTAACGACTCATTAAGTTTATGCTTATTTGAGTCCACGCTTTCTGGTAAGCCTCCCACTTTATCTTTGGTGGTGGATCTACTATCAATATTTTCTTCATTTATTGTCACGTCTATTAGGACAATTTGGATTGAGAATCATTATTGAGACTTATCCCTTATCCATTTATCGTATCCTCAGACATGAACTTTTAAACAACGGGTGATATATATATATGTGATGCTTCACGAGCTATTCAGCTCTTCACCCAATATGTTTATATGATGCTTTCTAGTGTTATATGGTTATTTTTCACATAATTTTAGCGCTACATTTTTCCTTGTTTTCACTTGTTTTTGTTGCAGAATTGATCCAATTCTGTGGTGTTGGCAGCTTATTTATGTTCAGTTAGGTAGCGCGGTGATATATGCAACATTGTATATATATTTTTTCAGGCGCCAATGTTCAGCCTGCTCAAAGGGGTCCGGTGGCCCCTCCTTAGAGGGGGGTAATGTCAGGAGTGTGGAGAGCTCCTTCTCCATTACAGCTGCTGGTCTCATTCCAGTATTCTGGTGTTGGCTGTGATTGATTCTCCCTTTCTGCTTGTTCACCTGCAAGGTGATTGATGTAGCAGGTCTCTGGGTGGAGACTAAATCTGATCTAAGCCAGCCAATCCTGCAGTCTCATGCTTGTGACATTGTATATAACACATGCTCCAAGCTTCCTGTTTGCCTGCTAGTTTGGATTCCCTTGTTGAAGACCTAGAATCAGATATTGAATACTCTATAGCATTGTGTATAAGTCCTGGAGGTAATCGAGTACTGGTAGGCATGCTTGCCTTATGGGAAAGGGGCTATTATAGGTGAAGAACACAGAAGCTATCTATAGTTCCTAACCACCTGTGTTAGGGGTAAGCATAAGAAAACTGACTGAGATCTCTCTCTATATCACACTGTCTGCTGTGAGGGACTGCTGCTGGGTAAAAAGGCTGACAGAACACTAAAAAGGTACATGTGATGCCTGATTGTATTGGGGAACCCATTGGGCAGCACCCTGTTCGTTCGGAACGGACCTAAGTTTAGTTAGTGGCAGATGTTTTGTTTGTTGCTATACAAAGTCTTCCAGGAATGAGTGTTTGTTTGCTGCCTTGCTCAATAAGGCCCTGCTAGGACTGTACTTACTTGTCCCTGTCGCGTGCATGGCTTATCACTGACACTACCAGTTGAGCCTGTCCATCTTACAATAAACATATAATCATCACAAATTTTGTGTGAGGATAAACTGTAACTTAACTTGAACAATGTCTTCAAATGATTGTCATATCACATTTTACGACCCTCAAGTGGTAACCCCCCAGTTGTTAGCACTGACTTATACACCAATAATTCAATACCGCAAAACAATTGTGCAAAGCAACAAGCAAATACACCAGTGTTAAGTGGTATGTTTTTTTTTTCCATTGAAATGGAGGGGACCCACACTAGGAACATAGCATAGAACAAAATTATACCTTGCTTTGTACAACCTGACAGCTGCTTTGACTTATGGGTTCACTAAACAAACAAGCAAAGCTATGCAGGTGAAATGCATAGAAGTTCTCTATAGAAGAGCTATGTTTATGTAATATAGAAGCATTTGAATGCATGATTGGGTGGATACTATTGTCTGAGCAAAACAAAAGCATTAACTCAGGAGGGGGCCGAGCATTTCATTGTTACTATAATGTTAATTGATCAGACATTTTCTCTATATGTAAAATTGTTTCTGTACATGATTTATTTTATATTACCTATGGGGCGGCATGATACATTTTGTGTTAAAGGATTCTCCTGTGCATGTTCAGCTCCTAAAAGTATATGTAAACTGCAACACAAACATATCACATAATCTTTAACATGTTAATATCATTTAAAAAGCCTTTATCAATCTTTTTAAATCTGCCACATTTTTTAAATAAAATAAATATATAAAAAACCTTGTATCCCTGCTATGTACTGGCACTTCCTATCATAGGGTGACAATGCTGTGTCCTCAAATTGTTTACTTACCCTTTTACACTATCACATGCATTTCCAGTGGAGGCTTTAACAGGCTGTTCCAACTTGTGCAAGCATGTTCTGCTGTTGTCACCACAATGAAGCCCACATTGAGTAATGACATGCCGTTGCCAGCGATCACATGCATGTAGACAGAAAGTGACTGCAGCAGATCAGCAGCACTGAGATGCAACAAATAAAAAAATCTAAAAGTAAAAAACATAGTGAATGTTTATGTTAAATGTCACTTTCTGCAAAAAGACACAGGAGGGCACTAATGTCTAGTGCATTACTGCCAAAACCGTGTTTATTAATAAAAACGCCAAAAACATACTCCCAAACATGAGAAGATACAAGCTTGTCAAAGCACAACCCCAGCATGGGCGATTCCCAAAAACGCTCTAAAGTATTTTTGGGGACAGGCCCCATTTCTCAAATAGTGGATATAAAAAGGTGTTTTCCACCTTTAATGTGATCTATAAACTGTACAACTCAATTTAAAAAACAAGCTGACATCTTTTAGGTGGTAAGTAAAAAAAAAAAATTGGTTGCATAAGTATGCACACCCTCTTATAACTGTAGCTGTGTTCAGAATTAAGCAATCACATCCAAAATCATGTTAAATAGGAGTCAGTACACACCTGCCACCATTTAAAGTGCCTCTATTTAACCCCAATTAAAGCTTAGCTGTTCTGGTAGGTCTTTCCTGACATTTTCTTAGTCGCATCCTACAGTAAAAGCCATGATCCGCAGAGAGCTTCCAAAGCTTCAGTGAGTTCTAATTGTTAAAAGGTATCAGCCAGGAGAAGTGTTCAAAAGAATGTCAAAGGCATTAGATATACCATGAAATACAGTGAAGACAGTCGTCATCAAATGGAGAAAATGTGGTACAACAGTCACATTACCAAGAACTGGATGTCCCTCCAAAATTGATGAAAAGACAAGAAAACTGGTCATGGAGGCTCCCAAGAGGCCTACAGCAACATTAAAGGAGCTGCAGGAATGTCTGGCAAGTACTGGATGTGTCGTACATGTGACAACAATCTCCTGTATTCTTTATATGTCTGGACTATGAGTAAGAGTGGTGAGATGGAAGCCTTTTCTTACAAAGAAAAACATCTAAGCCCGGCTAAATTTTGCAAAAACACATCTGCAAAAGCATTAGGGAGAATGTGTTATGGTCTGATGAAACATGTTGGCTATTATTTAAAATATATGTTTGGTGCAAAAACAACACTGCAAATCACCAAAAGACCACGATACCCACAGTGAAGCATGGTGGTGGCAGCATCATGATTTGGGGCTGTTTTATTTCAGCTAGAACAGGGGCCTTCCTCAAGGTAGAGGGAATTATAAACAGTTCCAAGTACCAGTCAATCAACAAAGGAATGGCTTCACCAGAAGAAGATTAAAGTTCTGGAATGGCTCCGCCAGAGCCCAGACCTGAATCCTATTGAAAATCTGTGAGGTGATCTGAAGAGGGCTGTGCACAGGAAATGCCCTTGTAATCTGATAGATTTGGAGTGTTTTTGCTAGGAAGAGTGGACAAATATTGCCAAGTCAAGATGTGCCATGCTGATAGACTCATACCCAAAAAGACTGAGTGCTGTAATACAATCAAAAGGTGCTTTAACAAAGTATTAGTTTAAAGGATCACTAAATGATTTTTTTTTTTAGCTAAATAGCTTCCTTTACCTTACTGCAGTACTGGTCCTTAGTGTTCGTTTTTGCTTTGAAGTTGCTGTAATCCTGCTCTGTTCTCCACACTTCCTGCTTGTCTGTTTCCTTATCACCACCATACTGGGAGCTTTCTCACGGTGGTTTAAGCTGTCATTACTGTGTGTCTAAAACTTCCCAGAACCAATCAGATTAATTTTAAAAACAAAACACTGCCCTGGATTTGTTTGTTTTTGTTCTGTGTTTCTTATTACTACTTTGCAGAAACATGAAGCCAGTTCAAAAGTGAAACTAAACTCCAGGCACATTATATGATTGATTTTTATCTATGTTTAATCATTTTGAAAATGAATCAGTTAATTTTTATGTCTCTATACCCTGTAAACAGTCATTTCAGAAAAAAAATGTTTTTCCTTTAGTGACCCTTTAAGGGCCTGCACATCTTATTTTATTTTTACTTCCCTCCACCTAAAAATATTTCAGTTTGTTGTTCAATTGAGTTGTACAGTTTATAGGTCACATTAAAGGTGGAAAAAGCTCTGATATGATTTATCTTTGTCTCATTTTTTTACATCACAAAAACCTGACATTTTAACAGGGGTTTTTATATTCACTATAGCATTAAGAAAGAGGGATTGTCCCTCAAAACGTGTTAGCTTTCCAACCACAACATTTTTGGGAAACGCCCATGCTGGAGTTGTGATCTGACAAGCTTGTATCTTCTCAGTTTGCTTTAAAGCCAAAAATCCAACTGCATAACATTGATTTACGGTGCCTCGGAATAATCACTTGAATTCTACATCCACTCAGTTAACATTTGTTACTGTAGTTATACATTCCAAGCCTCTTTACCTTGCTGTGACTATCTGGTCTGTTTAAGTACTGTATGTCAAATTTTACCTGCTGCCAAACACTGGACTATAGGGACCTCTATGGTAATATATAGCTGATTAAATTGCCTCAGCCTATTTGTAACCATGCAAAGGGTTACCCAAAGCAGTCTGAAAAGAGGAATGATTGACATAGTCATTATAACTTTAGGATTTTCAGCGTTTAAGCAGGTTTTCTTATATGGGAGAAAGACGCTAAAAGACTTTATTGTATTGTAACAGTCTTTAAAGCGGAACTAAGCTCACTTAGTTAACATTAAGGCTGCAATCACACTTTGGCATAGTGATTCTCACGTGAAACTGCGTGTTGCATAGGGTTAGCCCATTCACTTGAATAGCCTGCCTTATGCATGTTCATCACCCTAAAGAAGCCCCTGCTTTTTTTTGGGTGACAAGCGGTGCGCGATTTTAAAAGGTGCGCTGTGCTGCAATTGGCACGTAATATTGTTGCGCAACAATCAGGGCAGAATTGCACTGCGATTGAAGGACAATGGCACCCAAAAGCACATTGCGCATTGTGCAGCAATTTACACTCTATATGGAAATGCAAGGAGAATTGTAGTGATTCCATATCTTGTGGCACTCGCTGAACAACACAAGGCGCGCCTTTGGGTGCCATCATCCAAGTTACGAAGTGTGAATGGTGCCTAACTATTTTTAAACAATAGGAAGGCATATTATATGTATTTATTATAAAAAAAAAAAAAAAAACATTACATTCAGTTGATTTCTGGTTTGTGATCTGACCTAGGCCAAAATGATGTCATCCCATAGGTTTTCATGGTCATTTTTCTTTCATCTGGAGGGGCATTCTCAGCTAAGAACACCCTCCTGTCTCTATGCCTGAGCTATGGGCAGATAGAATCCAGGAAGTAAATGCTACATTAATCATCTGCCCTTACTCAAGATGGCCATGACTAAAAATGCTAGGAGGCTGTTTTCAAAGTGATTTTTCTATAAAATAAAGCATGGAAAGAATGCGTGGGTAAGTTTGCTTTCAATATCAAAAATTAATTAAATAGCGTTTTCAGTTTCTGTTGATCAGATACAATTGAGTCCCCCTCTAACTCCTACATTAATTGTAAATACAGCAGGACCTATATTTGTATTGGATTATGCTGATAGTGGCATATGATTTACAGTAATAAAATAATAATTAGTCATTAACACACAAAGAAAGTGAAATCAACCTATATATATATATATATATATATATATATATATATATATATATATATATATATATATATATAAAATGTGTTGTTTGTAGCATTGAGCCATCAAGCAGCGATAACCCAAAAATAATGCAAAATTGTACCAAAATGACATACATCAGTAGTGATAGACCGGCCATTTTAGCACCCCTTGAGCACTACTTAGAATGCCTCAAGTCTTACTGAAACCTGATTATGGTGCATGTTTTTTTTTCACTGCAATATTTTCAAAATGGCAACTGAAAGTTCTCATTTATTTAATCAAGGGAGAACAGTGTGTAAATGGAAAAATACCATAACTCCAGTGCAACATTGATGTAAGTGTAGCACACCACATGAAAGAAACAAACTACTAAACTTCTTACATTGGTAAATTCATTGTGGACTCACAATACCATCCAGTACTGTTGGGATTTTTTGAAGATTGATTACTTATATTGCAGGAAAGTAAGTTTAGATGCTTGGCACTGTCCTAGAAATGTAGCCAGTTATACCTTGTTAGTTTAATGTATGCAAAGTAGTGGTCACCACACACAAAAAGCATGCAGGGATGTCATTTTCTTGTATGTATGTCTGTACAAATGCAAATATGCTTTATCCCACAACAGCTGTTGGTTCATCACTCCTGGCTTGTGAAAGTGTTGTTGGAACCAAGAAGGTGATTGACCCTTTTGTCAAAATCTTTGCCTCCAGTGGAGGCATTGTACAAGCCTCACTTGTAAACATAACTGGCTGTCACATAACCACAGACATAATGCCAAAGAGCCCTCAAATATCTATATCTCTGAGTGCTTCTTACTTCTAGAATTACACTATTTGCATTACCAGTAAGGTTGGTATGTTGTTTCTGCTATATTTCTGTAGAAATTAAAGGGGTCTACTTAAAAATGTGCACACATATTCATGCATTTACATTATGTAGATGTTAGCTTGTTCTACTACATGTTTTTGTGAAAGAAAAAAAATCTTTACACATACAGTATATTAGTATGGCAAGTGATTTCTACCTTTTCACAGCATAGTCATGCATTTCTTTTTAGCATAGTGAAAAAACAATATACAGATGCCCCTTCCTTCCTTCTTTTTGCCTTCCTTTCTTCCATGTGCTCTTCTATCCTTCTTCCTCCCACTATCCTTATTCCCATTATCTTACCCTTCCACTGTCCTATTCTATCCATCTTACCTTCCTCCTATTTTCTTTTCCATTCTTCTCTCCTTTCCTCCCTTATACTATCTTCTCCTTCTTTCCGATACATTATTCTATCCTTCCATCCACCGGCTACCCTTTTTTTATTCTTCTCTCCTTCCTATGCTTCGGTCCATCCTTTAACCACTTGCTTACTGGGCACATATACCCCCTTCCTGCCCAGGCGAAATTTCAGCTTTCTTTTTATTTTTTTTATTTTTTAAAGTGTATTTTTGTGCGTGAACTCGAGAGAGAGGAGCCGGACTGCAGGAGTTGGGAGTAGGCAGACCCTCCCCCCGGAGGCAATCGCCATCCTTCTCCATGCCCCTGGTGGCAATGGCGGGTGTGAAGGGGGGCCTCCCACTCACCCCACCCTACCTGCTCCTCTTGGGAGCCCAACTGGGGCCCAACGGGACCCCAATGGGGCAGAGAGACTCCCCCTATGAGGGAGTGAGGGGGCCTAGCCCACCCAGCCAGCCCCGTAGGTCCTTCGCCTCTCTTTATTTTAGGAGACCGCATGGCCAAAGTGCATGTGTTTTAAACCAATTTCGTGTGTGTGCAAGTGTGGTGGTTTTTGTGGGGGGGGGGGGTGGGCGTACTAAGCACAGGCGTACCTTGCATAGCACACCCACCGGGAGCCGGGCTGAGACCACCAAACTCAATTCACATGTAGCCGAGACCGGGATCCGAACCCTTGGCTGCAGAGGTGAATGGCTTGTCAGCGCAGTGCCAATCACGTTGAGCCACCACGAAATTTCAGCTTTCAGCACTGCGTCGCTTTAAATTAAAATTGCACGGTCGTGCGACGTGGCTCCCAAACAAAATTGGCGTCCTATTTTTCCCACAAATAGAGATTTGTTTCGGTGGTATTTGATCATCTCTGCGGTTTTTATTTTTTGCGCTATAAACAAAAAAGTGCGAACATTTTGAAAAAAAAACACAATATTTTTTACTTTTTGCTATAATAAATATCAATTTATTGGAAAAAAAATATATATTTTTTCTCAGTTTAGGCCGATATGTATTCTACATATTTTTGGTAAGAAAAAAAAAAATTGCAATAAGCGTAAAGTAATTGGTTTGCGCAAAGTTTATAGTGGCTACAAAATAGGGGATAGAATTCTGACAATTTTTTTTTTTTTTTTTTTTTTACTAGTAATACGGCAATTTGCAAATTTTGGCAGGACTGCGATATTGCGATGGACACATCGGACACTTTTGACACACTTTTGGGACCATTCAGCTTAATACAGCGATCAGTGCTATAAAAACGCACTAATTACTGTATAAATGTGACTGGCAGTGAAGGGGTTAACACTAGGGAAAGGGGGGAAAGGGGTTAAATGTGAGTCCTGGGTGTGTTCTAACTGTGTGGGGGGAGGGGGTGACTGGGGGAGGTGACCGATGCTGTCTCCCTATGTACAAGGGACACAGCATCTGTCACCTCTCCCTGACAGGACGTGAAGGCTCTAATACTGCCGATCGGTGGGTACCTGGCGGACTTCGCGGCCCGCCAGGCACGCGCATCGGCATCTCGGGGACGCGCCGGGTGCGCACGCGCCGCCATCGGCGTGCGCGCCCCCCAGTGGCCGGAGAACACGATGCCGTCAATTGACGGCGGCTTGGATATTCAGATTCAACTTGCCGCCGTCATTTGACGATAGGCAGGGAACCAAGTGGTTAATTATAACAGCCTATCTTTCTTACTATCAGGCCGCGTACACACGATCAAACCTGTCTGCTGGAAACGGTCTGCCAGACCGTTTCAGCAGACAGATTTGATCGTGTGTACAGGCAAACATACGGATTTGGCCATCTGACAAATTTGAAAGCATGCTTTGAAATCTGTCGGCTGGGAACCCGTCGGACCGATATGTCTGCTGGTTAGTACGCTAACCAGCAGACATATCTGCTCGCACATGCGTCACATGGATTCGACGCATGCGCGGAAGTGTTTTACTTCCTGGTGCGATGACGTGGTGGCGTCAACGTCACCGCCACGTCAGCGCGCTGTCTGCCGGCGGGGATTTTGGTTTGATCGTGTGTACACGATCAAACCAATACATCCCAGCAGACAGATCTGTTCAAAACGGTCTGTCCGACCGATTTGATCAGATGTATTTGCTCGTGTGTACGCGGCCTTATACTATCCTACCCTGTCTTGAACCCACTATAGTTTCTATTTTTCTCTCCTTCCGATCCTTCCCTCCTTCCCCCCACTCTACTGTCCTATCCTTTTTCCCACCACACTATCCTAGCCTTCCTTCCTTGCACAAAGGTTTCTATTCTTTTCTCGGTCCTATCCTTCCCTTCTTTCTTTCACTATACCATACTATACTATCCCTTTTCCCACTACACTATCCTACCCTTAATTCCTGCCACTATGCTTTCTGTCCTTCTCTTCTTCTTTCCTTCATCCCACTATCTTATCCTTCCATTGTCCCTTCCACTACCCTTTCCATTTCTCTCTCCTTCCTATGTTTCCCCACTTTCTCCCATTATACTATTCGTTCCTTCATTCCTCCAACTCTTCTTTCCTTCCTTCTCTACCTTCAGCTGTCCTTCCTTCTTTTCCTTTTTCACTTTATTATCCGATCTTTCGTTTCTCCTTTGCTTCATTTATTTACTCCACATTCAGCCTCCTTAATTTCTTAAGGTTATCCCCAATATAATATAATAAACATCTTCATTAAACGAAGCAAGTTTTACCTAAGATAAATATCTGCTCATTATTCCAGAAACTGCACTCTGTAAATGCAGGAAGATTCAGCTTTGAATTTGCTGTCTCAGTTTTGTTGTCTCAGTTTTTTTTCATCTGACAGTGACATCACTAATGCGTCTGAACAGCCGTGTATTATGTGAACAAAACATCTGACCTGATTTTTTGTATGGGTGACAGAGCAATGTACACGGAGGTCAAGCCAGGTCCTCCATCAATATGAGAATTATTATGGGTGAGCAACACAAAATGTGTCCAAGACAGAAAATTATGTTTCAAGATCACAACTAATTATTCATTACAAAATGTCTGCTGTTGTCTAAAAACATGATACTGGAATAAAAAGTACTGTAATATTTGTAACATTTGTATTTCTTTAAACGTTATAATATTTGGGGTTATTTATCTTTAGTGTAGAGCTTACCAGTGAGCTTAGACACGCCAGATATGCTTTTTAAGGGCATTTTGTTGGTCCACTTTTATTAAACAAACAAAAAAAAATAGTCCATCCAGGGTTTTTTTTTTTTTTACTTCACAGCAATAATGTAATTACAAACACAAAATACTAAGCCACCTGGCTCTCTGATCAGCACTGACCTCTCGGTCCTCCTGACCCTGTAACAGTGTCCCTGATTGGTACACACGCTGTGCCTCTGGTGACACTCTCTTTTCCAGCTTCCTTGCTGCTACCTCCCCCAGGTTTGGGCCCTTCATCTGTTCTGACAGACTGTACCATGCAGACATGCACGCTTCTCCCTTGTGCACACCAAGACTCCTCAGGAGAGTGGAGCCCAGAACCTTGGTCCTGTCTCCTCTAAAAAACCCAGACATACCTGCACAATCAATGTGTCGGCTATTCCCAAGATCTGGTCCCAGGTTTGGAGATTTCATTCCACCCAGATCGCTATGAAATGTCCAGGATCCTGGTCCACAACTGGATTTTACCAACCACAGAGGAAACTGATAAAACAGTTTCCTCCAAGCTAAGCAATCCTCTGGGAGCCTCTCAGCTAGCCTATTTGGGCACCCTGGGTGACAAACACCATGATAGGGAATCATACTGTCCCAACGTAGACATTTTGTGTATTGAGTAACTTTATCATTATTCAGAAACCTAACAACATCGAACAGTGAAAACTGAGAAGTAGCTAAAGACTAAAGACTTCGGGCCAGATTCACAGAGCCCTTACTCCTGTCCGGTGTTAGACTGGAGTAATTTCAAATTACGCATGTTTTTTAGCTAGTCGAAAACCTCAAACCATGAAAAGACGGCTGCGGGCTTCAATTCGATTGGATTACGTGTTAGTACGCCTTCAGGTCTACGCTGCAATAAAATTGCGGCCACTGGGTGGACTTCCCGTCGTTTTCCGCGTCGGGGTATGCAAATGAGCTTTTGCCGGCGATTCCCGAAATTACGATCTTCATTCGCAATCTCTTACGGCACCTTTAGTCATCTTTTTTTTGCGTAACACTATACCAGCTTTTTGCTGCTCTAATATTAGACAGCCCATGTTAAGTATGGCCGTCGTTCCCGCGTCGAATTTCTACATTTTCCGTATTATTATTATTATTATTATTATTATTTTTAATGTATGTCGTCCGGGAATAAGAATGTTCGTAAACGACGCTACTCAAACAACGAATGACGTAACGACGTGATTTCGCGCAATGCACGGCGGGAAACTTCTCAACGGAGCATGCGCAGTTCGATCGCCGCAGGGGACGCGCTTAATTTAAATGCTTCACGCCCCCTAATCGCGTCTTTCGATTACGTGGCGAGAAATAGACTACGCCGCCGTAGCGTACGGGCAAAAATCTACCAGAATTCGGTGTAGAGCCTGGTAAAATACGGCAGCGTAGAGTATTTGGATTACGCAGCGCAATATTAAGTGTATCTGAATCTGGCCCTTAATTCTGTTAAACATATGTTTATAGAACAGAATTTTTTTTTCATGTAGTGCTTAGATTTTATAGTATTTTATGGAAATTTGATTTTTATTCTTTTTGCTGTAAGTAGTAAACGGTGTGTGCTTTAATGTAATGAAAAATGCCTTGTTATGTAGACAACTTCAAAATTAACCAAGACAAGTCCTTCAAAACAAAAATGGCTCAACTGAAAACTAGTCAGGTCTTTTGTCTTTTTCCATGAGTCATGCTCTAAGGCCCTGGACACGATCAGTCCAAACTGATGAAAACGGACTGAAGTTCAGTTTCATCAGTCCAAACCGAGCGTGTGTATGGCCCTTCAGTCCAAAGTTTTAAAACTTGCTTTAAAATTGGAATGATGGACGCCTACCGATTGGTCAAAACCGATGGTTAGTACGCAAAAGCATCGGTTCAAAACCCGCGCATTCTCAGAATCAAGTCGACGCATGCTTGGAAGCTTTGAACTTCATTTTTTTCTGCACGTCGTTGTGTTTTACGTCACCGCGTTCTGACATGATCGGTTTTTGAACTGATGGTGTGTACGAACCATCAGACCATCAGTCTGTGAACCGATGAAACTGAACTTCAGTCCGTTTTCATCAGTTTGGACTGATCGTGTGTACAAGGCCTAAGAGAGTACATACAGTATAGTATAGGACATCGATGAAGTATTAAACAGAGATAAAACTGACTGTAAAGTAATATCAAAGAAAGTAAAGGCCTGCAATTCACCCTTTACTGTAGCCTTATTTTATAAGGGCTCGTTTACACTTGCTTCGGCTTCAACACACATTAATGGCTAGTTTAGTCTTGCTTCAAAACAAGGCTTCAGACAGGCTTTGTTAAAGCTCTCTGAATGCCAGTCAAAGCCCCTCTCACTAAATAAAATGGTTAGCTTACAGTCCTGTTTACACCTTGCTAATGCTTTGCTTTGCATTTGCTTAAAAATTTATACGTCACTATACGTCATTATATGTCACTTTAGTTGTGTTTCAAAGCGTCTTCAAAGCCCCCATAGAAGTCCATGGCAAAGGTTGCTTGAAGCCCCACTGAGGCCTCACCAAAGCTTTATCAAAACCCCACCAAAGGCTCATGAAAGCCCCATCGAAGCTCCACCAAAGCCTCATCAAAGCCCCTCCGAAGCCTCATTGAAGCACCAAGCAAAAGCAAGGTGTAAACAGGACTGTAAGCTAACCATTTTTTTAGTCACAGGAGCTTTGACTGGCCTTCAGAGAGCATTAACAAAGCCTGTCCAAAGCCATGTTTTGAAGCAGATTTTTTTTCTGTTTCAGTGTTTTTATTAATGACATAAAGTACAAAAACCTGTTGTGGTAGTTTTATTTACAAGAATTGATGCAGTATTCATAGTTTAATTATTATGAGGTAAATAGTAATACTTTGCCAAACACCTGGGGTGAGATATAGCAGATGGTCTCACATAGATCGTGATCAATTCCTATGAATTGGGCTATTAACCCTTGTGCATTATGTAAAATATGAGTGGAAGAGGTAAGCTGTATATTGGTGAGAACTTATACAGGTTATTGAAATTGTGGAAACCCTACGTCTAAATTTTAGGGCTGTTACTGATTAAAATGTTTGTGTTCGATTAATCGATTATTTTTTTTAATCGATTGTTCGACTAATTTCGATTAATTATAACGCACATACAGATCCAACTACTTTTAGCTGATCTCCTTGCATTGCAACTCTGCATTAGTCAGTGGTAAATGTGGTATACACTATATACAATCACCCAACACTAGTTAGTTTCCACAAATTTGTTTTAAATTCAAACTGTAGCCCTGATGTAAGTATTTTTTTTGTATTAAACTTTAAGAAAGACGTAGAAAGTTAGTTTAATTTTAATTATAAAACATATCTAATATATTGACTGTCAGTCACTTTATAGTAGGCAAGTAGGCATCACTTTAGCCAGTCATGCAGACATACCAGAGTGTTTACATTTTCTGAAAGCAGACATGATCGCATTTTATTGACAATATACCCTGAAGAACTGAACAGTCTTTCGCATGGAACAGATGTTGCTGATACACAAAGAATTGTCTGCACAAAACTGCTTAGGACAGAAAAACAATGGTTATTTTTGCCCCCTTCCCCTGATGGAGCCTGATGCAATCTCCTGCTCCACAGATGCAAAGGTACCTCAATCCAATGGGTGCAGTTTGCTCGCATCCAGCAAGGTAAGTCTCACTGTCCAGGCTGTCCGGTGACATCAATAATTTTGATCGATCAAAAGAATTTTGATCGATCAAAAAAATAAAGATTAATCGAGGAATTAATCTTTAATTTTCACAGGCCTACTAAATTTGTCTCTTTTCTATGAGTCCACAACACTGGAAGTTAGAAGAAAGGTGGTTAAGAAGGTTGGCTTTGTTAGAGGAGGATATAAAGATTTGAAACCATAGACAGAAAGGGAGAGTTAAGGCTAGCAAGAACAATCATGTAACTGTCCACGGGCACATCAGTTATGTATTATTAGGCCATACGATCTCATCAAATACCCTGTTAAAGCACCTCAACAAATTCCTCACAGAGAAAATAAACGTATTTCGTTTTTAGTCACCACAACCAAACATATAGCCACCTCCTGGAAATGACCAAAAATAAATGTCAATGAGAACAAAATACCGTAAAAAGATACTATGGTGAACAAAATTTTATGGCAAAATCACAGGACAACCAAGAGAAATTCAAAACATTCTGGTCTCCCTTATTGAGATAAACCTATATCGATGTCACCCCTGCTGGGACAACTATTTCGATATTTTTTGTATATTTAAGTAAATAACAGAAACCCATTCTGAGCTAAATATGTACACTGTAAGTACATGCTTCTTTTGAAAATGCTACCATCCTAGCTGCCATGCTGATCTTCAGGCTTCATGCACACTTGACATTTTAAAAAACACTTCTAGAGGTGTCTTATGTTTTTTTTTCTTCTGCTTCTATAAGTCCCTCAATGCTAGCCTATGGGCTAGATTCATGTAGGAGATACGACGGCGTATCTCCAGATACACCGTCGTATCTCTGCGTCAGAGGCGTCCTATCTATGCGACTGATTCATAGAATCAGTTACGCATAGATTTGCATTAGATCCAACTGGCGTAAGTCACTTACACCGTCGTATCTAAGTTGCATATTTACGCTGGCCGCTAGGTGGCGTTCCCGTCTATTTTCTGCGTCGAATATGCAAATGAGATAGATACGCCGCTTCACGAACGCAGCATATTTTTTTTACGTCATCTGCGTAGGCGTAAGTCCGGCGTAAAGTTACCCCTGCTATATGAGGCGCAGCCAATGTTAAGTATGGATGTCGGGACAGCATCGTATTGTACGTCGTTTGCGTAAGTCGATTCAGAATGGGGCTGGGCGTAAGTTACGTTCACGTCGTTTTTATTGACTATTTGCGACGTGATTTGGAGCATGCGCACTGGGCTACATTCACAGCCGTTCACAGTCGTTCGGTGCGTCGATTACGTCGGGTCACACTTAGTTTACATAAAACACGCCCCCTACATTGCCAATTTGTATTACGCATGGATACGCCGGCCCATTTACGCTACGCCGCCGCAACTTACAGAGCAAGTGCTTTGTGAATACAGCACTTGCCCTTAAAAGTTGCGGCGGCGTAACGTAAATCAGATACGCTACGCCCGCACAAACTTACGCTCTCCATCCTGAATAGAGTCCTATGTGTCCATACGCACATAGGCATTTACAGGTGTTTAGAGGCAGGAAAAAAAGCCCAGGGTTAGCGCATTCAGAAGGGAAATGGTTCAGTATTAAAAATGCTTGATGCGCCTATGCTCGTTTAGGTCAATCAGGGTATAGAAAAAAATCACCCCCCCCTCTTTAAAATAATCACCTTTTGTTGCTCTTCAGCCTGAAATGAAGACAGACGCAGGTTTTGTTTTATCCAGCTGTATTTACTCGGTGCAACTCATAACATCCAAGTGCAAGATATAACACCAACAAAGAAATAAAATAAAAATAACAGGACACCCCTTTGTGTCAGTATTTTGTTGAACCACCTTTTCTTTAATTACAGCCTTTACTCTGTTGGGATATGTCTTTGCTAACTTTCAAAATCTAGACTTTGCAATATTTTCCCACTCTGATTTTCAGGACTACTCAAGTTCAGGTAAATTTGATAGTGATTGTCAGGCCCGGACTGGCCATAGGGCATACCGGGCAAATGCTGGTGGGCCGGTTGTGGCCCTCGGTGTCACGTCTCCCCAGGGATGTACACCACCAACACAGCGCCAGATACAGAGAGATGAGCTGGGCGTATCAAAGCCAGCTATGACACTTCTCCCCTCCCCTTGCTGCCCGCACGACCAGTTAGAGGAGAGGATCTGCCCCGCCCACTCTTCCCGACGGACACTGTTATGCTGTCACCACCGTGCCATGCCATCAAATGCAGTCACTGTGCCATCAATTGTCACCACTCTGCCATGCCATCAAACCCAGCCACTGTGCCATCAATTGTCACCACTCTGCCATGCCATCAAATGCAGCCACTGTGCCATCAATTATCACCACTGTGCCATGCCATCAAATGCAGCCACTGTGCCATGTAATCAAATACAGCCACTGTGCCATCAATTGTCACCACTGTGCAATGTCATCAAACACAGCCACTGTGCCATCAATTGTCACCACTGTGCCATGTCATCAAACGTAGCCACTGTGCCATCAATTGTCATCACTGTGCCATGCCATCAAACGCAGCCACTGTGCCATCAATTGTCACCACTGTGCCATACCATCAAACGCAGCCACTCTGCCATGCCATCAAATGCAGCCGCTGTGCCATGCCATCAAACGCAGCCACTGTGCCCTTTAATTGTCACCACTGTGCCCATTGTCACCACTGTGCCCATTGATGCCACTGTGCCCACATTGTCGCCACTGTGCCCATTGTCGCAGCTGAGCCAGAGGGGGCGGTGCTCCGGCACCCTCTATAGACGCACCGCCACTGTCTTATCTTTCTATCTATCTATCTATATATCTATCTATCTATCTAATGATCTATCTATCTATCTTCCCTTCTTTCTTTCTATCTTTATCTTTCTTTCTTTATCCATCTTCCTTCCTTCCCTTCTTTCTTTCTATCTGTATCTATCTTTCTTTCTTTATTTATCTTCCTTCCTTTCTATCTATCTTCCTTCCCTTCTTTCTATATGTATCTATCTTTCTTTCTTTATATATCTTCCTTCCTTCTCTTCTTTCTATATTTATCTATCTTTATTTCTTTATATATCTTCCTTCCTTCCCTTTCTTTCTTTCTTTCTTTCTTTCTTTCTTTATCTATCTTTCTTTCTTTATCTATCTTCCTTCCTTTCTATATATCTTCCTTCATTTGCATCTTTCTATCTATCTGTCTATCTATCTATCTATCTATCTATCTATCTATCTCTCTATCTATCGTTATCTATCTTTCTTCCTTTCTTTCTTTCTTTCTTTCTTTCTTTCTTTCTTTCTATAATTATCTATCTTCCTTCCTTCCTTTCTTTCTATCTATATATATCTATCTATCTTCCTTTCTTTCTTTATCTTCATTCCTTTCTATCTATCTCTATCTATCTCTCTTCCTTCATTCCCTTCTTTTATTTTATCTTTATCTATCTTTCTTTCTTTATCTATCTTCCTTCCTTTCTATCTATATATATCTACTATCTATCTTCCTTCCTTCCTTTTTTTTCTTTCTGTCTTTATCTTTCTTTCTTTCTTTCTTTCTCTCTTTATCTATCTTCCTCCCTTTCTATCTATCTATATCTATCTATCTTCCTTCCTTTCCTTCTTTCTGTCTATCTTTATCTATCTTTCTTTCTTTATCTATCTTCCTTCCTTTCTATCTATCTATATCTACTATCTATCTTCCTTCCTTCCCTTTTTTCTTTCTTTCTATCTTTATCTATCTTTTTTCTTTATCTATCTTCCTTCCTTCCCTTCTTTCTCACTTTATCTATCGGTTTTCTTTATCTATCTATCCATCTTCCTTTCTTTCAATCTTTATCTTTCTATCTATATCTATCTTTCTTTCTTTCTCTCTCTGTCTATCTATATTTCTTTATCTCACCCAACATCCCATCATTAACCCCCCCCCGCGCCCCCCCCCCCCCGCGGGCTGCTCAGTCTAAAATGCCCGGGCCTATTTTTTGTCCCAGTCCGGGCCTGGTGATTGTTCATGGGCTACAGTCTTCAAGTCATTCCACAGATTTTCAATGGGGTTTAAGTTTGGTTTCTGACTAGGCCATGGAAGGACATTCACCTTTTTCTCCTTCAATCATTCTCCTTCAACACCATTTTGCTGTGTACTTTGTTTCATTGTCATGTTGGCAGGTAAACCTTCTTCCCATTGACAACTTTCTCATAGAGGGCAACAGGTTTTTCTCAAGAATTTGATGGATTTTGCCTCATCCATTTTTCCTTCTATCCTGACAAGTGCTCCAGTCCCTGGTAGAGAGAAACCCCCCATAACATTACCACCTCCGTGCTTTACTGTAGGAATGGTGTTATATGTATGGTGAGTAGGCACAAGCTTCAAATTCAAGTCGAACTCATGTTCCACTCGAACATCGTATGTTCGATCGTTCATCAAAATTACGAACGTTACGAGTCATTCGCTCCAAATTCGAGTTACGTTTCACAGCCCATAATTCACTGCGGCATCGCAGTGTATTGCTGGCTGATGATTGGCCAAGCATGCACTATGACCCGCATGCTTGGCCAATCACAGCTTGCAAAAAACAGAGAGCCATAATTAAGCCACTATTTCAGGTATCTATCTATCTATCTATCTATCTATCTATCTATCTATCTATCTATCTATCTATTCCTATATGTATATATATATTTTTATCTATCTATCTATACATATCTATTTGTTTATCTATCTACAGTATGTACCTTTTATGCATGTTGTGTACTTGTTAAATTTTTTAGGATGTGGAAGAGCTTCCAATTGGCACATCTATGTCAAAAGGGGGGATGGAATGTTTTAGAAATATGAAGAGAGAATACTGCCCTTTAACAGGAGGTGTAGCAGGAGAGGCATTCCATGGATGTCTTTTTGAATCCTAATAGCCCCAACACAATGTTCTGCCTGAACCTCGTTTCACATACTTGAGGACAAAGGTGGCAACCTTGAGAAGCAGTAGACATGTGCAATTTGTTTCGTTCCAAATTAGTTTTTTAATGAAATTCGACAAATTTGTTACAGTAATTCGGAAATATTCAAGTTTACAAAAACCCATTTTTTCGGAAGTTCGAAAACTCTAAAGAACAAAAATCTGAAAATAAGAAAAAAAAAATGAAATTTGAAGACTTAAAAATTTGAAAATCCGAAATAATAACGTACTAACAATAATAAATATTACTAACTTTTAAATTATAGGTATTGGAATTTCCTTTCAAATTTGGCTGTTAGTGAACGTAACGAATACGAATTTATCCAAAGTTACAAATAATCCGAAATAACGAATGCCACATCTAAACAAATGGAACGTAATAATAATAACTAAAACTTTTTATTATTATTATTTATTATTATTTTTAATTTGTTGCGGTCTATTAGTTTAAATGCAGCATTTGTTATTTTGGAAATTTCATAACATTGAATACATTTGTTGTTGTTACGTTCATAAACAGCCAAATTTGAAAGGAAATTCGAATTTATGAATTTACAAATTTATGCCTACCGCAATCTAAACGAATGGAAGACTGTGAATTTTGAGTACCCAGGGACCTTAGCTGGCCCATCTCTGTATTTATACCATGTTCCTCCACCATGCCTACCCCCACCTATGTATACATACTCCTACATTGAACCACCGTTTCTTTCCTACCACAGTGACCGCCCCCAATCCCCAAAAGTCAAAGGTGTCCACGGACATCTCTGTGAGGTGGTAGAATCTGCAAACTGGTTGACAAAGTATTTTCAGAGGATGATGGCCAAGACATCAAGAAATCAAGTTCGGTATCGATGGTGGCCACTCCACCAATCCAAATCTCTTAATCTCCTCTCCCTCTGCAGCAGAATAAGCAGAATTGTTTCCTTGATTTTGTTAATGACGGGATCCATGAACGTGGCCTGGAAATAAAGAAACTTAGCTCCCTGCTTAACAATCCCTGCTCTCTGTCTTTTTTTTTTTTCTCTTTTTTCTCCCCCTTCAGTAAAACGACGCATAAAATGTAACAATTATTCTTTTTGCAATGCCTTGTGGGCACTTGGGAGTTGAAAATTAGCAGAGGGGAGTGACTTGTGAAAAATACACTTGTAACCACTAACACGCCTAAACGAATAAGCAAAATACAGCTGAAGTTGTTTTTACTGACGCGTTTTCATGCCTGGACTTCTGGCGTTGAGAGGAGCTTTAGGCCTCAGGCTTCAGCACATTCTGAGTCACTGTCTTGAAATAAGCATGCAGATCAGCCTATCACTTGCTGCAAGCATGCTCTGCTTTACTAACTAATAACTATGGACTGCAGAGACAGGTAACACTTCAGAAGGTGATCAGCAATGGCAGACCAAATGCTTCTTCCAGCATAGGTTTCTGTTCAAATGATGAAGGTGAAAGTTCCTCCAACATTCAGATTTTCAGTGTCAGTACAGCATTAGAGCCATTTAGAGATCTTTAAAAAAAGGCCATTGGACTAAAACACAAAAAAATTCACCCTTCATCATATCACCAACTGATTGTAAGCATAAAAACAACTGACTGTTATAGTACCTGCATATGCTCTAGTATTTTGTATCTTTAACATAGTATTAAATCCTCAGTCTTTTTTAGAATAACATACAGTAGGTATTGGAATTTCCTTTCAAATTTGGCTGTTAGGCCTCGTATACACGATCAGTCCATCTGATGAGAACGGTCCGAAGCATCCCCTGGTCTGATGTGCCTACACACCATCGGTTAAAACAACGATCGTGTTAGATCGCGGTGACGTAAAATACAACGATGTGCTGAAAAAAATGAAGTTCAATGCTTACAAGCATGCATCGACTTAATTCTGAGCATGCGTGGATTTTTAACCGATGGTCGTGCCTACTAACGATCGGTTTTGACCTATCGTTAGGCGTCTATCGGTTAAATTTTAAAGCAAGTTGGCTTTTTTTTAACCGAAGGTTAAATAACCTATGGGGCCTACACATGAAAATGGTCCATCAGACTGTTGTCCTCTGGTTAACCTATCGTGTGTACGCGGCCTTAGTGAATGTAAAAAATGTATCCGAAGTTACAAATTATAATGAATGCTGCATCTAAATGCATGAAACGTAAGGCCTTGTACACACAAGGGAATTGATCCGCTGTAAACGGTCCCCGGACTGTTTACAGCGCATATTTACGCCGGGCTGTTTTGATCCGATGGCTGTACACACCATCGGATCAAATTCCCCGCCGGCGGACAGCGCGGTGACGTGGCGGTGACGTTGACGCCGCCACATCACCGCACCAATAAGAAAACAACTTCCACGCATGCGTCGCATCCATACGACGCTTGCATGGGAGGATATGTCCGCTGGTGAGTGTACTGACCAGCGGACATATCTGACGGCTAGCTCTCCGGGTGAAAAGTTTCAAAGCAAGCTTTGAAACTTTTCCGCAGGAGAAATCCGGCCAAAAATGTCCGTTTGCCCCTACAGACGAGCGGATTTATCGGCTGAAATGGTCTGTTGGACCATTTTCAGTGGATACATTCCCTCGTGTGTACGAGGCCTTACAGTTTAATAATAAAAATTATAATAATAATAATAATAAAACGTTTTTATTATTATTACTGTTATTAATTTGTTGTGTTCCATTTGTTTAGATGCAGCATTCGTTATTTTGGATAATTCGTAACTTCGGATATATCCATATTCATTACGTTCACTAACAGCCAACTTTTAAAGGAAATTCCAATACCTTTAATTTAATAGTTATTAATAGTCACGATTAGTTATATATTATTTTAGATTTTAGAATTTTCGGATTTTGGAATTTTCGGAGTTTCGTTCTTTTGACTTTTCGGATTTTCATTCTTATTTTCAGATTTTCGAATTTTCCTTTTTCGAATTTCCGTGTTTTTGTTAATTTGAATCATTCCGAATTAACGAATTTGTCGAATTCCGTTGGAAAAACGAATTCGGAGTGAAACTATTTGCACATGTCTAAGTAACTTGACTTGGTATAAAAAGGGCATCTTAAAGAGTCAGAGTGTCTAAGAGGTAAAGAGAGAGGTTCACCAATCTGGGAAGAGCTGCGTTTAAAATTTGTCAAACAATTTCAGAATAATATTCCTTAATGTAAAAATACAAGGACTTTGTTTTACAATCTTCTTCAAGAAAACAAGTTTTTGAGAGGTCTCTCCCGTTTACCAGGTGCTTTCTGAGATTACAAAGACCCTTGTCTCCTCGTCTCCTGGTCTAGCGTTACTTCATTTGCAAATAGAATTTGTTCCTCCTAGCTATCAGAAAGTGGTAACACATGTTCTTCTGGCAGCTGCATTGTCTATTAGGCCTGATTCACACCTATACATTTTTATAGCTTTTTGCATTTTGCAGATTTGCACTACAGAACATGTTCCATAGGAAACCATGTTAAATGGACTGTAGTTAGGGGTGGACTAACTGACTGTGTGTGTGTATTGTGTGTCTGTGTGTGTATACTGTGTATGTATACTGTATGTGTGTGTATTTAAACTGTGTGGCCCCATAATCTTTTGCCTGGGGGCCCCCATAATCTCCTATTGCCCGGAGGCCTCATGATCTCCTATTGCCTGGGGACCCATATTCTCCTATTGCCTGGGGTCCCCATAATCTCCTATTGCCCAGGGGCCCCATTAATTGTCAGTTCACCCCTGACTGTAGTATAAATCTGCAAAATGCAAAAAGCACTAAAAATGCAGAGGTGAGCCTTACTTGAGCTCCATCTCAAAACAGTGATGCCTCCTGGAACCTCGGCTGTCTGGGACTCTCCCTCCTGATTGGCTGAGACACAGCAGAGGGTGCCATTGGCCCCTGCTGCTGTCAATCAAAGTCAGTGAGCCAATAAGGAAAGGGGACTCGGTTGCCCCCATAACAAGCTGCTTGCTGTGGGGGCACTCTGCAGAAGAGAGGGGCCAAGAGCACCGGTAAAGGACCCGAGAAGAGGAGGATCTGGGTTGCTCTGTGCAACCACTGCACAGAGCAGGTAAGTATAACATGTTTTTTATTTTTAAAAAAAAATGTAAATCATTTCAGCTCCAGACAAATCTTTATTATACGTGGATAGAGTCAGGAAGGGTTAGAGCTTCTTACAGGTTTTCATTGCCCTGTGTTCCTACTTGGAAGGTTTCTCCACACTTCCTGTAAGCGCAAGGGACACAATTGAAACTCAGATGAAAAAACACGCCACTAGAACAGGAAAAGAAGGGGGCAGAAATGAAAACCTGACATGCATTTTAAAAATAGCTTACTATATCCAAAAGAAAGAAATGAAGTTAAGGTGAGTTAATCTTTAATAGAAATCATTTCTTGGACATCATGAACTTGTGCATATATTTCTATCTTCTGAAGGCTAATACAGCTTTTTTGTCAAACATCAGGAAGCTGTACAATACAGGTTGATCTAGGAATGTTGTGAATATTGATTTTCAGATGGAAACTAGGTACATTTTACAGGTAAACAGAATGTTCAGTACATAGTTGTGAGCATAACAAATGTAATATAATTACATGCTTGAAGCTGACAAAATATGAATGAAATATAATCCCTAAGTTACCTCACATAGAGTAAGTCGTTAAGAGAACCTGTTAGGCTAGAAATAATATATCTGCTGTTCCGGGCTTGCTTTTAATGGCACAAGCTCTGAGGCTGCCATCTGTCACGACTGATTGAGTCACTTGACCTGTAATAAGCATGTAGCCAAAGAAGTGTTGAAACTGGCATGGCCTTCAAATTTGTTCAAGGTCTTCTACGATTTAATAGTAGGTTGAAGACGAAAAGGCCCCATGGGATGGCACCTTTAAAAAGATGTAACAATGGAAGCTTTCTTATTTCTAGCTGGTTCCTCATACTGCTTCTGAACTTTGGCTGTGCACCACATGCCATGAAAAACTTCAACACTCCCACAACCACTCTCACCAGCAAATCCCTGCTGTCAAAATGACAGGCTCTCTATCACAGCAGGGGCTGCAAATATTTCTATGTAAAATGGAACTTCTGAACAGTGTTTGGAACAATGTTCAGGCCTGGCTCACACAAGTGCAATTTCAGATACAACTTCAGATCGTATGTTAGAAACTTCATTCAGTAATACAATGTAACAACATTGTTACTAATACTTTGTATTTTTTTTTTCATCTGCAGCTCAAAAGAGTGACCTACTGTATGATTTGCACATGATGTTAATTAAAGCAATTAAATAATTAATTAAAGCAGTTAAAGAATAAATAATATTAGTTGGCTGATCTAAGAAGGAAAACTGCTATGTGGTGTTCACACTGCGGCTGCGTCTTTGCCACGATTTTGCCGCAATTCACGGCCACGATTTCAGGGAATGCCAGTCTATAGAGCTGAATTTGCATCGCACATAGATCAAACTGGCACAGGGCCCTTTTTTCTGCAGCTTATGTTCACAACGCATTGATGTGAATGGCACTAATGTAATATAAATGACTTGCGAATTTAAGAAATTGCATGGCTCAAATTCGCAATTGAATTTGCAGCAGTGTGAACCTAGCCTCAAGCAATACCTTTTTCCCAGTGAGAAGCAAAATTGGATATAGTTGCTTATATATAGGGCCTTTGTTATATTATCCTGTGCTGAATATTTTGTAACCTAAAGAACTGAAATGTACATATCATAGAAGGAATGTCCACACTCATTGTTCCATTCCTGTTCTATTTCTATAGAAATTTAAAAATATGCATTTATTTATTTATTTTTATGTCAGTAGCCTGTAAAGTAGAGCTGCACAATTCTGGCCAAAATGAGAATCATGATTTTTTTTGCTTAGAATAAAGATCACGATTCTCCCAGCGTAACATCATCTTTCACATTATACAGAGATCCTGGGTGTAATGCCACCATCCTGCAGACTGTGTAGCTTTCTGCTCAAACCTCTAAGGCCTCGTACACACGACCAAGGAACTCGTCGTAAATGAAACATTGTTTTCCTCGACGAGTTCCTTGTCAGGCTTGTGGTGAAACTTGACAAGCTTTCTTTGCGTACACACTGTCAAGACCAAATCTCTTTGTTCTCAAAACGCGGTGACGTAAAACACGTACGACGGCACTATAAAGGGGAAGTTTGATTCCACTGGCGCCACCCTTCTGAGCATGTGCGGGTTTCTAAGCATACACACAAACGCGTTTCTCGTCGAAAACCAGCCCGATGAGGAACACGGCGAGGAAATTGAGGCTCCCGACGAGGAAAAAGAGAACTCTTTTTTTTCTCATCGAGTTCCACGGCAGTTTTCTCGATGAAAAACATACACACGACCGTTTTCCTCGGCAAAAAAGCTCTGCCACCAAGTTTCTTGATGGATTCTGTAGAGGAAAACGATCGTGTGTACGAGGCCTGATAGTTATTTAATGGCAGGAAGTGCAATGAACTACCTAAAACACTCAACAGCACCCCGGTAGTTCATTGAGAGCTACAAGCCAACAGCCGCAAAGGTACTTGTAGTTCATTGATTCACAGGGATCACTCGCTCTTTGAATTGTGACAGCGAGTACAGGGAAAAAAATCCGGCCTTGCTGTATCAAGGAGCGGGAGAATCAGGGGTAGTGGTGTCTGATGATGAACATGTTACATGTTACACCCTTAATATGGGTATAACATGTAGCATGTTTAGAAAGGTGAATTTATCCTTTAAAGTATAACTAAAAGCAAATCTTTTTTTTTTTTTTGGACAGAGGAGAGATGGATTAGAACACCTGCTAGTTTTTTATTGCTGTGCTGCAATAAGGGTGATTTTATTTAAACTTGGCTGCCTGCAATTACCAATGTAATTTGGAATATCTACAGTAAATGACTCAACTCTTTTTAAATTCTTTTTAATATATATCCGTGGTAAAGTATTCCAAAGCAGTGACTCAGATGTTGTAGTCTGGATGGATCCTAACAATGATTAGTGATAAATGATGTCTTTGATCATCCTAAAAATAATTAGACTCTTGGTATGTTTGATGTCGACCAATACAGTTCCGAAACATTTCAAAATTAGTGCTAAGTAAGTGGGTTCTAATTTTCCTATGCACGATAACCCACAGGATGTCTTGGATGACATTTACCTCATAGCAAAGCTGTGGTGCTTTATGATTGAAAAGACCCCCAGGGAGAATTAAATCTAACAGAACTTCTGCTACTGTAGGGCTCTGGAGTCTAGTCAGGGAAGAGTGAGTGGGTTCCTTGGCCATCACCAATGCACTCTTATGCCCTGTACACACGATCGGTTTGTCTGATGAAAACAGACCGATGGACCGTTTTCATCGGACGAACCGATCGTGTGTGGGCCCCATCAGTTTATTTCCCATCAGTGAAAAAAAATAGAACCTGTTTTAAAATTTTCGTATGGTTAAAAAACCTGTTGACTGTCTCACTACCTCTGCTGGTAGTTTATTCCAATCATCTTTCAGTAAAATAATACTTTTGTAGCACTACCCCTGGAGGAGCTGCTGGTTGTTTTGGGTCTACGCTCTGTGAATAACCCCTTAAAGTGGCTCAAAACCCTCCCTTGGCACACCTGGTAATATGGGAGTTGTGAACCATGCCATTACACTACAACAGATTATGCAAACAAAAGGGGTTACCTTAACCACTTCAGGCCCGCGCTACCGTCGGATGACGGCAACAGCGCGGGCCTGAATATCCAACATGCCGTCATTTGGCGGCATGTCACTCAGGCGTTCCCAGCGCGCGCTGTAGAGCGCGCTGCGGGGAAGCCCTGTGTTGTCCGTGTCCCTTGGACATGGCCAATCACAGATCGCGGCGAACGGCCAATCAGAGTGGCCGTTTGCGATGCGATCTGTGGGCGAATGAGAGATGATCTCTCATAGATCATCTCTCATTGCCGTTTTACACAGAGACAGCGTCCTGTCTCTGGAGAGGAGGAGCCCGATCTGTGTTCCTTCCTACATAGGGACACAGATCGGTCACCCCCCCCAGTCACCCCCCCTCCCCCCACAGTTAGAACACACCTAGGATACACAATTAACCCCTTCCTCACCCCCTGGTGTTAACCCCTTCAATGCCAGTCACATTTATACTGTAATTAGTGCATATTTATAGCACTGATCGCAGTATAAATGTGAATGGCGCCAAAAATTTGTCAAAAGTGTCCGATGTGTCCGCCATAACGTCGCAGTGCCAATAAAAATCGCAGATCGCCGCCATTTCTAGTAAAAAAAAAATAATAAAAAATAATAATTCTCTCCCCTATTTTGTAAGCGCTATAACTTTAGCGCAAACCAGTCGCTTATTGCGATTTTTTTTTTTTACCAAAAATATGTAGAAGAATACGTATCGCCCTAAACTGAGAAAAAAAATGTGTTTTTTTTTTAAATTGGGATATTTATTATAGCAACAAGTAAAAAATATTGTATTTTTCTTCAAAATTTTCGCTCTTTTTTGTTTATAGCGCAAAAAATAAAAACCGCACAGGCGATCAAATACCACCAAAAGAAAGCTCTACTTGTGGGGAAAAAAAGGCCTACATTTTGTTTGGGAGCAACGTTGCACGACCGCGCAATTGTCAGTTAAAGCGACGCAGTGCCGGAAGCTGAAATTTTACCTGGGCAGGAGGGGGGTGTAAGTGCCCAGTATGCAAGTGGTTAAATGGAAGGGACCTTGTAATATGAAAGATAGGCTGCACACAAACTTCAAAATAACCAAAGTGATGCTTTACTTAAAGAAGAAACAAAAGAACTTGAGCAACAGTGATACTCTATTTGCAGGTCCCTGCAATATCAATAACAATTTTAAGGGCCAGATTCTCAAAAGAATTACGCCGGTGTAACTCGTCGCGAATAGGCCTATAAGTTAATTACGTTGCCGTCGTAATCGCTGTATTTGCGTCGTACGATGGAGCATGCGCAGTTGCCTACGTTTAAGGCCGGCGCATGCGCAGGTCGTTCGGAACGGGGGCGCGCTTAATTTAAATACAGCACGCCCCCCTCCTTCCCTATTTGAATTACGCAGCCTTACGCCGTCCCCTTTACGCTACGCCGACGCAAATTACGAAGCAAGTGCTTTGAGAATACAGCACTTGCCCGTAAAAACTGCGTAGGCATAGCGTAAATGGGATACGCCGCAAATACGCAATTTTTTGAGAATCTGGCCCTAAGGCTTCAGTGTGAGCTAGGCTACATCATATAAAATAGTAGGATTGATTAAACTAGTAGAACTGATTAAAGTAGTAGAACTGATAACTCGGTCAACGAGAAATGCAATGAATATAGTGAATATACAACTCTAAATAGATAACCCTTGTGTCAGCGATTAGAAATAGACCAGTACTATGTGATTGCAAAGAGGAATCCAAACAGATATAGGTAAAAAAGGGTGATTTATTTAAGAAGAGTGGGTAACACCCCACCACCTTCAACAAGTTCAGTGCAAAACAATCAATGACCCACAGTGACAAAAACAACATTAAGACAATATGTACAGCAATGGGAAATACCAGAATCATAAACAGGCCAGGCCGAGGTGATACACGGGGGATCAGGAAATAGCTGCAGACGGGGAATAAGCAGGAAGGGAAAGTCCAGGAGAGGGATCAGGTCAGGATGGGTCAGGATGGATCAGATCAGGTCAGAAGTCCAGGATGGAGACAACAGGTTCAGGGTCCAGATATCAGGCTCAGGGTCGGGTTAATAGACGGATACCAGGGCAAGTTCTGCTTGAACTTGCCGGGTATAAATAGAGGTGTGTTAATTGTGTTCATGTCACACCTGAACGCAGCAAAGGCCAGGTGCTCCACCCGCTGGTGGAGGCCAGTACTGCGTCCCAAATGTGATATACCAGCAGGGGGAAATTCCCCTGACAGCTCCGAACTGCCAGGAGACCCCTGCTGGTGGGACGCAGCACTGCAAGACAGAACATCAGTAGCACCAGCGGATGGAGCCTTTCCTGACACCTTGGGTACTATAGCTATAGCTAATTAGGATGGCCTGGCGTCCCAGGCCAAACTTCAATACAGTCTCCTGCTAACAGTTCGTGCACTTGTACATTGGCATGCTGTGGCGCGCAAAGAGCAATTTATAATCCAAAGAGGCTAATAATAAATTGTTAAAAGTTTCCTGAATAGTCAAACCGCAAAGATGCATATCAACGATCCGCCCTTCTGCAAGACAATCAGTACTCTCAGGCAAGTGCCCGTGGCACACCGTTCAGTCGGTCAGCAGTCTCCGGTCCTCAGACAGGTCGCAGGGTTACTGGGATCCCGTCCGATGACTCCGGCAGAAACTCTGTCCTTCCTTCTCAAACCGCTCCGCCCGGGCGTAGGTAGGCCTCAACTGAGGCCTACTCCACGTGGAGACACTCCTGACAGTATGCTCCTGGGTTGAAGAGGCGGTCCCGAGAGAGTGCGCCAAACACATCCTCTCCCTTAAATTACCTCCCTTAGTAGGCGGTGCGGAAGGCAAAGCATCTTGGGGTTGCCCAGCTGCTCTCTGGGTAATGTAGTTCATTACAGGCCAGGGCAAATGGAGTCTCTTCTCCTTCTGAACTCAATTCCCCAACATTCCCTGCGACACCAGGATGAATTGTAAACAACAGGTGGCTCTAACCCAACTCGGGCACCGGAGGGAGCTGAGATCCTTCACGATCAGCAATGGTAGTCTTTTGTATCACATCAGAAAGGGTGATACCCCGCTACACTTTAAAAGAGCTTTTCTCCGGTTAGTTGGAGATCATGTCCTGTGTTTTTGATTTTGGTTTCATATTAAAAAAACTACCCTCTTGAACCTTATTCACTCCCTTGATTCATTTAAAGGTGTCAATCATGTCTCCCCTTTCCCTTCTTTCCTCCAGACTGTACATATTAAGTTCCTGAAGTCGATCTCAATATGTTTTATCCCTCAAACCCTTCATAATTTGTGTTACCTGTCTCTGGACCTGTTCTCTTTTAATAATATCTTTGTGTAAGTGAGGTCTCCAGAACTGGACACAGTAATCTAAATGAGGTCTCACTAAAGCTCTATACAGGGGAACCAGGACCTCCTTCCTCCTGTTGGTAATACTTCTAGTGATGCGTCTAATGCCGCGTACACACGATCACTTTTTGTGATGAAACAAAATGTCATTTTATCTCACGAAACAAAACAACGTTTTTCAAACTTCAATTTAAAAAACGATGTTGCCTACACACTATCGTTTTCTGAAAATGCTCTTGCAATGAGCGGTTATGTAAGACACGTTCGACGGCACTCTGTTCCATTGAAGCTCCCATCTCATAATTTGCTTCTGAGCATGCGTGGGTTTAAAAACGTTGTTTTAAACGTCGTTTTGCCCACACACGATCATTTTTTATGACACAAAAAACGACATTCTAAAAAAAGACATAAAAAATTCAAGCATGTTCGAATTTTTTTTTGGTCGTTTTTCAAAAGACATAAAACAACGTTTTGCCCACACACAATCATTTTAAATGACATTTTTTAAAACAACGTTTTTTTTTCATCACAAAAAGTGATCGTGTGTACACGGCATTATAATTCTATTTGCTTTTCCCACTGCCTGGTAACACTGTTTGCTCATTTTGCATCTGAATTACATACCCCCAAATCTTTTTCTTTTGTAGTGTTGGCTAACACTGTACCCCCAATGCTGTACTCTCTAAGGGGATTCTTTTTCCCTAGGTGCATTATTTTACATTAAGAAACATGGAACTGCAATGACGCAGTGGCTGCAGGGTTGCTGTTCTCTGTCTGACATCTGTGTGGGTGCGAGTCCACATTCCTGAATGCAGAAAGTGTAAGTTCAGGTACATGCACCTGCATGAATGTCAGATCAAGAGCAGCAACTGTATCCATGCAGCCACTGCTTCCCAAGGAAGGCACAAAACACCTATGCATCCCTGTGCAAGTAAACACAGCTTTTCATGGATGTACACTGTAGTATGCCCCATGTGAATCAAGCCTTACTTTGTTTTTGTTTTTTGTACAACAGTTTAAATATTTTTTACCTTTTTTTGGGGGGGGGGGGGGCTTTGGTAAAACATCAGGAGTATAAACAGAACACTCGTGTCTCATTTGTGAAATAGAGATTCCTATTTATTCACAAATTGAAGCATAGTATACACAGTTTACTATGTTTCAGTGATGAATAAACACAGGAGCGATCAGTACCAATCACACACTGTGTTCGTACACAAAGGAGCTGATAAACATTAAGACCCCTTTCACATTGAAGACTTTTTTCAGGCTTTTTAGAGCTACAAATAGCACTTGTAAAGCACCTGAAAGCACCTTTTAGGCCGCGTACACACGATCAGACATGTCCGATGAAACATGTCCGACGGACCATTTTCATCGGACCGACTTGATTCTGAGCATGCGTGGGATTTTGGTCCGATGATTTTGTGTACTAACCATCGAACATGTCCGACAGACAGGTTTCCAGCGGACAGGTTTCTAAGCATGTTTGGAAACTTTTGTCCGCTGGAAAACGGTCCGATAGGCCGTACACACGATCGAACATGTTCGATCGTGTGTACACGGCCTTAAGCCTGCTTTCACATTGGGGCAGTGCGCTTGCAGGACTGAAAAAAAAGTCCTGAAAGCAGCGTCTTTGGGGCGGCATGGGAGCAGTGTATATATCACTCCTAAACCGCCCCTGCTTTTACAGATGGTTTTAACCCCTTTCTCGGCCACTAGAGGGGTTAAAAGCGCACCACTGAAACAGCAGTAAAGCGCAACTAAAATTAGTGTCGCTTAATCGCTAATGCGCCTGTGCTAGCAGTGAAAGGTGTCTAAATGTTTACCAGTTCTGTTCCCCCATCCTGACATCAATATCCCCACTCCTGCAGTACTACAGGTAGGGGAGCATCAAGGGATCAGCGGGGGTAGAGGGCCGTACAGGGCAGGTCAGAGGTCTATTTTCACCGTCACATCCCACTTAAGCCGGTGTCTTGTCAATAAATGCCCCCTGTCGAATAATGCTTGCCCAGTACTGTGCATGCGCAGTACCGAGCCTCCCAAAGCCCCCAAACATCCAAATTGACAATCAACTGTAGACAGCGCTTGCGCACTACAGCCGACATAATGCCACACGCTCCCGATGCTCATGCAAGTCTGCAAGTGGCGGACTTGTTCATGATGAGAGCGTGTGAGTGGCTGATGCCAACAGCATGGGGGCATATTTTGTAATGATGGGCAGTGCTGTTACGATGGGGATGCAATTTGTCACAAAACTCCAAACATCTCCTAAACAAATATGGCCCAGATTCACAGAGTGTTGGGCGCACATTACGCCGCCGTAGCGCAAATGCCGTAGCACAAAAATTCAGCAAGCTATTGCTCCCAACGCTGCGTCAGCGTGGCGTAGGTTTCGAGGGCGCAGGCCGGCGTAGGTGGAAGTGGGCGTGACCCCATGCAAATGATGTTCCGAGCATGGTGCAGTGTTTTATGCCCGGCATATCACGCATGTGCCGTAACGTTCCGGTGACATGGATGCATGCACAGCACCCTTATGCGCCTGCTCACAACCACACCGGCACAACTGCCTAAGCTACGCCGGATCACCACGTACGCCGTGAACTTAACGTACGCCCAGCCAGACACACGTACAACGCACAATACGCCGGCTTGTGTTCCCTGGTGCAGACCTTTGCATGTCTGTTGCCGGGTTGCACCTCATCTATGCGGAATAACTTTACGTCGGATGTACAACTTACGCACACCTCGCGCAGCATGCGTCGGGCGCACGCACGTTCGTGAATCGCCCTATTTCCCTCATTTGCATGTTTGAATGCCTAATCAATGGGAGCAGCAACATGCGTCCAGCCCATATTTGCGCCCACGCTACGCCGGCGTATGCAAGCTACGTCGGCGTAGGGTGGCCAGTTTTTAGGCATATGTTAGTTTGTGGGTCTGGCGCACACATACGCCGGTGCACATTTGCACTTACGTCGCCGTAAATGTGCTATACGTCAGCGTAAGTGCTTTGTGAATCTGGGCCTATATCTCTGCTATTCTACCTACACGTTTTGCCCTTAACACGTATAGGAAGAATAGCAGAGACATATTTGTTCAGGAGATGTGTTTTGACTTTCGTGACTAATTCCACCCCCATCTTAACAGCACTAATCATCATTACAAAATACACCCCTTCTGTTGCCATCTACCCCTTACTCGTGCCCATCATGAATAAGTCCGGCGGTTGCATGAGCATCGGAAGCTTATTCCAATGTTCTGCGGTTTTTGGCCGCTCTGTGCTGCGCATGCATAGTACAGGGCTGGTATTATTCGATTGGGGGCCTTTCTCGCCAGAACACCAGCTAGCCAGCTGCAAGGAGGCCACAGAGGATCAGTGCTGCAGGAGGGGGGACTTCAGAGGAGAGGGGGAGCAGTGGCAGCTCCTCCATGAATGCATTGTGTGTTAGTGCACAGTGGGCCCCACCCAAGCACCCCCTCAGCAGATTATCTTTCCCCATAAATTCCCAAAAATGGTGCTGCCCTGTATCTCAGTGTGAAAGCAATCATCTTTGTAGAGGCAGGGTTTTGCTTCCACATTTCAAAGTCTCCGAAAAAGAACAGTGAGCCGCACAGTAGTGATATGACAAAATCTTACACCATATCTAATGATACTAGAAGTCAGATGGGAGGGGCAGCAGTGCCTTTGATCTCAAACTGCAGATATACAGCCATGAAGCCATAGGTACAAGAGTGGCTAGGTACCCGCACATAGAAGGAAGTGTGCTGCTTTTTTTGTAGGATCAATTAAAGATAAATAGTTATTTTTAAAGGATAATGTGCAGGCACAATTAATATTCGGAAATGCTTCCTATAACAGAGCAAATCTTTGGGTTTTGATTTCAGATCCACTTTAGGTATACCATCTTCTGTGCATTTGGTTGCCTAGAAATGTAAAATTCTATTCCAGAAAGCGTGTCCCCCGTCCCCGTTCAAGCTCCTCCTGGCTTAAAAAAAGTAAATCTGTATACATGTCATTATTTCAGCTATCTTTACCATTTACCAGGAAGATGAGCAGCAATGGACTTTGGAGAGGACTTTGAAGGAGGTAAATCATTTATAACATGCTTGGCTATGGAATTTTGTTTAGTAAAAACTGGAGTTAAAGCGGATCTCCACCCTAAAGTGAAGATCCGCTGATCCGAACACTCCCCCCCTCCGGTGTCACAATTGACAACTTTCAGGGGGGAGGGGGGTGCAGATAGACAGGTATCTGCACCCACTTCCGGCCCAGCATTCACGGGCAAAAGACGGGCATTGCATCACATCCCGTCCGTCCCCCGTTGTGTGCTGGGAACACTCGGCTCCCAGCACACAGCTGGAGCCAATCGGCGGGCGCAGCGCGACTCGCGCATGCGCCGTAGGGAACCGGGCAGTGAAGCCGCAGCGCTTCACTTCCTGGTTCCCTCCCCGTGGATGGAGCGGGGAACAGCAGAGAGACGAGCGATCGCTCATCCTCTGCTGCGGACGGCGCTGGACTCCAGGACAGGTAAGTGTCCTAATATTAAAAGTCAGCAGCTGCAGTATTTGTTGCTGCTGGCTTTTAATATTTTCTTTTTTGTGAACCATCCGCTTTAACTCAAACACTGTGCAGACTTCTGGAAAAGACAGTGACCCAATTACGTTAGCAGCGTGTGAGAGTTCTGGAATAGACTGTGTAAAATGAATGAACATTTGCTTTTTTTAGCGATTAAAAAAATCATAAAAATCAGGACTGACATTATTTTATCATTGGAGATCTATTTTTATTGCTTCACTTCTTTAAAGGCACGGTAAAATATACTATTATATTTTTCAAAAGAAGGTATTTATATGTCTACACTTATATCAGAAAAAGCAAGGCTGTTATTCTTCCCTTTGAGCTGTGACCGGAACCATAGATATAGGTCCTTTATGCTTCTGCAGCTAACCATTCAGCCATACTGTTTATATCAAACACATGTCTTACATTTACATTTTATATTCATCCCAACTTGCATGCAACCGTTTCATGCAATTTGTTCATCTTGCAAGGTATGAATACCACGGCTATATGCACTATGTCTTGGGGGGACCAGTTATGGTAGTTAGTTTTTTGGTAGACGAGCCAAATGAACACCAAAAAACCCACTAAAGCACAGACATGGGGGGGTGGATTTACTAAAACCGGAGAGTGCAAAAAGGGGCATGGTAGCCAGTCAGCCTTTAAGCCCCCGTTCACATTGGTGCAACTTGTCATACAATTTGACAGTTTAAAATTACAAGTCGCATCCTATTTGTGCCTATGTAACCGTTCAAATCAGTGCGATTCCAGCTGCCACCCATTTAAAAAAGGTTCCTGCACTATTTTTGGCGATTTCATGTGCGATTTGTATAGACATCTGTGCACGAAGTTGGATCATTTCTGAAAACTGCACTTTAAATAGCACTGATCGGCGGCTTTGAAATCGCGCTGAAGTAGCGCAAGTTCAAAGCCGCATTCAGTGTGAAAGGAGTGTAACTTAAACTTGTTTAATTAATCACTTCTTTACTGGGCACTTAAACCCCCTTCGTGCCCAGACCTATTTTCAGCTTTCAGCGCTGACGCATTTTGAATGACAATTGCGCTGTCATACAACACTGTACCCAAATTATATTTTTATAATTTTTTTCCCACAAATAGAGCTTTCTTTTGGTGGTATTAGATCATCTCTTTTTATTTTTTGCGCTATACACAAAAAAAGACAGAAAATGTGGAAAAAAAACACAATGGGCCAGATTCACCTACATTGGCGCATATTTTGACCAGCGTAGCGCACCTCCTTTACGTTAGACCGGCACAATGTAGAGGCGCAATCACCGTATTCTCGTAGTATTTGCGCAGAAATTAGCGCCGGAGTAACATTAATTCTGAGGTGTAAGGCGGAGTAATTCAAATTGGGAAGGACGTGGGCGTGTTTCATTGAAATGAGCTGTGACCCCATGCAAATGAAGGGCCGGCCGGCTCGCGCATGCGCACATGAAACAGACCATGGTCAGCACCTCTGTGCGCATGCTCACATCTCAGGAACGGCGCAATCAGTGAAATTGGAAGTGGACCCGGGCAACTTAGTGAACTACGCAGACAGCATAAATAGACAGAAAGAAATGCACTTCCTTTGCAAAAGTACATCCCTTTGTATCCCTTCCTATTCAGCAAGGTGCATTTGTTCTGTTGTTTATTAGCATTTGTTTGTTTGTTTGTGACGTGTCTTTGAGATATTTGGGGACTGTTTTGCAGAGTGATTTTTGTCTATTATGTGTTTTCTTTGTTGTTATTTTTTTTTTAATTATATTTTTGCTGGGCATTTTTTATTTTTGCTGGTCAATTTTTTATTTATTTTTTTGGTTCTGTTTGTGTATGATTTTGGAATGTGGGGGTGACATTCCTGCCAGAAAAGGGGTGTCACCCTCATTTGTGGTGGAGAAGTGATCCCCAGGTCCGTGTGAATGGTGTATGAATGTACAGTGACATAATTGGAGCCGTGGCGTGGCGTTGCTGCTCACAAGTCCTGCATGGTGGGCTTGTGCCAATCCAATGTGATGAGGATGTGATGTGTCTGTGCTAGGGACCACAGTTGTGTGCATGCATGCATTCTCATTGTGCCATGATTAATGTGTGTGTTTAACGTGCAAAGATGCCTAATGTGAGCTGGCTCCTGGCTGCTCTTCCCTCAGAAGACGGGGTAGCCTCGGTTAGGGGGGGATTGTCTGGTTCAGGGGTCAGGTCATCACTTATGTCAATCTCTAGGCCCTTTCTCACTGCAAAGTTGTGCAGCATGCAACATGCACCGATGATCTGGCATACAAAGTTTGGGGAATACAACAGGGTACAATGGGGGGTTCCGTATAGGAGTCATGAGATGGGGTCCCAGTGCATATGCAGAGTCACCCTGAAGGGATAAGACAGGAGGATGTTAGTAGTGCATGTGCCCCTTTCAGCATCATGGGGGGGGGGACAGTCATGCCTGCCACCCATGTCACTCACCAACCAGCCAGCTGTCCCCATACATGTTCTGTTCGAAATCTGTGGGGATGGGGCTAGGATTGTATATGTAGCTGTCATGGGTGTCATGGGTGGTGTCATGTGTTGGGCTGGTGATGTCCTCCTGCAGGTTTGTGGTTAATTCCAGGATGGCATGAGGCGTGAATCTGAAGATGCGAGACACCTCAGAATCACTCATGCCAAAGATGTCTATGCGTGTGTTATATATCAAGTGAAGAGTGAGGGGCTTGTATCAGATAAGATTATTATATCCATCAAGGTTTTAAAGGGCTATTGAAAGATAGTGAGACCGTGTTTGTAATTTGTATGTATGTTATGTATTGATGTATATATGTATGTATATTTTTTGTAAAAATGTTTATAAAAGCAAAGAATTTTTTTTTGGAAAAAAAAAAAATTCCCCTCCCGTGCCCTCCTCCATGCCCTCCTCCTTCTTTGCTCATCTAAAGTCAGTAGTATAGCTATGAGCATGGATGCCACTGGCATGTTGGCATACAGTTTGTTGGGCAGCAAGTGTGACTGCTCAGCTCCTCACTAACAGTGTTGCTTTAGCTGACATGTAGACGGATTGTCTAATTTTATACCACCTTTTAGATTGTCTAATTTTAGACAGGACGTGCAGCTGTTGCGCACAGCGCATAGCCTGCGCTGCACCAACGTTCTTTTGTGGATCCCTGTAACTCCCTCATTTGCATATTTGAATAGCAAATCAATGGTGTGTCTAGCGCAGTTTTGCGCAGACGGGTACGCCGGTCTATCGAAATTACGCCATCGAAAATATGTTTTACTTTTTGTTATAATAATATCCCAATTTTTTTTTAAAAAATATATTTTTTTCCTCGGTTTAGGCCGATATGTATTATTCTACATATTTTTGTTAAAACAATCGCAATAAGCGTATATTGATTGGTTTGCGCAAAAGTTATAGCGCCTACAAAATAGGGGATAGATTTATGATTTATTTTTTATTTTTTTATTTTTTACTAGTAATGGCGGCGATCTGCGATTCTTTTTTCAGGCCTGCGATATTGCGACAGACATATCGGACACTTTTGACACAAATTTGGGACCATTCACATTTATACAGCGATCAGTGCTATAAAAATGCACTAATTACTGTATAAATGTGACTGACAGGGAAGGGGTTAACACTAGGGGTGAGGAAGGTGTTAAATGTATTCCCTGGTTGTGTTCTAACTGTGTGGGGGGAGGGGGCTGACTGGGGGAGGTAACCGATGCTGTGTCCCTATGTACAAGGGACACAGACCGGTCTCCTCTCCTCTGACAGCACGTGGAGCTCTGTGTTTACACACAGAGCTCCACATCCCTGCTGTCACCTGCTGTGTCACCGTAGATCACCTGTACCCGGCGGTCATCGCGGCCGCCAGGTACACGCATCGGCTCTTCAGCGATGCGCCGACACTGTGTTTACCCACTGCGCGCCCCCCAGTGGCGCCCCCTAGTGGCCGCTTAAAAGCGGATGTATAGCTATGGGCTCTCGCCCATAACTGCTTGCCGACCTGCCGCCGTCATTTTACGGCGGCAGGTCGGCAAGCAGTTAAAGTGGTTGTAAAGTCACTACTGAGAAATCTTGTAATCCCCTCTATTACAGGAAGATATAATGTGCAGTATCTGTGTTTTTTTATATATATATATATATATGTAGCGCCCCCCCCCCGCCTTATTTCCTGGGGCGTTACACTAAAGTTAGTGGGCATGCAGACTGACCTACTGCCTTGTAGGTCAGTCTGCGTGTCAGGGGTGTGTTATCACCCCTGGGTGACAACACAGCATGTTGGCGGGGGGTATATATGGGGCAGCCGCCATTAGTGTTGTGTTCTACGCGGGGCCCGAGTTCCAGGTGCGGCATCCACCTTCAGGGTGCGCACATCCATGGGCCCCGCCATCGAGGCCCGCCTGGCTGAGGTTGCACACCAAGTGGAGCTTCACGCTGATGCAGAGAGGGGCCCCAGCAGCTTGCTGGGGGATTGGCTCGGGAGAACCTAGAGACAGAGGTTGTCTGGACGAGCCATCGGGGATCTGGTCACCACGCCACACGACAGGTACACTTGAGCTGTCAATTGGTGACACTAAAATTGAACTTACTGGGAGGATTTCATTAGTACTAACTTTTGACAACCTACCTGTGGCAGAGGCCCTGTTTCCTCCCAGTGACTTTGTTTGAAAGTGGCCCTTCGGCTGCCAGGCTCAGGTTAATCGCCTGTCTGGTGGCACTTTACCCACTCTGGCGAGAGTGGCGACGTCTGAACTTGACGATGCTGAGAGCAGGCTTGCTCTCTCTTTGATATCCAAGGCCCGATACTGTAGTTCTCTCTTTGCTCATCAACCTTTCTCTATTGTGTGCCATGTTGATGTCGGCCGTGTTGGGCCCTGGAATGAAGCATTGAAAACTCAAGTTGATGTCTGGGCACTTGCTCTTTATCCACCTTCATCAATATTACCCTAGACAAGAATCACTGGTAACTCAACATGCCGGTCCCAAACTAATCAGCGGCTCCTTCGGGGGTGAGCTCTACATATATATTCTGCAAAATACCTTATTTACAGCATCCCTGGGCGCTCACGTGACCTGCTGTTGCTTGCCTTTCCCGCTCCAAGTACTATAGCGGGAGGGCCCGAGATTCCCTGCTGACATCAGCCGGAAGGAGAGCTGCAGGAGGTCACGTGAGAGCCCAGTGGCGCTCTTAGGCCGCGTACACACGAGGAGACATGTCCGATGAAAACGGTCCGCGGACCGTTTTCATCGGACATGTCTCCTGGGATATTTTGGTCTGATGTGTGTACACACCATCAGACCAAAATCCCTGCGGACAGAGAACGCGGTGACGTAGAAGACACTGACGTCCTCAAACCAGGAAGTGCAATGCTTCCACGCATGCGTCAAATCAATTTGACGCATGCGCAGGATTTCTGTCCAATGGTTATGCGTACTACCCATCGGACATGCCCGACGGACAGGTTTCCAGCAGACAAGTTTCTAAGCATGCAGACCAGTTTCAGCGGACGTGTCTCCTCGTGTGTACGCGGCCTTAAGGGAACATCCTAATGCATTTTTTCTTTTTTAGTATATTTGTCTCTTTAATGATATGAACAAAGTATAAGCATAGATACAAACTGTATAAATTGGCATTAATACAATGGTTGGTTAAACAGCAATGTATGAAAGTTGACAAGTATAAAATGCAAATGTATAACATGAAGATACTAGGACATTGAAAGCATGAAATAAAAACATAACTATTTTCCAGCATGTCTTATGTCATTTTGAAAAGAAAGTAAGAAAGAAAGAAAAAAAAAGGGGGGGGGGGGCAGATGACAATCAAAGGGATACATAACTTAACTAACCAAAAGGACGGATGATGTACTCTTTGTTGTAAATTGTTTTATTAATTTTAAATTGTTTACAAATAAATGTTACAAAAAAAACTAATTTGTATAAACATTTAAAAATTCATTCTCGTCACACAAAGAGCAACAATCATATAAAAGAGGTGTTTATCCTAAATTCCCATTCTGTTTTCATAATTTCCCACCTTGTGCCCATTAAAATAAAGACAGGGGGACAGAAGGAGGGGTGGAGATCTTCTAAATTGGAATGCATACAATAATAAGTTACTCTGCCCTGCCATCTACTTCCCATAGCCTCTCTTTCCCTTCCTCCCACTGTTTTCTCAACCTCCACCTATTACTGTACTTGTGTTGTGAAATTACAGACCAACTCAAGAAAAAAAAAGGGGGGTGAAATGTGTATAATTCTAAATTTCCGCCCCCTACCCTCCCACTAGGGTGACTACATTTCCAAACTACCATTCAGGGACACCCTCCCTTACGGAAAATCAGCTTGTGCTGTAACGAATCACAGCACAGTGATTGGACACAAGAGGTGGGATTTATGAGTTCTCCAATCACGAGCAGGGGGCGGGATTGTGCTCCTCCAGGCATTCCCTGCCAGGTCATGTACTGTAAGTGAGAAAAGCGGTGATGTGGCGACCTTTTTTGGGGGCATCAGATTGGCCCAGGGATGGCTGTGTCAGTTTCATTCCGGGACACTGTATTATCCTGGAATGAATGTGCCCGGGACACGTGGTCACCCTACCTCCCACCCTATCTCCCCTCTTACCTCCCTTCAGGGCCCAAATGGGCATTGTACATTCAGTGAAAGTGTGAAATCTCATTAACTGGGAGCAAACAGATTTTGTGCCCTTTATTTACTAATTCACCTACCTATCTAACCTTTCAGGAGAAAAAAAAAGTGAATCTTTGGGAGATTTTTAAAGTGATAGTGCACTGAACATTATGCACTGGGATTTAAAGTGCACCAGCATTGTGAGTGGTATTCCGAATGGCTTTTTATTGGAATAAAGTCGTTTTAAAAAAAGGTAAAGCACTATGTTGTTTTTTTCTTTTTTTTTTAAAGAGGAGGAGCCATTCTTGCTTGCTAATTCACAGCTATTCTAATAATATATATTGAAGATTGTATTTCAGGTGGAGGAGAAGGCAGCAAACTCCAGCCGTCACTTACAGCCTGGCTTAATGATGTCACATTTTGTCACAGCCTCCCATGGCTTCCTCAAGGGTATCGAGAGTCAAGAGCCATGTTTTTAAGTGGAGGAGCCAATCTTGCATGTTGATTTGGGGCCATTGTAATAATATATACTGGAGATTGTATCTGGGGTGGAGGAGAAGGCAGCAAACAGCTTGCCTGGGGCATTGTCCAAGGACCCGCTGTTACGCACTTACCCAAATATTACCTTACTTTAACCAAATAATTCAGACCAGTCATACTTTCTTGGGTTTAAATGGCCATAGCAGCCCTTTATTAAAATAACCAACCATAAAAAACTCTTTTATTACATAATGTATAAAAAATTGGTGATAAACCGAAAAAAAAATACCATAACCTCTCTGACTGAACATAACTGCCTGTTTTTCATGTCTTAGGATTTTTGAAGGCACCCTTTACTGACCACTAGCTGTATCTGGCATCACCTTGCCTTCTTATGGCCCCCAGTCGCAACTTACGCCAGCTCGGGGACAATTGTTTGGCCAATTCACCAGCCGATACAGCCAACTGCCCCACCACATGTTACTCCCACCCTAATTAGGGCAGGTACACCCATACCAAAGAACAAAACCATCCCCGCCTTCAAAAACCCTACGACCTCTGCCACCAACGCCCAGCGTGAAACCTTACACCTAGGCGGCCCGCCACACCCGCAGGGCACGCTGAATACCGTCCTGCAGACCCAAAAACCAAATATCGATCCCCACCGCATTCAAATAAACCCCATCCCCTCTCGAGAACAGCCAAGGGTTTCCCTCCAAGTCTCAGTGTCGGATCGCTAAAACCTCCATTGCGGACAAAGAATTTGATCCACAGACACTGCCAAGTGCCAGGATGTCCGTAAAACCATGTCGGACCTAACCAACACGGTGTTGGGGAACAGGGACCGAAAATTCAGGAAATCATAATTAATATCCCTGCAAAATTCACGGGAGGCCCAAAGCCCCAGATCATTACCCCCCACATGCAGCAGGAGCGCGTCTGGGGGCCTATCAAGCCTAGAGTAGTGCTGAAACTTTGGTAGGACCCTGGACCATAGCATACCCGGGACCCCAATCCATCAAATCATGAGCTGAGCCCTGGGAAAACATGACTGTCGCCCCTCAGGCCTAATCTCAGCCCTCCTGGCACCCCAAAACACATAGAAATGGCCCATGATCCACACCAAGCATTCGGAACCTGAAAAACAAGACAGAAGCAGAGAACTAACACAAACTCACTAGAACCACGAAACCACACAGAACCAAAGACTACTACATGGAACGTTGACACCAAACACAGTTATACAAGGAGACATTGACAGATAACACTGCAATCCAGCTCAGCCTAAAGCCCGCAAAAAGCAACCACCAGGACTCCCACAACCCTACAACAGATGGGGCCGTACAAACAACTTGAAAAGTTGCGACTCCCAGCACCCAAGTTGGCACACCAACCTGTCCTCCAGCCCCCTGAGTGCCGCCTCAGTGACTGCCCCAATCCTAAATGAATGGGAGGAATAATCCCTCGCGAATAATCCCCAGGAGCCCTTCCCCCGCTGGTCTGTTTTAGACCTACTGATGAAAAGCGAGACCATGCCATCCCCCAGCACAACCTCGCCCACTCCCAAACCTCCACCTCATCGCTTGGACTTACACACTAACTCACTAATCCTCAACGCACCAAAAAAGGTCAAAATAAATGCTGTCTTAAAAATCGCTGCCTCGTAGGCTGACGTGCAAACCTCGCCCAGAACGCCTAAGAGGGTGCCCAGCATGTCAAAGGAGACCGGGCGGCGAGCATCCTTCTTGCCCCTCCGGTACCCCCGCAACACCGTCCTAACCAAAACTCTAAGCCGGACATTTTCCGGCTCAACCTAGAAACAGATACCCCTTCCTCCACATTCCTACCAATAAACTCCAGCACCAAGCACAGACGATTTTCATCACCCAAGCCACCACCGACTTCCCACACCAGAGCACGCCACTCCACCCATACCTTCTCGTAAGCGCTCCAGGTGGCCGGACACACCGAATCCCGAAGTAGCCTGGCTAACGAGTAAAGGCAATGTCCCACAAGTGGTCCCGGCAAGGCATACCATGCTGCTCCGCTCCCGGTGCCAAGGCATGGAATCTGTCCCACTGCAAGCGAGACAAAGCATCAGCCACATTGTTCTGTACACCTGGCACATGCACCGCACACACATAACAATTAAGACACAAAAGCACCAGATGCCTAAGCAAGCACACCACCGGAGGTGAAAACACAGACACTTTGTTAATGGCTTGAACCACGCCCAGATTGTCGCAATAAAAGCGCATCCATGTGTTCTGAAATTCACTGTGCCAAATTTCAACCGCCAGCACTATGGGAAACAATTCCAATAGCACCACGTTGCCCAGGAAGCCAGCCTCGCACCTGCCCGCACTCCACTGGCCCCCGAGGATCGCCCCGTATCCCACCGCGCCAGTTGCATCAGTGAACAGATCCAAATCGTAATCCGACACCATCTCCTCCATCCACAAAGACCGCCCGTTGTACTGCTCCAGAAACATCTGCCACACAAATCAACCTTGTGCTCCGCAGTCAACATAATGGTGCGGAGCCTTGACAACAGACGCAACAGCCTTGACACAAAGACATATTTATGTACATAGGTCAATGGAGCTAAATGGTGGTGGGAATCACCTGGAGGATATAACAAGCAGTGGATGTTGCAGTTTGGCTATAAGCATGTAAGTTATGCTTTGGGGCTTTATTTAATGCATACCTGATTATATGGACTGCTAATAAAAAAAAAACATACACATTTTTTTTTACATTTTCAAAAAAATGTATTAGTACTTGTCTTAATTTTTATTTTATTTGGAAATGTACATCTTACTATGGTGGTTTAACAATAATCACACTGTTATGTTCTGTATAAGAAACATTTGTGCTGTGTTAGTTTATAAATATAAGTATCTGATTGATTTGAGCAACGCATGTCAGTGATAGCTGCAATCACAAATATTAAGAAACGTGCCTAGTGAGTAGGTTTTTACGCTGATTTGTGCAGAGATCTTTTGACAGTTGGCTCCATGCAGAGTTACACCAGATTTTGCACTCTGCAGTTTTAGTAAATCACCCCCATTGTCTTCCTATAAAAGGTGTTTACATGTATTTACTTTCAATACAGGTTTATTTATTACTTCAGGATTGCAGTCATGTAGTGTAGTCATGCAAAGCAGAACAATAGCAGCATTAAAGCACATATAAATCCAAAAACAAAAATGTATATTATATTACAGTTTGCCAATTATTAAATGATGTGGCTTAATTAGTTTTCCTTTTTTATTTTCAACTTTTGATCCAGTCAGTAACACACATCCAGTCTTAAGGTGGCTAGTACACTCACTCCTCCATTCTATGTATGAAGGGGCAATGTAGCCACCCATGGACAGCAGCAAGTTTGCCCTGTGGAGAGAATAGTTTTAAATGGACTAGTGGATGTACATAAGTGACTAACATATTAAACACTTTTTAAACTGTAAATGCAAGTTTTCTTTTTTTCTTTTGGGACAAAGGGACCACTGTAAGCACCCATTTCTCACAACCCTCTAACTGCCACTTTTGCTGAATAGCTTGATCTTTTAACAGAAGCTGAATAATAACAGACACACTGGCTGAAGCAACAGGTGTAGATAAAGGGAAAAAAAGCCTAAATAAAGAAAACTACTGCAGCCACAACATCTGAGGATTGATAAGCTGCTGTATATTTGAAATTCCTCTTTTTTTAGAACTTTTATACGGCAACCAACTCTACTACCTTTGTTTTATAAAAAATAAAAATGTTATTGTTCATAGTTAAAAAAGGCCTCCGTGCGGCTCCAACATGTCAAAGCATCCATGGATATCAAACCTTTGTCCCAAAACTGAGTGAATACATATTTTCTATAGGTTTTTGTATATAAAATGTTTTGTTTTTAGTTTAGATACTTTAGTCGGTTTAGATACTTTAACGTTAAGTATACTTTATACTTTAAAGTGGATAGAGCAGGGAAGGGTAGGAGATTTCCTATAATTTTCTGTCCCAGAGACACAATGGGGGTTATTTACTAAAAGCAAATCCACTTTGCACTACAAGTGCAAACTACAAGTGCAAATTGCACTTGAAATTGCACTGAAAGTGCACTTGGAAGTGCAGTCGCTGTAGATCTAAGGGGGACATGCAAGTGAATAAAAAACAGCATTTTAGCTTACACTTTATTGGAAAAGAAAATCAGCACAGCTTCCCCTCGTTTCAGATCTACCCCTCAAATTTACATCAACTGCAGTTCCAAGTGCACTTGTAGTGCAAAGTGGATTTTCCTTTCGTAAATAATCCCCAATGGGAAATAAGAGAATTTTTCCTTGTTGGAAGACCTAGCCTCACTTCATGTGGCAACTCTAAGGCCTCGTACACACGAGGGGATAAATCCGATGGACCGTTTCAGCAGACATCTCCGATCGTGTGTATGGGCTATCGGACAGATTTGTCCACCCGACAGATTTCAAAGCATGCTTTGAAATCTATCCGGTGGGAATCTGTCCGCCCGACATGTCTGCTGGTTAGTACACTTACCAGCAGACATGTCGTCCCGCACCGCCGCCGCGCCGCCGTCGAATGGATTCGGCGCATGTGCGGAAGTGTTTTACTTCCTGGTGCGGTGACGTGGCGGTGACGTGGCGGCGTCAACGTCACCGCCGCGTCACCGACACGTCACTGCGCCGTCCGCCGGCGGGGAATTTGATCCTATAGGTAAAGAAAGACCGCGCTATAAAACCCCTCCCCCCCAAGAACTACAGGCTGCAGCAAGCGTGTGATAAACAGGAAACAATGGAATATAAAAAGCCGCGCCACACAAAAGTAGGTAAAAATTAGTTACACCAGTATCAATGATGGTAAACAAAAATGCTACTAAAGTCCATTGAAGTCCATAGTGATAGAAATAATAATTCCCAGGAGCGATCCTCTGTAAAGTGTCACCAAACGAACACACTGCAAAAGGTGCACCCACCACCAAGTGAATGAGCAGCTTACCAGAGGTCAGACATAAGCCAGCGTCTGACTATAACCCAGTCAACGGCCTTTAAATCCTTGTGGTTCCCAAGATCAGCCCGAGTGGACCAGGACGGGACACTTCTTATACTCAGGATAAAGAAAAAGGCGCACATAGCATAATTCCGTTGGCGAAAATTTAATATAAAAAGTAAAATTGTACTTACAAAGCACATATGATAAACGAGCATAAAACAGATACAAGTATTGCCGGCCGGCATGCAGGAGCCCTTCCTCCTCAGCGTGGTGACGTCACTGGGAGGCGACGCAGTGACGTCACCACGCTGAGGAGGAAGGGCTCCTGCATGCCGGCCGGCAATACTTGTATCTGTTTTATGCTCGTTTATCATATGTGCTTTGTAAGTACAATTTTACTTTTTATATTAAATTTTCGCCAACGGAATTATGCTATGTGCGCCTTTTTCTTTATCCTGAGTATAAGAAGTGTCCCGTCCTGGTCCACTCGGGCTGATCTTGGGAACCACAAGGATTTAAAGGCCGTTGACTGGGTTATAGTCAGACGCTGGCTTACGTCTGACCTCTGGTAAGCTGCTAATTCACTTGGTGGTGGGTGCACCTTTTGCAGTGTGTTCGTTTGGTGACACTTTACAGAGGATCGCTCCTGGGAATTATTATTTCTATCACTATGGACTTCAATGGACTTTAGTAGCATTTTTGTTTACCATCATTGATACTGGTGTAACTAATTTTTACCTACTTTTGTGTGGCGCGGCTTTTTATATTCCGGGGAATTTGATCCGATGGTGTGTACACGCCATCGGATCAAACTCCAGATCGGACATATCCGATGGAAATGGTCCGCGGACAGTTTTCATCGGATATGTCCGATCGTGTGTACGAGGCCTATGGCCTCGTACACACGCCCATCGTTTTCCTCGACGAGTTCCTTGTTAGGCTTGTCGAGAAACTTGACAAGCTTTCTTTGCATACACACTGTCTTTTTTTACTTATTTAATTTTTTTCTTTTTTTAAAGTGTATTTTTGTGCGTGAACTCGAGAGAGAGGAGCCGGACTGCAGGAGTTGGGAGTAGGCAGACCCTCCCCCCAGAGGCAATCTGCCATCCTTCTCCATGCCCCCAGGTGGCAATGGCGGGTGTGAGGGGGGCTTCCCACTCACCCCGCCCTACCTGCTCCACGGGGCAGAGGGACTCCCCCTATGAGGAAGTGAGGGGGTCTAGCCCACCCAACCAGCCTCATAGGTCCTTCGCCTCTCTTTTTTTGGAGACCGCATGGCCAAAGTGCGTGCGTGTTAAACCAATTTCGTGTGCGTGCAAGTGTGGTGTTTTTTGTGAGGGGGGGTGGGCGTACTAAGCACAGGCGTACCTTGCATAGCACACCCACCGGGAGCCGGGCTGAGACCACCAAACTCAATTAACATGTAGCCAAGACCGGGACCCGAACCCTTGGCTGCAGAGGCAGGGCCGATCCTACCCGGGGTGCAAAGGGTGCAGTGCACCCAGGCGCCACAGAGGTGGGGGCGCTGAAGCGCCAGAGTGCCTGTCTCAAATCACTCTCTCTCCTTATTTGTGTAGAGCGGCGCCGCGGCTCTCCCCGCCGCCGCCGCTGCTGTGTTTGACGTGTCCCCCCCTCCCCTTCTGTTAGGGGAGTGAGAAGTCCGGAGATCGGAGCGGCTGTCTCTGTGTGGAGAGACGCTAGCTGCTCAGTGACCTCGCTGAGGGGGCGGTCCATCATGCCTGACACTGCTCCTCTCTGTGTCATAAGAGGACTCCTGTCTGCGGCGAGCTGTGATCCACCCGGGCGGCGCGGCTGCACACTGTCCCCTCCTCTGCAGCTGCTGCCCGGGTGGATCACAGATCGCTGCAGACAGGAGTCCTCGTATGACACAGAGAGGAGCAGTGTCAGGCATGATGGACCGTGTGTTTTTCAAGTAATGGAGGGGGGGGGGGGTCTGTAGTAATGTAGGGGGCGTTTTTTTTCCTGGTGGGAGTCTGTACTAATGGGGGGGGGGGTTTATCCCTGGGGTCTGCACTAATGAGGAGGGGTTGTCCTGGGGGGTTTGTACTAATGGAGGGGTTTGTCCTGGGGGTCTGTACTAATGTGGGGGTTTGTCCTGGGTGGGTCTGCACTAATAGGGTAGTTTGTCCTGGGGGGGTCTGTACTAATGGGGGGAGTCTGTACTAATGGGGGGGTTTGTCCTGGGGGTCTGCACTAATGGGGTGATTTGTCCTGAGGGGGATCTGTACTAATGGGGGGAGTCTGTACTAATGGGGGGGGGGTTTCCTGGGGGGTCTGCACTAATGGGGTGATTAGTCCTGAGGGGGATCTGTACTAATGGGGAAGTCTGTACTAATAGGGGGGCTTGTCCTGGGGATATGCACTAATGGGGGGGTTTATCCTGGGGGGTCGGTACTAAGGGGGGTTTGTCCTGGGGGGTCTGTACTAATGGGGGGGTTTGTTCTGGGGGGGTCTGCACTAATGGGGTGGTTTGTCCTGGGGGGTCTGTACTAATGGGGGGCTTGTCCTGGGGGTATGCACTAATGGGGGGGCTTGTCCTGGGGGGGTAGGTACTAATAGGGGTGTTTGTCCTGGGGGTAGGTACTAATAGGGGTGTTTGTCCTGGGGGTCTGTAATAATGGGGGGTTTGTTCTGGGGGGTCTGCACTAATGGAGGGGTTTATTCTGGGGTCTGTTCTAATGAGGAGTTTGTCCTGGTTGGGTCTGTACTAATGGAGGGGTGGTTTGTCCTGGGGGTCTGTACTACTGGGGGGGTTGTCCTGAGGTAGGTCTGTACTAATGGAGGGGGGTTGTCCTGGGGGGAGTCTATACTAATGGGGGGGTTTGTCCTGGGGAAGTGTGTACTAATGGGGGGGGTTTGTCCTGGTGGAGTCTGTACTAATGGGTGGGTTTGTCCTTGGGGGAGTCTGTACTAATGGGGGGTTTGTCCTGGGGTTCTGTCAAGGGGAGTTTGTACTAATGGAGGGGGATTGGTTTGTCCTGGGGGTCTGTACTAATGGGGGGGTTGTTCTGGGGCAGTCTTTAATACTGGAAGTGGGTCTGTACTAATGGGGGGGGTGTTTTGTCCTGGGGGTCTGTACTAATGGAGGGGGTCTGTACTAATTGAGGGGGATTGTTTGTCCTGGGGGGTCTGTACTAATGGGGGATGGTTTGTCCTGGGGGGTCTGCACTGACGGAGGGGGTCTGTACTGAGGGGCAACTATAGGTGGAGGAAGGGGGGTGACACCATGTTTTACCTCAACGGGTGACAACAACCCTAGTGACGCCACTGCAGCTGCGGGCGCTACCATCAGAGAGAGAACCCCCCTGCCGTGCGCCACCAGAGGGAAAGCCACACAGCCTAGTGCCATCCCTGGCGGAGAAAGGAATGGAGTCATTGCCAGAATACAGATCTGGGCTCTACCCAGCGGAGTATCCATGGGCAATTCAGAGTGAGCTGACTCCTGATCAGAGGAACCGTTGTTGCTGTATCGCTGGGTCAGGTGAGAGCCGATCGGCCATTATCTACTTATGCCAATATGTCTGCAGTCTCTGACCATCTCCTGTATTATATCTCCAGTCACTGACTGTCTCCTTTAATATGTCTACACTCTCTGATCCCCTCCTGTACTATGATTGCAGTCTCTGACCATCTCTTGTATCATGTCTACAATCTGACCATCTCCTGTACTATGTTTTGGGACACTTTCTAACAGTATCAGAGAGGTTCCCCTCCAGGTCTCATTAGTGTACGCTCTTCCAGTATTTTCTTTATTGTTCAAAGATCATGGGAGGATCCCAGGGCAACAAATACTTCTTAGAGGAGCATCTCTGTGTTTGAGTCATTGCCATAGAAACATTTGTAAAGGGGAGGAGTAGGTAAGATGACCACGCCCCCTTTGTGGGGGCGCCAGAAATATTTCTGCACCCAGGCGCCTGTGACCCTAGGATCGGCCCTGTGCAGAGGTGAATGGCTTATCAGCGCAGTGCCAATCACGTTGAGCCATACACACTGTCAAGACCAAATCTCGTCGCTCTTAAACACGGTGACGTACAACACATACGACGGCAGGGGAAGTTCGATTCCACTGGCACAACCCTTGGGGCTTCTTTTGACGATTTGCACTTTATAGTCTGTTACAGCGTGACAAATGTGCTATCTCCATTACAAACGCTACTTTTACCGAAGGTGCGCTCCCGTCTCATACTTTATTCTGAGCATGCGCGGGTTTCTAAGCATACACACGAAAGTGTTTCTCGTCGAAAACCAGCCCGACGAGGAACGCGACGAGTAAGTCAGCAGTTAATCATACTGTAGCTGCTGAATTGTAAAAATCAGGTACTTACCAGTGCCTGGAGCCCAGCTCTGCCCTGTTGCAGACAGTTCTTCTTACAACCTAGGATCCCCAGCACCACCGTCTGGGAAATCTTAGCTTCCTGCAGCTTCCTGGGAGAAGTGGTGTGTCACAGAAGGCTGGAGGTGGTGCGGAAAGTGGACAGGGGGTGTGCCTAAGAAAATGCCATTCTCACCTAAGTGAGAATTGAGTAAATAGGAGCAGGAACCTGTCAAAAAAGATCTGCTCCCCATAAAAAAAAATCTAAGACGTGTTAGGAACAGAGGAGGGAGGAGGAATAGCAGCACTTTTACTTTTGAGTGAAGGTCTGTTTTAAGAACACTGCTGGATGTATCGTTCATGTTAAAAGTAACTCACTCCTCCATTCTATCTATAAAGGGGCAATGCAAGCAATAGGCACCTTGGACAGCAGCATTGTCACCCAGTGGAGAGGGTAGTGTCAGATGGACTAGTAGATTTAGATAGACTTTACATAAGTGACTAACAAAAGTTTGCATCTGTACAAGAACTGTACTTGCAGATGCCAAGCAGTTCTAATATCTTATTTTGAACCTCAAGATTCAGTTATCGCTACTCATTTAGATGCGCACTTCTGTGTTTCTGTCCACCATTAAAAACATTATAAGAATAATACAGGCCTTCAGTTAGGGTGTACCTCTAATTTGATCTCTGTTTTAACATGCAAGCAAGGGAAATGGGGGTTTCAAAAATATAAAAAAAAAAAATATATCAAACTTTTTATATCCTGCAAAGTCCATCAGGGAAGATGCAGAGTTCAACCAAGACAGCCAATGTTTCCTTGCATAATAAGGAGGCAGATGTTATGTTGGAAGTAAACACAGTGAGCACGCAACACCTGCTAATTGATTTATTTGTAGTTACAGCTCTCGGATGAAGGGCAGTGGGATAGAACATGAGCATTAAAATAAGAGCCTCCTAAGTGAGTAGATCCATAATTACATGGTCTTGAAAAGCTCTTCTTAAAGCAATTAGGAAGTCCTGATGACCTCACCGCTCAACCAGAGTTTTTTAATTGCCTGCAGCCTTTCTGGCCAATAGCTCCCTTAAGTATATTTCAATTTATAAAGTTGTTTATTGTATATATATTTATACCGGTAATTAACATATTAGTGACTATCGAAGAAAACGTTTTTTTTTTTTCATTTTGCATGATTCTTGAAAGTAAAACTAAGGGGTCACTTTATAATCTGCTACATTTAAAGACTATTAATTCTTCTCTGTATTGAATAGTATAAGGTTTGGCATTAATATGGCAGATAGTCCTCTGTTTACTAACTGCCCCAGCCAGCATGATGTACCAGCCTGACATCATTGTGCTCAATTTAAAAAATGTTGTTTGCTGTCGAATTCCAGTATTAAACTTTTGCTGCGGATAGACTGAAGAAACAGCAGAAACTCTGTTGGCTTTTAATTGCTGTGACTGTTTCTGGTGGGAAGGTTTTTCCCTATTTCCTGTACAGGTGACCACTTGTGCTTGGCATAAAGAGTAGTAAAAATTGGCAACAATTCTAACCCTCTTGGGTAGATACCAAGTTGAAAACCCCCCAAAAAATAAAAAAAATTGCAAGCATTACAATAGTAGTACAGTCTATATTCACTAAAACATGAAAAAGTAAAAGCTAATAATTCAGCAAACTTTAAATCCAAAGGAAATAGAGTTACATAGTAGTTGGCAAGGTTATAAAAAGACACCAGTCCATTCAGTGCAACCTATTATGTGTATTTATGTGTTTATTTCAAAAGGTGCATCGTATATCCCTGTATGTTGTGGTCATGAAGGTGCCCATCTAATAGTCTTTTTAAACAATCACTCCCCACTGATACCACTGCTTGTGAAAGAGAATTCCACATCCTTACCGCTTTGTCAGTAAAGAACCTTCTATGCAGTTTAAGGTTCAACCGCTTCTCTTCCAACTTTAGTGAATTGTCTTTTTAAATCCCCTTTCACTAAATAATGTTTTACCTATGCTAGGGTCACTAGTACTGTATTTGTACATTGATATCATATGCCGTCTCAAGCGTCTCCTCTACAGAGAGAATAGGTTCAATGCTTGTAGTCTTTCCCCATAGCGGAGATCCTCCATTCCCTTAATTAGCTTTGTTACCCTTCTCTGGACTCTCTCCAGTTCCAGCACATCCCTCCCGAGGACTGGTGCCCAGAACTGGACGGCATACTCAAGATGCAGCCGGACCAGAGTCTTGTAGATTAGCTCTACAATTCTCCTTTCAGATAGTTATGCTGGTTATACATGATGATCAGTCATAGATTCATTTGTTTAAAAAGTATTTTTTACTTAAAAACAACTGTCCAAAAAAAGAAGAAAACTATTTATTTTGTCTAATTAAAGCTTTCCTTTTCAATGAAAATGATCATATATGCCCAGTTCCCACCAATTGCTATGCAGGAACGCACAAGGAAGCACAAGTTTTCCCAGAACATGCTGCCCTCTGCAAGTGATCCATTAGATCTTAAAGCGACATTAAAGTCAGGAATTTTTTTTTTTTTAAAACAACCAACATGTTATACTTACCTCCACTGTGCAGTTCGTTTTGCACAGAGTGGCCCGGAAAGCTGTCTTCTGGGGTCCCTCGGCAGCTGTCTAGGCTCCTCCTCGCAAAAGCTTTCCATCTTCATGCGAGGGAGCTCGCACGATGGAAAGCTTTTGCGAGCGCGCTCCCGTGATACAGCGGCGGCCATAGCCGCCGACTGTATCACTCGGCTCCGCCCCCGGCGCGCCGCATCATCCGCTGTGATTGACAGCAGCGCCAGCCAATGGCTGCGCTGAATGAATGAATGCTATCAATCCGCCCAGCCTAGCCAATCAACGGCCAGGCTGGGAACCGAAGAGGATGACGTGGACGCGCCCGGGAGTTTCGAACGGTCAGGTAAGTAAAACGGGGACTCGGGGGGGGGGGGCGGTGCTGTGAGATGTTTTTTTACCTTAATGCATAGGATGCATTAAGGTAAAAAAACATTTACCTTTACAACCCCTATGCATTTCACAGACCCAAATGTGTTTGTGGCCACCAAAAGGCATGAAACCGCAGTACAATGCCGTTTGGTGCGATTCGATTTAAAAAATCGTGCCTGCCATAATTTTTGCACATTCCTGCACATTTGTCAGCGCAAATGAACAGGGTGTCAAAAATGTGCTGCGTGCGAGGGACTGCGCACATGAACTTGTATGGCTTGAACCAGCCCTTAGTAATCAAAGCATTTTTTGATATATACAGTTCTTTCAGCAAAATGTCATTATGTCAGAAGGTTATCACATTTCTTTTATAGCCAGTACTATATAGTACCAATTTTATGTTTATGTAGTGGTGACCGCTCTGAAAAAGTATGAATTTGTTGGAGATGTAGCCAAGAACAAAGTGTAATCCACACAGCCAGCTTTTGCAATGTGGGTTAAGCCAGCCACCAGTGTTTGCTGAATAACAGCAGCAGGAACCCAAATACTGCAGAGTCCAAATCTCAGCAGGTTTGTTTAAGAAAACATGAAGCAGACCTGACACACACTCGGCACTACTCCGGCCTATTTAATTAGGTAGAATAAGTGCACCTACTGTATATGGATGAAAAATACACTTACACAAAGTAACCAACTAAATTTTAGCTTACTATAGTCACGTTAGAAAAATAATGATTCATTGTCTTGATTTAATACTGTTTTTACTAAATTAGTGCAATTATTTAAAATGAACCCGTGCTCAAATATTAAAGGACAACCAATACAAATGTATTATTCCGTTTTTGGTGGATGCTAAAGAATTAAACCCCCTACTAGCTTCTATCTCTCGGTTGCCTTTGAGAGCTCTGCACTTTGCCCATTGGAAGGGGTTCCTAGTCTCTCTGATAGATTGTTTTATTTATCTTATATTGTGAAGAATGAAAAAAAAAGGATTTGATACATGGCGCAGGAACACAGAAACGTGAATGGGAACACTCAAAATCCAAATTCTCACAAGTGGCCAAGTATGAAATGCTCCTGGTGTTTAGTAAAAATATTAAATAAAAGAGATATGTTCACAAGGTGGCATATACCTTGTTGTACTTAACCCCTTATAAGCCAGCACATTTTTAAAAGTGCTGTATATCCTGGAGTTTTCCTTTAAAGCAGTAGTAAACCACACTTTTTTTATAACCCTGCAAGACATTGGCATAATGTGTGATGTATACTAGCACATTATGAAATACTTACCTTAGAATAAAGCCCTCCAGCGACAGGCTTTCACCGCTGACAGGGCTTCCATCTTCACCTGATCTTCCTTCCGGGTTAGTATGCTCTGGCCGTCTGATTGGCCATGCCGCAATGACGTGGAAGTCATGGGCCACTGCACTGAGCTCTGAAGGGACGCCACGGGTATGCTGTCCCTTCAGAGTGCATGCGCTGGTAACATCACTGCCTGCATGCAGTGTGAATATCTCCTAAACAGTGCAAGTTTAGGAGATATTCACTGTACCTACAGATAAGCCTTATTATAAGCTTACCTGTAGGTACAAGTATAGAATAGAATGGAATAGAACTGGGAAGGATTAAAAACTCTGCCATTTTTTGGAGGCAATTTCCCTTCACTTCCTGTCCCAGAGATGCAATAGGAGTTTGGAAAAATTTCTTAAAGTAAGAGGAATTCCCCTCTTACACTGGGAGCCAGTGTAGCACAAGGCTACTTGCTGTATGCACTGGTGCTTAGCGTCCGGTCTATAGGAGACAGACCAAGGCCTAAAGTGTAAGCCCTGAGCAGGAGAGCTGCGTTTACAAGCCAGGAGGGCTGAATGTTGTTTATTTCGGTAGCAGGACTGATATGCTGAATACCCCCGTGAGGGAAATTACTCTGTTTGAACTTTCTTTTAAATAAAAGTGGGCAAAACCAGCCCTGAATGTAATGTGAATGATAGAAAAGGGGGAGAAGGTTTTAATTCCCCCTTTTCTCATGGGAGAGCGGCAAGGCAGGCAGTTTTAAGGCTCCCCCTGTTCCAGCTGTCAGAGACTTATCTGCCTGTCACATGGCTTAGGAGAAGAGAAACGTGACTTTCCCGGGCTTTCTTTGAAACACATGGTTTTCACGAGGCTCGGGAGAGGGTTACACGTGACTTTCCCGGGTTTTTTGTGGTTCTGGGGCTCAGTTCCAGTTCTAACCAGCCTAGTCCAGTACTAAATAGGGCTATAAAAGGAAGGGTTCCGTGCCGCTCATCAAGCCGCCTCAGAGGACAGGATTGTGGTGTCCCCTCCCCCCTCCCCTTTTGTTATTTTTGTCGCGGCTGCAATTATGTGGTAACGTCACCTTTATAAAACTGAGTAAAGGTGGACAAATCTGTTATGACTTTATTAGATGGGTTATTTGGAATCTGAAGTTTTATACAGCCTGAACCGTTGGGTTTGTTTTAAGTTTAAATAAATGATTTTTAATTTAGTATGTCTTAACACCAATAATAAAGCAGCTGCGGCCTTTCTATTCCATACAGGTGTCAGTCTATTATTCTATTTAATTCTTATTAAGCTAAGTAAGGGGTCTTGTCTGCTGTCCCATGTGGGGGTACTAAAGAATTACATACAATTTTTTATTAATTACTGAATCCTATAATTATTGAGGAAAAATATATATAGTAAAAATAAACTGCACTATATCCAAATGCATTAGTACACCAAATGTGGCTGAACATCAAAATGGTAAAATTAAAATAATAATATAGAACATAAAGCGCATGTGCTAGTAACAAATCATAAATCGAATTATGCAAAGTCTTTAGATGAATAATTGAATGGATAGTAGTGAATTCTTAATAAACATCCAAAACAATCCACAGATGCAAATCCAGTGGCAAATCTTGAACACCTTCACCATCAGTATAATAACACCCGATATGCTCGATAAATGGATGGCAGCTTACCACAAGAGTGTTCCTGATGACGTGTTGGACGATACTTACGTTGAGGCGGTCACAATGTTACCTCACTTCCAGTCCCACTGGCTCGCCGCTGTCGCAGGTGGAACGCATGCCATTTCCAGTCGGAAAGTTGGGATTCATATACATTTTATGCCTTTCAGCCTCAGTGCCGGGCTAAGGCACTTTTAAAGTAAGCAGCCATTTGGCGTTTTATTGTTATTTTCTACTACGTAATAAACGGGATTACACTATTTTGGTTCCCATCTTTTGTTCACATATCCCGCTCTGAGCCACTATTGGGAGAAGGGTTGGTTCCAGGATATCATCTCTACCTTTAAAGCAAGTATCATCGTGCATCTGACCTTTTTTTAATTAAAGGTGTCAACATCTTGTGGTAAGCTGCCATCTATTTATCGAGCACATCGGGTGTTAATATACTGATGGATTCACTACTATCCATTTTATTATTGATCTATAGACTTTGCATAATTCGATTTATGATTTGTTACTAGCACATGCACTTTATGTTCTATATTATTATTTAAATTTTACCATTTTGATATTCAGCCACATTTGGTAGATGTGTACTAATGCAATTGGATATAGTGCAGTTTCTTTTTACTATATATTTTTTTTTTTACTAATTTAACCAGTTAAGGACCGCCGCATGTACATTTACGTCGGCAGAATGGCACCAAAAGGCACATCAACGTATATATACGTTGGTGCCTTGAGGGGGTTCGGGGGTCCCCCCCCCCAGTACATACGGTGGTACTTTTGGCTGGCCGAGCGATCCGGGATGAGGGGGCGGCTATTCGTTTTTGTCCGCCCCCTCCGGATCGCTCTCAGCCAATCCTCGCGCCCCCCCACCCTGTCACTTCCTCCTCCTGTGTAAACACAGGAAGGAGGAAGCGATGTGATCTCTCCTTCAGCATGAAATACTACAACATTTTGCATTCCTATAGGCAGCCAGCAAATGGAATTCTAGGCTTCTTTTCATTTATTTTCTAGTATCTTCTTATCTCTGTTGTTGTTAATTTCAATAGCTCAAGCTGAATTTAAAGAGGGATTCCACCCATGTTTTTTTTTTTTTTAAGTCAGCAGCTACAAACACTGTAGTTGCTGACTTTTAAGAAGGACACTTACTTGTCCTAGGCGCCCGCGATGTTGGCCCCCCGGAGGCCGGTCGCTCGATCCAAGCAGCTCCCGCTACCGCCATTCTTACTGAGGGAAACAGGCAGTGGAGGCTTGCGGCTTCACTGCCCGTTTCCTACTGCGCATGCGCGAGTCTCGCAGCACTTTTGTGAATGGGCGGCTGCACACAGTTCCCAGAATGCAGTGCGCAGCATTCCCCAGAAGACACTGCGAGGAGGACGAGGAAGAAGACCTGCCGCAATGGATTAAGAGGCTGATTAGGAACTTCTGCATAGCAACCACTATTTCTGGTAAGTAAAAAAAAAAAAAAATTCTATGGGCCAGATTCAGGTAGGAGAGCGAATCTTTAATTTGGAGTAACGTTTCTCATTTACGTTACTCCGCCGAAACTTTAGGAGGAAGTACTGTTATTCACATAGCACTTGCTCCTAAAGTTGCGGCGGCGTAGCAAAAATGAGCCGGCGGAATTCAAATTGGGCGGGTAGGGGGCGTGTATAATTTAAACTAGGCGCGATCCCGCGGCGAACGTACTGCGCATGCGTCGACTGTCAGTGCGCATGCTCTAAATTCTGTCAATGAACGTCAATGACGTCAATCCCCATTCACGGATGTTTTACGCAAACGATGCTAACATTTTTAAATTCGACGCGATGACGATGGCCATACTTAACATAGGATACTCCACCTAGGGGGCATGTTTTTCTTTACGCCGCGTATCGCTTACGGAAACGTCGAAAGGTAACTGCGTCGGGCCCGCGTACGATCGTGAATTTCCGTCTCTCGCTGATTAACATATTCTCGGCGTTAATCAGCGGGAACGTCCCGAGCGCCATTTTTAAAATTGCAGTTCCGATACGACGGCGAAATACAATTACGCCGCTCGTATAGGAACTCCAACCCGGCGTTTCTTGTTTTCTGCTTACAGAAAACAGAAACGCCAGCTCAAAGTGACAGTTATGCTGGCGTATCACTGATACTCCAGCCTAACTCTACCTGAATCTGGCCCTATTAGTTTTTTTGTGTTGTTTTTTATAAATTCTTTATTTTTTATAATTTTCACATTCACATTATAATTTTCCAAACTTTTATACCACCTCATTTTACCAATCTAAATATTATAATCTTATATTTTCTTATCTCCTACTCGGTTCATTACTTCAATGTGAATTATTTTTTCCTTCTCTACCTCCAATTCCCTTCTCACTATCACCCCCCTCCTTCCCTCCCCCCCAAAAAAACAAGGAGAAGAGTGAAATCAAACTCTGAGCAGTGAGTTTTTATATTTTTTTCATTTATATAGGGATATCGAATAATAGAATGGCTTCCGGTCTGTCTTCTAGAAACACTCCTGTTATTGTTTTAGTCATTTCTATCACCGTTCTCCAGAATTCCTTAATTTTCTCACACTCCCAGAAAATATGTATTAACATACCCTCTGCTGCCTTGCACCTCTAACAAACATCTGTTGCCTGGGGGTAGATTCGATGTAGTACAGGTGGTGTTCTGTACCATCTAGTTAAAATATTTTACCCGCCCTCTTGGTATCTGCTCGCTACTGAGGCCTTGTGGTTAAATACCAGAATGCGGTCTCTCTGCTCTTGAGAGAATGTTATCCCCAAGTCTCTATCCCATTCCTGCCTATTTGTTTTTTGATTTTCTGTAAAAATAAAATAACAATTCAGGGTGGAACTACACTTTAAGCTGGCCACCGATAGCTCGAATTTTAGCCAGTTTCTGGAAATTGTCTAAAATCTGAGCAGTGAGTGGTCCCAAGGCTGTCTTAATGAGAGGGCACACCAGGGCATTGCCCATGGGCCCCAGCTGCATGGGGGGCTCCTGCACTTTCCCCAAAGCAGCTGGTCCTTGAACCCATGCTGCCCCGAAATTGGGGGCCCCCATGATGACACTGAGAGTGATAGATACACAGGGGAGGCAGGCTGCCTCCTACCTACTTGATGTATGTTTACCTGCACTGTCATCATTGTAGGGGCCCCACAGCATTACTTTGCCCAGGGGCCCATGATGCTATTAAGACGGCCCTGAGTGGTCCAGCTGACACCACACTGCTCAGAAAAGTTTAAATAAGAAGCCAAGTGAAAAATTCCACCAAACAGTGACTGCAGCCAATCAGCAGCAGTCACTGTTTGAGTATTCTGACAGCCACGGTGCCCGGTGTCAGAATACAATAGTTGACAGCTGTAGATTCGTCCAAGCCTGGCAGCCTTTGCTGTGAGTTCTCTTTAAAAAATCCACTGAGCTCTGGAAAACAAGTCGTTTTTATGTAAAACTGGAAGACTGTATATATAGCAAAACAACAGATAAAAAAACAATGGTTCAAAATTTATAAATTGTAAATACTGGAAGTGACGTCTGGCTTTGTAAACAGCCAGATGTATCATATGAAAAATGGAAATACTAATACTAAAGATATGTAACATACCAAAAAATTAAAACAAAAAATAAATCAAACTGTGTTTCCAAGGAATAAAGCAAAACCAAAAGTATTGAAGCATAAACATTTCCGAATTTTTAAGTTACATAGTTTTGTGCAAATAATTACAAATATTCAGTGGAATGGCATGTTTTGCAATTCTTGTCTCGAGGTATTGTGGGAAAGTACACGTTACAAGCATAAAATTAATCTCCTCTAATGCTGCTTTGGAACATGCTTTGATTTCTACCCTGAGTTTTATTTGCTTGGTTGCTAAGCATCCACCAATACAAAATGTTAGGAAAGCAGTTCAAAGGCTGGCAAACTTTGTAGACCATATTACTGTTATCTTCCAAGACCCACTTCAAGATCCTGCTAAGTGAAGCATTTATTATAAACAACAAGTGCTAAAAAGATTGCTTTCTTGTATTTTCCTGTTCAGGAATGATCTAATTGCTGAGCATACTATGTTTTTGTCTTTCTGAATTATACTGGAGTACCATGAACACCTTTCTGAGAACGTTCTCCATAAAACAATTGAAATCATTCAGACTGATAGCTCTCCATTGTTAGGCAATGCATAGTTATTTATTTTTACATTTTTTTTTGCTGTAGCCCTCAGTACTCCTGCCCAGTTTAAAGTGATATTAAACACTCACTGTTTAACCACTTGCTTACTGGGCACATATACCCCCTTCCTGCCCAAGCGAAATTTCAGCTTTCAGCACTGTCACGCTTTGAATGACAATTGCGCGGTCGTGAGACGTGGCTCCCAAACAAAATTGACGTCCTATTTTTTCCCACAAATAGAGCTTTCTTTTGGTGGTATTTGATCATCTCTGCGTTTTTTATTGTTTGTGATATAAACAAAAATAGAGCGACAATTTAAAAAAATAATAATAAAAAATGTTTTACTTTTTGCTATATCCAATAAAAAAATTAAAATCTCAGTTTAGGCCGATACGTATTCTTCTACATATTTTTCTTCTACATATTTTTGGAAAAAATAAAAATCGCAATAAGCGTATAGTGATTGGTTTGCGCCTTTTTTTTTTTACTAGTACTAGTAATGGCGGCGATTTGTGATTTTTGTCAAGACTGCGATATTACGGTGGACACATCGGACACTTTTAACACATTTTTGGGACCATATGATTATAAATGCTATAAGTATGCACTGATTACTGTATAAATGTGACTGGCAGGGAAGGGGTAATACTAGGGGGCGAGGAAGGGGTTAATGTGTGCCCTGCATAGTGTTTCTAACTGTGGGGGGAGGTGAGTGATTGGGGGAGGTGACCAATGGTTATGCCTATATACAAGGGACACACCATCGGTCTGCTCTACCTGACAGGACGTGGATCTCTGTGTCGGCACCTGAGTGACGCGGCGGGCGTGCGCGCACCCCGCCAGGAACGCGCGCGCACCCCCCAGTGGCTGGGGGCCGGAGGCCATATATAGACGGCCTCCCGGCAATTAAGAGCCACATTGTGGCCATAAAAAGTTGTCAGGCTGGGGGGAAGTGGTTAATATACATTGTCCCTTCTATTTCTGTATGTGGATAATGGCACTGTAATTATTTTAATAAATGAAAAAATATATCCAAGTACCTTTTTCCTATGTGATATACAGCTGTCACATGACCCAGCACTTTCCCAGTCTGTCTGCAGGGAAACATAAGCCAGAGGAGCTTTTATTCTTCTGCTGCTGGCAACATGCTAAAAAAATGGGGTTTGGAAAATAAAATCTAAATTTGCATACAAATATATATTTAAAATTAAATCTTTATTATTTTGTGGAAATAAAATGGTGTGGGAAGATATCTGCTAGTCACAGGCGGTGTCACGCCCCTTCGGCCTTTGTCTTAGAATAAGAGGGATATGAAGCCTCCATTAATCTACAGGTACTATATCCAGCCCCCATTGTGTTTAGCTGGTTAGTGGACATGGAGAAGGAGGGAGGGAGTGGGCTGTCATTTACCACTGTGTACTGTATATGCCCACATGTGTGACTCTATAGTCACATGGGATGCTCAGATGTGATAGGGAGGAAATGGTCAGCATAGAAATACACTGAGCAATGTGCAGAGTGACCATCACAGCTGCAAAATCCCTAGTTGAATTTGGAACAGAAAGTGGAGACATAGAGCAGCAGGGTCAACAAGAATATGATTATGCAGAATACATAAAATGAAATTCATAGTGACTGAGTGAGTATGAACAGCATGTATGTAATACACTATTTATTGATAGCTATTTATGATGTGGGTTTAGTGAAACTGAATCCACCCATTTCTCATTTCATAAGAGATGTGACAGATTTGTGAGGCCCTTGCAGAATTTGGACTATATAGGGGTTCATTATGATACAATAACAAACACTTTTGTAAGACACAAGCACTTAGCACACAGATTTATGTTGCAAAGTCTGTGGATGTGGAAGAATAAGAGCACTCTAATGCCCCGTACACACGATTTGAAATTTCGACAGCAAAAGTCCGATGTGAGCTTTTGTTGCCGGAAATTCCGACCGTGTGTATGCTTCATCGGACTTTTGCTGTTGGAATTTCTGGCAACAAAAGATTAAGAGCTGGTTCTCAAATTTTCCGACAGAAAAAATTTGTCTGCAGCAATTCCAACGCGCAAAATTTTGACGCATGTTCGGAAAAGAAAATTGACGCATGCTCGGAAGCATTGAATTTTATTTTCTCGCCTCGTCGTAGTGTTGTACGTCACCGCATTCTTGACAGACGAAAGTTCAGAAAACTTTTGTGTAACCGTGTGTATGCAAGCCAAGCTTGAGCGGAATTCCGTCGTAAAAAACATCCGCGGCATTAGAGAATAATGCAAAAGTGTATATTACAATAAAATAGTTCACTATAAATCCACAAAGATAACCAATGCATTTCGGGGGATCCGGGGGGGAGCTTTTTACCAGGCTTAAAATGAATAAAAATATATATATACAAATCCGTCGGATTAAAATCTAAAGTACAAACACGCATGCTCCCAACCAATGCTAAACATCAGACAACAATAGCAGAAGTTGCCCAAAGGGTGGCGGTAAAGAGCTGAAAAACCACGTGATTTGATGTATGTTGACTGAAAATCTTCTGCCGTCTGTATGCAGAATAAGTTCACAGACAACGCCCTTCGGGCAAAAAAAAAAAGGATTTGTCCGATGAAAGTCCGATCGTCTGTGTGAGGCTTTAGATATACGTTTGTTGTGTTTGCATTCTTAGATATATGACATTAGACACATTTTTCATAAATAGGCTCTCTGGCATCACAGATGCATCAGACACGATAAATGCAAGTGTCCACAGTAGGGTAAATTGATTGTATGGGAAAATGTCAGCAAATTAAGGCTATACCATTTATGTGAAGACTCAGAGGCAATGGGAGGTGAAGCAAGTGATCTAGAAAGGAGAGTTCCATGGGACAGCGAGGTCAGCATTAAAATAAGACAAAAGAATGAGACATAGGGGGAGACCCCCGTGTAATATATTCAGGGTCACAAAAAGAATGAGCAAGGTCAGAAGGGTCACTCAGAAAGTCAACCCCTTACTGAGAGGGAACTGGAGTTTTTATTTCAGTAACCTACGCCAGACTGCCTTCAGCCTGGACTGTGAAATCTGCTGTTATCTTCCATATGCTATGCCCCTTATAACCTTATATACATAGTTTTTCTAGCATTGTGTGTGGAATATCAAAGATGTTTGGCAATTTAAAAACGGATTCATACACTAATCTTACACAGTGAAATATATGTCAAACTCTATAAGGTTTAAAGTGACCTCCAGCCCTCCCCTTCAGTATTGCATATGTATAGACTCATTTACTGTACTGAAATTGCTTACTTTGATTTCACTGCACATTATCAGCTTCTCACAATGGGCTCCATTCACTAAAGCTGATTGCATGCAGTATTTAGGTGATCTGTCACTTTTATTCCAAAATATCGCATGCAATGCTGAAAATGTCAATTCACTATCCCTTTATGCATTATTTACCTCATAAAAGTCAATTCACTAAAGGGAATAAGTAAATAAATACATGTGGTAAATAAGTAATGGTCCAGGCATGTGATAGTCAAGGAACCTGTTTTATTTTAGCTGGTAGTTAAGGAGCCGTGGGCCACCAGCATCCTTAATGTGGTTGTAAACCCTCGGGACAAGTTACACCTACAGGTAATCCTAGATTAAGGCTTTCCTGTAGGTGCTTTAAATATCTTCGAGACCTACACGGTCTCAGAGATATTTGCAATTTCCCTGAGCGACGACTTCAACGGCGCATGCGCTGTCTTGAAAGGGCACGCTGTGCTGTTTTGCTGTTTCAAGCCGGGGTCATGCCATCAAAAGCGACTCCCTCGTCCCGCGACTCCGGGCAGACAGCGAGCCGTGAAAGGCGGCCCCTGGAAGAAGAGCGGTGAAGATGGATGCTCTCTGCCAGCATGGATGATGGTGACATTGCGGGCTTCTACTGCAGGTATGTGTCACATAATGGGCTACTATGCATTATGCTTTACCTTTGCAGGGAAAGATAGAGGAAGTAAACCCTATCAGGGGGCCGCTGTGTCCTTAACAACCATGACTCACCTGCTGTCAGTGGGTTCCCCAAATTCCCAACATTGTCAGCATTTAAAAATAAAACAGTGGGTCTGATATGGATTTTAAAGGTAATCCCACTCTAAAATTTTCGAAAAAATTGCATGGGGTTCCCCCAAAAGGCATAACAGATCCTTATCTCGGCATGCAGCTTGGCAGGCCAGGAAAGAAGGGGAGGTGGAGGGCCCCCCTCCTGAACCATACCAGGCCACATACCCCTTCCCAAAGCACCTTGTCCAATGTTGATGGGGACAAGAGCCTCTTCCCCACAAGGGCCTCTTTGAATAAAGGATTTGTCAAAAACTGGGTGTGTGATTTTATTAACTTTGCACTTTTTTGGGTTAATGAGTAGGGGTACTATTTGTTTGTACTCATTTACATGTGGGGGTGCATGATCTGGGGGCCCCCCTTGTTCCAGATTTCTATGAGCCAATGCCCACAGACCCACTGTCCAGGGTTGTGGGGAAGAGGTCATTGTTCCCATTAACATAGGGACAGGGTGCTTTTGCATGTTCAGGGCACGTGGCCTGGTATGGTTTAGAAGGATGGGGTCTTGCTTGTCTCCCCCTTTCTCGGCCTGCTGGGCTGCATGCTCAGATATTTTGTGAGGAACCCCATAAACCACCTAAAAAACCCTGCATGTCTCCTCTGGGCTCCAAAGTGGACTTTGCTTTGCTCAGTGGGGGATCGCTCCACTGATCACCGCTGAGCAGTAGACATGTGCACACTGAAATATTTTGTTTCGGAATTTGGTTTTCGTCCGGAAAATAAATGTATTTCGTTACTCCCAAAATTTGTTTTTATTTATTTTGTTTTTCATTAGAAATTGCATTGGTCCAAAAATCCGAATGAATTAAGGTTGAATCTGCCATTGAATACTTATGGTGTCTGTCGAATGTTCAAAGAAGATTCGACGGAGCAGCGAAACTGTATGTCGAATCCTACATTTCCGGACGAATATTCCGCCTACAAGCTATAGAAGAATTCTAATGTTGTATGAATAGTAATAATTATATTTATTATTACTAGTCAACCAACATTAGAATTGTTCTATAGCCTATGGGCCAAGCATTTGACCAGAAATGTATACATGTATGATTGTTGCACGTCTAATCTTCTTTGAACATTCGACAGACACCTTAAGCCTTCAATGACAGATTCGACGTTTCATATGTTTTCCGATGCTTTGTCGAATATTCGTTGTTCATGTTGAATTGTCAAGTTAGTTCTAGCTATTTTACTGCTCCTCCTCTTTGGTTACAATCAGGCAATAACATTCATAATCATTATTATTTTTATTTTACTTCCCCCACCCAATTCCGGCAGCGATCTTTTCTCTCTATAATGTTGAATCTTTTCTCTCTATAATGTCGAATCTTTTCTCTCTATAATGTTGAATCTTTTCTCTCTATAATGTTGAATCTTTTCTTACTATGTCGAATCTTTTCTTTCTATGTAGAATAATATTGGACTAATAGAGTTAAGGTTAGGTACATTTGATAGACGAAAACTAAAATAAAGAATTTGTTTATGTAGGATCTTTCGGTTTTCGTACTCTGCACTTTCGTTTTCGTTTGTTAAAACAATAACGAAAATAGCTAAAATTCAGACAAAAATGTATTCAGATGAAAACGAATGCACATGTCTACTGAGCAGGTGGATGACAGGTCCATCTCCGCTTACTATGCAGAGACAGACCTTTCAGAGCCCCGATGTCCTCTATGGGGAGATCGGATGAAAATAGACCACCTGTCCATTTTCATTCGATCCCATCCTCCAGATGGATGGAAAATAGGGTCACCATCCATCTAGATTTCACAGACAGGATCAGATCGGACAGCAGCGGGTGTCAGTGGGCATTAGGATTGCCACATCATCCCTTTAATCCAGGACACATATAAATTGCACCAAGTGGGTTTAATTACCACCTTAATCAGCCACAGAATTAATTAATGCGTGTCCTGGATTAAAGGAATGATGTAGCAACCCTAGCGGACATGTCACCGCTGACATCTGCCACTCCATAGGAGTGAATGGAGGTTCCGATCAGGTCCGCCTGAAAAACTGGCAGGCGGACCTTATCGGAAAGCCTGCGTGAAATGGGCCTTTGGCAGCCTTTTTATTTGAATGACCTGTCCAACAAACAACAATAGATCACATTTTTCAAAGTTTTGCATCTTTTTAGAACAGGGGACCGTAAAACATGAAAATATGGTACTTTGCGGGTCCATTGTGGAGGTTTATTAGGGTGCCAAAAAATACATACATTTATTATTTATTTTCTGTCAATTTATTATTTAACTTTATTATATTCCCAGAGGTTCAAAACATATTTTTTTTATTTTGCAAATTAAAATAATTGATATATATCTATATACTATATATCTATATATATATATATATATACCACAATAAATGATACATTGTTACTTATTTACAAAGATTCATAACAGTTTTACAGATTGAAATTTTCAAAAATAAATTCTGTTAGCATCTGTGTAATTTATTTAAACATACTGCATGAAACCCTCACAGCATTTTAATCTCTTTGTATTAAAAATGTTGAACAAGTGAGATTTTATTCTATTGCAGTAGTTTGCTGCCCTAGATAAAATGACAGAGTCGCAGAGATGAGCCCGAAAATGGCATTTAGAGAAGGAGGTGAGAGGGGCTGCTACTTTAATTAATGGATGATCCACTAGAATCACAAGGAAAGGTCTGAGTTGTAGATAGTGGCCTCCCTCTGAGCCTCTCTGGGATATAATGAGAGAGCTGTGTTCATTACTGGCAGCTGAGGGCTAGGGTCACTGGGAATGGATTTGCAAGGCCCTCATTGAGGGATCACTACATGCTGAGAGGAGCTGGCCATGCTCAGGGACACCTGGTCATTAACATTGCTAATTAGCAGCCATTAATCAGGACTCTCGGTTCTTTCTCTCTGTATGTGTGTGCATGTTTCGCTGGCTCAGGCCAACCAGCTGAATAGGAAGATTGTTTCCGTACCTCGGAAAGAGGTGGAATGACAGTAGTTCCCATCCACTGGAGATGAAATGGATTAAGGAAAAAGGTTAGACAACAGTTTAAGATGAGCCGGGAGAGACTGCCATGTAAGAAGACCTGAGCAGGACGGAATCAATCACCTATAATTAGCAGCATATTCTCTAAGCCATTGCTAATCAGTGTGCGCGCTTCCGTGTAACCTCTGCATTTGTTAAATAGGCGTGTCTTCACCTTGGAGTTTTTATGTGCCGTCATCTGGCAAATAGGTAGACGTTGGCAAATGTTTTTGGTTCTTTCCTGAGATACGGCGTTATAAGCAAATAGCCAACTTCTCAAAATGATAGTTCCTAGTCCAACAGCGAGTAATGTAATAATGATATAACTCACAGCTATAAATTCACTTTAGCTGATAAAAAAAAAAAAAAAAAAAACTGGCTGTTGATTAAATGGGCATTTTTAATAGCGTTGCCTGCTGTACAAAATTAATACAGTATAATTATTAATAAAATCCAAAGCAAAAGGAAAACAGACATTGTGCTTGTAGCAACCACTTAGCATTGGTTTTATAGCATGCTAAGAGGAGGGGCAGCTGGAATTTGACTAGCTGCTCTAGTTTTTATAAAGTAGGGTAAAATAATTCAAGTAAACTTGTTCAGCCTTTAAATCAAATGTAAACATAACGTGATGAGTGATTTATTTTGTTAAAAATAAATGAAACATATTAGAATTTGTGTTGGCATTAGTGAAACTGTTGCCATTAACCACTGAGCCGCCGTACACACGGCCGAGGTTCTCGCTGAAAACCAGCGAGAACCTCGCTGGAATGCACATTCCAGCGAGGACCTCGGCCGTGTGTACGGTCTCGGCTCTCTATTTCCTCGACGGCCCACCCGGAAGAATGGCTGGTTGCCATTCCCGACGGGCGGGTCGCCGATTTCGACGGCCGGCAGGGAACCTCGACGGGCGGAACGATGTGTTCTGCCCGTCGAGGTTCTCTGCCGTGTGTACGGCGCCTTACAGACCGGAAGATTTTTCCCCTTAGTGACCAGGCCATTTTTTTTCCAATACGGCACTACGTTGCTTTAACTGACAATCCCGCGGTCGTGAGACGTTGTACCCAAATAAAATTGACATCCTTTTTTTTCACACAAATAGAGCTGTCTTATGGTGGTATTTGATCACCTCTGTGTTTTTTTATTTTTTGCGCAATAAACAAAAAAGAGCGACAATTTTGAAAAAAAAAATATATTTTTTACTTTTTGCTATAATAAATATCTCCCAAAAAATGTAGGCCAATATGTATTCTTCTACATATTTTTGTTAAAAAATCGCAAGAGTATATTGATTGGTTTACACAAAAGTTAAAGCATCTACAAAATAGGGGATAGATTCATGGCATTTTTTTTTTTTTACTAGTAATGGCGGCGATCTACTATTTTTAGTGGGGCTGCGACATTGCGACAGACAGATCAGACACGTTTGACACTTTTTTGGGACCACTGACACTTATACAGCGATTAGTGCTATAAAAAATGCACAGATTACTGTGTAAATGTCACTGGCAGGGAAGGAGTTAACACGAGGGGGCAATCAAGGGGTTAAATGTGCTCACTGGGAGGTGTTTCTAACTTTGGGGGGATAGGACTCACTAGGAACAGCAGATCTGTCTCTTCTCCCCTGTCTGCCTATCTTTCCCGCAATCGCGGGCTACCAGCAGACATTGCGGCCACGCACAACAGGTCCCCTGCTATGGCTCTTAAAGTAGCTGACGTACACCCTGCGGGAACAAGTTTACCTGCCGCTGTATAATGACAGCAGCTGGTCGGCAAGTGGTTAAAGGAGAAGTACAGCCAAAGCTTGTTTGTGTGGATCATAGGAGTAAAGATCGTTCTGCACTCCCGTGACCCATTTCCAGCAGACAGCAGCTGATGGCTGACATCACAAAGCCAGTGAGCGATCGGCAGTGTTTGATCACACCAGTTTTCAGTCTTAAGGCCCTTACACACGATCAGACTTTTTGACAACAAACCTCTGACGCATTCTCAAAACCAATGGTAAAGATCAGACAACAATAGCACAAGTTCCCCAAAGGGTAGCGGTAAAGAGCAGAAAAAACACGTAGTACGTCTATTATGTATACCATGTGTATGCATACCAAGTTCACAGACTACGCCCTTCAGAGCAAAATCCATGGAAAATTCAATTGGAAGTCCGATCTTAAAGCCTCGTACACACGGTAAAACTTTTTGCCAACAAACTTATAAATTAGCACGTTTTCCCAAAAATCTGACCGTGTGTATGCTCCATCGGACAAACTTTTGCAGTCACAGATCCAGCCATCCCTCAATCCATCCCAGCTCTGCAATACCCCAGTACCCAGCAATACCCCAGTACCCAGCAATACCCCAGTACCCAGCAATACCCCAATACTCAACAATACCCCAATACTCAACAATACCCCAATACTCGGCAATACCCCAGGACTCGGCAATACCCCAGTACTCGGCAATACCCCAATACTCGGCAATACCCCATTACCCGGCAATACCCCAGTACCCGGCAATACCCCAGTACCCGGCAATACCCCAATACTTGGCAATACCCCAATACTCGGCAATACCCCAATACTCGGCAATACCCTGCCCAATACTCTGCAATACCCCAATACTCTGCAATACCCCGATACTCTGCAATACCCTGATACTCTGCAATACCCCAATACTCTGCAATACCCCGCACGATACTCTGCAATACCCCAATACCCTGCATGATACTTTGCAATACCCCAATACTCTGCAATGCCGCCTATGGGGATTTTTAAGTAGCGAAGTTTGGCGCCATTCCACAAGTGTGCGCAATTTTGAAGTGTGACATGTTGGGTATCTATTTACTCGGCGTAACTTCATCTTTCACATTATGAAAAAAAATTGGGCTAACTTTACTGTTTTGTCTTGTTTTAAGCACAAAACTGTTTTTTTTTTAAAAAACACGCGTTCAATAAATGTCTGCAAAAATACTGTGCGAGATAAAAAGTTGTAACGGCCGCCATTGTATTCTCTAGGGTCTTTGCTAAAAAAGCATATATAATGTTTTGGGGTTCTATGTAGTTTTCTAGCAAATAAATTATGATTTTTCCATGTAGGAGAGAAATGTCAGAATTGGCCTGGGTGCTCCAGAACGCCTGATGGCGTTCCCTGCATGCTGGGCCTCTGTATGTGGCCATGCTGTGTAAAAGTCTCACACATGGGGTATCGCCATACTCGGGAGGAATAGCAGAATGTGTTTTGGGGTGTAATTTGTGGTATGCATATGCATATGCTTGACAGAAACAAGTTTTTTTTTTTTTTTTACAGAATTTTCAGTTGTTTTAATTTTATAGCGCAAAAAATAAAAAATCCAGAGGTGATCAAATACCACCAAAAGAAAGCTCTATTTGTGTGAAAAGGACAAAAATTTCAAATGGGTACAATGTTGTATGACTGAGTAATTGTCATTCAAATTGTGAGAGCACCGAAAGCTGAAAATTGGTCTGGTTAGGAAGGGGGTTTAAGTGCCCAGTGGTCAAGTGGTTAAAATCAACCAACAATAGCAGAAGTTGACTAAAAGGTGGCGGTAAAGAGCAGAAAAACCACAGGATGTTGGGAAAGTTTTGGGAAAGTTTGCAGAAAAGTCCTGCCGTGTGTATGTTATGGGTGTGCCCGGCCAACTCCCTTCAGACAAACATCCACGATAAAGTTTGTTTGAAGTCCGACCGTGTGTAGGATGCTTTAGAGTCGGCAGGGGACAGGTGCAGCATCCACCTAGTTAAGTATAATTCTTAAAAAAAAAAAAAAGGAAACAAAATTGTCTCTTTTACTGAAAATACATTCTTAATGGCATCCCAAAGCGCTAACCCGATGGATTTCTGAGGCACATGCATTGTTGCACACCACAACCGCAGTATAACCCCAATCGCAAATACACTACACTAGCCACAGCCTGAAAGAAGAGCCAACACCAGCATGCTGCAAAAAAAGAGTCTTAAACTCTGTGTGGAAGCAGTGGTCTATCTGTAGAGGTTCAATATGCCTTATATTAAGTCAGAGCTTGCACCAAGAGCAAGGGTTCTCCTCGGTAGCATGCTGGTGGGGGACAGACTTTTCTACTCTAGGAGCCTCCTTTTACCAGTTATTATGGAGAAACGCACCATGTGGAGCCACAATTGTGACGTCATTGCGCACAAAGCTGGCGGGTGACGACTGTGGCCATGTCTACATTTGTGTCTAAAGCCCTCTGTTTTTATCTTCTAAGTGTAATGCCACATACACCTGACCGTTTTTCGGGTTGTAAAAAATGAAGTTTTTTTTTTAATGTCATTAAAAACAATTGTGTGTGGGCAAGGCCGTTTTAATGTTTTAATGATTATTACTGATTTAACTAAGTTAAAAAAAACTTTTGTTTTTCTAGACCCTGAAAAACTGCATAAGTGTATTTTTACCTTTAATAAAATGTATGGTTTTAATATACTGCACTATGAAGTGTCCTCCTCTTTCTACCTTTGCATGAGAGTAACAGCGAATCTGTGAGCATATGCCCCTCAATGTATCCACTGATTGCCTTTGGATGACATTGCTATGGGAATTTGATCGGGATGATTCTTCCCCACCTGCTGGGCTCTGTAGATCAGGGGTGTCAAACTCAATTTCATCGTGGGCCGCATCAGCATTATGGTTGCCCTCAAAAGGGCCGGTTGTATCTGTAAGATTAGATGTTCAGCGCATCCCTTCCCCCTTACATTAGATGTCAAGAGCCACCCCACCATCAGAAGTTGAGTCTCCCACTCTCCCTTACATCACAGTGCACCCCCCTTTCCTTATGCTGCTGCTGGAAAGAAGTTGGATGCATTGCTTGAAAGTTGAAAGTAAGGGTCTGGAGGGCCGCATGAAATGGCCTGAAGGGCCGCATTCAGCCCGCGGGCTTTGTGTTTGCCACCTCTGCTGTAGATGATTTCTATGGCGAGATAGATCTCTATAATTTGAGATCCTAATTGTCTGGTAGGAGGTGTGAATCTATGTGAGCATGGCAACCTTATAAGCACATTTCACGCTAAGTTTGTCAGATGTAGAACACTTTTAAATCACTGAAGGATTCACCTATCAAGTGGATTGTCTATTCAAGATTTATTTTAGTGAACTATAACTCAAGATGTGAATTGTTTTATTGAATTTTGTGATAATGCATTTAGAATTGTTTCTTTTTGTGATCACTTAGAGAAGCACACTGGTATTTATTATTTTTCTACTCAGATTTTGGCTGCTTTCTAAAGAAAACAAACTTTAGGACTTTGTATACTTTTGATACACCTAGAATGCATTTAACGGATTTAAACTGAAAGTTCCGTTCGTATTTCAAATAAAAAAAAAGGGGGAAATTGCAAAACTGAACAAGATTCGCTCAGCAGCTGTATGGTCATACCGTGGGTTCATTAGCACTGCAATTGCTTCAAGACCAGATGTGCAAGTGTCCTAGATTTGCCAGCACAGTCTGATATTTGGACCTCATCAAAGGTACTGTGTCCATGGTGATGTCCCTCAATAAGGCACTTATTACGGTGATCATGGGCAGCGAGTGGGTGTTCCCTACATAAATAAAGACAGTGCACTCGGTTAAGTATGTGGGGGTCTGGGCACATTTAAATCCATGAGATTTGCAAATCATTGCATTCTATTTTAATGTAGATTTTACACAGTGCCCCAACTTTTTGGGAATTGGAGTTGTAAGTATGCAAAACTCTGATGAATTGACAAACTGTTATGCCGCGCACAGACGATTGGACATTCTGACAACAAAACCATGGATACATTTCTGATGGATGTTGGCTCAAACTTGTCTTGCATACACACGGTTGCACAATTGTTGTCGGAAATTCTGAACGTCAAGAACGCATGCCCAGTTCGACTGGCCATTTATTTGCATGGGGTCACGCTTAATTTAAATAGATGACGCCCACCTCCTTCCTACTTTGAATAAGGCGGGCTTACGCCGGCCAATTTACGCTACGCCGCCGCAACTTGCAAGTGCTTTGTGAATACTGCACTTGCCTCTCTAAGTTGCGGCGGCGTAGCGTAAAGAAGATACGCTACGCCCGCACAAAGATACGCCAATGTATCTGAATCACGGCCTTGGTGTCTGGAAAAGCTGTCAGAAGGGACTTATACAGATATCAGAGGTAAGAGGCAGTGGAGAGAAATCAGACTCAGTGCTATGGCAAGTACATAGTATGGAAAGATGTGTTTTTTTTATATTTCATGTCTGAAGTTTACAACCCACTTTAAGCGTTATGTAGTTTACATATCTGTTATCAGACCAATGTGCAGTGCATATTGACATAACAACCATAATGTTCACATATATATATATATATATATATACACAATAAAACCTTGGTTTGAGAGCGTTTTGCAAGACAAGCAACATTTTTAAATAAATCTTGACTTGATATACAAGCGATGTCTTGATATACAAGTAGCTTCATGTCACAACTGAGAATCACAGAGAAGAGAGGCGCCTCTAAGTGTAGTAATATGGTTACATTTCATGAAGGTACAATATTTAGTAACATATTGCTACAATTAGGCCGCGTACACACGATCAGACAGATCCGATGAAACTGGTCTGCAGACCAGTTTCATCGGACCAGTTCGATGGTGTGTATGGCCCATCAGACCGTTGTCCGTCGGACCAAAGTTTTAAAACATGCTTTAAAACCTGTCTGATGGACACCTGTCCGTCGGACAGGTTCGATAATTAGTACACAAAAGCATCAGACCAAAAACCTGCGCATGCTCAGAATCAAGTCGACGCATGCTTGGAAGCATTGAACTTCGTTTTTTCATCACGTCATTGTGTTCTACGTCACCGCGTTCTGGTCTGATCGGATTTTGGTCCGATGGTGTGTACACACAGACCATCAGACAAGTTCAGAGTTGTCTGATGAAAACGGTCCATTGGACAAGTTTCATCAGACCAGTATGATCGTGTTTATAGGGCCTTAGAGGCGCCTCTCTTCTCTTGTTTACTAATCCCCTTGTGGAGGCTTCCATTTGTGGATGGACATTTTATGGTTACACAACCTATTGGATTGCTATAATATTTTTATATGGACTATAAACTGAAGGACCTATGAATAAATGGTTGTGGAACAAATCATCTGAGATTCCATTATTTCTTATGGGGAAATTCTCTTTGATATACAAGTCCTTTGGATTACAAGCATGCTTCCGGAACTAATTATGCTCGCAATCCAAGGTGTTACTATGTGTATATATATATATATATATATATATATATATATATATATCAGTAAAATAAAACAAAGCCTTGAATTCTATAACATGGGTGTTCTGCAGACATACATAATATAGAATTCAGTATTGATTAAGATTGATTGATTGATTGATCTTAACATCATCAGTGCTCAGAAGTAACTTTTTTTTTTTCATTCAAACTAGTCACAATGAGGAAATGCTTCACTTGGGTGCAAACCTTTATGGTGCATTACTACATGCACATTAACGTGGGCTGCAGTAATTTTTAATAGGTTGCTAATGCACCACTATAGACCTTTAAACCTACCTGTTTTTTGGGGGGTTTTTTTTGCAGCAAACCAAAGTACACAGATACATTTGGTGAGCTTTGGTGGATCAGAGATTTATGTTTGTACATTTGATTAAAATAACTTTATGTTGGGGACAGGGGAGGACTAAGAACTTTCAGCCTGGGGGCCCATACAACCCGATAATAACTCTTTCAAAAAAGTAACATTTTTCAAAAGGCTAAAGTGCACAATGCAAAATGGGTTGGAGTCAATGCTGTATCCTGGCCTAGGCCAACAAGGCCCATGCCTAGGGCAGCACTTTGCAGGGGGGCAGCACGGACAGTGTCCCCACCGGCTTGCGCTACACTGTTGGGCAAATTAGTTGAGCTCCCCCATAAATCGGCACTGCTTCCAGTTTGTGGGCGGTTGGCATTCTGCAACTGTGGGGGGAGGGAGGGGTCACTTCTAATTTTTCCCATCCCTGTCCCATTGCAGAGATTTCCCTTCACTTCATGTCCCATAGCCAAACAGGAAGTGACAGGAAATCTATGCAAATTAAGGGAATCCATTGCCCCCCCCCCCCCCAGGCCATCAGAACTAGTGTCCCCACTTGAAAATTTCAGGGTGGGTCTTAAACCGCAAGGGGTGTGGCCTTGACAGGAAGGGGTGGGTCATATTTAAATTAGGGGGTGCACAAGTTTAGTCAGGCCTAGGGCAGCACAAAACCTAAATACACCCCTGGTTGAAGTACCACAGTGATTGGTGGGTAGAAGTCCTTGAAATTGGATTGGTATTGGACATATTTGATGGATATAAAAGTGCAACTGCAGTCATACATAGGGTAAATAATGGGAGGGCAGAATTAATCTGGATAGATAGATCGTATATAGACTAAGGGCCAGATTCTCAGCGGCGCTACACCTGCGTAAATGGATATGCGCAGCGTAATTGTAAATGTGCGCCTGCGTATCGATGCGCGGTAAACACAGAACCACATACGCGAGAAAATCTTTTTCGTCTGAGCGCGAAAATGCTTTAAGCTAGCGCAGCGTAGGCGCATACTTACGCATCGTAAATATTCAGTTCCCATTGAATTAGCATGCAAATATGCAAATGAGGGAGATGCGCGGATTCCCGAAACTACCGCGTTCGGCGTTGGCTACTCGTGGTGCGCGTAACACGAAAGCCTTGAGTAAACATACCCCTCATAAAAGCACGGGTAACTTTGCTCAAGACCGTGTGCAAGTCAGCTGGAGAACAACTACAGCAGCACCATAACGGACGAGCTGAGCAATCACACTTACTGGACAACACATTCGTATGCCAACATGCCAGGGGCAGCCATGGTCTTATCACTACTAATGTATGCAGAGGAAGAGGAGCATTGAAGGAGGAGTAGGAGGAGGGGGGCACGTGAGAGGATCTACCGAGCGCGCATGAGCCTCTTTGGCATGGGTGATGAGGAGGTGTATCGCATCTTCAGATTCAGCCCTGCTGCCATCCTGGAACTAACCACAGCCCTGCAGGATGACATCACCAGCCCAACACACCGCTCACATGCACTGCAGCCACTGGTGAAGGTCCTGGCAGCACTCCATTTCCTGGCCAGTGGATCATTCCAGCGTACAAGTGGAGTGGTGGCTGGGATGTCACAAACAAGCATGAGCAGATGTCTGCACCAGGTTATCCCCGCAATCCTCAGACGCATGTCCCACCACATCATCAGACCCACCACTGAGCACCTGCGGCAGAAGGCAATGACAGATTTCTACAGAATTGACGGATTCCCACGCACCATCGGGGCCATTGATTGCACACATGTGGCACTCCAGCCCCCCAGTGCCACAGAGCACATATACCGCAATCGGAAGCATTGGCACTCCATCAACGTACAGGTGATAGCCGATGCCAAATACCTCATATGGCACGTCCGTGCCAAAGACCCCGGGTCCAGCCATGACAGCTACATATACCGTCAAAGCAACATCCCAGAAGATTTTGAGCAGGACATGTATGGGGACAGCTGGCTGGTTGGTGAGGGACATGGGTGGCAGGCATGACTGTCCCCCCCATGATGCTGACATCACAAGGGGCACATGCATGACTAACATCCTCCTGTCTTTTCCCTTACAGGTGACTCTGCATATGTACTGGGACCCCATCTCATGACTCCTTTCCGGAACCCCCAAACCAGAGGAGAGAGAAGATACAATGAAGCACACATCAAAACCTGTGCAGTGGTGGAGCGCACATTTGGCCTCCTGAAGTCCCGTTTCCGATGCCTGGATAAGTCTGGGGGGGCCTATTGTATTCCCCCAACTTTGTGGGTCAGATCATCGGTGCATGTTGCATTCTGCACAACTTTGCCATGAGATTCTTGAGATTGAGATTCTTAAGATTGAGATTCTTGAGATGCCATGAGATTTGCCAGAGATTCTTACCAAAAATCTCGTCAGGAAAAACTGACGAGATTCTGGCCCGTGTGTACAGGGCTTGAGACTCAAGTACAGTCTGCCTCTATCTTTTTAAATAATTTTATGATTAAAATTATAAATGCATTTGGTATATGTGACAAATAGTGATGATCAAAACATACAGTGCTCACATGAAGTAAAACACTTTTAGATTTATTATCTACAGAAATATTGTTAATATTTTTTTTTTTTTATGTGTTTTCAAATGCGACTATAGATAATTATGCCTATAAAAGCTAAATCACTATTTTCCGTTCTTATAGATATTTTTTGCTATTTTTATGAAGACGGACTATTAATAAAATAAAAAAAATAAAAAAATCCATATCCTGGCAATAGGTCAAGTCGTATATACCTTAAGGTTCTTAGAAAACAGCTTGACAAAGAATACAGTGGATTTCATTTCACACTTTTCCATTGTAGAAAATCACTTTTATAAGTGGCCATCATCACAGCAACAAACATGTTCATCCAGTTGTTAATAAATCTCAGCCTTTTCAAGAGCGCTCTCAAGCAACACTTGACTCACAATTGGGACAAATAATTAGAAAGAACAAAATTAACTTAAGATGGTCTAAAGATTCATTTGAACAAAGTGTTCAGAAAAGGTATTCTGCAGAGACAATCTGTACATCCTTGTAAGACAAATGTGCAATTTTCTTCAACAGCTGCTCCTGCCTACCTTCCACAATAACAGCCCAGAAAACTACAAGTTGCTTCACGTGTACACAAAGTTTGCAACGGTGAGGCTTAAATAGCAGACAAACCCCCAGCTATAGAGAAATTCAACTGAGCTGTAAAATCCATAATATGATTTCAGCACTTCATGGGAAAGTTGAATGTTGAAGGGAAAAGTGCACAATGAGCAGCTGAGAAAAAGTTGCATTCTGGCACAGAATCATGCAAATGGGGCACATTCTTCAGTATTCTCATGACGGATTGCCTCTGAACCCACTGAGCCAGGCCGCTGAAATGCTAATGAGGGGAGATGCATCAATGATCTGTGTCATCTCAGAGGCTTGGGAAGGGGGCTGCACAGAAGGGTGAAGGGGGCAACATGCTTTTTTTTTTTGTTTTATATATATATATATATAAGAAGGGTGACTGAATGCATATCTTAAAAATATACCTTGAATTACCATGCAGAGCAGACTGTTTCTGAAACTACAGACATGTGGATTAGACAGCACATCACGCTGATCCTGGTCTTATCCTAACTTAACTCTTGGTAACTGGGTTCTAATTCATTTTGCCATGTTTGACTGCATTTGTTGCACAGCATTCAGATAACATAGTGACATTTGCCTTGTAAACACCAATGGAACAGAAGCCGCTTTCCAGACACTGAAGCTGGTCATACACATATAGATTCCTCCATCCACACTACATAGCACGGATCGATTTATCCCCCACTGCAGTTATTGTATTATGACAGCTGGTGCAGCCGTTGTTTGATGGGTTATTTTCTGCCTGACTCTTTAAATACTGTATTTATTGGCGTATAACACTCACCTTTTTACCCTGAAAATAGAGGGTAAACTATGCCTGCGTGTTATACGCAGGGGGCTGTGGAAAGTTTTTTTCCTGAAACTTCCCTCTTAAAGTTGGGGTGCGTGTTATACACCTGTGCGTGTTATACGCCAATAAATACGGTAGTTCAATCAAACCATGTTAAGCAGGAGGCAGTGGCCAAGGACCACGACTGATCAAATTTTGGCCATCTCAGTAAGCGGTCCAAAACTTGCACAGTTTATGGTTATAAGTTAAAGCTAAGCAGACTCACGGCACCGCTCCAGACCTGTGCTTCACACTCACTGCAGATGCCTAAGTCAATGCTGTATCCTGACCTAGGCCAACAAGGCCCAGGCATAGGGCGGGCACTTTGCAGGGGGGCAGCACAAAAAGAGTCCCCGCCGGGTTGCACTACACTGTTAGGCAAATTAGTCTAACGCCCCCATAAATTGGCCGCACTGCTTCCAGTATGCGGGCGGCCGGCATTCCGCAACTGTGGGAGGGGGGCGACTCTTCTAATTTTGACTGTCCTATCATCTTAGACCACAAACCCTCCTCACTGTGCTATATGTTTCTGCTGCACAATTGACATGGTTATTTCTTCTTAGTCCTCTCCATAAAATTATCAGAAATTTGTGCTTAAAGTAGAACTATAGGCAACACTTTTGTTTTCATTTTGGATAGAGTATGGGAGAATTATAGCCCCTGTCAGTTTATTTTTTACCATTCCTGTCCCATTGCAGAGATTTCCCTTCCTTTCCTGCCCCATAGCCAAACAGGAAGTGAGAGGAAATCTATGCAAATTAAGGGAATCCATTGCCCTCCCTAAGCCCTCAGAACTAGGGGCCCCCACTCCACAATTTCAGGGTGGGTCTTAAACAACAAGGGGTGTGGCCTTGACAAGAAGGGTGGGTCATATTTAAATTAGGGGGAGCACCAGTTTAGTCAGGCCTAGGGCAGCACAAAACCTAAATACACTACAGTACTGGCCTAAGGTGCTCATTCAAAAAGCCCATCTTCATTCACCATCCAAAGACACGGAAGAATAGAAGACGTTCATCAAAATCCACTCTTCTAAACACTTTTAGGGCTTGTTCACATGTGCATCACTACCATGTGTTTAAGATGCATGTATTCCACATTTTTAAAGCCTCAAAACCGCCCTTTAACACCTGTATTATCATATTACAACACATAGTGCTGTTCACACAGACGCAGTAACCTTGTGTTGTGTTAAAAATTAAGTAGCATGTCACTTTAATGAAGCATTAATGCTTGTCGGCCACCTCCATTGATTTCATCTTAACAGCAACTATAGCAATTATGGTGTGTTAATGAAGTATTTATAAAGTGTTAGCTGGGCACTGGGGGCGAGACAGTGGAGGTTCCTATATTCCAGATTGCACTGGGATATAATAGAGAACTAGGAAACAGCAGCTCCAGCCACTTCCTATTTGTACAGAGCAATTACTTCTGTGTGCAGGTGTTCTGTCTGATATGGCGACCCATCAGGATTGGTAACGGAAGTGACATTGCCGCCATCTTGCTACACGCCGCATTCCTCCATAGTAACGAATCACTGAGAAGGCGCCAAGCGGACATCTTGGTACACCTACCCTCTTGATCATCCCTGGTGTTAACCCCTTCCCTGCCAGTGTCATTTATACAGTAAGCAGTGCATTTTTATAGTACTGATCGCTGTATAAATGTTACTGGTCCCAAAAAGTGTCAAAAGTGTCTGATCTGTCCGCTGCAATGTCGCATTCCTGCTAAAAATCGCTAATCACCGCCATTACTAGTAAAAAAAAAATAATAGTAAAAATGCCATAAATATATTCCCTATTTTGTAGACGCTATAACATTTACGCAAACCAATCAATATATGCTTATTGTTTTTGTTTTTTGTTTTATCAAAAATATGTAGAAGAATACATATTGTCTTAAGCTGATGAAGATTTTTTTTTGCTTTTTGGATATATATTATAGCAAAAGGTAAAAAATATATATATTTTTAAAAAAAACTGTTGGTATTTTTTTGTTTATAGCGCAAAAAACAAAAACCACAGAGGTGATCAAATACCACCAAAAGAAAGCTCTACATCACGTACATCACTTTTGTTTGGGTACAACGTCGCATAACCGCAAAATTGTCAGTTAAAGCGACGCAGTGCCGTATCGCAAAAAAAATGGGGGAAAATCTTCCGGGGCTGAAGTGGTTAAGTACTTCCCACTAGAAAAGCAACACTTTCATAGCCATTTATCCAGCATTCTTGAAGCTTTCTCAATGCTTCAAAAATGCAACAAAATACATCATAAACACATCATATAGGAGCTTTAATAAGCATTGCTTCATTCTTTATAATTGCACGTGTGTATATGTATCAGTGATACAACTGCATCCAGGACATCCCCGCCCAGAGACCAAACCTTCTTTTTGTGAATAAAAAGTTTTGGAAAAACGGATATTGGCGTGCATATTCTATTCATCAGCTATTAGTTAGCTATACACCTTTAGGTCGCTCTTATTCAGCCCATTGGGCTAAATGGGAGAAATTATAAAAAGCAGAAAAAAATTCCAGACTAGTATATAGTCCAATCTCAATTCTGCAGCAGCGCTGCAAACCTTAAGTTTGTTAAAGACACAGTAAGTTGACCGTCCGGGATTGCTTGAAAATTGTGCTTCCAATCACCAACAGTGTTCACCACGTGGGGGGAGAAAGAAAGTCCCCTTTGGGGAAACACTTACCAGATGGTAATAATCAGAAAGCCCATCAATACATCTCCTTTAGTCACCGTCTCGACCTTATTACTCTCCAGGTATATTGGATCAAAAAATTCGCAAGTGTGTAGGGAAAGAAAAAATATCTACATAGAGCAGTATCGTTTGATAACTTTTAATAGCCCAAAATAGATCCCCCTTACAAATGCATGCGTACCATAGTTAAATAAGTTACAGGCAAAATACTGATAATCAAAATCAGTGTGTGTGTGTGAACTCTTCACTGGATACCTGAGGACCGCTTGGAAGGACTTCCTGCAGTTTCCTGGTTTCCTCCGTGTGGAGCGCACGCGTCACTTCCGGGTTAGGTGCTGAACAAACACGCTCTGACGTTTCGTCGTTTAGGACTTCTTCTGAGAGCGCTCTCAGAAGAAGTCCTAAACGACGAAACGTCAGAGCGTGTTTGTTCAGCACCTAACCCGGAAGTGACGCGTGCGCTCCACACGGAGGAAACCAGGAAACTGCAGGAAGTCCTTCCAAGCGGTCCTCAGGTATCCAGTGAAGAGTTCACACACACACACTGATTTTGATTATCAGTATTTTGCCTGTAACTTATTTAACTATGGTACGCATGCATTTGTAAGGGGGATCTATTTTGGGCTATTAAAAGTTATCAAACGATACTGCTCTATGTAGATATTTTTTCTTTCCCTACACACTTGCGAATTTTTTGATCCAATATACCTGGAGAGTAATAAGGTCGAGACGGTGACTAAAGGAGATGTATTGATGGGCTTTCTGATTATTACCATCTGGTAAGTGTTTCCCCAAAGGGGACTTTCTTTCTCCCCCCACGTGGTGAACACTGTTGGTGATTGGAAGCACAATTTTCAAGCAATCCCGGACGGTCAACTTACTGTGTCTTTAACAAACTTAAGGTTTGCAGCGCTGCTGCAGAATTGAGATTGGACTATATACTAGTCTGGAATTTTTTTCTGCTTTTTATAATTGTCATTTTCTTTTAGCAGCTGCTTTTCTATATAGGGTATTATTGTTCATCAGAAGCATCTGTACAGAGAATTTTGAGTTACCTTCCTAAGCGCAGAGTTGGACTACATTAGAGGGCCACTTAGTAGTACTATTGATTGATAAATGGGAGAAATCAATTTATTCCCCCATCCACACTAAAAGGTGGCTATGTATTTTGACATGGATCTGTGTCTATCATATTCTCCAAATAGTGCCTGCATCTCATTGGATGCAGTCACCATTCAGCCGACAATTTTCTTACCCGGCTTCTTCAAATGAAAATCTAATTTTGTTGAGCAGGGTGGTGCAAGAAAGAAAATAGCTTGATTTCCCCATCAAAACAGGCACTTAAAATGTCACCAATTTTAATTGGGCTTAAGAGTAAAAAAAAATATAGGGCCAGATTCAGCAACACTTGCGCTGGAGTATTTCGATATGCGCCGCGTAACTGTGAAGATGCGCCGTCATTTCTATGTGCCCGTACCCACCAAACTAGATGCGCCCAATAACGGGCCATTTGCGACCGGCGGAACGTTCCGACGCCAGAGTATCGTCAGCGCTTAATTTCGCTTGGCGCATCAGTCGCGCCTATTGATTTCCCCTGCAAATATGCAAATGAGGGATTTTTCCCAATTCACGAACGGATTAGCACCATACGCTGGCTACATGCGCCGCGCGTATCTCGTCCGTCCGGTGCAAAGTTATTTCTACAAAAGGCTGCTTTATCTTTACTCCAGATGGCCACAGGTCAGCAGGAGAGCAGCTACAGCAGCGTTACCGACGATAAGAGGTAGCTGAGCACCCCCACTTGCAGGACAACACCTCTGTCCATGCTTGTCTGTCAAAGATGACAGCTGACAGCTCCTGGCCATTAAAGTTCAGCTTTCTCCTGTGTGTTTGCGGGGAACGGGAGCAGCCATCTCAGAACAAAAGTAACATCACTGCGGGGAGGGGGAGCAGGATATACTTTAGTGCCGGAATGGCGCTTCTACGGGCGCATTTAAACGCCCAACGGAAGGCATTGCGCTGACGTTTCCCGTGAAGTGGTGCCGACGGAAGTTGTGAGCATGCGCACAAAGGGGGCGAGTGGAGCCTCACTCACTGCGCATGCTCCGTGGATGATGCGCTGAACGTAAGCCTCTGCGCTGGGCTCCGCCCATCATTTACATATGATCACACCCACTTCCCCTTGCGTCGGGTTACGCCAGCGCATTATCGTTACTCTGGCGCAAGTTTACGCGCAACTGCTATGTGAATAACAGTACTTGCGCTGAAAGGGTCGTCAGAGTAACGTAAATGAGAAGCGTTACTCTGGAGCAAAGATGCTCCCATCTACCTGAATCTGGCCCATAAATCATTTTTTTAACCACTTCAATACAAGACATTTGCACCCCCTTCCTGTCCAGGCCAATTTTTAGTTTTCAGCGCTGTCGCTTTTTAAATGACAATTGCGCGGTCATGAAACACAAAGAAGAGTGACACTTTTGGAAAAAAACATAATATTTTTTACTTTTTGCTATATTAAATATCCCATTTAAAAAAATTCCTCAGTTTTAGGCCGATATATATTCTTCTACATATTTTTGGTATAAAAAAACAAAAAAACGCAATAAGCGTATGTTGATTGGTTTGCGCAAAAGCTATAGCGTCTACAAAATAGGGGATAGATTTATGGCATTTTTATAATTTTTTTTTTTTTTACTAGTAATGGGGGCGATAAGCAATTTTTATTGCGACTGTGACATTGCGGCAGACAGATTCGACACTTTTGACACTATTTTGGGACCATTCAAATCTATACAGCGATCAAAGCTATAAAAATGCCCTGATTACTGTATAAATGTGACTGCCAGGGAAGGGGATAACACTAGGGGGCGATCAAGGGGTTTAAATGTGTATCCTAGGGAGTGATTCTAAGTTTACACACAGAGATCCACGTCCTTGGCTGTGCTACAGGAAATCACAGGTGCCCGGTGGACATTGCGGTCGTCCAGCTCCCGGGCAACGCAGTGAGTGCGTGCGCCGCCTAAACAGCAGGGAAGCCCAAGGTGTCATATGACGCCCGCCCAGGATGGGAGATCCCTCTTGCGGATGTCATATGACTATTAGAGATGTACCGAACTGTTCTCCGGCGAACTCTGCCAACCTCTGCCAGTGTCACCAGTGCCAGATATCGACACTTTGAGGAGCGATGAACCCCTTGACTACTGGATGTGCAGGCTTGACCTGTGGCCTGAGACATCCCAATTTACGATAGAACTTCTGACCTGCCCCGCTGCAAGTGTCCTTTCAGAAAGGACCTGCAGTGCAGCAGGAGGTATTGTCACTGACACTGAGAAGAGAAGTCACCTAGGTCAAAAAAGTCTAGATTACCTCACCTTTATTAAGATGAATGAGGCATGGATCCCGAAGGGACTGTCAGTGGGCAATACATTTGACTAAAAAAGGCCTGATAAGATGAGCTGCCTTGGTCCACACGCTGCTGTATTTTATCTCTGCATGCCTTATGACTTGCGTGACTTATCCGCCACCAACTAGGGTTCAAGCCGCAATGTTTTAGTGCACTTTCTGCCTGGAAAATATAATTTTTTCTGGCCGCTGCAACAAGATCTAATTTTTTAGGCATGTGTACATGCCTAATTTTTCTGGCCTCTGGTGCAGAACTGTGGCTGCAAAAACAAAACCCCCAAAAAAAGGCACATGCATGTGTCAATTTCCCCTTCGTGATCATTACCTTGTTGTGGTGAAGGGGCTTGCGTATCACAATGAAGCGATCACCTCTATGAGTGTGTTCGCAATGGCAATGTTGGCACACCCCAGATGATAAGGTCGTTGCTTCATTGTGAACAGACCAAAAGCGATCGGCTGGATAATTTTTCAATTATGGATAAAGAAAAAACATTAATTTTCTTTGTGATCATCTAAGGTGATCATTCAAGCCTACTAGGCCAACAATGAGCCCACACTGCAGAATCATTGTTCTCTGGGTCACTTAACTGTCACTGAACTACCTCAGCACGACCATAGGCTTTGAAAAAAAACCATTGCCTGCAATCTTCCAAACGTGCGCACGAGCACATTCATCACTACACCAAGATTGACGCATAGAGGAATAAAATGTATGTCATGAGTGTGTAAGTTACACAGAGGCATTTCTAGTGAAAATAGCGCCTATGGCAAGCACTGAAACTGTGCCTCTGGTCGAAACATTTGAAACCCATCTTTTTAGATAACCTTAAAGTAGATGTAAACCCCATTTTCTTTATGTCACAATGTAGAGTATAACATTTCCTATCATCTGTGCCCAGTCTTGCCACACAGAGTTAATCCAGCTCTGAGCAATCCTCTTGTATTGTTCAGTGAAAATTAACAGAATTCAGGATAAAAACATGTCTAAATAAAAAGTCTGTTTCTCTGTTTTTGCTTTGAGTGACAGGTTATTTACATATCTAGCTTGAACATGTTTATCATATGTTATGTTATGTTTATCATAATATGAGGAGATCCAAAGTTCATTGTATATTACCAGGATGTGCTATGTGAGGGAGGGGTGGATTTCTCACTTTTTATACTGTGAATCACCTCATGTTATGATTAACATAACATAACATATGATAAATATGTCCAAGCTAGATATGTAAATAACCTGTCACTCAAAGCAAGAAGAGAGAAACTGACTTTTTATTTAGACAGGTTTTTATCTGGAGATCTGTTAATTTTCACTGAACAATAAAAGAGGATTGCTCAGCGCTGGATTAACTCTGTGTGGCAAGACTGGGCACAGATGATAGGAAATCTTATACTCTACATTGTGACATCAAAAAAAAAAAAAAATGGGGGTTTACATACACTTTAACAAAAAAGAACAGCTAACAAAACTAGTGATATTTATCATCCCTTGTGATACCTTGGGTAGCGACATATCCTCATTATGGAGAAATCTGGGGTTTATTAGACCCCCTGATCCCTCCTCTGCCCTCCAAGGTCAGGTAAATGCAGAACCGATACTGGAAGTGATGAAATCTTCATCACTTAAGGCCTCAGTTTTGACAGAGGAGAGGAAGAAACTGATGTTCCTCCTTCTTTGTGCGCTGCCAATCCGACCAGATGGAATGGGAGAGCCTGGGAGAAAAGGGAAGGGTTGTGGCTGAACGTAGCAGGGATAGCGCTGCCATTGTCCATTAGCAAAAGTGCTGAAAAGGAGATCCTGCCTATGCTCGGGAGGAGGGAAGAAGAGACCCTCAGACCCTGGAAAGTGCCTTGCTGCCCAGCCACTCAACAGCGCTCCCTTCATATGGTGCCCATGGCACTTGCCATGGCTGCCATACCCTAGATACGCCACTGAAGTTACAGACAGGGTTAGGGTTACAGATAGGGTTAGGGTTAGGGTTACAGATAGGGTTAGGGTTAGGGTTACAGACTGTAACCCTAACCCTATCTGTAACCCTAACCCTTACACTACCTGATAGATACAACATCATACCTGATGTTTTAAAGCACGTTATTCCAAACAATTTAGGAATGTTAGGTGATTTATGCCCTTTATGGATTAAAAATTTACTCTGCGTCAACTACTTAATTTTTCATGGGAGTTTTGCCATGGATCCCCCTCCGGCATGCCACAGTGCAGGTGTTAGTCCCCTTGAAACAACTTTTCCATCACTATTGTGGCCAGAAAGAGTCCCTGTGGGTTTTAAAATTTGCCTGCCCATTGAAGTCTATGGCGGTTCCCCCGGTTTGCGAACATTTGCGAAAGTTCGCGTTCGCCGTTCGCGAACGGAAAATTTTAGGTTTGCGACATCACTAATGACTATATGCAGGATGTGAAGTGGTTAAACAAGCTGTGTGAATGGGAACAAACACGGCTAGCATTTACTGTACTGCTGTGAACTTGGAAGAAGGGGGTATACCCTGAAAACGTGTCCTGAAAATTTGATTATATGTGTAAATAAATTGCACCAACCAAACGTCATGTTTCTGTACAACATTTTCCTGACAATATCAAAACTATGTTTACTCTGCTCAGTTTATGTATGAACAGGAGCCTGTCTCCTGTACATTCCTCTTTAGTGCTGAGAAAGGGACTGGGGAATCTCTGTCCTCAGTCCCTTTGTCTGCCTCAAAGGGGAGATGTCAGGGGTCTGTTTAGACCCCTGACATCTCACCCAAACCCCCAAAAAATATAAAAACAGTTACTATAAAAAATGAAAAAGTGTAAAAAAAATAAAATAAAAAACTGACACCACTCTCCCCTGCTCTACCAACACTGTCCACTACCCCAACCCCCTCCTCACAAAAAGCATTGTGGAAAAAAAAATGATTGTAAAAAAATCTAAAATATATATAAAAAAAATGATTGACACCGTCCACTACCACCCCCTTCCCCAGAAGCACTGTGAAAAAATATTGAAAAAGTGGGGGGGCGCAATTCGTTTTTGCAGTTGGGATGTCTGCCTATTAGACCTCTGAGTGACTTCATTGGTCAAGTACTGTATGTATACTGAGTTCATCCGCAGTCACTGAAAGCCTCTAACTGCACAACACTTAAACACATGTCAAAACACATTTAAAATTTGCCCAGTGTAAACAAGGGCTCTAAGGGCCAGATTCTCAGCGGCACTACGCCTGCGTAAATGGATATGTGCGGCGTAATTGTAAATGAGCGCCGTCGTATCGATGCGCCGTAAACACAGAACCACATACGCCAGAAAATCTGCTTCGCCTGAGCGGCGAAAATGTTTTAAGCTAGCGCGGCGTAGGCGCATAGTTACGCATTGCGCATCTTCACCTCCCATTGAATTATCATGCAAATATGCAAATGAGGGAGATGCGCGGATTCCCGAAACTACACACGTTCGGCGTAGGCTACGCGTGGTGCGCGTAACACGAAAGCCTTGAGTAAACTTACCCCTCATAAAAGCAGGGGTAACTTTGCTCAAGACCGTGTGCAAGTCAGCTGGAGAGCAACTACAGCAGCACCATAACGGACGAGCTGAGCAATCACACTTACTGGACAACACATTCGTATGCCAACATGCCAGGGGCAGGCATGGTCTTAGCACTACATGGTCTTAGCACTACTAATGTATGCAGAGGAAGAGGAGCATAGAAGGAGGAGGAGGAGGGGGGCACGTGAGAGGATCTACCGAGCCTCTTTGGCATGGGTGAGGAGGAGGTGTATCGCATCTTCAGATTCAACCCTGCTGCCATGGAAATAACCACAGCCCTGCAGGATGACATCACCAGCCAGACATACCGCTCACATGCACTGCAGCCACTGGTCAAGGTATTGGCAACACTCCATTTCCTGGCCAGTGGATCATTCCAGTGTACAAGTGGAGTGGTGGCTGGGATGTCACAAACAAGCATGAGCAGATGTCTGCACCAGGTTATCCCCGCAATCCTCAGACGCATGTCCCACCACATCATCAGACCCACCACTGAGCACCTGCGGCAGAAGGCAATGACAGATTTCTACAGACTTGCCAGATTCCCACGCACCATCGGGGCCATTGATTGCACACATGTGGCACTACAGGCCCCCCGTGCCACAGAGCACATTTACCGCAATCGGAAGCATTGGCATTCCATCAACGTACAGGTGATAGCTGATGCCAAATACCTCATATGGCACGTCCGTGCCAAAGACCCCGGGTCCAGCCATGACAGCTACATATACCGTCAAAGCAACATCTGGCTGGTTGGTGAGTGACATGGGTGTCAGGCATGACTGTCCCCCCCATGATGCACTCATCACAAGGGGCACATGCACTACTAACATCCTCCTATCTTTTCCCTTCCAGGTGACGCGCCATATGTACTTGGACCCCATCTCATGACTCCTTTCCGGAATCCCGAAACCAGAGGAGAGAGAAGATACAACGAAGCACATATCAAAACCCGTGCAGTGGTTGAGTGCACATTTGGCCTCCTGAAGTCCCGTTTCCGATGTCTAGATAGGTCCGGGGGTGCCCTCTTGTATTCCCCAAACTTTGTGTGTCAGATCATCGGTGCATGTTGCATTCTGCACAACTTTGCCATGAGAAAGGGCCTGCAGATTGCCCTACGTGATGACCTGACCCCCCAACCAGACAGCCCCCCCCTGCTAGAGGAGACCTCGTCTGCTGATGGAAGAGCAGTCAGGAGTTGTCTCGTTTTTACGAATCTTTGACCGTTAAACACACACAATCATCATGGCACACAGACAATGCACGCATGCACACCACTGTGGTCCCTAGATCACACACCCCACATCCACATCACATTGGATTAGCCCAAGTCCAGCATGTAGGACTTGGGAGCAGCAACGCCGCGTCAAGGCCCCAATGATGTTGCTGTCCATTCACACAGCCGTGGGGATAACTTCTCCCCAACGGCCGAGGGTGACACCCCTTACTGGCAGGAGTGCCACCCCCACATTCACACACCATTCACACTGCACCGTGTGCAGTATCAAGAAAAAGAAAAAAGCTCTTCACCAGAGCAAAAAATAACATAAAAAGCTCTTCACCAGAGCAAAAATTAACAATCCAAAAATTACTGGGCCTGGCGTGGGCTCCGCCTGGTGCCAAGGCTCCTGGCCCTCACTTGCCTGGGGGCAGCCTCAGGTGGGGGGGTGGGGTAGCAGGTGGAGGAGTAGGATCCCCACGTCCCTCACTGGCTGCCTGCATGCCCTCCAAGGCGACCATTATGCGGGTCTTCACAGCAGTCTGCTCCTGGACTGCAAGCCGCAGGGCTTTGACCTCCCCCACAAGGTCTGAGGTGGTCGCCTGCAGCTCCCCCAGGCTGGTGACCGTCGCTGCGCTGTTGCCAGCGACATCTAGGATGGCATCCGTTAGGTGTCCCGAGAAGGCCAGGCTGTCGGCCAAGCGCCTCATCTCCCCAACAACATCTGCATGGTGCCAATTCTGCTGGTCCTGCTGTCTGGCCAGCTGTTCCGGCATGATCTGGGGAACACCCCTCGTCTTGCGAGTCGCCTTCCTGGGAGTGGCTGGGGACCTGGCATATGGGGAGGATGTTGAGGGGCCGGAGATGAGGGGGATGGAATCGGAGGGACTGGAGAAGTTGGGTTTGGACACTGATGGGCTGGAGCTATATGGGGTGGTGGCTTGGGCTGGTCCGGGAAACCCATGGTCCTCCTCCAAAACCAGGTAGAGCTCCTGGTCCTGGTCGACAAGCTCCTCCTCAACCACCTCCTCCGTAGAGGTGTGCCCACTTCCCTCCAACAAGGCCTATTCCAGGGGGGCAGCCAGAGGGACTGGATGCTCGGGGGATGGATCCTGACGGGTCCTGGCAGCAACAGATGGCCCCGCTCCGTCCTGCACATCTGTGGATGACACAAAAGATGCACATGTTGGTGGACCCACACACTTGGCACATGTTCCCTTCCACCCCCACACATGCTACACAACAGATAGTATATAAAACACACTTACCTGTCCTCTTGGCTGGCTTTTCAGACTCGTAGACACTGACTCCCTCCACCTGCTCCCTCTGCAGGCAGCGGGCGACCACCTTCTCCTCCTCAGTAAGGCGGACGTTGCAGGGTGGGCCCCCTCCAGTGCCCCTGGCATGGCGTGAAATCGTTGCCAGTTTGCCCTTCACGAGACGCCGCAGGTCATTCATTTTTTTTTTAATGTCCTGTGGTGTCCGGATCTCGTGTGAGAGGGCATTCACCTTGCAAGCCACCTTCATCAGGATTTCATCCCTCCCGGACTTGCTGGTCCGCGCACTGTCAGCACAATGGAGCTGGGAATCATACTTTTCCATTGCCGCGATGACGATGGACCTCTCCTCTGGTGAGAAATTCTTCTTTCTCCTTTCCTCCCCAATAGCAGTCATGGTCATGCAAAAGATTTCCTGTGTCAATCCAAAAAATGGGAGACTTTTGCGCTGCACGGGCGCATGTGTGGGCGCATTATATACACAGCGCCGGCGAATCGTATGGAGGCTTTGCCCATGCGCAGAAGGCATCTACGTCACGGCGCGGGTCATCCACGTCACGGCGCGGGTTATCCACATCACGGCGCATGCTCCGTTCGTCCCGGCGTTCATTTGCATGGGATCACGCTTCATTAGAATGCAACACGCCCACTTCCCTCCTACTTTGGAGTTGCGCCGGCTTACGCCGATGAATTTCCGCTACGCTGGCGCATCTTGGAGTGCATTTGCTGCGAGAATACGGTACTTGCCTCTCCGTGTTACGTCGGCGTAGTGCATCTGAGATGCGCTACGCCTGCATAAATATGCGTGCATCTACGAGAATCTGGCCCCGTGTCTGCACTTAATGAGTGACAGCAGTTTTTTTTTTTTTTCGTTATTTTGTCACAGAGTACCTTTAAAGGGTAACTCCACTTGCTTTGGAATAAAAATAGCAAATAAAGAAAAAATATAGCACATATAATTGTGACACTAATCATATTGTAATTGAATGTCATTAAAAATGACCTTTTTCAATCTGCAGCCACTGTAATTTTCTGAGAATGCATTGCAATATGGCTACATGGAGTTGTTCTGTACACAGAGTGTGTACAGAAACATTATTTCCTGCTTGTGTAATTGGCTCACCAATTTTCCCGGAAGTCTGCCTATGATACAAGTCAGATTTCAGGCATCCCCTGGAACAAAAATGTCATTTTTGGAGAGATACTTTCAATAGGAGCAATTCTAAAGGGATGCAGGCCCAGCGGATTTCCTCATTAGTGCCCTTTAGCTGCACCCCTGGCAGTTAATTCTAAAACCACTCCCATAATTAACTAGTTCCACTCGGCATAGAGGCAAAGACAAACACATATGGATTACTTCAGAATGACAAAAGGTAGGAATCTGCAACAAAGGTTGTTATAATCCTTGCAATGTACATAGATCACCCAGGGGGGGGGGGGGGGGGGGGGGGGGGGGATATTTTTATTTTTTTTCTCAACAAAAGTGGAGTTACGCTTTAAACCTAATTCACGCAGAACAGACAACTGCCAGAGAGGTAAATCACAGGTCTTTCCTCTCTGGCAGCTGTCAATTCTGGCTGTGGTAGGGGGAAGTGTGGTGCACAATTCCGTGCATCACACAGCTTGCTTTTTTTATCTCACTGAACTTTATTTGAAGTGTACACTTCATTCATGTCACTGTATAGTAGCACGGGGTGCTATGCTGCTGTATACTGTACAGTGCGCTGCGATAAAATGCAGAATGCATGCATTTTACCTAAGCTCTGGGATGCATTTCAGTATGAATGTATCACACAGAAAACAACTGTGTTCTGTGTGTCCTTGTGGTGACCAGCATTTTAGATTGCAGTGTAAATAGTGTGAATTCAGGTGTGCAGGCACACATTACTGAGGCCCTTTCATTGTGGAAGATGCATACCACACATTATTAACACTATATTACAGTGCTTGTTATGGTGTTGGTCCACTGGTTACCTCTATTACATTAACATACTATCACGCTATTTAACCACTTAAGACCCGGACCAATACGCTGGCAAATGACCCAAGGGGTTTTTGCGATTCGGCACTGCGTCGCTTTAACAGACAATTGCGCGGTCGTGCGACGTGGCTCCCAAACAAAATTCGCGTCCTTTTTTTCCCACAAATAGAGCTTTCTTTTGGTGGTATATGATCGCCTCTGCGATTTTTATTTTTTGCGCTATATACAAAAATAGAGCGACATTTTTGAAAAAAAATCAATATTTTTTACTTTTTGTTATAATAAAAAACCAATAAACTAAATTTTAGTCAAACATTTAGGCCAAAATTTATTTAGCCACATGTCTTTAGTAAAAAAAAAATCGCATTAAAAAAAAATTAGCTACCTAGCGGGAACAGCGACACTAATACAGCGATCAGAAAAATGATCGCTTAGTGATGCTGGCAATAGGGAGTGAAAGGGTTAACTAGGGCGGTGATCAAGGGGTTAAAACTTTATTGGGGGGGTGGGGGGGGGGCTACCCTGACACTAACACTGACTGACTGTCACACTGTCTGTCACACTGACACTAAATACAGTAATCATACATGTATGATTACTGCATTCAGTGACACTGTGACAGGGGGGAGGGGGGGGCGATCGCGGGGGTTAAATGTGTTTGTGTCTGTGTGTAAGTGTGCTGTTGGTGCAGACTTACTTCTTGTGTTGTGATCTCTCCTCAGCGGCGCTTGAAACAAACGCCGAGGGAGAGATCACGTCGCTTCCTCCTTCCTGTGTTTACACAGGAGGAGGAAGTGACAGGGCGGGCGGGCGCGCGCATTGGCTGGGAGCGATCCGGAGGGGGCGGGTGAAAACGGATAGCCGCCCCCACTTGTCGGATCGCTCCTGCAGCCGCGCGGACCGCCGCATGTACGGGGGGGGGTCCGATCGGACCCCCGATCCCCCCCAAGGCACCAACGTATATATACGTTGATGTGCCTGTCGGTGCCATTCTGCCGACGTAAATGTACATGCGGCGGTCCTTAAGTGGTTAAATCCGGTGAAAATGGAAAATAGAACAAAACTGCTTGTAAAACTAGTAGACATTAGATGCCATACATTATGTTTAGGAAAAGTATACATACTGAAATCATTGCATTTCCATGTTCTCTGTACTGTGGGGTACCAGATATAGTGAATGCAGGGTCCAGTGAGGCCTGGAGTGGAAAAAGCCAAAGGAAAAAGTAACAGAGGGCAGGGCATGATCATGTGCAAGGGAGCCTGCACAGGGTTAAAGTTCTGGGGAGGAGGTGGAAAGGAGGAGCGAAGGGAAAATGTGTGTGGAGAGGGAGGAGCAATATAAAAGGAGAGGCGGGGTTTTTGGTGGTCACAGTCAGGCAGGGCGTTAGAACGAAGGAGGCAGTTTTTTGCATCTTTGTGTGGTTTGTGTTGTTTCTTTTCTTTCTTTCAGGATTCTGGATGCAGGTCGTCATAACAGCAGGGGAACGGCAGTGTCCTTGCTCTTTGATGGTGGAAGATAACAGATATGATGGAAGTGTGGGGGGTTCATATGTGTTACGGGCCCCTTTGGAGTATTCCAGTGGAATGGTGTCCGCTGGAATACGGGTATGGTGGCACTGCGGGGGGAGGGGGGGTTTTCTCCGAGCTGGGATACAGCTGGAGGCCTGGTATGGTAAATGTTCCCGCATTGTGGTGGTGGTAATGTTGTTCAAGTTCGGGGGGGTGCTGTCAAAGACCAACAGGCTGCGTGTGTTTAAAAAAGTTGCCGTTAAAATGTTATTTGGAAATTATTTAATTATTTAATTAATAATTATTTTGGTAATAATAAAAAGGCTGTTATTGCCAGTTATACTCCAAATGCAGGTGTGGTCTTGTTATTATTATTATTATGGTTATGGGAATGGGGTGGGGATGGAAAGGTATTGGAGGGATATGGTAATAGGGGTGTCCTGACACTGGTCATGGGCTTAGTAACACTTTAAGCCATTGATTTAGAATTGCATTGTCACCTTTGCTCTCTATATAAATAGATAAATGCAGTCTATGCACTCTATTTTTATTTCATTACCTGTGTCTCTTCAAACAATTTCAGGAGTTGCCTGGAGCATCACTTTTAATGTGATATTTCTCTTTTTCTTAATCTGATTTTACATTTATAAGATAGTTTATTTCACATGCTCCAACAACTGCAAGCAGTACACATATGAGGCACTTCATGCCATTAGAGGCAGCGACACAATACCTTCTAGTGCTCACACTACAATCTTGCTCCATCCTTGTAATTAACCATATAACTAGCACAACCTTGAGAACACAAACTGGTCCTCAACAGAATAATCTTAACGGCCAGTGTCTATCCACCAGGCTTCATCTCAAGAATTGTTTGAGTCAAGGCAATGAAAAGGACCTATACAAGCGGAAAGTTCCACATGTGCTGTTCTCTGAGTGGTCTTCAAGAGGACCCAGGGAGGAGGGGGAGCAGGCTCAGGAATGGAAAACACGCTGAACAAAAAGTCTTCATAAGGCTGGAGCAGCCTGGCTCCATAAGACTAATTAATATGACTAGTCCCTGTTTGCAGAAGATCTTGTTAGTAAAACTAATAAATTGAGCCCTAGCAGTCTGGATCTGTGCAATTACAGTGTGAATTGCATGAGAGGATTATGTGAAGTGCTCTTGGCATGGAGGGGGGAACCAAGACGTTTCAACTCAAGTACAGCAAGCAGCTGGTTAGGGGTTCTGCACCTGCTGGCTAGCAGACTGCTTTCACCTTTAGACGAAAACAGGACCTTGATTCCCACTCTTACACCAAAGAATAAGGACAGATCATAATCTGGAAGAAGATCATATGAAGAAGCATAATACTTTTCAATCTAAATTATTAAAATGGTTGGGCGGTGTCAACGCAAAGAACAATATTGGAGGGTACCAGGAAGAGGAAGGAATGGGCTTGTCACAGAAAGACTTTGGGCAACGTGTTATTGGCAGAGGTTCAATGTGGATGTGAAAAAAACTGGAGATGTGGGGAAGAAAGACTTCTTTTTACAGCTTCATGCCTCTGAGTCTTACTGATCAGCATAATCTGGACTCTACATTCTGGGAATAGCAATGAGGCACACATTACAGTTTACACTCCAAAGTGTTTGATCATTCTGCCTCCTCCTAATACAGTTGTGCCGACAAAGCACCGCTTGACATGAAAGCCTTGTACTTTTGTTACTAATAATGGGCATTTTGTAAACTTGGAAATTTTGGATGCATGCAAACTGTTTGCTTCCCTGTTTGTTTTAATTAGGGGTTTTGATCAAAGTCAACTGTTTTGAATAACAAGAAAAATAAAACTTTTTTTTTCTATTTGGTTGGTAAATCTTAAACACGTATTGAAGTGAAACTGTAGTGTTAAATCAAGTTGTGACCATTTTAACAATATGTTTTAAATATATTTATAATCAATTATATTTAAGAATACATCTAATTGTACTGTAGATACCATATTTATTTATTATAGGTTATGACATGCAAGCAATTTTTTGACTTCACTACTGCTTAACTGAGATGCTGTCCTATTCAGGCTATGTAACAAAGGCTTTATTTGTTTGGTTGTAGCGTTCCCTGGTCATCACAAAAGATCATGCAGTGCCTACTACAAATTAGGAGCATGGATAGGGTATCATGAGGTTGATTCTCACCTGCCCTAGACTTGAGCAATGTCCAGGTCTACGCAACAGCGTAAGTGCTTCCCAGCACCTGGCCAACCCATATGCAGTTTAAATAGATGCCTAGGTGGCAGAGAGCATTTGTCCAGCTGCACAGTCTATGCAAATAGTATGTCTGCCCTTAAATTACATGCCAAATCAGATCCTATTGCTGGCAATGACAACGTCTAAATCAGTGTGATGCCGACTTTGCGCCGCCGCACCGATTTCCAAAAGTAGTTTTTGCACTACTTTTGGTGACTTTGGGGGCGATTTCAATAGACATCAAGACTTCAAACACACCCTCAGTGTGAACGAGGCTAAGGTGCCTGAACATACGTGCAGCAGCCTCTAAGATCCAGAAACTGCAACCAAATGCCAGATCATTCTGATTGGCAAAGCTCTGATATTTTCTAGCAGTGTCATAGTTTGCCACTCTCTTTTGCCCCTACACATTCCTATTAGGTCTCTTGCACATGATACTCCTGTTTGAGCATCTATTTTTTTCCAGCCTTTTTTTTTTTTGTATGTATTTGCGCATATTTTAATGCATTAGCGTTCGCTCAATTTCACACATGTTTGTGCGCATGCATTATTCTGATGTTTACAATATGTTAATGGATATTTGCATTTGTTTATTATACATTATACATTTTGATATATCTAAGCAACCATCAAATAGTATATTTAACCACTTAAGGACCGCCTCCCGCATATTTATGTCGGCAGAATGGTTTGAGTTTAAGTGCCCAGCCGTGGGTCACAGCGCGTGCCCGCGACCCGGTCCAGAGCTCCGTGGCCTTGGGACCCGATTGCCGCCGTGTCCCACGATCTGTCTCAGGAGCTGAAGAATGGGGAGAGGTGTGTGTAAACACACCTTCCCCGTTCTTCAAGTGGCAATGTCACTGAACGTCTGTCCCCTGATATAGGGAAAGGCGATCAGCGATGTCACATGTCCAGCCCCGCCCCCCTACAGTTAGAAACACATATGAGGTCACACATAACCCCTACAGTGCCCCCTAGTGGTTAACTCCTAAACTGCAATTGTCATTTTCACAGTAAACAATGCATTTTTATAGCAATTTTTGCTGTGAAAATGACAATGGTCCCAAAAATGTGTCAAAATTGTCCGATGTGTCTGCCATAATGCCGCACTCACAAAAAAAATTGCTGATCGCCGCCATTAGTAGTAAAAAAATATATATTAATAAAAATTAAATAAAACTATCCCCTATTTTGTAAACGCTATAAATTTTGCGCAAACCAATCGTTAAACGCTTATTGCGTTTTTTTTTTTTTTTTAAATATGTACAAGAATACGTATCAGCCTAAACTGAGAAGAAAAGTTTTTTATATATTTTTTGGGGGTATTTTATATAGCAAAAAGTAAAAAATATTGTTTATATCGCAAAAAATAAACCGCAGAGGTGATCAAATACCACCAAAAGAAAGCTCTATTTGTGGGGAAAAAAGGACGCCAATTTTGTTTGGGAGCCACATCACACAAATGCGCAATTGTTAAAGCGTCGCAGTGCCAAATCGCAAAAGCTGGCCAGGTCCTTACCTGCGTAATGGTCCGGGTCTTAAGTGGTTGAAAATAAAAAATTGCTTTTGGGAAGCATATAAAGAAGACATTTCTGCTTATTGGACATAGTAGTTCAAAAGAGACCCTGCCACTGCCTTCCACTACACAAATTGTGTCAAACAATTGACACTTCCAGGAGTGTAAGGCCGCGTACACACGATGAGACATGTCTGCTCAAACATGTCCGACGGACCGTTTCCAACGGACATGTCCCATCGGATTTTGGTCCGATGGCATGTACACACCATCGGACAAAAATCCCCTCGATTTGAGGACGCGGTGACGTGGCGGTGACGTTGACGCCGCCACGTCACTAAACCCGGAAATAAAATGCTTCTGTGCATGCGTCGAATCCATTTGACGCATGCGCGGACAGTTCTGTCCGCTGGTTAGTGTACTAACCAGCGGACAGATCCGACGGACAGGTTTGTAGCGGACAAATTTCAAAGCATGCTTTGAAATTTGTCCAATGGACAAACCTGTCCGCTAGCCCGTACACACAATCGGAGATGTCTGCTGAAACGGTCCGTCGGACCAGTTTCAGCAGATAAATTCGATCGTGTGTACTCGGCCTAAGATTCTCAAACTTCTGGGCCTCCTGCAGTTCTCTTCTTCCCCTGGCATCTACATCATCATTTGTTCCTGTTGGAAAAAAAACATAGCCCCCCCCCAAATCAGCACTACGAGATACATAGTCACTGTTTACAATGCAGAGATCTTTAGTGCAGGGTGACCAGACATCCCTGGTTTCTGGGGACAGTCCCCGGATTGAGGACACTGTCCCCAGAACCAAGTCTGTCCCTGGCTTTGTCCCCAGATTGGATTTAAACAGGGGCTGGGGCAATTTCAAAGACAGTCAGTGGAGAATAAAAAAAAAAATCTGAATTACATCCCCCTTCCACTCCTACTAGCTTGAGGGTATTTTTTCCATTATCTGTGCCCCTTTCTGATGATCATGTTTTGGTCGAAGCGGAGGAAATATTTCTTCAGTTTCGAGTGCATGCCCATTCCGCTCCCACTCGCATGTTCTTCTGCCTTGGCTCAAGTCCCAGCCAGCCGCCTGCCTATCGCCTTGCCTTCCCTCCGCTCCCCACCTGGTAGTAGCCGAGGCCCAGAGAGTTGACAGGCTGTGAGGCGGGCATCGGCGACGGGCAGAGAGTCGCTGATTGCCACCATTACCAGTAAAAATAAATATGTCCCTGGATTTCATTTTAAAAATCCGGTCACCTTACTTTAGTGCTAATGTTGGAAAATGTACTTGCAGCAAACACACTGTGATGACATTGGGGCCAGGGATGAAGTGAGCATTAGACAGCACAGATGTTTCCTGATTAGACACTCCAAGGAGTGTCAGTATTGGAAAAGAATAACTGCACTGAAGCCCAGGTTCACACTGGGTAAGATTTAGCTCGATTTGAGATGCGATTTCACATGTGAAATCGCATCTCAAATCGGTGGCAATTGCCGGCAATGACACCGTCCTAATCGGTGCGACGCCGCATCTGCGGCGCTGCACCGATTTCAAAAAGTAGTTCCTGTACTACTTTTTGCGATTTCAGGACGCGATTTACATTGACATCTGTGCAGAAACCTGCACAGATGTCTCGTAAATCCGCCGAAATCGGGACTGCCAGAGGGAGTGAAATCGTGCGAGTTCAGCTGAAATCGAGCAATTTCACTCCCGCAGCCTAGTGTGAAATTTTAGGTCTCAGATTGCTGCTGCAGACATTGGGGTTGATCAACTAAAGGCAAATAGACTGTGCTCTTTGCAGGGGAGTTGGATCTAGAGCTTAGTAAATGAGGTGAATCTTCACTTTCAATTGTTTTTATTCAGAATTTTGAAAGTAAGAAACTTCACTTTTTTAATGAATACCCAGTCACACGCAAGGATTTTTTTTTTTTTAATTGCTCATGATTGGATAATGGAAGCCTGCAAAGCCTCCCCTTATTTACTAAGATTTTGAGCATACTCCCTTGCAAAGTGCAGTGTCTAATTGCCTTTAGTAACTCAACCCCAATGTTTCTATAAGTACACATAGCACATATTGCCTGCCTGTTTAAAAGGCGATGACAAGGTCTCTTTTAGGTCCCTGGGAACCTGGCTAAACAGAGACTTCAATGATAAAAATATGTCAAGTGCCAAGCACTATTCAAGGTTCACAGAGCCATTTATCTCACTTTCATCTGATCCCACAGTGTAATGTTATTAATACAGCCAACTGTGCGTGAATCCAAATGAATCTGCCAGTATATTTTTCAGATTATGAAAGGAAATTAAGATGCTTCCACAAAATCTATTCCAAGACCATAAGACGATTCCTATGTAGCCTGATCAAAATCCAAATCAGGACCTCACTGCTGCAAGTTTCAGTGGGCATACAAATGTCCAAGCTCCATCTTATGTTTGTTTTAATACAACTCTAATTGTACCAAAAAGACATTATTTATATTGTTTTATAAAGCAATGATAAAAAAAATAGCCAATGTGATTATCATTTTGACAGTCTAAATTGCTGATAGATTTAATTTATTTGAATTGACAGCAATCACATTCAGTCTTTTTTTTTTTTTTTTTTTTTTTTACGTAAGTCATTCTACCCCCCGAGGTAATCTTACTTTCCCAAATTAGTTAACTGTGGTGGAATAACTAATGCAGCATTAATGGTGCCAGAGTGGACAGTATTCTTCTTAGTTAGTCATTAATCTGTTTTGGTAATCCCTTGTTCATACTGAGAGACTAATCCATATCGAGCTCTGGATTAGAAGTAGAATGCCTAGAGAGAGAAGATCAGCAGTGACAGAATGCAGGCCTGGATTTTGGAGCACTTGTTGTGAAGTATTAGAACAGGGAGCAAGGAGTTTAAAAATCGCAGCTTTGGAATGTTTTAAGAACCGAAAAAGAAGTATGTTTATTAAAAACACTTTATTTGCAGGACCTAGTTCACCTTCCCACTATCAGCAGATTTTCCATGGCTGGAGCCATTAAGAATAAATGATACCTAAGCTATTTTGTGCTCTAATATGCTCTTTTCTATCAATAATTATTTGGAACAGATTAGTGGCAAACACTGTATGCCTCAAAGCTATTTAAGAACGGTTACATAAACCATATACTGTTTTTTTCAGAGGATTGCTGAAGGAGTGTATGATTTCCCAGGATCTATAACTTTAAATGTCTTTCTTTAAAGGTTGGGGGAAATAGCTTCAATCAAATAAAAGCCAAAACATTCATTTAAGAATTGAGATAATTTATTTTAATCTTATATAGCACATTTTGTAGGACTTTATTTACAACACCAGACCAGACAGACATATCACACCCTACTTGCCCCTAAACAAGATTACAAGTGAATACTGCTCCCGTAGTCACACACAATAGTGCCAATTGCAACAAAAGCCAATTAAACCAACCGTTTTGGAAGTGTTGGAAGAAAGTAAAACGCTTTAGGAAAACTTGTGCAAATTTAAGGAAAATATTCAGACTTCCTGAAGACACTCAGGGGAATTCAAAACCATTCTAATTCATGCAAGCATTTGTATCAGTGCTAGTTACTGAAACTTGCTGCAAATTCAGGAAGTTCTTACTACCACCACTTAAAGTGGATTTTACAATAAAAAAAATCATATCCAGCCATTCTAATGCTATGCTAAAAGTTTTTTTTTTGTTTTTTTGGGTAGCCAGCTGCACGAATCCCGGAAATAAAGACAAGCAGGCTTCAGATGCCCACAACCACAATGGACCCTGCCTGATTCCAAGATCCGGTTAGATTTTTATGATTTAAAACAAACAAGAAGGAGCATATTACTGGCAATATCCAAATGTCAGGCCGCGTACACATGACCGTTTCCTCGACAGAATCCATCAAGAAACTTGGTGGGAGAGCTTTTTTGCCAAGGAAAACGGTCGTGTGTATGCTTTTCATTGAGTAAACTGTTGAGGAACTCGATGAGGAAAAAAGAGAGCAGATTCTCTTTTTCCTCGATGGGAGTCATCGTGTTCCTCGTCGGACTGGTTTTCCAACAATAAACACGTTAGTGTGTATGCTTAGAAACCTGCGCACCTTCGGTAAAAGTAGCGTTTGTAATGGAAATAGCACATTTGTCACGCTGTAACAGACTGTAAAGTGAAAATGTCTCTTACCAAACTTTTACCTAACACGCAGTAACATGAGATTAGCAAAAGCAGCCCCAAGGGTTGTGCCAGTGAAATCGAACTTTCCCTGCTGTTGTATGTGTTGAAGTCACAGCGTTTGAGAATGAGGAGATTTGGTCTTGACAGTGTGTACGCAAAGACAGCTTGTCAAGTTTCTCAACAAGCCTAACAAGGAACTCGTCGAGGAAAACGATGTGTCTTTTCCAACGAGTTCCTCGGTTGTGTGTACGAGGCCTCAAAGTAGAAGTGGTAACATTTAAAAAAAAATTGAATTTGGGGACTGGAACTCCACTTTAACTAATCTATCACTGTGGCAGCTAAAAAAATCTTATCACCAGTTCTACATTTAGGAAACTGGCAGTAATTAAAGCAGAGTTCCACCCTTAAAATCACTTTGTTTCATTACATCCAGCATACTGGCGTCAGCGCCAGTATGCTGTTTTTTTTTTTTTTTTAATGCACGTACTTACTTTATATAAAATCATTGAATTTCAGGCGCACCGCGGAATGTCGCCGCTATAAGGCGTCACGCCTTCCGGAAACAGCCGATTAGCATTCGGCTTTTCTCGGCGCTTGCGCACAGACCCAGGAGCTGACTGCGCAGGCACCGTATATAGCCGTGTCACGCCCTCCGAAAAAACCCGAACTAGGACCGGCTATTTTCGGCGCCTGCGCAGTCAGCTCCTGGGTCTGTGCGCAGGCGCCGAGAAAAGCCGAATGCTAATCGGCTGTTTCCGGAAGGCGTGACGTGGATGTAATGAAACAAAGTGATTTTAAGGGTGGAACTCCGCTTTAAGACCAGATCTGATCTAACAGTACTCGGAGAGGCCAGTGCCTTTGCTGGGAAGATGTAATACATGTGACAGTTTCCCGGGCAGTGCTGTACCTCCTGCTTCATTTAGCTGTTTGTCAATGATCCCACCAAAAGCTAAATGTAAGCAAAACCAGGGATACAGCTAATGTCATTAACCATATTTAGGAATGACTTGTCACTGAATGAGCAAAGCCTGATGGGGAACTGAGAGACAAGTTACAGACCATGTTTGCTTTCCTTGTGAGTGACAGTGCACAGCAGTGCGTAGATTTAAAAGCGCTATTGGACCTAATAGCGACCATGGATACGCCCACTCCCATGCCTTGTCAATCAAAAGTGGAGCAGACCTGATGAGCAGTGACAGGTACACCCAGGGGCAAAAGTTTTGAGAATGACACAAACATACATTTTCACAAAATCTGCTGTTTCAGTGTTTTTAGGTCTTTAGGTCAACTGTGGTATACTGAAGTATATTTACAAGCATCTCATAATTTTCCAAGCTTTTTATGGACAATTACATTAAGTTTATGCAAAGAGTCAATATTTTGCACTGTTGACCCCACACTTTCAAGACCTCTGAAATTTGCCCTGTTGTGTTGTCATTCAACTTCTGAGTCACATCCTGACTGAGGGCAACACATTATTGCATAATCAATGCTTGGAGTTTGTCAACATTTGTTTTCTTTTTGTTCACCCAATTCTTGAGGATTGACCACAAGTCCTCAATGGGATTAAGGTTTTGGAGGTTTCCTGGCCATAGACCCAAAATGTCCATGTTTTGTTCCCCAAGCCACTTTGTTATCACTGTAGCCTTATGGCAAGGTGCTCCATCATGCTGGAAATGGCATTGTTTGTCACCAAACTGTTCTTGGATGGTTGGGAGAAGTTGCTCTCAGAGGAAAATGTTGTACCATTCTTTATTAATGGTTTTGTGTTTTTAGGCAAAATTGTGAGTGAGCCCACTCCCTTGGCTGAGAAGCAATCCCACACTGTTGGCATGACACAAGGCTGATGGTAGCGCTCATCTTTCCTTCTCCGGACAAGATTTTTTTCGGATGCCCCAAGTAATCGGCTCATCACAAATGCAGTGGACATTTTTTTTATGGGGTCAAGTTCATTTTAATGGCAAAGAGGGACTTTGCAATTAACTGCAATTCATCTGATCACTCTTCATACCATTCTGGAGTATATGCAAATTGCCATTATAAAAACAGAGGTCAGCAGACTTTGTGAAAATTAATATTTGTGTCATTCTCAAAACTTTTGGTCATGGCTGTACATGAATTTATAACAAGAACAAACACTTGCGACCAAACGGTCCATGTTGTAGCGCTCACCCACAGTGTGAACTTGCAAGAAATAACTCAGCAATTCTGGAATTTAGCCAGGTCCTGGGTCATTACTGGATTGCTCTCCAGAATTGTAGTGCAGAGATGTAAATGAAGTACAGAATGCGGAAAGTTATTCTTCTGATTCCGGCACACTGTGCCCTGCTAGTAAATGACAGTTAATACTGGCTGTCAGGAGAGGAGGAGAGGAACTGATACTGGAACTGGAGCTGTAACTAGGGCTACAGCTGAGTCTGTGGATTGAGTGAGGGCTAAACTGCCCCCATGGTGGAAACAAATGTTGTTGGCAGGAGCAGGGACACTGGGAACCAAAGATGACACCAGAGAGGATGTAGTTTACATGTATATGGTATGTTTATTGTACGCAGTCTGTATTCATGTTGCGTACTGCATGTTGCGTACTGTATGCACTGTGTATGTATGTTGAATTCATGAGTCTGTATTCATAAGTAAGTGTTCCACTATGTTGCCCATACATGTATGTATGTGTATACAGTGTACTGTATGTTGCACATACATGTATGCACTGTGTATGAATGTTGCATGTATGTGTTGCGGCAGGGAGAGCTTATACCACCGTTTAAAATGGTGGTGTGGGCCAGATTTTCTGGGAGGCAAGCACGCTAATGATGCATCAATGTTAGAGCCAGGGTTGGAGCTTAGAGCTCCACCCTCCTTAGGGGGTCAGTGATCTGTAAAGTGGCACAACAGACAACTTCTCAATATGAAGTGGCATGTTTGGGATTCGAACCCCAGTGCTGCTAGGCAGAAGTGCTAACCCGTTAGCCACTGTGCTTCCACATGGATGTAGGCTGCATCTCTGTGGAATAAAACAGTCCTAAGTCCCAGGGGTGCAATAAGTTAATCAATGCAGATGTACTGTGGAAGGCTGGAGAGCCATTGGACAACCTGCTTTTGTCATATGCCATCTGTTTTGAAGGCTGGTTATGGCTGATTACTGTCAGCATACTGAACCATCTCGAATTGTGTTGCTTTTTGCTTGGTAAGAGGCTGCAAATAGTGTTTGTGGGGAAATCTTCAGGCTGATTATTGTCCTTGCCCATGGAAAACATGGCATGATTTGCAATGATGGTGGAACCCTCCTACACATTTGGACATATACCTATAGGTGGTGGAATGACATTAGTCAAGAGTTCTGCTGAATTTTCAGAATGACATTTTGATTTCTGATGTTCATACACATGCGATCAAATTATGATCATTTGAGAATACTAAACAACACACAAAATTGTGACTCATTTAAAATTTGCATCAGCAATACTATCGTTTGTGGTTTGTGAAGAGACCTGTGGGAGTTTCGGATACGATTTTTATGAAATAAATATTTTACCAAAACAAGAAAACATTACACATTACTAGCATTCTTAAAAAAAAATATGAAGAAGAAGCAACATAAAAAACCCAGCAAGGACAATTTATTTTAGAGAAATAAACAATTCATCTGAAAATTAAAATATATTTTTTTGTACAATTATATTTAATGTTTGAAACTTGCATTTGGCTATATAGCGTGCATTTTCATGCTCGGGAACACATTTTAGCAAAGAGCTAATTTACTATAGCGATTGGTAAAAAAAAATAATGGGAGTTAAAATGTATTTTGCATGTCTGAGCATGCGCACTTGTGCTGGTACATAGTTCTAGAAAGAGGGGGAATTTATCTCTTCTCAGACTTTCAATGATAGTTCAGTTTATACATCAATTTTTGTCAGCAGTTTAAATGCAGATTATCTTTAAATATACCACATATTAATGCCATGCTCTAAAAATTATGTCCATGTACAAATCCCCATGTTTCTAGCAGGAGTAATGATTTAGCCGGTCTCTTTTGTCTGTGACCTATAGTGAATTTGATTTTGGGAATATTTTTTCCTGCTCTAATTTGCGTGATTTGGCTATTTTGAGAGTATTTATTTGCATATTCACGCTATAGTAAATCAACCCCAATGTGTATGCATGTTGCATGCATGTATATGTAAATTATTTGCATGTTGTATGTATATGTATTCAGTGTGTACAGTTATGTTCAAAAGTTTGCACACCCTTGGAGAATTGGTAATATACAGTATTTACCCATTTAAGGACACATGAATGAGCAGGTAAAACACATTTCTTTTATTTCTTATAGCATTCATATTCAACAGAATGGCACAATCATAAAACAAAACATGCATAGCCGTAGTTCCTAATACTGTGTATTGCCCCCTTTAGCATTAATGACAGTGTGCAGTCTTTTGCAATAGTTGTCTAAAAAGGCCCCAAATTCTTGCAGATGGTTTAGCTGCTCATTCTTCTTGGTAAAATGCCACTAGGTCATAAAAAGTCTTTGGTTGTCTTGCATGAACCACTGTAATGGATTTTCCCTGGCTCAATTCCAGGACATGCGTTCTATTCTGCCGCTGAGCCAAATTCATGACGATGTGAGTCTGCAGACAGCAGACAATAACTACAGCCATCATCGTTTCCCAACAGCAAAGATGAAAAGCTTTATTCAAATCACAGTTTTATAGCCAAAGTGACATAAGCAAGCATCATCTCATATGGGTGTATCTGATTGGCTCATCCACATATGGTATTCTCTTGTGACATCTGTTTCTTGCCACGAGGCGAACATTCCAGGACTTTCAGTAGCCATATCCTTTTGGTCGATGAGAGGGGGAAGGAGTAGTGAAGGACATTCTTACTCTGGGAGGATTTTAACGCTATAATGACAAAATAATCATTTTATCAACTCCATCACACCACATGTTTGAGATCTCCCCAGAGTGGCTCGATGTTATTATGGTCAGGAGACTGATGGCCACTCCAGAACCATCACTTGTTTCTGCTGTAACCACTGGAGGGTCAACTTGGCCTCGTGCTTAGGGTCATTGTCTTTTGCATGGAACAATGCAAATTGTCTCCCAGTAACATGCTTAATACATCTTACACCCCCTCCCACCCCCCACCCCCAAAAAATATCAGTGAGAGTCACCACCATGCTTCACAGTGAGCATTGTATTCTTGTCATTGTTGACTCCTTTCTAAACAAAGCGCTTATGGTTGTGACCATAAGAATCCAGATTACCGTGTGTATTGTCAGGCATATTGTAACCTGGGTTTTTTGTGGCATTGGCCCAGTAAAAGCTTTTTTTCCATGTAATTTCTGCCAGGGTATGCAAACTTCTGAGCACAACTGTATGTATATTGCAAATTGGGATAGCAGATGCAGCTTCTTTCAGGTGCTGTACAGGCGCTTTATTTAACACTAAAGCGCCTTAAAAATGCCCCAGCGTGAAAGGGGTCTAAGAAGGTGGAGATAAAGAAAATTACAGAGGTGCTGTGTGCTGGGCTGTGTATCATTCTGACTCCTAAACTATGTACATTACACACACCTGACCCCTGACCTATGTTACCCCTGACTTACTTACCCAAGTTGGTCCCCTGCATTATATATGTTATCCATGTCAGACACCTGCATTATGTAAGTTACCGAACCCAGACCACTGCACTACAAACATTGTATATTTCTCTGTACATATGCATGGAACCACAGCAAATAAATATTATAACTACAGCTCAAGTTTAATTAGTGGCATGGTCACTGAGAAAAATGCTTCTTAGATTGGTGGTCAATGGGAAAAATGCACCTTACTTTGGTGGCACTGGCCAGTGGGGAATTTTTCCTGCTGACCCCCAACGGAAGGGACATTTTTCCCAGTGCCCCCCAATGTTAGGAGTATTCTTCCCACTAACCAATAGTGTCTTTTACTGGTTAGTGGGAAGAATGCTCCTAACATTGGGGGGCACTGGGAAGAATGTCCCTTCCGTTGGGGGTCAGCAGGAAAAAATCTCTTTAGATCAGCCATTCTCAACCAGGGTTCAGTGGAACCCTAGGGTTCCTCCAGAGGTGGCTAGGGGTTCCTTGAGCTGTGGCTGATTTACCTTCTGTTTGATGGTGCCTACATAGTTCTGAGCCAATTTTACTTTGAGGAGCCAGTGGTATTACACCAATGATCTTCATAGTTCTCTGTAGGGGGGCATTCTTACCACTACTGTAAAAAAAAGGGCATTGTTCCCAATGAATAGGTTTTATCAGGGGTTCCCCCGAGACCTGAAAATTATTTTTAGGGTTCCCCAGCAGTAAAAAGGTTGAGAAAGGCTGCTTTAGATTAATAGTCAAGAGGAAGAATACCCCTTACATTTGTGTTCACAAGGAAGAACGCTCCTTACATTCGTGGTCAGTGGGAAGAATTCTATTTACATTGATAGTCAGTGGGAAGAATGTCCCTTTCATTTGTGTTCATTGGGAAGAACGTCCTTACATATTAGTTGTCAGTGGGAAGAATTCTACTTACATTGGTAGTAAGGGGAAAGAATGCTCCTTATATTGGTGGTCACTGGAAAAAAATGTCCCTTAAATTAGTAGTCAGTGGGAAAAATGCTCCTTACATTGGTTGTTATTGGGAAGAATCCCATCCTTACAGATACTGTTGTGATTTTGTCTCTGTGGTTACTTAGATCTGAGAAGCAGAAATTGCTCATTGGAAACCATAGCAACCTTTGGAGGAACCTTGGTTGAGAAAGGCTGTTCTAAACTGACCACACAAAGCATGGAAGCAGTTCTGTGCTTGTACAGTCCATTTTCATCCCTGGGCTTGCTGTTTAGCTGTATGTGAAACTGTGCTATTTCATAGTCTGTTTGGCTGTGATACTCCCTTGCCCATCCCTGACCCGTAGGACTGCAGAGGGCATAGCCTTCTGGAAAGCAGCATGCATAGATGGGGAACATCCCTCTATGTGTATAACATAATTAAGTACCCCCCACACGCACACACACACACACAATCTGGAAGAGGAGATAGAATATTGCTTTGTGATCATGTGATCAAACAATAAAGAAAAGAGTGAAAAAGTGCATTTTTGTAAATAAGAATTTCTAAACATGGAGCATAATTATTAACTTAAAGAGGAGTTCCACCCAAATTTGGAACTTCGTCTTGTTCCACTCCTCACCCCCATACATGCCACATTTGGCATGTAATTTTTTTGGGGGGGGAGTGGGGGCTTCAGTAGGAGTGGGACTTCCTGTCCCACTTCCTGCTTCCGCCGAGGGGCTGGTAAGGCGATTAGGCTTAATCGCCTTATTGCAGCCCCTCCCTGTAGGCGATCACATGGGACACTGACAGGTCCCATGCGATCGCCTCTCCAATTAGCGGCGAGCCGCGCCGCGCGCGCATGCGCAGTGCGGCTCGCGCATGCGCAGTGGGTGCCCGGCCGTGAAGCCAAAGGCTGTCACGGCTGGGTGCCCACAGTGGAGATGGAGACGCCGGCTGGGGAGGGGGGGAGAGGAGCGGAGCCCCGGTCGGCGCGTCGCTGGAACGCAGGACCAGGTAAGTGAGTGTTTATTAAAAGCCAGCAGCTACACTTTTTGTAGCTGCTGACTTTTAATAAACACAATTTTGGCTGGAACACCCCTTTAACAAACGTGTCTTGAAAATTATGATTTTAAACTACTGTATTACTATTATTTAATTTGCAGACAGACTAATCATAAGTGAGTCTCAACAAGGGATTGCCATGCCACACTGCAGCCACCTATGTACCTTTTTTGTTTTTTACTTATTATCAGCAATTAGGCAGCATGCACAGCGTGCTGCACTGAATAATGTGGCCAGATTGCACTGGTTGTAGGAGGGTTTAAAAGGGGCATGGGTAAATAAACCCTGAGTCTAACAGACATGTACAACCAGTTTTTTTTCCAGCTGGAATTCTCTTGTTATTGGTCCTGTATGCAGATACACTAACCATGTGACATGTACTCCTGAGCACCAATTTCCTTCAGAAGTCACCTAATTAGTAAATAGAGTTCACCTGTGTGTAATTTAATCTCAATGTAAATACAACAGGCAGATCAGAGATAAAGTTGTGGAGAAGTTTAAAGCAGGGTTAGGTTATAAAACAAAACCCAGACTTTAAACATCCCCATGGAGCACTGTTCAATCCATCATCCAAAAATGGAAAGAGTATGGCACAACTGTAAACCTACCAAGACATGGCCGTCCACCTAAACTGACAGGCCAGGCAAGGAGAGCATTCATCAGAGAAGCAGCCAAAAGGCCCGTGGTAACTTTGGAGGAGCTGCAGAGAGCCACAGCTCAGGTGGAAGAATCTATCCACAGGACAATTATTAGTTGTGCACTCCACAAAGATGGGCAAGAAGAAAGCCATTGTTCAAAAAAAAGTCATAAGAAGTCTTGTTTGCAGTTTGCAAGAAGCATGTGGGGGACCACAGCAAACATGTGTAAGAAGGTGCTCTGGTCAGATTTGAAAATTTTGGCCTAAAAGCAAAATGCTGTGTGGCGAAAAACTAACACATCACCCTGAACACACCATTCCCACTGTGAAACATGGTTGTGGCAGCATCATGTTGTGTGGAAGCTTTTCTTCAGCAGGGTCAGGGAAGCTGGTCAGAGTTGATGGGAAGATGGATGAAGCCAAATACAGGGCAATCTTACAAGAAAACCTATTAGAGTTTGCAAAAGACTTGAGACTGGGCAGAGGTTCACTTTTCAGCAGAACAACAACCCTAAACATAAAGCCAGAGCTACAATGGAATGGTTTAGATCAAAGCATATTCATGTGTTAGAATGGCCCAGTCAAGGTCCAGACCTAAATCCAATTAAGAATCTGTGGCAAGACTTGAAAATTGATGTTCACAGACGCTCTCCATCCAGCCTGACAGAGCTTGAGCTATTTTTCAAGATGAATAGGCAAAAATGTCACTCTAGATGTGCAAAGCTGGTAGAGACATCCCCAAAAAGACTTGCAGCTGTAATTGCAGTGAATTGTGGTTCTACAAATTATTGACTCAGAGGGTCTGAAAACAAATGCACGCCACACTTTTTACATATTTATGTATAAATAATTTTGAAAAACATTTATAATTTTCCTTTCACTTCACAATTATATGCCACTTTGTGTTGATCTATACCAATAAAATACATTTACGTTTTTGATTGTAACATGACAAAATGGGAAAAAAAATTCAAGGGGTGTGAATACTTTTTCAATGCACTGTATGGCTAAACCTTGTACCCTGTGCAATGCACAGTCCTAGGTCTGCACTATATACATTTCGTTGTACATTTCATACTCCTGACAGCTGCACTATCTACGGTGGGCTGTATACCACAAACTCCTGACCATTGCCCTCTTTATGCTGTATTTTACATTCAAATAAATCCTTGTCCTTTTGTAATGTTACTACTACAGAGGAATTAGCATCAAAGAGGACTGCTAATCCAATATAAGAAGATGCTTTATTTATCAAATATAAGAACTCTTTAAAAAAAATAAGAACACAGCGCCCAACCTGCATGCAGCAGCATCATTCCCCAAACAATCCACCCATATACTGTATATTGCTATATGGACTCCAATGTAAGAGTGACACCAGTGAAAACCTGTATCATCAGCAGCGTAAATGTGTTTATATGCATACATTTATCATCTACACTAAAGCCAGTTGACAATGCTAGTTCACACCAGTATGTTATTCATAGGGTCACAGGCTGATTCACCACAGTGCCCAAGGAGTGTCTGGTAATGATTCAAATCATACAAATAAAGGACAACACTATTGCATAAATTATATAATTAGTTACTCAGTATACCGTATCATAGACTTGAAAATGTCAACCATGTAAATAAGCACAGATCCCAATGATTTTGTTATCTTCATTTGTGTGATAGATATCATTTACCCATGGGGCATCATAGGCAGATGCTTTTTCTCTTGCCCCTGAGGAACCTGACAAAATAACGCTGAATGTGCACCTGGTTATTCATATAGTGTACACAATAATTAACTCCTTCAATTAAAAAGTGAAAAGGTCCTGACTAGTTCTCAGACCATGCGGCAGCCGGTCTTGTTTCTAGAACAGAAGTATGGCAGTATGAATTCATGTTGTAAGGCTAAAAGCTCTCATCTATCTGTTAGGCTCTTGCGTGTGGCACACTGATTAAAGCATATTGTGCATATGAGGACTGTGGCATATGTTTGCCCTGTGCATGTATCTGCCTTCCACCAAAGATGTAATTGTCAGCCCAATCTGGACCAAAACAGCCTTATTGGGCAACTGTCTTCTCTAATGTATTGGTGGTTAAGTGGACCATGCCAAATGGATCATGCCGCAGCAACTTTTGTGTTGGACATTCGATTCTTGCAACAAGGTTATGGTAGTTAAAGCATAACTAAAGGCCAAACTTGTCTTCGTTTTGGATAGAGTAGACAGGGATTAGAACAATTTGTCAGTTTTTATTGCTGTCTGTGCCCTCGTTTTACCCTCTCTATTTGCCCTGTTTACCGTTATCGTCGAAAGTAAAAGTAAAAAAAAAAAAAACGTGAACACTAATAGGGGGAAAATCTTCCAATGGGGCCAGTAGTTCTGGTGACCCATCAAGATTCCATCATTTTGGAGGTCTTTCCTCTCACTTCCTGTTTTGATTATGGCAAAGGAAGTGAAATGGGATTTCCCCAATTGGACACAGAAGGAAAAAAAAAACTGACGGGAAGTTTTAACCCCCCCCCCCCCCCCATTCGATACAAAATGTAAAAAAAAAATGTTTTGCCTTTAGTTACACTTTAAGGCCCTGTACACACAATCAGACATGTCCAAGGAAACATGTCCGACGGACCGTTTTCATCGGACAAGGCTGAATTGTCTGTTGGTCTGATGTGCGTACACACCATCGGACCAAGCATGCGTCGACTTGATTCTGTGCATGCGGGGGATTTTGGTCCGATGGTTTGTGTACTAACCATCGAACATGTCCGACGGACAGGTTTCCAGCGGACAGATTTCAAAGCAAGCTTGAAAACTTTCGTCCGCTGGAAAACGGTCCGAAAGGCCTTACACACGATCGAACATGTCCGCTGAAACTGGTCTGCGGACAAGTTTCAGCGGACATGTTCGATCGTGTGTACGCGGCCTAACAATGTACACATAACATACTTCAGTCAAGGATGATGAAGTTGTAAATGAGATGCACTAATTAATTTTTTACATGTATATATAATTATATAATATATATATATATATATATATATATATATATATATACACAATATAATTCCTTTTTAGTGCTTATTATTTTGCCCATTTCCACTCAGAACTTGTGGGCACTGGGATCCTTCAATGGTTGGATTGTTTCCTAACAATAAAACCTATGCTATAGCCAAATCTATGGACACATCAAACATCCCAAAAGTACAAAATAAATTCTGTTTGGTCCATGAAACAAGTATTAATTACCTTCTTTTTAAAACCTGATAAGTAAGACTGCAAAAGAGCTTATTTCTATCAACAGGTGGGAGAAAGACATAAACATCATGTTGTAATGAAAATGAAGAGGTATCTGTTATTATCTCCGGATTGCCTACTTAGTGAAATAAATAATTGTGTAGCTATAAGGAAGATGATGTTATGGTATCCCATCATACTGTTAACATCATTATGGATTATGCTTAAAGTAATAATAGGCTAATTTAGTGCTGTTGTAGAAATTATCGGTATATTTAAACATAATAGAGGTAGTTTAATGTGGTCCACTGGGAAACCCAGGTGTTTAGATCAGCTTTAAAATAATAACCTCCTCCCCCACTGTGTGCTTTCTTTTCACAACAAGCCCAGCTTTTATTCTTAGCAATAAAGACTATCTCCGACAGGAAATTATCCACCTGATTGGCCTTTACAAGGCCCGGAGAGCTGAGGATCTGAGCTGGAGAGGTCATTAGTGGACAGCCATGTGATTAACCTTAGCTGGCCTGTCTCTTTTCACACTTGGTTAACAGCTTCCATTGTAGCTTCTTGGTGTCCCAAGGAAACGCTTTATAGGAAGTATTTAAATACAGTGACATAAAGTACCACCATGATATTATTTATTTATTATTGGTGTTGGTATTATTCTTGTTCTAAACTATGTAGGGAAGTCACAGATCAGTACTATAGCATTCAAACAGTCCAATTGATTCCAGTACTAGCAGTCTGTAATTTGGATATAAGCAATAGGCTACAGTTGCCATTTTTCGCCTAAATATCTGTAAAAGGAATCCCCACCACCTTTATATATATATATATATATATTTTTTTTTTTTAAGTGTATTTTGTGCGTGTACTCGAGAGAGGAGCCGGACTGCAGCAGTTGGGAGTAGGCAGACCTCCCCCAGAGGCAATCTGCCATCTTTCTCCATGCCCCCAGGTGGCAATGGCGGTGTGAGGGGGTCCTCCCACACAGCCCGCCCTACCTGCTCCGCTTTGAAGCCCAACGGGGCAGAGGGACTCCCCTATGAGGGAGTGAGAGGATCTTGCCCGCTCAGCCAGCCCTGTTAGTCCTTCACCTCTCTTTTTTTAGAGACCGCGTGGCCAAAGTGCGTGCATGTTAACCCAATTTCGAGTGTGTGTAAGTGTGGTGGTTTTGTGGGAGGGGGGTGGGTGTACTAAGCACAGGCTTACCTCACATAGCACACCCACCGGGAGCCGGGCTGAGACCACCAAACTCAATTCACATGCAGCCGAGACCAGAATCCGAACCCGTAGCTGCAGAGGTGAACGGCTTGTCAGCTCAGTGCCAATCGCGTTGAGCCACCGCAGCTCCAAATCCTTTTTATATTTCTTTATTTTTTAAGGGTCATTGAATACCAGGCAGGTATCAGCACAAAATCAAGCCAGAATACTGAAGTCTAGTAGCAATATATGCAGTTTAAGCCATGTACAACACCAATTCCAAAAAAAGTTGGTGCGCTGATAAAATATACAAACGGAATGCAATGATGTTCAAATATCAGAAACCTTAAAATTTTTAACAATAGAAAATAGAAAAGATATAAGATGTTTAACCACTTTTCAACCACGCTACAACTGAATGATGGCTACAGCGCGGCTGGCCAGTCCTGGGAGGGCTCCCATGATGTCCTCCCATGATAGCGCCCACTGCGTGGCCGTGATCCTTTGGACACTGCTGATCACAGATTGAGGTAAAGAGCCAATCAGCAGCTCTTTACTACATTATCACAGCTGATCACGATGTAATCAGAATCCGGTTATCGGCATTCCTTTGTCAGCGTGAGGAGAGTAAAGGAGAGACGATAACCAGCTTGCGTAAAAGGGACATGTATACTGATAATCAGGGCACTGATTACAATTATCCTGATTATCAGTGCAGTCCCAACAGTGTCCACCAGTGCTGCCTATCATTACCCACCAGTGCTGCCAATCAGTGCTCATTAGTGCCTCCTTATGAATGTCTCCTATCAGTGACACCTACCAGTGTCCATCAGGGGCACCTACCTGTGCTCATCAGTGACGCCTATCAGTGCAACCTCATCATTGCCTCCCCATCAGTGCTCATCAGTGCAGCCGATCAGTGCCCACCAATCCCTATCAGTGCAGCCTAAACTGCACACATCAGTAAAGTAGAAAAATTACTTGCAAAATTTTATAACAAACTATGAAAAAAAAATCGTTTTTTTTTTCTCAAAATTTTCAATCTTTTTAAATTTATTTAGCAAAAAAAGGTCATTAACAACTTAAGGACCGCCCCATGCAGTTATACTGCAGCAGGGCAGCCCTCCTGCGTGAAATCACATACAGGTACTTGAATTCACGCAGAGGGTCCGGGACATGCACGCACCACACTGGCGACCCGCTCCTGTTGTGATTGGACACAGCGGGAGCTAATCAGGAGCCTATGGTTGCCAATAAGAATGTCACATTTTTTTATTTCATCTTACCACAGAACAGTTTTCCACTTTGCAACAGACCATTGTAAATGAGCTTTTGGCCAAGAGAAGAAGTTTGTGATTTTTGAATCATGTTCAGATATGGCTTCTTCTTTGCATGATAGCGCTTAACCTTGCATTTTTGGATGGCACAACAAACACAGCAAGAACAAAAAACTGTTCACAGACAGTAATTTTTGGAATTATTCCTTAGCCCATGCAGTGATGTCCATCACAGTCATGCCTGTTTTTAATGCAGTGCCATCTTAGGGCCAAAAGATCACGGGTATCCAATATTGCATTTCAGCCTTGCCCCTGTGCACAGAGATTTCTCCAGATTCTTAGAATCTTTTGCTGATGTTATGTACTGTAGATGACAATTTTTAGACATAGCTTTTCACAGATTGGTGAACCTCTGCCCATATTTACTTCTGGAACACTCTGACTCTCTAAAATGCACTTTTTATACCCATGTTACTGACCTGTTGCCAATTGCCCTAAATAAGTTGGAAAATGTTTTTACAGCTTTTTCTTGTTAGTACCACTTACTTTTCCAGCTTTTTGTTGCCCTGTCCCAACTTTTTTCAAACGTGCTGCTGCAATCAATTGGATTGACCCTTTGTTTAAAGATTTGGTATGTTTTCTATTTCGAATAAAATGTGTCTTTATGGAATTTGCAGATCATTGTATTCTGTTTTAATGTAGATTTTACACCACGCCCCAAATTTTTTTGAATTGGGGATGTATGTAAATCAGTGCATCCAGCAGCTTGAGGACTGGGGATGTTTCTTGGCTGGATTAAAATCAGTCTGTTAGTAAAAGTCTGTTTATTTCCTGTCCTATAATTACTATATAAAAGAAACCTGAGACACTTATATAAGGTTCCCTTAATGTGTACAGTTATTTGTAATACTTTTTCTTTTAAGATATTCGCCATTTCATACTCTCTGTATTATTGTTAATGCCACTTTCATTATATTTTGTTTTAGGTTTACTAGAATACATTTTTACATTGTCATCTCCTTGCTACTTACCTTGTTCTAGTAACATTTACAATGTATCAGCTATACACAACAGTACTTAGATTAATTTCTTTATGTCTATGGAGATATAATAAAAAACAAAACCAGTGTTACACTTACTGTATAATCCAAATTTACATCCTTCTATGCTTGTATTTAAATTTCTGTCAATGATCAAAATACTGTAGTATTTTCTATTAAGCAAATTATGTGCAAAATATACTATCACACATTTAGTTGGTAACAACATGTAGGTTTTACAAAGTAACAAAACTTTCCTTATTTATTATAGCAACAGTGTGCAGTAACAGTACATTACTATTGTTAAGATTTCCGCAAGGGCACACAAAAATCAACGTAGCAAGAGCAAATTAGAGAAAAACACCCATACATAATAGTGGGGGTCAGGATAATGCGTCACTCTCCCTATACGAGAGTCTCTCCTACCCCCTGTTGTCATGACATCTTCCATGTTGAGCTGGGCCAGAACTACTCAGTTGTTAAAAACATGCCAACCAAAACAGAACTCCGACAGCTTTGTGCCAGACTCATGCCTAGGTATGCCCAGATTGCTTTTTATAAACAGTCCTGTTCAGTGGCAGGTGGTGCTCAATTTTCTTGGGGGGGCGGCCTGCGGCCCCCATCTAGCCAGGCAACCACCCCCCACCCCCAGCGCTCAATCAATCGCTGCTCTGCTCGCCCATCACCTGCCAGGTCCACCGCCATCCCCGCACTTACCCCATTCAGGTCGTGGCTTTGACGGCTCCCCCTCATGTCTGCTCCAGAGTCACGGTGGTCCCTTTTCCCCATGGCTAATCGGGTCTTAGAACTTCTGACTAATCTGTTTTCAAGACCCGCTTCATGATTGGCCAGGAGGAGAAACAGGAAGACATTAGTGAATATTAATTTGCTAATGTCACACAATTGGGTGGGCTCGATGTGCAGTGCTGTGTCTTAAGCCCACCCTTGTGTAAGCCAATTAGAGCCTCAGGCTCTAATCATGTGCTTCAAAAAAAAATTTAAATTAATGTGTCTGGCGCCCTGCATGTAGATTAGGAGCCGAGTGCATGGATTAGGGGGGCGGTGCCCTTGCGCCTCGTATGAGTGGCCGCCACTGGTTTACCAAAGAGCTGCATGTTATCCCACATTTACCAAAGAACTGCATGTTATCCCACATTTACCAAAGAGCTGCATGTTATCCAAATAATTCCAAATTCCTACTATGCAGATTTAAACCTGGTAAGAAAGTATAACAAAAATCCATCCACTAAACCAGTGCAGAGAACAGGAAAGTTTTCTTGGGACAAGAGGTATTCAAATCCAAATTCCATCACATATGCCAAAAACAAGGGAATTATCCCTAATTTTAAAATAATCAGCATGGCCATGCAAACCTTTCTTTTACGCCCCAATGGCTAACTGTATGATAGCCAACAAGCCTAAAACAGCTGCTCTCTCTGGAATAAATGGCTCTCTCTGGCCATATGTGCACTATACATGACTTTCGCTTGATGTACCATTAGATCAATAATACATAATAATAAAGGAAATATTTGCATGGCTCTGGTCATTATACTTAATACACATTAAACATTTTAAAAGCTTCTAAATCTGGAAAGGAAATATTCAACAGCAAAAATAGTCCTTTTCACAGAGAGAGTTACCAGCTCTTGCTAGTTTTAAAACAGCGATAAACTGGAATACAAGGCTCTTTGTAAAAAGCGAATGTCCAAATATAGTACAATTTCATTTTAATTGTGTTCAGTCTACTGCTTACTGTAAACAAGTAAATATAAAACATTTTATTAGCACAACAGTTTTTGACCATTACCGGTGGCTCCAGCTGCGTCTTGTTCCGTCATTCCTCGCTGTACACATTTAAAGCTGATTTATTTTGTCAAATCGTAGCTGTACCTGCACTGCCCACAAACACAGAGAAACAATACCTCAGTTTAGACTTGAAAAATGTCCTTATCATACAAGTATATGTATAGCCAAATCGTTATTAATTTTATAATGGCATGCTGAAAGGCTAAAACCCCTATTAAGTTGATTGTTGCCGTTTTTGTCACTTCCCGTTAATTACTCTACAGGAGAAACAATCAGAAATAAAGAGGAGATCGCTCCAAAGTGAATGGACACCACCCTCTTAGTTGTCATTGTAATATGGGTCATTGTTGGATAATTTACCCCGACCTCTTCTTCTGGTGACAAATCTAAAATGTTGGGTTCCAACTTACAATCCTAGTTGTTAACAGTGGTCACCAAAACAGAGCAAAGGCCCATACACAGATGCCAAAATAAGCCCTCACAGTAGAAAATGGCCGACTTTCAGCTTGTGTGTACAGCTGCTTATCCAATCTTACGACTACCTACTGTCAAACGAGCATGATGTAATCTGCTGCTCGGAATCTGATCAGAACTTGCAGCCAATCACTGCGAGCACTGACCGTTATGTGCTAGGAGGGGGGGGTCCCCCTGAAATAAAACATTAGCACTTTGAGGGAGATTGCTGCACTAACATTGCATAGTTAAGCCCCATACACACTATCAGTTTTCCTGCAGGTTTTTCTCTTCAGGTTTACCAAAACCATGTAGTGTAAGGGCCTGCCTTATTGCATACAAATTGAAACTCTTAGGCTGCGTACACACGATGAGACATGTCCGCTCAAACATGACCGTTTGCAGCGGACATGTCTCATCGGATTTTGGTCCGATGGCGTGTACACACCATCGGACGAAAATCCCCTCGATCTGAGGACACGGTGACGTTTAGGTGAAGTTGACGCCGCAACGTCACCAAACCCGGAAATAAAATGCTTCCGCGCATTTGACGCATGCGCGGACAGTTCTGTCCGCTGGTTAGTGTACTAACCAGTGGACAGATCCGACGGACAGGTTTGTAGCGGACAAATTTCAAAGCATGCTTTGAAATTTGTCCGATGGTCAAACCTGTCCGCTAGCCCGTACACACAATCAGAGATGTCTGCTGAAACGGTCCGTCGGACCAGTTTCAGCAGATAAATTTGAACGTGTGTATGCGGCCTTAAGGTTCGACCTAATATTAGATGAAGAGAAAAACCTGCAGGAAAACTGATAGGCCCGGATTCACAAAGCACTTACGCCGACGTATCTCCAGATACGCCGACGTAAGTACAAATGTGCACCGTCGTATCTACGCGCCAACCCACAAACTAAGATACACCTAAAAATAGGCTTCATCCCACCGACGTAACTTTCCTACGCCGGCGTAGAGTGGGCGCATATTTACGCTGGACGCATGTGGCGCTCCCATTGATTTTCGATTCAAAAATGCAAATGAGGAAAATACGGCGATTTGCGAACGTACTTGCGCCCGGCGCATAATATACGCGGTTTGCATAAGTCGTACGTCCGGCGTAAAGTTATTCCCCATATATGAGGCGCAACCCATGCAAAGGTATGGACCAGGGAACACAAGCCGTCAAATTTTACGTAGTTTACGTTGTACGTGAATATGGCTGTGCATAGGTTACGTTCACACCGTAGGCAGTGATTCGATGTATCTTAGGCAGTTGTTTCGTTGTGATTGTGAGCATGCGCACTGGGATGCGGCCACGACACGATGCATGCACAGTCCATTCTAAGTACTTGTCTGGCACTTGGCCCATCATTTACATGGGGTCACGCCTCATTTGCATGGCTCACGCCCACTTCCACCTACGTCGGCTTACGCCTTAGAAACCCAGCCTAGTTTTGAGAGCAAGTGCTTTGTGAATTCTGTGCTTGCCTCGTTGTACTGCCTACTGGTCCATTTACATTGTTTTCTTGTATCACCTCCTCGCTAACTGAAATGATGCGATGATACAGATTCATTAGATGATACAGATTGTATTCATAAACTAAGATATTTTAGTAATTCTGAAGACTAATTTATCATTATTATTATTATTATTACCTTTTGGACCAGGCAGGAGCTAGAGGTATGTGAGTCATGGATAGTACAAGCCTAGACTGTGAGGAACCCTTTAGTCCTAGGGCTGATATAACAGTTTATGCCGGAGTTTATATTCAGGAAGAGTGTCAATCACAGAAGTTACAGCAAATACTAGTCTAGACCAGTATGAATTCACACTGAATAGCCTGGTCTGCACTGGTTTAGGGTCAGACTTACTTAGTATTTTCAGTGGACAGCCAGACTAGCCAGAACCCCTATCTATTGAGGCTGGTAGTTTTTCAAGCTATGAATATTCAGTAAAAGAGATTTTTTTTTTCATTCCTTTCTTCTGGTGGCTGTATCTACAAAAATCATTGCTTATGCCTTTTTGCCAATCAATAAACATTAATCCTCCCTTAATGTAATTACATACATACAGTCAATACATTTTATATAATTTGAATAAAGGTTACGTTTTAATTCCAATGGCCTTGGTGCATGGGGCTATGCGCCCTCGTTCAGTTTAAAAGTTAAGACAAATCCAGATGAATATTTTAAGCTATGCTCCATCAACATTGTTCCAAGTTTATATAGATTTTTGTAAATTGTGCTACATTCGGCTGGCATGCGATGGAACCACAAAATTTACAATGTTTCAGGAGAGACACATTTAAGGATTTGAGAAGAAAAATGGCAAACATATTTGGGAGTATCTCAAAAGAATGTGTGGTGAAAAAGTGAGCTTGGCTTCATGGTTTAGTTGTAGTGTCCAACCTTTCCATCTATTATATGGCATGTTTTAGACACCATGGGGCAGATTCACATAGAAATAGATTCTCGTAACAGAAATACACTACGCCGCCGTATTTTACCTGGCTCTACGTGGAATCCAGGTAGATTTTCTCCAGTAAACGACGGCGGCGTAGGGTATTTCTCCCGTCGCAATCCATCCGCGCGAGTAGGGGGCGTGAAGCATTTAAAATAGGCGCGTTCCCGCGGCGATCGAACTGCGCATGCCCCATTCCCAAATTTCCCGCCGTGCATTGCGCGAAAACACGTCGTTACGTCATTCGTTGTTTATGTAGCGTCGTTTACGGACATCCACAGTCCCGTACGAGTTACGTAAAAAAAAATAAAAAAAAAATTAATTCGACGCGGGAACGACGGCCATACTTAACATGGGCTACGTACCGTTAGACCAGCAAAAAGCTCCTCTAACATTACGTATAAAAAAATAGACGAAAGCGATTGCGAAGACCACTCGTATCTTCGTGCATCGCCGTAAAAAAACATTTGCATATCCCGACGCATCAAAACAACGCGAACTCCTCCCAGCAGCCGCAAATAGATCGCAGCGTAGATCCGAAGGCTTACGAAGACGTAAGCCTCTCGGATCGAAGCCCGAAGCCGCCGTATCATGGTTTGAGGATTCAAACTAGTGATACGGCGCGCGAAATTTGAAATTACTCCTGTCTAACACCAGTTAGACAGGCGTAATCGCTCTATGAATCTGGCCCCATATCGCCTGGGGATACACCAAAGAGAAAAAAATATTGCACTAATTATTGGGAATAGGTAAATAAAACCTGAGCATACTCATAACATACACAGCATACATATGTGCCAGCACTTGTACCCTCAAAAATGTGTTTTACTGTATAACTAAGGGCTTCTGGATGATAGTGTAAACAAGTCCTAAAGCCTATAGCCACGACTCCTGCAACATTAAAGCGGAGGTTCACCCTAAATATTAAATACAGCTTATCGAGACAAGCTGAATATGTATGTGAACATTTGGTTATTAAATTTTTTTAGTGCATTCAAATACCATTAATCTGTTGTTTTCAAAAGATACTTCCTGGTATCTCTCCCGCGGGAGTGGGCGTGTCTCCTCTCTTCCCCAGCGCCCCAGTGTTTGCTGGCAGTTGATTGCAATGTCTCCTGGGAGCGCAGTGTCGTGCTTTCCAGGAGACAATTCATAACGCCGAACGACAAAATCTCGCGGGATTTCACTCATCACGTGACTCATGAAGCAGGTCACGTGACAAGGGCGGATCTAATTCCACCATTTTAATTAATAACTATAGCTGATATTTGGGATGCTGTGCATGCCGTCACAACGGGGCATGCACTTTTCATGACGCCGCCCGTTGTGATGGCAACCGTCAACACTGCTCATGCGTGGGATAGAGCGTTGAATGCTGGGATATCAGCATTCACCGCTTCCCGGAAGTATTTGCTTGTGGGCTTCAAAATGCCCACAAGCAAAATGGAAAATGCCAGCAGCATTTTTTTTTAATTCTTATTTACTGACGATTCTGATTGCGGATGAGTAGAAACCTGAAACATGTGAGCACAATTTTGCCACCCTTAAAACACTGAAATGCACATAAAAAAATAATAAAAATACAGACGGCGGAACCCCCGCTTTAACCTCCCTGGCAGTATGATTATTTCAGATTTTAGTTGCTGAAAGCAGTACCATTATTTGCAAGGAAATTTGGTGTTTTATACTGTAGGCTTGTAATTCTTAGGAATAACTCACTTAAATCTGACCAAACAAGAGTCTAATAGGCATCCCGGGTATGACAAAATGATAAATTATAATATAATAAATAATTTTAAATAATTATAACAAATGATAATATAATTATAAAAAAAATTATTCAATAATGTAATTAACTCAAAATCACTGAAATTTGCTCAGTTGGAGAATTGTCGCTGTCATTACTTTTTTATGACGAATTTCCCCAATTCTGCAAGTGATTATAATTTCTTATCGCTGTTTTCTAGCTGCTCTAAAATCACTTTTGACATAAAGGGACACTTTTTGGTTGCTATGGGCAATCTACAGTTTGCAGGCAGAAAGAACAGTTTTTATTATGTAAAAGAACATGTAGGACACTGGACAGACCACTAGGGACAAGGGGGGGGTGTCTTTTTTACATACAGTACTGTAATCTATAAGATTACAGTATACAGTATGTAATGTGTTTGTTTACCTTTTTGAATATGGCACCGTTCTCCGCCACCGTGTGTCGTCACGTCGCAGGGAACGGCGATCGGCGGCACACAGAGGCACTATGTGAATCGAGCGAGGACCCGCTCACTCACACAGCGTGGTGGCATCGCTGGATCCAGGGACAAGGTAAGTAAACCTTGCCTGTGGATTCTGCGAGGCGAGCCCGAGTCTGACTCAGGGTTACCGATCGCAGCACAAAAATGTAACCCCGAGTCAGACTCGGGAATACCGCCAGGGAGGTTAATGCTTTTGTAGCACTACCCCCAAAGGAGCTGCTGGTTTAGATTTTGGGGTGTGCACGTTACCTCTAAGTTCGTTGTCTAGGGAGAGATGTCTGTAGTAATTGGAATGTCCACACAAAATGTATTTTTCGCTGCATAAACTTGTGAAGGAAGTAGAGAATGTAGAGAGAAGGGGAAGGTTCTGGTACGTGGTACAAAATGCACAGTAGTATTAAAAGTTCCAATCTTCACCACTCAATCCTGAGTGGGTATTGCTCACCCGGATAGATCCCTCTCACATGGCCTAGCAGCCGGGATGATGCACAGAAACAGTCTCTGCCACAGACCTTTAGAGTACACAGAATGAATATTCAGGTATCCCCTGCCACAGGATTTAAAGTCCCAAACGTCTTTCCTTACAGTCAAAGAGACTTTAAGCCAATCCGGCGGGCTGTAAGGTATTGTAGGTTAACGGTGCACCCTTCAAGATGTTACCAGGCCTCTGCCAAAGTACCAGCCTTCTGCTCGGTCCTTCCCGGGACAGGTCCTTCCCTGGCTTCCTTGATTGAGTGGCTTCTTCCCACAGGACAGACAGCACAGGATCCCCTGCTAAGCGTAGGCCACAGCCAGGATAGCTGGGCCTACTCGACAGGAACACAGCCTTAGACCAACGTGGTCCCGAGACTGAGATCACACACACCCAGGAGGGCCACGAGGCAAAGGCCCCCGAAAAGTATCCCCTCTCAGCATGCACAGTAGGGTCACCACTGTACTGCTACCGAGGAGGGACATGGGCCTGAAGTGGCAACGCCACCCACAGGCAAAAGAAGGAAAATACTACCTGGTAGTACCACAGCCAGAACAGAGGCAAATGTTTACACAATTCAACAGGTCTGGGCCCAACTATTGGCTCAGACATCCCCTAAATTTGAAATAGCGCCTCCATCTTTGGGAGCAGGGCGCTCCACTTGCATAATGTAACGTTGTGCCTAATAGAACTACAGGGGTACAATGTAATTTTCTGTCTCTCTGGTCTCTTGCTTTCTTTTCCTATAAACAAAAGGGCTTAACCATGTGGCCAGCAAAATCTTGACTGGTAAGCATCATATCTGCAAAAGCTTTCCAACATTTTTTCATCCTACTGTATTGCAAGTAGGCACAGCTAACATGAGAGTGGCAACTCTGCTCTGAATTCAAAAGCAGTGCAGCATCGTGGGCACACCACATCATGGGAAGCTGCATTAGGTGGGTCTCACTAGTCACTGGTAAGTTTAACACGTATTTATGGGATTTTGCAAGGGGATTAAGTGAAAAGAGCAGATGCACTTATTAAGTGCTGCAGCACATATTTATTTTAACATGGGGCCGTAATTCTATTTTAAAGCATATCTAAACCTAAAACTAAAAATGTAATATATTGCAGCATACCACTGCCTAGATGTGGCGGCTGCATTAGTATTTTTTTTTTCACTTGTGATTCCTATCTAAAGGTAAAGAATGCTAACTCACTGCACTGTATATGTGAAAGAATAGTGTGATCCTATACTGAGCTCCTGATTTGCATTACAAACACCTCCTGATTTCCATTACATAGGCAAGAGGTGTCCTATGGTTTACAGAAAAAAAAAAATGAGATTTCACTTTAGCGCACAGAAAGTTAAAGGAGAACTAACTTTCTGGCTGCATCAACAAATATTTTCAGTATTTACAGAAATATGCTTAGGCTGGAAAAGAAAATGAATGCAGCCACTCGTCAAATGACTAGAACACTAAAATATATAACATCTTTGATCTTGGGTTCGGGTATAATTTAATTACTGTGCTTTAAGCATCCAGATTGCTGGTAAGTATTTCACATATTGAGCATCACTAAGAAAGATAGAGCGGATTTTATTTTAGGAAATGAATGAAGGTATAGCTGTACTTTAAACCAAAGGAACAAACCTCATTAAAATAACCCACAATACTTAAACTGAAAACCTTCCTCTGAAAGTACTTACTTTGTTTTTTTCATTCCTTTCCTTTCTAGTACAAATGCGTAAAAATAAATAAAAAATTAATAAAATGTCCGCTATAAGCAAATAGGAATACAAAACAATTCTTGATCAAATGTGACATGCACTGCAGATAACATTTGCATATCTAATTAGCCTTTAATTTACTTGCACTTATTATTCACAGAAACTCTCGGGGTTGGTGTCACATGGTGACTGGTCCAGGTGTGGGACACTTTCTTTGGCCTTAAGATTACTGTTTATCCCCAGGGGGAAGAAAATTGAATTTGGGATTCTTAAGATTAATAGCTTCTTTTTAACTAAGTTGCAAAGCCTGATTAATGAACAGTGTTATCCAACTTCTCTTGCTGAGTTTCAGTTCTTTATGCATTCAACTGTCTGTACTAACTCTCCCTTTTCTAAGGATTACCTGTCTGCAATTAGACATATGAACAGCTCACTTTAAGAAGCATTAGCAGCAGTTAGACCATGTCAGTACTACATAGGTGATATTTTAGCTGATGTTCTTATTTTTTCTTTACTTGCATTTTTAGAATGTTATGTTGTTCACCTATACAGCTATCACTTCAAGTAACTGATTTACATGTCTGTACAAGTATAGCACATTATTTTATTTCATTTTTATTCCTTAACCACTTCAGCCCCGGAGGATTTGGCTGCCAAATGACCGGGCCACTTTTTGCGATTTGGCACTGCGTCGCTTTAACTGACAATTGCACGGTCGTGCGATGTGGCTCCAGAACAAAATTTACGTCCCTTTTTTCCCACAAATATAGCTTTCTTTTGGTGGTATTTGATCACCTCTGCGGTTTTTATTTTTTGCGCTATAAACAAAAATAGAGCAAACATTTTGAAAAAAAAGCAATATTTTTTACTTTTTGCTATAATAAATATCCCCTCAAAAATATATAAAAAAACATAATTTTTTTTTTCAGTTTAGACCGATACATATTCTTCTACATATTTTTGTAAAAAAAAAAACGCAATAAGCGTTTATTTATTGGTTTGCGCAAAAGTTATAGCGTCTACAAAATAGAGTATAGTTTTATGGCATTTTTATTAATATATTTTTTTTACTAGTAATGGTGGCGATCAATGATTTTAATCATGACTGCAACACTATGGCGGACACTTCGGACACTTTTGATGCTATTGTGGGACCATTCACATTTATACAACGATCAGTGCTATAAAAATGCACTGATTACTGTATAAATGCGACTGACAGGGAAGGGATTAACCAATAGGGGGCTAGGAAGGGGTTAAGTGTGTCCTAGGGAGTGATTCTAACTGTGTGGGGGGGGGGCGGGGCTTACTGTGACACAACACTGATCGCTGCTCCCTATGAGAGGGTTACTCTAAACAATATCCCTAATCTACACAAATCATCGACACAATTCCATTACTCAATGGTCCTCTAAATCATTTTTCATGACATTTTTTCATACTGTGTTTTCTATCCTCCATGAGCTTCCAAACGTCTCCTTTCTACCTCACTTTCATTTGTTTGTAACAAGTGGTGCACAGGCGGGTCTGCAATGCTCTGTGCACACTATAAATTACATTGTCCAAAGCAAGCAAGAGGCTTCCTACATACAGTGGGGCCATAGAGAATGAATGTAGCCACCAGTGGTGGCTGGTGCTCAACATTTTTGGGGGGGTGCAAACAAACGAAAAAACAAAAAAACAATTGCAGCCTCACTGTGCCCATCAAACACAGCTACTGTGCCTATCAATTGCAGCCACTGTGCCCATCAAGCGCAGCCACTGTGCCATCAATTGTCGCCACTGTGCCATCAATTGTCGCCACTGTGCAATGCCATCAAACACAGCCACTGTGCCATGCCATCAAACGCAGCCACTGTGCCATCAATTGTCACCACTGTGCCCATTAATTGTCACCACTGTGCCATGCCAAACGCAGCCACTGTGCCATCAAACGCAGCCACTGTGTAATGCCATCAAACGCAACCACTGTGGCATCAATTGTTACCACTGTGCCATCAATTGTCGCCACTGTGCCATCAATTGTCACCACTGTGCCCATCAATTGTCACCACTGTGCCCATCAAATGCAGCCACTGTGCCATCAAATGCAGCCACCGTGCCATCAATTGTCACCACTGTGCCATGCCATCAATTGTCGCCACTGTGCCATGCCATCAATTGTCGCCACTGTGCCCATCAATTGTAGCCACTGTGCCCTGTAAAATGCTGCCACGGTGCCCATCAATTTTCGCCACTGTGCCCTGTAAAATGCTGACCCCTTTCTGGGGTCAGCCATCCTGCTTCTCCCGCCCTCCATGACGCTTCAGCCAATCAGGTTACCGGTAACCAGAACCGGTGAACCTGATTGGCTGAGACGCCAGTCAGTGTTAACCGATACCAAATACTTTGTCGTGTGTTTTGATCAATACAAAAAAATTGCTGCAAATAACACTATAAAGAATCGCATGAAATTTGAACAGGAATACGGTGCGATTCCTGTCCGAATCTGCTCCTGTGTGTGTGTATAAAAAAAGAAAAAGCACCATCTAGTGGACAGTTTAATTGTTTTTAGAACTCACAGAAGGTAGAGCCAACCATCAACACAATGATGTGTGATGCATAAATAAAAAACAAATGCCCATGGGACTTCTGAAGGTTTGTGCCAAAATAAGGTACAAAAACAACAAAAATATTAAAAAAAAAAACGTTTACATCTTTATAATTTCAATTCACAAATATACCGTTAAAAAACATATATTCTAAAATGTAAAAAATGTACCAATATACAATATAGTGCATTTAGGTTGAATTAACAGCACACATAAGTACGACATAAATCAGATACTAGTACAACCACTCTCTACGCGTTTCGTCAAACACAGTTTACTTCTTCAGGAGAACGGGTAAGTTTCCAGCTGATATACAACATCTGCAGAAAGACTATGTCATCAGAACAGTTAAAAAAAAAAAATATGCAAGGATCTCTACGGCTATGCTATTGTATTCTGGCAGCTGGGACCCCTCCCCATCTAAATACACTGATTAGTATCAAGCTGATTAATTCTGATCTAATGCTGGCTTTCCAGCATTAATGTTCGACAGAAGCCAGTTATTCGACTGGCTTCTTTTGAACAGACAACGGTACTGGGCTTTAGATGGACTAGTAGATTTCAATGGATTTTATATAAGTGACTAACAAATTAAAGCCTAAAAGAAGTGTGAGTTTTCAAAAAAACAAACAATCATACTTACCTAAGTGAATGCGGCATAGGTGCAGACCGAGATCTGAGCGATCTCAGTCTTAAGTGAGCAGAGAGTCATAACTGTTAGTCATCGGCTCTCTGCTCTGCCCCCAGCGCTCACTGAAGCTCCAGGCAGTGCAGGGGGTGGGGACTGCTGACTCAGTCTGTCAGCAGCACGGTAAGAGGCTGAGCCAGTTACCTGTCAGGAAGCTGGGTGGGTCCCAAAATTATTGTCGGGATTCCTGCAGAGCCTGGACCAGCTTCTTCATCCAGGACTGATTATCTTTTGCTAACTACCAGTGATCACTCCACGTGCAATTACATAACAGATGCGACCAACATTCACCTGTGACTCCAGCAGCAGCAATATGCTGATTCTTGTTATAGTAATCTGCTGTCCATCCCTAATCTCACATATGAATGGGGCTCTAGGCCTGTTGCAGGACAAAACATATTTTACAGTATGTTAATGTAATGCCTGATTGATGGTGCATTTTGTTGCAGTGCCATTCAGTTTGAACAACAGCTGAACCTGCTTTTCAAAGGCACGTGCATTGCAGCGAACTACAATAGAGATGACGGATCTCTCATAAATGTTAATAAAAAACTGGATTAACAGAAGTGTAACCTAACTGCTGATAAGTTGCCATAGGTTATTGCCATAGGTTATTGTAGCTTTTGCGAAACATCAAATCACCTAAAGCGAAAGTAGCGTCAGCGAACCTCAGCAAGTGCCATAAACACACAGCATTTCCCAGCAGTAGTTAAAAGTTTGTGAAACATCCGCTGCAGAGATCAGCTGCCAGCCAGCACACCATTACTTCCAGGCATGGCCCCAGTACACAGACTTCCCTAATGTCATGCCAAGCGTTTGTTGCTAGGCAATGATTTGGAAAACTTCGCTATTCCTGCTGAGAGATTTAAAAATGTGCACACAGCAGCCTTCAGAAAACCCCATACACAACTAGCTTGTTGTCTTCTTTAACCTTTCCTTTTTATTTTCATTGCATAGTTAAAAAATAAAATAAAAAATAAAATGAAAAAACTCAGGTCCATAGGAATTTTACACTGTAAATCCAGTGTCAAGTCCGTTAAACAAAATCTTTTCCTGAGACAGTATATGAGTTAAGTTTATGTACATTTACAGGATATACTAAAAAACGGCAGAGCCCCAGGGCTATGAAAGTGTTTTTAAAGTTTTACTGGGGGCCACAGAGGAACTCTTTAGTTTCAGTATGAGAACAACCTAGAGCTATCCTTTACCTGGGTTCCATTTCAGGAGCCCTTGGCCCTGAATCTATCTCCTGCCTAACAGCAGGAGACCCTGGGAAAGCCTCGAGGCCTGTCTGAGGCCTCCAATCATGTCAGTGATTAATGATGAAAAGTCTCAGAGGTGACACACTGTGAAATTAGAATGCATCACAAAGAGTTAATCCTTGGGCTATATCCAAAACCATCATGCTTGGGATAAAAATATATTTATTCAGCCTATTGTGAATTTTTGCATCTGAGAAGGCTTTTGATATTTTACTGGGCAATACGCCAGCATGGATAACCCCACTGAACTTTGCTAGGTAGGGGCAGAAACGTACCCTTACGCGTACGTTAATTTATTCAGGTTTTGCTGAATAACATAGCAAAGAAATCAGAGCAGACACTTTTCAGGATTATCTACACGGCATCAAAAAAGTAAATGAAATGGTAAGTGGGCAGATCATTTAAAAAAAAAAAAACTTGTCAGACCAGCACAATGAGTTTTAGATCAGCTTTATATCTAGTATAGTGTATGTTTTTTTGCCCGTTAAATTCCTAGTAAAAGTTTTACTGCTGACACATAATGTTTTATACGAGTTAACCATTGTGTTACAAGAGTTATAAAGCCTTGCTTCGGGATTGTTTCATGAAAATCGATATTGTTGTCCTTGTCCTTATAATTACTATTATTATTGTTGGTTAATGATATATTGTTATAAGTTGTATAAGCTTGTGTATGTTAACATATACTGCAAAGCTGTCAATGAGCAGTTACACATGCAGTCTGAAAAATAGTAGACATGTGCATTCGTTTTCGTTAGAATGCATTTTCGTCCGAAAATCTTTTTTTTTTCGTTATCATTTTAACAAACGATAACGAAAGTGCAAGAAACGAACACCGAAAGATCCGACATAAAAAATGCTTAATTTTCGTTTTTGTTGCGGTAAAAATTTGATATGGAGAGATTCGACATTATAGGGAAAAGATTCGACATCATAGAGATAAGATTTGACATTATAGAGAAAAGATTTGACACTATAGAAATAATAGATTCGACATTACAGAGAATAGATTTCGATTTATGAGAAAATAGATTCGACATTATAGAGAATAGATTCGACAATATTACTAGTCATACAACATTAGAATTCTTGTAGGCGGAATATTCGAACGGAAATGTACGATTCGATGTAAAGATTCGATGTCCCATTGAATATTCTTTTGACCATTTGACATCAACCAAAAAGATTCGACGTTTTGTCGAATATTATTTTGACCATTCGGCAGAAACCAAGTATTATTGGATTTTCGGACAAAAGCTATTCCCCAACGAAAAAAATAAAATAAATCAAAACGATTTTCGGGAGTAACTAAATAAATTTATTTCCAAACAAAAACGAAAAAACAAAACAAAATATTACAGTCTGCACATGTCTAAAAAATAGAGGTCACAGTATATTAGATAACATTTTATTAAAATTAAATACAATTAAAAAGGTTGCAATTTAGTGCAGTGCAATAGATTTGGAGGGTATACCAATATTTCACGTACCTGTGTAAGGAAGATCATACAGTAAGTAGGTCTTGTAGGTAACAACGGAATTTCCTTATCATATAGGTGATTGCTGCATCGGATGATGCTCCTTGTCAGGAACATTCAGTTTGGAATGGGTGCAATGGAAAATCTATTTGCTTTTTCTATCACTGAAGACCAATTACAAGATATTTTCCAGCAATCTAAATTTTTTAAAATACAATACAGTAAAACCTTGGTTTGAGAGTAACTTGGTTTGAGATCGTTTTGCAAGACAACCTAAATTTTTAAATACATTTTGACTTTTGAGCGACGTCTTGATATAAGAGTAGAGTCATGGCACAACTGAGTATTAAAGAGAAGTGAGGCGCCTCTAAGTGTAGCAATATGGTTACATTTAAAGGAAGGTAAAACATTTAGCAACTTATTGCTACACTTAACCACTTAAGACCCGGACCTTTAGGCAGGTAAAGGACCTGGCCAGTTTTTGCGATTCGGCACTGCGTCGCTTTAACTGACAATTGCGCGGTCGTGCGACGTAGCTCCTAAACAAAATTGGCGTCCTTTTTTTCCCACAAATAGAGCTTTGATATTGGTATTTGATCACCTCTGCGGTTTTTATTTTTTGCGCTATAAACAAAAATAGAGCGACAATTTTGAAAAAAATGCAATATTTTTTACATTTTGCTATAATAAATATACCCCAAAAACATATAAAAACATTTTTTTTTCCCTCAGTTTAGGCCGATACGTATTCTTCTACCTATTTTTGGTAAAAAAAAAGTGTGACCTCATCTGTGTTTCTAACTGTAGGGCCGCGTACACACGATTGAATTTATCTGCTGAAACTGGTCCGACGGACCGTTTCAGCAGACATCTCCGATCGTGTGTACGGGCTAGCGGACATGTTTTCCCAGCGGACAAATTTGTCCGCCGGAGACTTGTCCGTCGGATATGTCCGCTGGTTAGTACACTAACCAGCGGACAGAAATCTCCGCGTGTGCGTCGAATGGATTCGACGAATGCATGGAAGTATTTTATTTCCGGGTTTGGTGACGTGGCGGCGTCAACGTCACCGCCACGTCACCGCGTCCTCAGCCCGAGGGGATTTTCGTCCGATGGTGTGTACACTCCATCAGACCAAAATCCGATGAGACATGTCCGCTGCAAACGGCCTGTCGGACATGTTTGAGCAGACATGTCTCATCGTGTGTACACGGCCTAGGGGTGTGTGGCTGTAGGTGTGACATCATTGATTGTGTTTCCCTATATTAGCCCGTGACCCACGGCTGGGCACTTAAAGAGGACATACCTGTATGTGCTTGTGCCCAGCCATGCCATTCTGCCGACGTATATGTGCAGGAGGCGGTCCTTAAGTGGTTAAAGGTGCCTCTTTTCTCTTGTATACTCTGTAGCTCCTATTGGATCTATTTGTGGATGGACATTTTATGGTTACACAACCTATAACCTTGCTATAATCTTTTTATATGGACTATAAACTGAAGGACCTATGAATGAATGATTGTGGAACGAATCATTTAAATTTCCATTATTTCTTATGGGGAAATTTGCTTTGGTATACAAGTGCTTTGGATTACAAGCATGTTTCCGTAAAGAATTATACTCGAAATCCAAGGTTTTACTGTATGCATAATATGAGAACATGCAACACATTGAGAACAATTAGAAATCTGAAGAAAAGTAACATTGTTTTATAAAACAAAAGGGGGCTATTTACTAAAGGCAAATCCACTTTGCACTACAAGTGCAGCAGATCGCATTGACGCAACATGATTGCTACGCAGTGCGATGTGAATCAGAAAGATGCAGCGAATCTTGTTCATTTCCCTCATCGCATCATTGTGAACCAGTTTGAATCGCATACCGCTGATCTAAGCGCTAAATACCATATGCCTGTCTTTTATTTGCAGGGGGACCATCTTTATGACAAGCTGATGCCACTTTTACAGAGTTACTGATTCAAAACCAATTTAGTGCTTTTGTCGGTAGAAAGTAAAAGTGTACATTTTATTGAGTATAATACTTACCAAATATGAAGGTTCATACCATTATTAACAAGATATATCCAAATATACTGTACTAATACCTCTGACAGCCATTTAGATGAAGCCCTGAGTTTTTTTATGTATTATAAAGTGGACAGGCTCAAATGGTATGGCAGCAGTAAACATTGCATGAGGCAGGGACACCCAAAAACAGTCCACACAGGTTTGTTTTGCACTTTTTTTGGAAGACAGGAAGCAGCTTTAAAGGCGAACTATAACCAAAGCTTTTTTGGCCGTACTTCTCCTATGGATCACAGGAGTGCAGTTCTACACTCTTGTGATCCATTTTCAGCCAGCAGCAGGCTGAAGCCTGCTGTCGGCTGACATCACTCAGCCGGTCCATGCTTGGGAAAGATCCTGATCATATGGTCAGGACCCACTCAGATGACTGTACCGGAGTTCTATCGAGGAGTGCCCACTATCGAATAGTGCCCATCACAACAGCTGAGTTTACAATCAGCTGCTGTGTCTTCTAGACAGCGCCTGCACACAATAGGCGACTGAAGAAATTTTCCAGTCAGATTGTGTCTCGCACTGACGAGGCACATTCATGTAGGTGATGGGCATATTTTTACATGAAGGGTGGATTTTTCAATGATGGGCAGTGCTGCAAAGATGGGGGTGTAATTTTTAAAGATGGCCAAACAAATGGGCAAAACAAATCTTTATCTGCTATTCTTCCTGGACGCTTGCAGGGTAGGGACAAATAGCTGTATACTGTATATAGCTGATGCTACATACAGTGTATACAGCGCCCACAGCAGGCAGCTACATCTGTTAGTGAGGGTATTAGTTCCAGCTTGGCCCAAACAAAGTAACAGAAAAAAAGTGTTAGACTTTAATTAAATTCTGATAAAAAAAAGTTTGTGATTCAGCAGCGGCGATACACAGTTGCATTTAACCCTCTCTTCAAACGCTAGCGGGGATTAAAAGCGCCCCACTAGCGACCGAATAGCGCAGCTAAAACGATGGTGAAGAGCTTTACCGATAACGCTGCCAGCTGGCAGTGTAAAATAGCTCTTGAGATAATTCAGCTTCACTCCATGCCCATATAAATAGGCCCCCCCATTCAACACAGATGGACCCCCCATTCAGCACAGATCCCCCCATTCTGCACAGACCCCTCCCTTCAGCACATATGGACCTCCCCCTTCAGCACAGACCCCCCCTTCAGCACAGACAGACCCCCCTTCAGCACAAACCTCCCCTTTCAGCACAAACACACCCTCTCTCCCCCATTCCATTCAGTACCTCAGATCAGCCATCAGCGCGGCACAGCAGGTTCCCTCCCCCTGTGTACACATAAACACTGGAGGGGGAGGCGGCTTCACTCTGCTCGCTGTGCCTGTGTGACATCCAGCCCGGGATCACTCAGACAGCCCGCGGCCGCGAGAGAAGGGGTTGGTTGGTCAGGTGCAGAGGTGTCACCCCTTACCAGACCACCCCCGCCCCCCCCCCCGCAATGCCACTGCCAGCAGCTCACCTCTCTCTCTCCCTGTTATAACCTGCCTGTCACCGCGGCGCTCTTCACTCTTCAACACCTTCTTGATTTTCCAGGGGGGGGTGGTCAATTGCCCCCCCTTGCCCTTTGGAGAGGACGCCCATGCACCAGGTATAATCCAAATTGTCCGTGTCTCACAGTACATAATAAACTCTTAAAAATAAAATAAATGGTGCAAAGAAGGTGTGCATAACGCATGCAGGTTTTATTAAGGCAATTATTTAAGCATAAAAAAAATTATTTGCTCTTTTGTAATCTTCTTATAAATTTGATTGGATTGTATCTGTTGACATATGTTTTTTCCCAGTGGGTTATCAACATGGACTTCCTACGTGGCAGGCCCACATTTTTTATTTTACTTCCCTAACCATTTTAGGGCATTTGCTTCTTACCCAAGAAGAGACTGCAGCATGGCAACATCTTTTGCTTTAAACATTTTAGTGGGATTTGTAGTTATAATATATAAGCAATAGTGCGGGAAGTGGCTGTTGTAGTGTAAAGCCAATAGAGGGTACTATTCTCTGTAATGTAAAACCAGTGCATGAACCTCTAAGTACCATCTCTTTCTTCCTGACCTAGAGTGTAAAAAGAACTTCTGAAGCTATGTCTATTGCCTTTGGCGTTCAGATGTTGCCGCTGGGACTTTTAGTGATCTCTCAGTGATCTCAGGCTGGCATGCCCCTGGAAATAATATATTCTTTACATGACTGCTCGATTTGTAATAGTTCTTCATCTGCTTGCTCATATTCTCTGCAGCACACCATGTATCTGTATAAATCCATTTATAGATCTTTTATTAGGTTTCATTTAATACTTATTGGGCTAGATTCAGGAAATAGATACGACGGCTTATCTCCAGATAAGCCGTCGTATCTCTGCGTCTCAGCCCTCCTATCTATGCGACTGATTCATAGAATCAGTTACACATAGATTTCCATTAGATCCGACTGGCGTAAGTCTCTTACGCCGTCGAATCTTATTTTCATATTTAGGCTGGACGCTAGGTGGCGTTCCCGTCTAAAATATGCAAATGAGCCTATACGCCGATTCCCAAACGTACGCCCGGCTGGCGCATTTTTTTTACGTAGTTTGCGTTAGCGTAGGTCCGTCGTAATGTTACCCCTGCTGTATGAGGCGCAGCCAATGTTAAGTATGGACGGCGTGCTGGCATTTTTTTTCCCATCGTTTACGTCATTTACGTAAAACGTTCGCGAATAGGGCCTTGCGTAAGTGACATTCACGTTTTTTACATTGCGTATTGGCGTCGTGATTTGGAGCATGCGCACGGGGATAAATTCACGGCCGGCGCATGCGCAGTACGTTCGGCGCAGGATCCCGCGTTATTTAAATAATACACTCCCCCTACCCGCCCAATTTGACTTAAAGCGGAGTTCCACCCAAAAATTGAACTTCCGCTTGTTCCACTCCACACCCCCTTACATGCCACATTTGGCATGTAATTTTTTTGGGGGGGGAGTGGGGGCTTCAGGAGGAGTGGGGCTTCCTGTCCTACTTCCTGCTTCCGCCAAGGGGCTGGTAAGGCGATTAGGCTTAATCGCCTTATTGCAGCCCCTCCCTGTAGGCGATGGCCTAGGACACTGACAGGTCCTAGGCGATCGCCTGTCCAACCAGCGGCGAGCCGTGCGCGCATGCGCAGTGCGGCTCGAGCATGCGCAGTGGGTGCCCGGCCGTGAAGCCGAAGGCTGTCACGGCTGGGTGCCCACAGCTAGAATGAAGACGCCGGATGGGGAGGGGGGGAGAGGAGCAGAGCCCCGGTCGGCGTGTCGCTGGAACATGGAGAAGGTAAGTGAATGTTTATTAAAAGCCAGCAGCTACACTTTTTGTAGCTGCTGACTTTTAATAAACATTAAATTTGGGGGGAACACCCCTTTAAGACGGGCCATTTACGCTACGCCGCCGCAACTTTACAGGCAAGTGCTTTGTGAATACAGCACTTGCCCGTAAAAGTTGCGGCCGCGTAGTGTAAACATCATATGCTACGCCAACACAAAATTACGCAATTATACCTGAATCTAGCCTATAGTGTTTAATTTTTCATGACTATTATAATCATGTATGCAGATTTAAAGATGAATACTAGAGTATAGGATTGTCCAGACCTTGTTATACATACATTTTGAATCCAGTTTTAAATACCAATGAATATTTTTATGTCTTTAATATTATTAAAGTGGATTTTTTGGGTTTTGAAAAGAGAGGAGAGATCATGTTTTCACTGTAGAGGTTTTGGCACAGGAGAGTTATTTTTCAATGTCAATACTTCAAGCACCCATTTAGGTAAATATAGTCTGTCTGGGTTCTACTGCTTTACTGTGTTACTTTAAGGCCGCGTACACACGATCAAATCTATCTGCTGAAAACGGTCTGACAGACCATCTCAGCAGACAGATTAGATCGTGTATACGGGCGAGCCGACGGATTTGACCAGCAGACAGATTTTAAAGCATGCTTTAAAATCTGTCTGCTGGGAACCCGTCGGACTGATATGTCTGCTGGTTAGTACGCTAACCAGCAGACATATCTGCTCGCACATGCGTTGAATGGATCCGACTCATGCGTGGAAGTAATTTACTTCCTGTTGCGGTGACGTGGCGGCGTCAACGTCACCGCCACGTCACCGCGCTGTCTGCCGGTGGGGATTTTGGTTTGATCGTGTGTACAGCGATCAAACCAAACCATCCAGCAGACATATCTGTTCAAATCGGTCTGTCAGACCGATTTGAACAGATATATTTGCTTGTGTGTATGGGGCCTAACAGGCAATTGCGCAGTCATGCAACGCTGTATGCAAATTACATTGTTATCATTTTTTTTATACACATAGAGCTTCTCTGTTGGTATTTGATCACCACTGAGTTTTCTATCTTTTTGATACAAATGTAAAAAGACGGAAAATTGAGGGCAAAAAAAATTCTCTGCTATAAAACATATCCAATAAAAAATATCACATTTCTTCATTAAGTTAGGCCAAAATGTATTCTGCTACATGTCTTGAAAGTTATAGCATTTGGTATAGATGTTGGAATTTTTATTTGTTTATTTTTTTGTACTAGTAACCAGCGACTTATAGTGAAACTGTGATAGTGGGCAATCTGACACTAGTTGACACTGGCTAGGGGGTACACTAACTGACAATGACATCAATAGTGACACTAATACAGTGATCAGTGCTACTACTATACAGTGTTACTGTAATAATGACACTGTCTGGGAAGGGGTTAACATCTAGGGGCGATCAAGGGGTTAAATGTGTGCTTCACAATGTTTACTGTGTGTGTGTTATCTGCTGCTTTTACTATGCAATCTTGCTGTTTTTTGCTGCTTTGCAGTGAATAAAAAGAATAGCAAGATCACCTGTCAGGCCGCGTACACACGGCAGAGAACCTCGACGGGCGGAACACATCGTTCCGCCCGTCGAGGTTCTCGGCCGGCCGTCAGATTCGGCGGCCAGCCCGTCGGGAAAGGTGACCAGCTATTCATCCCGACGGGCCGTCGAGCAAATAGAGAACCTGCTCTCTATTTCGGCTCGACGGCATTCCCGACAGGGATGCTCGTCGAATCCGTACACATGGCAGAATCAGGATTCGAGCGAGGTTCTCGCTGGTTTCTGCCGAGAACCTCGGCCGTGTGTACAGGGCTTCAGGCCCCGTACACACGACCGAGTTTCTCGGCAGAATCCAGCGAGAAGCTCGCTGGGAGACGTATTCTGCAGAGAAAACCGGTCGTGTGTACACTTTCGACGAGCAAACCGTCGGGAAGCTCGTCGAGCTAAAATAGAGAGCATGTTCTCTATTTCCTAGTTGTTCAATTAGGAAATTTGGCTCGACGACCTTTTCGACCGCTCATCGGGAACCTCGACGAGCGGAACGATGAGTTTCGCCCGTCGAGGTTCTCGGACGTGTGTACAGGGCCTCAGTGTTCAGAGATTTGTGTTGTTTACAACACAGAGCTCCCTTCCCTTAATGACGAAGCCAATCAGCGGGTGCCGGTGATCAATCGGCCTGTGCTGTAACAAATCACAGCACAGCTGGGGCAGTGGGCACGCGCCCCCTACCCGGAAGCACTAATTATGTATCAGACGTGATCCAGTGCAGATAGAATGGAAAGGGGTAAATTCTGCACTAATAAAGCAACAAATTGATTAAGTGAATTGAGTAGAAAAGCTGAAACACAAAAAACATGTGATAATCATGTAATGAAGTGGATAAAAATATTATAGTTGCTCTAAATAACAAATTGACTAAGTGCATGGACGAAGATATTAATAAATACCAATCAATAAATGAAATACAATGTGCTACTAATGACAACGTACACTGTTCATATTAATATCAAACAAATCTCATAAGTGCAAAGGGAGATACTAAAAATCTCAACAGTGTCTCAAAAATACATAATATAAAATGTATATATATGAAAAGAACATCAAGGGCTAGATTCAGGTAGGAGAGCCTATCTTTAATTTGGCCTAACGTATCTCATTTACGTTAGGCCGCCGCAACTTTTTCACTTTATTCACAAAGCACTTGCCTGTAAAGTTGAGGCGGCGTAGAGTTAATCACCCAGCGGAATTTAAATTCGGCGGGTAGGGGGCGTGTATCATTTAAATGAAGCGCGCCCCCACGCCGAATGAAATGCGCATGCGCCTGCCGTGATTGATTCCCAGTGCGCATGCTCCAAATCACATCGCTACTTGTCAGTGAAAAGGACGTCAGCGTAACTGACGCCCAGCTCAATTGTGAATGGACGTACGCAAACGACATAAATTATGTCGGTTCCGACGTCCATCCTTAACATTGGCTGCGCCAGCTATAGCAGGGATAACTTTAGGCCATGCGTAAGTCTTACGTAAACGACGTAAGCAGATACGCCAGTCGGGCTCACATTCGGGAATCAGCGTATAGGCTAATTTGCATATTTTAGACGGGAACACCACCTAGCGTCCAGCCTAAAATATGAAAATAAGATTCAACGGTGTAAGAGACTTATGCCAGTTGGATCTTATGGAAATCTATGCGTAACTGATTCTATGAATCATTTGCATAGATAGGAGGGCTCAGACGCAGAAATATATATATATATATATCTGGAGATAAGCGGTCGTATTTCTTTCCTGAATCTGGCCCCAAGTGTCCAAAAATATGAAAATTAGTGACCATAGATAAGGAAACAGATTCCACTGTATCCAAAAGGGGGATAATCCAATCTCACTGAGTGATCGAGGATAAAGTGCAAGATGTGAAGAATAAACAGCTGTCCACCACCACCGCAATGGGTATTTCCTCAGGTGCCACACACAAGTGAATATAAGAGGGGACCCTTACCAGATACGGTGGACCTCAGATGACAAGGTCATAAGAGCTTTGCAGATACACCTCTGCCGGATTAGCGCAATAAGCCAGGGTATCCAGAGTGTTGAGCTCCTCACAATCTCCTCATCATCATTCCTGGTATCTCCGCTGGGGATCCAGTGGGATTAAAAATTCAATATACGAGCATGGCCGTAGACAATATGGGCAATAAATAAAGGCAGCAATGTGTGTTACCTTTTTTAAAATGTATGAATCGTTTATTTAAATCTTCCAAAAAAAAAACGATACAGCAAACAAAAACTAATGAAATAATTTTAAAACAGCCGAAAAAAATGGAGTATATCGAACGCCCGTGCTTCCGGGGTCACGTGGGGACGTGGTGATCCAGTGCAGAGTGGCTGCCCAGTGCCCTGCCAAAGTCTATCTAAGTGGGTGATTGGCAAATGGTTAAGGTAATTAGAGATTATTTAAAAGATGGACAACCCACACTGGGTAATAAAACAAGGAGTGCAATCAGCGCAAAAATGTGTAAATAAGATCAAAAAACCCCAAAGGGAGATGAAAATAAGAGATATATAGAATTATCTAAATATCAAACAATTTTAAACTATATATACAAAGTGAAAAAACTTTACAGTGAAAGTATCACTGGGATGCTGGCTGTACACCAAAAGGACATTCACAAAATCCAAAACAATAAAGAAAATAGAAAACAGTGCGGCGCAAACCCGAAAAAAAGATAAAGGTGAACAGGTACAAAACAAGTCCACAATAAGTCCTAGGATAGAGAAAAGATCCAACGATCCTTTAGGAGTCTTCACCACGTGAGAAATTAGACACCAAACTTAAAACGTGTCCCTCCACCAGTGCAGATGGGTACTCTCACCTTAGCACAAGACCACAGAATTACCAAATGGTCACATAATCTTGAATGAACCAGGGAGCAGGTGATGTTTCAACTCTTTGTTCTCAGGCTGCGTACACACGATCAAATTTATCTGCTGAAACTGGTCCGATGGACCGTTTCAGCAGACATCTCCGATCGTGTGTAGGGGCTAGCGGACAGGTTTGTCCGCTACAAACCTGTCCGTCCGACATGTCCGCTGGTTAGTACGCCTAACCAGCGGACAGAAATCCCCCGCATGCGCCGAATGGATCCGACGCATGCGTGGAAGTAAAAGGTTGCTTCAGCAAACATTTTTTCCTTTAGTCACCTATGAAATGGATTAGTGCCTTTACCATACTGTGGAAACTGGATTTTTACTGTGTACGTAAAGAATGCCGACTACTCTAAGAACAAGGATTTGAAACATCACCTGCTCCCTGGTTCATTCAAGCTTATGTGACCATTTGGTAATTCTGTGGTCTTGTGCTAAGGTGAGAGTACCCATCTGCACTGGTGGAGGGACACGTTTTAAGTTTGGTGTCTAATTTCTCACGTGGTGAAGACTCCTAAAGGATCGTTGGATCTTTTCTCTATCCTAGGACTTATTGTGGACTTGTTTTGTACCTGTTCACCTTTACCTTTTTTTTGGGTTTGCGCTGCACTGTTTTCTATTTTCTTAACCCACACTGGGTGTATGATGAAAAAATACATAAGAATAGTTTATCCTCAGTAAAACCCATGATCAGTAGCTATAGAATATCAGGAGGAATAAGGGGTGAAAGAGGACCTGGATGTTTTGAAAGCTGTCCCTGGAAAAACAAAGGCTATGGGCAAATGATTAGTCACCAGTAGTGCCTACAAGTTCCCTACAGCTGATGTTTCCACCATTACTTACTTTCCATACTTTGTTCTGCACTGTTTCTTTGTATGAAGACAGACATTTTGGTAGAGAAGCAAGGCTTTGCTTCCTCATGTCAGAGCTATACCGCTAATGTCTGGTGACCTAATGACCAGTGGGGTAATATTCTAGAAGCAGGGTTAGGAACCTCAGACAGCTTGTTTTTTATAATTGCTGTATGGTCATCAATTGGAGCATTCACTTCACTTCCTGTTCCAGTTATCACGCAGGAAGTGAGGGGAATGCAGGGGTCAAGTCCTGGGGGAAAAAAATGTGGGAACTCCCACCCAAGATCCACTCCCCTACCAAAAAAAATAAAAAATGATACGCACATATGCATAATTACTAAACCGCATGTTTTTGTTCGATTCACTGTACCTTAGTAATCCTTTATGTTACTGGCCGATTCCTGTATATGGATTCATCGGCTAGTGTGCGGAGGTCTGCCGCGAGTTATCACGGGATTTAGAAACTGTTGCACAGTTGCTGCGTGTGTTGCACAGTGGCTGCGTGTGATGGCACAGTGGCTGTGTTTGATGGGCACAGTGGCTGCGTTTGATGGGGCAAATTGGCAGCACACCAGTGGCAATTGATGGGTAAACTGCACTCGGCACACAATTTGTACAGTGACCTCCGCTGAACCCATGAGCCTGACTCACCGAACCCCTGGGGTTCGATAAAACCCAGGTTAAGAACCACTGCTGTAGAACAACATCGTACCTGTTCTGTGAACAACAAATATTTGAAAAGAAAAGCACTATGTACTGCTCCTTTACTATGTAAAGCAGATAGCTCTTTGTATGCATTTCTTTGCATCAGTGGACAGATCAGCCGTTGTTGGGTGTAATATTTAATATATTGTATAAAATGCTAAATAGTCATTTATGCAGAGTTGATCATAATAATACAAGGTAGCAGCTTCAATTTCACACTCTGTATGCAGAACAATATGTCTGTATGCTTAATAGTTTTTACCCCAGGCCCACCTCATCAAGATTCCTGCCAGTATTGGAGTTATTTGTAGCCCTCCAACAAGCCCTTCTCATCTAGAAGCCAAGGAGCCCCTTTTTATATTTTGATTTATCAGATAAATATGATCCTAATTATCATTTGACAAGTTTAAAATATATTTCCAGTATAATGGTTAGTTAACCCGGTCCTCTGATGACAAAGGATGAACAAATTGCCCTACTAATCAAGCATTTGGCTTATTATTCATCAGCATGTAATCCACAGTATATTCACAGTATATTCACACTCCATGTCCCAGCTGGCCTCCATCACATCCCAACCACAATCTGCAGTCATAGGTTTCCATAGCGGATCAGATGCAGATGAATCACAGATCAGAGTCACCCACTAGTTTGCTCATCTCTTTTTATGCACCTAAATCAATTTACCAAAGCTGCATCCACTATATCCTCTCAGTCTGATTCACATCTATGCGGCTGCGCTTAATGCATTTTTCAGGCATGTTTTGCAGTGCATTTTGAGTTTTTAAACTCAGTTTTTTTTTTGCATTTTTGCATGCAGTTTTACGTGTTACACATCCTTAACAAGCGATGAGTCTTCAGCTGTCAGCAAGGTTCCCCACTGACAGCTGAATGTAAAAAAAAAATTACAAGCAAAAAAAATGGTGTGGGGTCCTCCCAAAATCCATATCAAACCCTTATCCGAGCATGCAGCCCAGCAGGTCAGGAAAGGGACAAGGGCTTCCTCCCAACAACCCTGGCCGATGGTTGTCAGGGTCTGCGGGTGGATGGCTTATCGGAATCTGGAAGCTCTCCAGATCCCACCCCCCTCATATGTGAATGGGCAGGGGTACATCGTACCCCTACCCATTCACCTCAAAAAGAAGTGAAATGTAAGCACGGAGCTGTCTTCTCCCGTCTCCATCTCTCCTCCGCCTCCTTCTCCCGCTGCTGTCTCTCCCTCTGCCACCTTCTCCCACCGCCATCTCTCCCGCTGCAGTCTCTCCTGGTGCCGTCTTCCCCCACCGATATCTCACCCACCCGCCGTCTCTCCTGCCGCTGCTGTGTTCTCCCTGAGCTGTCTTCTTGTGCTACCTTATACTGCTGATGTGTACTTTCTCGCAACCGGTTACCCGTTATAAAAATAAAAACGCTCTTCTTCTGTGGCTGTCTTCCCCCATTGTGTTGACGCCCGCTGTTTGGCATCTCTTTAATAGCCATGGGGCGTGGCCATCCGATGACATCACCCAGAGAGCCTGCCCCTTGTGATCGCACCAGCCGCAAAACGCATAGATGTGAACTTGTACCATAGGAAACCATGTTAAATGGACCGTAGTGCATAAATGCACTAAGATGCACTAAAAAATGCATAGGTGTGAACCTAGGGTAAAAATCTTAGAAGATAGGGATGATCCCAATGTACTTTTGTTCAGCTAGAGCAGGGTCTAGCAAACATTAGATAAGTTGGATACTAAATCGAGAGCCAAGTCTGTAAAATCAATGTCATACTGTGAATGAAACATTAAAAATTAAATAAAAATGCAAAATACCTTTAACCTTTTTTCTGCAAGATATGTTCTTTTTTTTTATGTCATACAACAGCACAACAGTTTTAGAAAAGCCAAATTTCAGTGAAATAAATACACTTAGGTTCATTTTAGGGCAAATAAATGCAATATATTACCAAAAAGATACCCAACACATCAAGATTTAAAATTGCATGTGCCCTGAAACAACAAACAAATTTTGGTACCCTATATTTACTATATGCTGTGATATAAAGCTCTTTCAGGCCATAGAATTAGAATTCAGGTCTAGAATTATTGCTCTCACTCGCAAGTGCATGGTGATATGTAACATACTATATGTAGCGCAATCAATGTTTTCATGAATAGGCATCCCGATGCATGCATTTACGTTTGTACAGGTGTAACTTTAATTGTTTACCTTTTTTTACCTGTAGCACTACCCCCTCAGGACCCGCTGGTTAGATTTTTGGGATCTACTCTTAAAAGGTTAATTCGTCCCCTTTAACTGGCTTGACCCTCCCTTGGCACACCGGATGGGTAAAATTGTATTGTGACCCCTACTTAGCTGGAGCCACAATAGCATACATAAAACATGCAATGGTAATATAGTAATGTTGTTACCTCTTCTTTGTTGACGGCTCCCAGGAATAAACACATGTCTCACAATATATATATATTTATATATATATATATATATATATATATATATTCAAACCAAGAGAATAACTTTACTGTGAATATGGTAAAGAGATGTAAGGGGTTTGAATGATTAATGATAATAACACAAAGAAAACTCTGCAAGGGCCCTTGCGAGAGTTGGCAAGTAAACAAAGGGGTCTAAACTAAAGGTAATACTATTTAACTACAGTTACTATAGGCAGTCTATGCTTGCGAGCTTCCTCTAACGGGCAATCCTGCAAAACAGTTAATGCAAAAAGAGTTTCTAACCAGGCCTGGTTGAACAGCTCCTAAGAATCCTTTAAACACAGTCTATGTTGAGGCCGTTGGTGCACTTCTTAACATTGTAATCCAAAAAAAGGGGATAAGGGATGAAATAAGCTCAGTCAATGGGATAACGATGAATACAAATGATGATAGACTGATTGCTAGCCAGCGTCAGCCAATTCTGTGGAATAACTCTAAACTTAATAGGCCTCTCCGGTTCAGTCAAAGATTAACACGTGTATCCGAGCTATGGAGTGACACTAAATGATCTGTCAAAGTAAAGGGGGCTCGAAAGGTAGGCATGTGCCCTCTCACCCGAACAGGCCCGATCCGCCTGAATTTTTTCTCAAAAGCTCGTCGGTTAATCACTGCTCCGTAGCACACGATCCCCGGTATCAGGCTTTCCACTGTTTTAATTGTCAGCTGGCATCTTCTCCGGTCTCCTGGAACACGAGCTGGACACTGTTGGTCTTGCTTCTCTAGGATGGTTGGCCTCCCGATGAATTCAGGCCCCAGGCTTCAGGCCTAACAGCTTGGCTGTGCCGCTCTACACAGCTCCATAGAGGAGAAGAGGCAGGTCCCGAGAGAGTGAGAAACAGCCCCTCCCTGTCCTTAAGTCTGTGCGGAGGTGTCACATGTTCAAATTGGGCACGGCATTGTGGGAAGTGTAGTCTGTTTCTACTGAGTGTCAATGGAGTCCATATCTCCCGGTACTTTTGGACCCACAATGCATAGCTTCTTAAAGACATCTTAACCTATATACAGGTGTGGCAGAGCTCCGGTGGGGATTCAAGCCTATCAATCGTCTCTGATAGGATGACCCCGCTACATACCTTTCTTTACACTTTTTTCATCACATAGGGGACAAAAAAAAATCCCCTATGTGATGATCCATTGTTTTGGTGACAGGTTCTCTTTAATGAGAAATCAGGGGTATAAAAGACCCCTAATGTTTCATCTGTCTTCCAGTGTACAGCAATTAGAAGCTACTTCCGTTTCATTCAGTTTTCGTATAAAAGCATGTGCATGCATTTACATATGTTTATATGTTCACAAAAAAGCTGCATTTTTTGTGGCCATGTGCATGAGCCCTAAATATAATTCTCAGCTTGCGAGTGAGAGGTGAAAGATCAACTGAAGTCTGATTTGTTACCCTGCCTTCTACCTACTTCATGGTTTGTCTCTCTTGGAAGAGCAGTTGACTCAAAGTGATTGTAAAGGGAAAAAAAAAATTATGAAAAAAAATGTAATTCTTACCTGCTCTGCGCATTGGTTTTGCACTGAGCATCCCCAATCCTCCTCTTCTCGGGTCCCCCACTGGGCCCCTCACCCTTGCCGAGTGCCCTCATAGCAATCCGTGCTGTGGGGGCACTCGCTCCCTAGCTGATTCTCTGCGTCCATGAGACACAGAGAGCACAGCTCAGCTCCGCCCCCTGCTCCCACCTTTCTGGCTGTGATTCCAATGACTTAGCTCCAGGGGCGGAGCGGAATGTGTTGGGGCGTGGCCTGGTTGCAGTCCAGGCTGGGGTTATCACTCCATTCACCTTCCTAGGTCCTCTCTGATGTGCGGCACCTGGGGACACCCCTTTTCCCTTTCAGCCAATCAAGAGGGAGAGACCCAGGCCTCGTGTACATCGATTGATCAAGTTCGGGTTTAGGCAATTATTGTGGGAAGGGGGTTGAGGGGGGAGCTGCACACTGAAGGTAAAAAACCTTTTGCCTTTACAACAACTTAAAGTTTAAATCAGTCTCAAAATAAGTAAAGCTAAATAAAGGGGTAAATACAATATTTCATTACATGCCTACATACATACAGTAATTTAAAAGAAAACCTGTGCCCAGATCGTGAACACTAAACAATATCCCAAACAAGCAGTAAAAACACAATAAAAGGGTTCTCATTCATCTCTGTAGCTATCAGCATTGTGGAAAAATGCATTCTTCGTGAATTTTCATGTTGACGGCTCTCTAATGTAAACACACAGCAGGTGTTTCCAAACTGTTAGAAACTTACTGAAACAAACTCTTTGTTGTGATTTTTCAGGAATACATAACTTCACAGTAAAAGCAGCTAGAGAGGTCAGTGATGCCTTGTTTTGAAGCTCTTTTATTGCATGTTGACAATATGCAGCTTCCATAGTCTGAGCAGAAGTGCACTTTTAGACAGTTCTCCTGGTCATGACCAGTTTTCTTCAAGCTGTCAGGTAGCACCAAGTAAACACGAGACCGGTTTGTTTTGCCAAGTCTGAGAGATTTTTTTTAATACCAGTGCCGGTACATCAGAGCCTCCCAACCCCAATTTACAGTTTTTTTATGGAGTAAGGCTGTACATGAGCCCCTTTTGTGACCTGAACGTTGTCACATGTGCCATAACTGATCCAACCTCCTAACAGCATGCAAAGAAAACAAGGATCACCTATTATGACCAACTTGATGTATCTGCTTACACTTCAGCCATGGACTTTGCATCTGAGAAACTAATATTTACATTTTTATGAGGTAGCAACCTTCCCAGCCTTTGATGTCAGGTGTTTATAGTTTCTCTCAAGCCAACTGAAAAAAAAAAAAAAGACGAATATTTAAAACAAGAACCTTCTCCTTTATGCCGGCATTAGTGTGCAAAACTGAGGTTTTAAGAAGACTTTGTTGCGCGTTCTGTTTAAACTAGCAGAATTTCCGTTTCGAGTGGTGAGGGATTACAGCCTTTTCTGAGAGGGAAGTTCACTGTAAGTTGAAAAGCAAACAAATAACAAAAGAATTTCCACCTACAAAGCAGATGGGTGAGCTGGGTTCTCTCCATGCAGTCACGCATCTCTCTAACCACAGCTTGTTTGTATCAGGGATCAATCTGCACTGCTGATTGTTACTGTACACCTGTATGCTATTTCTCGGCTTCACCCACTTCTACCTACATGTAAAAAAAACACACACACACTGCCGCCGATCAAAAAAAAAACAGGGGTAGGGATTTCCTAGCTCTCAAATAGAAATGTGCACAGTTCACTTACTAAGTAAACAGAAAACATGGGCAGCTGAGAAATCAATTTAGCTGAACAAACAAGGTTCCATGTAATGAACTACTAATTATCCTTTTATGCCATGTCAGTCTGAGTGATTACAGAGCTGTGCGCTTTAATTTGACATTTTGGCACTGCCTTGCTCCATTACCCCCAAATAAAGCAATAATGTGATCAAAATTGTGGTCTCTTTACATGTTGTTAGATGTTTCAGAGACTCTCTGCTTTAATATATCCTTCAGGTAGCCAGGGGTTAATAATTGGAATTAAAATAGCGTAGCTATGTGGAATTTCATAATTTTTTTTTTTAATGGTCGACACTAACAGCCGCTGTAAAAGATTCTACACCGAGATTGCGTATTATTATTATTATTATTATTATTATTATACAGCATTTGCATAGCGGAAGCAGTTTGCATAGCACTTTACAATATAAAAGGAGACAGTACAATTACAATACATTTGAATACAGAAGGAATCTGCCTAGGGTTGCCACCTCATCCCTTTAAACCCGAATAAATATGAATTACACAGGTTCTGAGGTTAAAACTTAACTTAGATTGAGTTTAATTACCACTTTAATCAGCCACAGAATCTGTGTAACTAATATGTGTTCGGTTTTTAAGGGAGTAAGTGGCAACCTAATGCCCATGAAGCTTACAATATAAAAAGAGGGGGAGGTGGTATTCAAAGGTAATAACTGCAGGGGATAATCTGATGGAAGTGGCCCCTGTACAGTTTTTAGGTGGAGGTGGGGTAGGCTTCCCTAAATAAATTAGTTTATAATGATTGCCCTAAGGCAGATAGGGTAGAGGCTAACCAGACATACTAGGTCAGGGAGTTCCAGAGGATGGGAGAGGCTCTGGAGAGGTCCTAGAGGCAAGCATTGGAGGTGGTGACAAGGAAGCTGGAGAGCAGGAGGTCTTGGGAGGAGCAGAAAGGATGATTTGGGCAAGATTTGACGATGAGGTTGGTGATGTGTTGTGGGTGAAATATATAAGAAAACGCTCATTCTTTAACCGCTTACTGACCATATACTGTACCTATATGACGGAAAAATGTCTCTCCTGTGCAGGATCCCGTACCTAGTATGTGATCCTGCACTTCCAGGTCTGGGGCACTCACATGTGTCACCAGCAACCTGATCCCGATTGGACACAGTGGGAGCCAATCGTTCAGAACACAAGCAGTACGACAGTCTGCCTATGTAAACAAGGAAGACTGCTGTTCTGTCAGTAGGGAAAGTATTGATCCTGTGTTTCTGCAAAGCAGGGATACAGGTCTCTGCCTTCCCATAATACAAGCACATCCCACACAGTAACCAAGCACAGGTTAGGCACACAGGTAACCCCTTGATCTCCACTGATGTTAACCCCTTCCCTGCTAGTGTCATTAGTACAGTAACAATGCATATTTTTAGCACTGACTGTATCGGTCACCAAAAAAGTGTCAATAGTGTCACTAAAGGCGGCCATACAAGAATTTTCTTTTGAAAATCGTTTCAAAGAATTTTCGTACGAATTTCGCACCTTTAGTGGGCTGCAGCAACAGCCGATTTTCAAATTTGAGAAATCCGACATGTTGGAAATTTTCGGAAAAACTAATGATTTTCTGATCAATGATGGGAGAATCGTGCGAGAAATTTAATTAAAAAAAAATGTGCATGTGCAAAAAAAGAAAATTCCCGGAGAGAAACTATTATTTACGGAGAGAAAAGAATATTCCCGGAGGGAATCGAATATTCCCGGCAACATGAAAGTTTGATCGGCCGAACTTTAAAAATCAATGGTGGCATCATCAGATCACAAAAAATCGTTCTGATTTTGAAAAGAAAATTTGTTCGAAATTCGACCGTGTATGGCCTGCTTTAGAGGCTGATTTGTTCTCCACAATGTCGCAGTCCCACCATACGTTGCTGATTGCCGCCATTAAAAAAATCAATAAAAAAACAATAAAAATATCCCATAGTTTATAGATGTTAAAGCTTTTGCGTGAACCAATCAATATACGCTTATTGGGATTTTTTTTACCATACATATGTAGCAGAATACATATTGGCCTAAATTTATGAAGAAATACGTTTTTTTTTACATTTTTTTATTCAATATGTTTTACAGCAGAATGTAAAAAAATATATATTTTTTTAATTGTCAGTTTTTTTTTTTTATAGCACAAAGAATAAAAACCACAGAGGTGATCAAATACCACCAAAAGAAAGCTTTATTTGTGGGAGAAACGGACATACGTTTATTTGAGTACAGCGGTGCATGACTGCGCAATTGTCAGTTAAAGTGCTGTATCGTAAAAAAAATGGCGGGGTAAACCTTCCGTAGCGGAATTGGTTAAACACACTAGGGAAAAGCAGTATGGTTTACTAAAAAGATGTAGAAAACTGTTTCCTAAACTTTATTATACAAGGAATAGGGGTTTTTTTTTTCATGAATAATTTAGGCCTATTTTTCCTGATGTGTACAATACAAAATGTCCTAATGGTATTTGTGTCCAGGGCCACTCATCCACCACCGTGGATGTGCGGTAACGAACATACAGCCACGGCCCCTGACAGCCTGTCATTGACTTGTACAACCTACTGGTACACCAACACATGTGACTCCTGGGTGTGGAAATGCGCTGAATATTTGTGTCCATGTGCATGAGCCCTAAGTTTTCTACCTAGCCGAGTACCTAAGTAAAACCCATTTTTTAACATTTAAACAAATACAATTACAAATATTTGTAGAAAGCATAAGGTGTGTTCCTACTAAAAAGTCATACAAAATGACAGACAAAATCAAATAAAAGTGTTCACATGAATAAAATGCTGTAAAGTGGAACTAGACGTGTTTCGGCTCAGAAAGCCGTCATCAGAAAGCCGCTTTACAGCACCCCATACTTCTTTTTAATTCATGTGATCACTTTTTTTTTTTTGCCTCTCTATAAGTGTAGGCCTTTGTCATACCTCCCCAAGTCAAGACATAAACTGTCATCATTTCATCCTGTCCCAGCCATTACTGCTCACTCCCACCATCACTCAAGCAAGCTCCTGAACTAAGTGTCATTTCTGTTTGCTTCTTCCTTCCTCTGCTATCAACATGAATCACTTCTGACAAGTTTTTCTGACGCCAAGGGAAAAAAGTGAAATGGGTGGAAACTCTAGCGCACAGCCTGTAATTGACAGCCTCAACTCTGTTCTTGTGTGCTGCTTGAAGGGGGTGTCCCTTCCATCCAATCAGCTCCCAGAGCTCTGCTGTGTGTAATTTCACCTATCCGCCCCTGCTTAATGACAGCTCAGACAAGCTTTATAAATTCTGGAATTTGAGAGCAGAGCCGACTGTAGATAAACAGGTATACCTTATGTAGGATGATTTGTTTCATCAGGTGATAAACAGAGATGAAACAAAACATCCTACATAAGTTATACCTGTTTATATGCAGTCTGCTCTGCTCTCTAAGTTCAGAATTTATAAAGCTTGTCTGAACTGTCAGAAAGCAGGGGTCAGAGAGATGAAATTACACACTGCAAAGCTCTGAGCGCTGACCTAAAATACCTATCCACATCAGAAAGTCAAACCTCACAATCTGAATGCTTGAGTTAGTGAATTAGAAAATACTGAAGCCTACTGTTAGCTTTCCAGAAAAAGCTATTTTCATAAGTAAAGTCCGCAAAGTACTGTAAGCCTTGATATTTCCTCATTAAAGAGGACCTAACCTTAGAATTTATGTCTGCTTTAAAAGGTTATGGTGGCTTTGGGGAGTGAACATGGGTATTACAATTAACATAAAATGACTTGCCTTTTGTATCACTGGTTCTACTTCACTGGGTATATGTAAAGCTTTACAACCACTATAAGCTTAGGGAAAGGCAAGTAACTACCAGAAAGAGCAATATTGGCAATTTCCATATTTTTCTCAGTACAGGATCTCTTTAATGTGACTCAATCTGTAACAAAGCCTGAAAATTATTGTAGAGTATTTTTTTTTTTAAATAACAAACCTGATATACTTACCTGCTCTGTGTAATGGAATTGCACAGTGTGCCCTCAAATCCTCTTATTCTCGGATCCCCCGCCGGTGTCTTGTCACATTCGGCTCCCCATCACAGAATGCTCCGGAAGTGACGTTCCGTGTCCGCCATCTTGCTACACCCCACACTATTGCACAGTAATGATAGAGTGAGGAGGGGGCAAGCGGACATCTTGTTACACCCACCGGAGTTTTAGATTTCACAGTTATTTTCAACACAAAACAGAGCTTATATGCTTAAATACAGTGTTTGGAAATCCGACGGACTGCTTACATGTTAAATCTTCAAAGCAGCAGCAAACCTGCTGACCTTACATGGTTGGTAATGTGACAGAACACCTCTGATTTTCACATTTAACATGTAAACAGTCCTCCGGATTTACAAACACTGTATTCAAGCTTATAAGCTCCGTTTTGTGTTAAAAATAACTGTGAAATCTAAAACTCTAGTGGGTGTAACAAGATGTCCGCTTGCCCCCTTCACACTCTATCATTACTGTGCAATGATGTGGGGTGTAGCAAGATGGCGGCGACGGAACGTCACTTCCGGAGCAATCTGTGATGGGGAGCGGAATGTGACACTACACCGGCACTCCTGGCTCCTCTTCTTCTTGGTGTGCCCTCATAGGAAGCCACTTTCTATTGTGGCACACCTGTAGGCTCGATCCCAAACTGCATTGCCAACGTCTATAGATACAGCATGGCTTGGTCCCGCCCCCTACTCCCTCATCACAGGATTTGACTAACAGCAAAGCCTGTGAGTGGGGAGAGCTGCTACTGATGGGCACAGCACTGGATCGAGTGAGGGCTCATGTAAGTATAAGAGGGGGTGAGGGCGAAATACTGTTACCTAAACATTTTTTAACTTAAAGGATCACTAAAGGAAAAAAAATATTTAGCTAAATAGCTTCCTTTACCTTACTGCAGTCCTGGTTTCATGTCTTCATTGTTCGTTTTTGCTTCTCTGATCTCCACACTTCCTGCTTGTCTGGCTCCTTATGAAAAAACTCATGCTAGCTTTTCACTGTGGTTCATGATCAGAGGTGTGATTACTATGTGTCTAAAACTCCTCAGAACCAATCAGATTAATTTTAAAAACAAACATTGCCCTGTATTATTTTTTTTTATTCTGTGTGTCTCTTCACAGAAACATGAAACCAGTTTAAAAGTGAAACTAAAACTGTAGGTACATTATGGGCCAGATTCAGGTAGGAGAGCGGATCTTTATTCTGGAGTAACGTTTCTCATTTACGTTACTCCGCCGAAACTTTAGGAGCAAGTACTGTTATTCACATAGCACTTGCTCCTAAAGTTGCGCCAGAGTAACGAAAATGCGCTGGCGTAACCCGACACAAGTGGAAGTGGGTGTGATCATATGTAAATGATGGGCGGAGCCCAGCGCAGAGGCTTACGTTCAGCGCATCATCCACGGAGCATGCGCAGTGAGTGAGGCTTCACTCGGCCCCCTGTGCGCATGCTCACAACTTCCGTCGGCACCACTTCACGGTAAACGTCAGCGCAATGTGTTCCGTTGTGCGTTTAAAAGCGCTAGCGGAAGCGCCATTCCAGCGCAAAAGTATTTCCGTTTCCCCCCACCCCAGGGAAGTTACTTTTGCAAAGAGATGGCTGCTCCCGCTCCCCCCAAAGAGAGGAGAAACCTTAATTTCAATTCACAGGAGGTCTCTGTTATAATCTCCGCTATGGAGACTTTTAATGACTTCCTCCACGGCAAAAAAAGTCGGAAGACCAGCCGGGAAAGGAAGCAAGCCATCCTGGAGACCATTGCTGGCAGGGTGAATGTTTTGGGGTACTCCACCCGGACTGCTGTCGATATACAAAAAAAAAAAATGACCTGCGGCGCAAGGTCCGTGGCAAGGTGGCCACCATCAGCAGGCATGAGAGGGGCACGAGTGGTGGACCCCCATGTGCGGTCAGCCTGACCACGGAGGAGGAGGTGGTCACCCGCTGCCTGGACAGAGAGCAGTTGGAGGGGGTCCCTGGATATGACTCCATGGAGGAAGGCTCCAGGGCAGGTAAGTGATTTTTACCCCCTTTTTGGTGTGTTGCATGTGGGGGGGGAGGGTACATGTGCCAGGTGTGTGGGGCCACCAACATGTGTCTGCTTTGTGTCATCCACAGATGACGGAGCTGGGCCATCATCTGATGGGGTCCCAGTGCATATGCCGAGTCACCTGGAAGGGAAAAGACAGGAGGATGTTAGTCATGCATGTGCCCCTTGTGATGTGTGCATCATGGGAGGGGATAGTCATGCCTGCCACCCATGTCACTCACCAACCAGCCAGCTGTCCCCATACACGTTCTGTTCGAATTCTATTGGGATGGGGCTCTGATTGTATATGTAGCTGTCATGGCTGGATCCGGGGTGTTTGGCACGGACGTGCCATATGAGGCGTTGGGCATCAGCTATCACCTGTACGTTGATGGAATGCCAATGCTTCCGATTGCTCTGTGGCACTGGAGGGCTGTAGGGCCACATGTGTGCAATCAATGGCCCCCACAGTGCGTCGGAATCTGGCAATGCTGTAGAAATGCGTCTGAGGATTGCAGGGACAACCTGGTACACACATCTGCTCATGGAGGACTGTGACATCCCAGCCACCACTCCACTTGTATGCTGGAATGATCCACTGGCAAGGAAATTAAGTGTTGCCAGTACCTTCACCAGTGGCTGCACTGCTTGTGAGCGGTGTGTCTTGCTGGTGATGTCACCCTGCAGGGTTGTGGTTAGTTCAAGTATTGCATCAGGGCTGAATCTGAAGAGGCGATACACCTCCTCATCCCCCATGCCAAAGAGGCTCATGCGCGTGCGGTATATCCTCGACGGATGCGACAAGCGAAAATACGCGCTAACGATACTCTGGCGAGGGAAAGTTAAGCCGATCGGAAAAGGCCCTATCGGCGCATATCGATATACTCCAGCGCAAGTCTTGCTGAATCTGGCCCTATATGATTGATTTTTATCTATTTTAATCATTTTTAAAAGGAATCAGTTAACTTGTATGTCTCTATACCCTGTAAACAGTAATTTCAGCAAAAATAAATGTTTTTCCTTTAGTGACCCTTTAATGCAGGGAATGCATTACGGTAACAAAAAGTTTAGGCTTTAGAACCACTTTAAATGACAATTCTGTGCATTAGGATAGGTATTATACCCACCTCTCTGTGAGCCCGAGTCCCATTCTTTACATTTAGCAGTGCAATCTCAGGCAGAACCTTCAGTATTTCTTGTTCCCATGAGTGCAGGCCACCAAGGAGGTGGGTTTAACGCCTTTTCCATTGCAGAGAGTTGGCATTTAGGAGTTTGCTACAGATTGACAGGGTCAGTTTAAGGTCTGATTGTTCACACACCCTAAATAATGTCTCTTATAGGAAACCAAAAAAGTTATTGAGAAATTATTACATTTATACAGTAGAAAGTTCTAAGTGTGATACAGTAAAAAAAATACTAATTTGCCATGTAATAAATCTGTACTCGCCAATGTAGTCGAAAAAGAACAAAAAAATAATTAATGTCATGATTACCCCCTGCCCACAGTCATTAGAAAATTGAAACAACTGTCAGGACTTATCTTTTATAAGCAATTTCTGTAACTAGTCAGAGCCATTCTTCCCCTCTTTATATTGTATTGTATCATTTCATTGTACAATGTAGTCAAAGCAAAAAAGTGTTATTGTCATATCTTTCATTACATGACTTTACTTAAGTGTTAATAATAAAGCCACAGTCTGGCGTGGGAGCAAAATATAAAAACTGTGTCAAAATAAGATTCGACAAGATACATCTCAAAGTCATAATATGCAGTGAAAGGAAAATAGCTGGTTGCCACCATTGTATTCAGGATAAACACACGGCACAATGAGGTGGACAGCTATTAAAGGACTGCTAAACATATATATTTGCATGCAGAATCTCAATAATTTTAAATAAATGAGAGTATTTCATATTGTACAGTATTTTTTTTTGCTGTAAATGTACAACTTGTGGCTAGGTGGTTAGCATACTTGTCTAAAAAAACTGGAATCTTGTATTCAATCCTTAACAGTAACACCACCTGCATGGAGCGTCAATGTTATCTATGTGTCTGTGCTTCCTTCCAAACCTGCAGTACAGTGGCTAAGTGGTTAGCTCTTTCAAGTCTGCATGTTGTCCCTGTGCCTGTGTGCATTCACTCTGGTTTCCTCCCATGCTTCAAAGACAGGCTGGTAGTTTAATTGTCTTCTGTCTAAATTGACCCTAGTATGTGTAAAGATGTGAGTTGGGACCTTAGACGGTAAGCTTATTGAGCAGGAACTGATGTGAATGTACAATATACACTCGCTGGCCACTTTGGAAACGACAGTGTACCCATCTTCTGATAGCTACGTCCACATACACTGATAGAAATTTGTACATTCTAAAAAAAACTTCCATCCTGCTCCTTCAAATTTTCTTTTCACTGTGGTCAAACAACCGCCGATTGACCCCACCATGATTAGAAAAATGAACCAGCATTCTTAGAATGATATTAAGCTGGGTATACACTAGTAGAATTTTGAGTAAAAATTAATATGAAAATTCTTAGGAAAATTTTCACCAAGATTCCCAGAAGATTTAGTATGTCGTTTGAAAGTAGTTCAACTTTTCTTTTCTTTAAACTTTCAATTTTGGAATGAATAGACTATACCAAATGAAAACCACATACACTGTTAGAAATGTAATGGTCCTTCTAATTTCTAAATTCTGCAGTCAAATACTAACATCGAATTGACCACCACTACTGATTAGAAAAATTAACGAATATTTTTACAGCATTCTACTAATATATACCCAGCTTTACAATGAAAATCTATTGGTATACAGTGCCTTGAAAAAGTATTCATACCCCTTGAAATTTTCCACATTTTCTCATTGTAAACCAAAAAATGGAAATGTATTTTATTGGGATTTTATGTGATAGACCAACACAAAGTGGCACAAAGTTGTGAAGTGGAAAGAAAATTATAAATGGTTTTCAATTTTTTTTACAAATAAATATGTGAAAAGTGTGATGTGTATTTGTATTCAGCCCCTCAACACATTGTAGAATCACCTTTCGCTGCAATTACAGCTTTTTGGGGATGTCTCTAGAGAGTGACATTTTTGCCCATTCTTCTTTGCAAAATAACTCAAGCTTTGTCAAATTGGATGGAGAGCGTCTGTGAACAGCAATTTGTAAGTCTTGCCACAGAGTCTAAATTGGATTTAGGTCTGGACTTTGACAGGGCCATTATAACACATGAATATGCTTTGATCTAAACCATTTCATTGTAGCTCTAGATCAGGGGTCTCAAACTCAAATTACCTGAGGGCCGCAAGACAAGTTTTCATATCCCATGGGGGGCCGCATGCAAACTTTCAAACTTCAAAAACAGCACTGGTGTCAGCGAACTTATTATTAACCCCCAGCTCTGTGTCAGCGGACGCATTATTAACCTCCAGCACTGGTGTCAGCGGACACATTATTAACCCCCAGCACTGGTGTCAGCGGACACATTATTAACCCCCAGCACTGGTGTCAGCGGACACATTATTAAACCCTAGTATTGGTGTCAGCAAACGCATTATTAACCCTGACCACTGCACTGCACACGGACCACTGCACGCGGACCACTGCACACGGACCACTGCACACGGACCACTGTACTGCACACGGAATAAATGAATGAAAAACTTATATAGCGCGGCACATGCGAACTGAATCGCCTCTGGGCGCTTGTTGTTGCTGTCTCCTTTGGTATCAAAAGAGATGAGTCTTGATCTTTCTCCTGAATGCTAGGTGGTTCTCCTCCAACCGAATGCTGGTTGGTAAAGCTTTCCATAGTCTGGGACCCTGGACCGCGAATCTTCTATCTCCTTTGGACCTGTAGTTGGCTTTCGGTATCTGGAGTAGATTTTGATTGGTGGATCGCAGAACGCGATTGGGATTATGAGCTTTTATTTTTTCGCATAAATAATGGGGAGCATTCCCATGTATACATCTATGCGTTAGACAGAGTGCTTTAAAAGTGATTCTGTCTTTTACTAGCAACCAATGAAGGTTTCTCAGTAAAGGTGAGATTGATTCCCAAGGTTTTTTCCCAGTCACAAGTCTAGCGGCCGTGTTTTGAACGACCTGTAGACCACTGCACTGCACACTGCCGACAGACCACTACACTGCCGACAGACCACTACACTACACACTGACCACTCACCATCATGGCACAGCACATCAAGGCTCAGAGCCCAGCAAATTAGGGCACAGCACATCAGGGTACAGGGCACAGCACATCAGGGTACAGGGCACAGCACATCAGGGTAAAGCACATCAAGGCACAGAGCCCAGCAAATAAGGGCACATGGCACAGCACATCAGGGCACAGGGTACAGCACATCAGGGTATAGGGTACAGGGCACAGCGCACATGAGGGCACAGCGCACATGAGAGCACAGCGCACATCAGGGCACATGGCACAGCACATCAGGGTACAGGGCACAGCACATCAGGGTACAGGGCACAGCACATCAGAGCACAACAGGGTACAGGGCACATCAGAGCACAGCACATAGGGGTACAGCACAATAGGCCACATCAGGGTACAGAGCACGGCACATCAGGACAGGACATATCAGGACAAGGCACACGGCACATCAGGGTACAGGACATGGCACATCAGGGTACAGGGCACATGAAACAGCACATCAGGGTACAAAGCCCAGCAAATCAGTGTACATGGCACACATCAGGGCACATGGGGCATATCAGGGCACATGAGAGCACAGCACATCAGTACAGGGCACACGGCACATCAGGGTACAGGGCACAGGGTACCCTGATGTACAGAGCCCAGCACATCAGGGACACATCAGGGTACATGAGGCACATCAGGGTACATGGGGCACATGGCACATCAGAGCACATCAGGGTACCTGGGGCACATGGCATATCAGGGTACATGGGGTACATTAGAGCACATCAGGCAAACCTCCCAACTTTTCAACTTCAGAATGAGGGACAAATGAGCATACCTCCCAACGAAGTTGTTGAGCAGGGGGGGGGGGGGGGGGTCCGCAGATCATATAGTTGATGAGCGGGGGGTCCACGGCTCGGAGTTGTTGAGGGGGGGTCCGCAGATCAAAGTTGTTGAGCGGGGGGGTTCCACGGCTCGGAGTTGTTGAGCGGGGATTTACCGCGAATCGCAGGGTTTTACCGCGAATCGCGGGGATTTATCTTGAATCGCGTGGATTTAGCGCGAATCGCGGGCCATTTATTAGCAGTCCGCGGGCCATTTATTAGCAGTCCGCGAGCCGGTACTTTGAGACCCCTGCTCTAGATGTATGTTTAGGGTTGTTGTCCTGCTGGAAGGTGAACCTCCTCCCCAGTCTCAAGTCTTTTTCAGACTCTAACAAGTTTTCGTCTAAGATTGCCTTGTATTTGGCTCCATCCATCTTCCCATCAACTCTAAACAGCTTCCCTGTCCCTGCTGAAGAGAAGAACCGCCACAACATGCTGCTGCCACCACAATGCTTCCCGGTGGGGATGGGGGGTTCAGGGTGATGTGCAGTGTTACTTTTGGCCTAAAAGCATTTACTTTTAGTAAAGTTTGGTTTTATCTGACCACAGCACCTTCTCCACATGTTTGCTGTGTCCCCAACATGCTGTTCCCCCTATCAGTGTATGTGGCTTTCGTTTGGTAAAGTCATTCACTCCAAATTCAATTGCAAACTGCAAATATTACTTTTTATGGCTTTCTTTCAACAATGGCTTTCTTCTTTCTATTACTCCATAAATGCCAGATTTGTGGAGTGCACGCCTAATAGTTGACCTGTGGACAGATTCTTCCATCTGAGCTGTGGATCTCTGCAGCTCCTCCAGAGTTATCATGGGCCGCTTGGCTGCTTCTCTGATTAATGCTCTCCTTGCCCAGCCTGTCAGTTTAGGTTTAGGTTTTCTAACAACACGATGCACTGATTCCCATTGATGGTTTTGCTATGAGTGACGTCTCGCTTCTTTAATGTAGAGATCTCGCTCCTATACAAAACCAAGTTGGTTGCAGAGTAGAGCAGATCCCGGCATTTGCTTGTTCCGGTGTCACTCTCCTGCGTGATCGCATAAATAAGAACGAGGTGTGTGACGTCCGACACTTGAGCCTCCTTTCCCCGTAGAAGCCCGTTTGGATGAAACGCCGCGTCGGGTGGAGCTAAGTATCGCAGACGTCACCACGTTCATGAGCTTGCCAGCTGGCTGATCTGATCGTTTGCACGCCTAGCTGGAAGCATCTGCACATTGCTTTTTGTATCTACGCCAAGAAACTTGGATTTATGCAGGATGAAGGACTGTCTGTTTTTTAATCATGTCAGTGTCAACTGAATAAAACTGTCAGTTTCTTTTAAACTTGTTACACTATGGAGTTCCCTTTTTTTCTTTATCTTCCACGATATCCTAAACAAGCTGAAAGCTTGAGCCACAATTTGGAGTGAGTTAACCCTTTGAAGTGGAAAATCCTTTCAGCTGTTCGAAGTATTTTTTGAGCTGTCAGCAGCGGAGGGATCTTCAGGACCCGGCTTGGGATAAGTGTTTCTGAATGCCTTACTGACCCCTGGAAGGGTCCAACATTGCGGTAAGCGGCCACCTATTACTAACCTACATAGGAACAGCTAAGCAACAGTATTGGAATTCTCTGCAAATACTACATTGGAAATTCCCTATGAACTGTGTTTTCAAAGGCTTTTTATGAAATAAGTTTTTCTACACCCATCAATTGGAATCTTATTTGGGACATTGCATTTTATTTTTTTTGTATTTGCACCTATATATTTCTATTTTACTTTTCTTCCATCATTATTAGTTTGCTGTGGAAGTACCTACACATATTTTTTTATATATATGTTACATTGTTGCGCACTTTTGTCTTTTGTCTATATAAGTTTAGGTGGACGGCCATGTCTTGGTAGGTTTGCAATTGTGCCATACTCTTTCCATTTTCATGTGATGGATTGAACAGTGCTCCGTGAGATGTTCAAAGCTTGAGATATTTTTTATAACCTAACCCTGTTTTAAACTTCTCCACATTTTATCCCTGACCTGTCTGGTGTGTTGCTTGGCCTTCATGTGGCTGGTCCGGTTCTCTAACAAACCTTGGAGCTTCACAGAACAGTTGTAGTTATACTGAGAATAAATTACACACAGGCAGACTCTATTTACTAATTAGGTGACTTCTGAATGCAGTTGGTTCCACTAGATTTTAGGGGTATCAGAGTAAAGTGGGCTGAATACAAATGCATGTCACACTTTTCAGATATTTATTTGCCCACTGACCTTTGATAAAATTCTACAATATATAAACCCTAGTGCCTCGTTCACAAGGTAGGATGTCAGTCTGGGAGCAATGGCTGTGTCCGTGCAGCCACTGCATCCAAATTTACATGAATGGGAGTGCCAGACAAAATTTCCACCTCTCCCTGCCAAATTGAACTGACCATGCCACAAATGCCGACCAGTGGTGCAAGTTTTTCTGAGTTAATACTGGCTTTTTGAAGAGGCGACCTAGCACCTCCTCATTGCCTGTCAAATGCACTCTGAAAATAAATCTGCCATGTCCACTCTAGAGAGCAAAGCTCGTGTAAACAAGTACTAACAATGAGCTTCTTTTATTTGTACTCTATAGGTTTGTTAAAGCAGTGGTAAAGTCTGTTTTGTGATTTTTACCCAAAGGTAAGCCTATAATAGGGCTTCCCTATAGGTAAAATGAATATCACCTAAATGTGCACTGTTTAGGAGATATTCACCCTGCATGCAGCCAGTGACATCACCGGCGCGTCTTCAGAGCTTCGTGCCGGAACTGAATGCTCCCGCACGCATGCTCCGGCCAGTCACACAACCGGAGTGTGCAAACCTAGATGAAAGACCAGGGTAAAATGTCACCCCTCACAGCGGGGACAGCACGCCGTGGGAGGGTGTCATTCTAAGGTAAGTATTCCATAATGTGCTAGTAGGTGATGCCTACTAGCACATTATACAATTGTCTTACAGGTGTTTTATTTTTTATTTTTTAGCAGACACTGGTTACAATTGTAGCGCCTGGTTACTTCTAAGTACCGGTGCAGGCTGGGGTGTTCGTGCCGCGTGGTTTTCCTGGTTGCGGGACCATATTGGTCCGGAACATTTAAAGCTGTGGCCGGGCCCCAGTAATCGACTGGATCCCCAATCCTGAGAAGATCCCAAGCGTGTTCCCAGTGAGAGGAAGCTGTCCGGTGGGGAGTCCATCTGAGGAGAGCCAAGAGAGGCTGGCGATCCAATGGGGCCTCGACAATCCACCGGGGGTCAAGGTAACCAGTTACTGAGAGGATAGACATTGGTCACCTGTCAGTCGGTAACCTGTAAACTACCTGAAGGAGATCCAGGCCAAAGTCTTTTGAGGAGGGTTATCTCTGCTATTTCAATCCTAAGGAGGGTCTGTGGCAGAAACTTTTCCGAGTGATTCTCTGTCTGCCAAGTCAGTGAGAGAGGCCTGTCCAGATACGCCATACCCACTCCGGTTGGAGTCTGGAGTGGCGAAGAAGACTAAGTCCACGTACACACGATCGAATTTGTCGGCTGAAAATGGTCCGACGGACCAGTTCAGCGGACAAATCCGATCGTGTGTATTGGCTAGCGGACATGTCTGACCGGCGGACAAATTTTAAAGCATGCTTTAAAATTTGTCCGCTGGCGACATGTCCGTCGGATATGTCCGCTGGTTAGTACACTAACCAGTGGACATATCTGCCCGCACAAGCGTCGTATGGATGCGACGCATGCATGGAAGTTTTTTACTTCCTGGTGCGGTGACGTGGCGGCGTCAACGTCACCGCCACGTCACCGCGCTGTGTGCCGGCGGGGATTTTGATCCGATAGTGTGTACACACCGCCGGACAAAAATCCAGAGGAGACATGTCTGATGAAAACGGTCCATGGGCTGTGTACGCGGCCTCAGTGTCGTTGAAAGCAGGACTGTTTCCCTACTGTTACGCCTAGATCTGCTATATCTCCTTCTGCTTCACCTCTATTCTTCACCACAAGTTTTATTGTTTTTACCTGGCTGGGTAATAAAGAGCACAGAAAAAGACACCTCTCATGGACATTCCATTACTGCTATATGCACCAAACAACCCTAGACGGCGGAGGAGCCATGAGGTAATATGCCACCCAAAACAAACAAGCAGCTCCTTCGGGGGTAGTGCTACACAATTATACAATTGAAAGTGTTTTGTTTTATCTGTTTCATAAGGGCAAAAAATACCTGACACAGATATCTTGTGAGCTGATAACTTTCTCTGCTCTCTACCTATGCTGCACTCTCGTTATCATTTATCCCAGTGCAGAACACCTCCCCACTATACAATCAAAAAAAGAGAGGGGGTTTTGTAGCCATGTCAGAGGGTGACAACGCTGCTCCTCCATAAATACAGTAAGGTGAGTGAAGCTGGCCAGACATGGATCGAAATTCAGCCTGCTTAGCAGGGACCGGCTAAATTTTGATCCATGTATGGCCACTGTGGTTGTACAGAAGTCAATCTATCAGCCGTCTTCTGTACAAGCACTGTGTTTGATTTTCCCCACTCATTCAGAGCTGCATGCGATAGCTGATTGTCTATTCTAATTTCACTGCACACTATGAGCTCATCAGTATGCATTAGAACAGTGTTTTTTAATCTGGGTGCCACGACCTCATCCTTTTTGAGCACTACTCTGTTAACTCCTGTGCACATGTCTCTCCTCCTCCCTGCAGCTTTGTGGGCCAACACAGCACATCACAGATCGGGGAAAAGGGCCAATCACAGTGGCCATTTACCACAAGATCACTGTGTCCAATCCCAAGCAATCACAATGTAAATATAAAGGGTCATCGGGGGTTTGACAGGTCTCCTTCCCTCACACAGAGACTGAGTGTAAGGGAAGGAGAAGGAACTGTTCCAGCACAGTGAGTGCATTTAGTTTACAGTGCCACAATGCCCATCAGTACTGCATCATCAGTGCTGATTATCAGTGCCCATCAGGGCTATCCTATCAGTGCTGCCTCATCAGTGTCCATCAGTGTAGATTATAAGTGCCCATCAGTGCCACCCCATCAGTGGAGCCTCATCAGCACCCATTAGTGCTGCATCATTAGTGCAAATCAGTGTAGTTATCAGTGCAGTAATGCACATCAGTGGAGCCTCATCAGTGCAGATCAGTGTCCATTAATCAAGCCTGATCAGTGCCCATAAGTTTAGCCTGATCAGCTCCCATCAGTGCAGCCTCATCAGTGCACATCAGTGCAGCCTCATCAGCATCCATCAGTGAAGCCTCATCAATGTCAATCAGTGCAGTCTCATCAGCACCCATCAGTGCAGCCTCAATAGCACATCTCAGTGCAGCCACATCTGTTCCAGTATCCCCATCACAGCTGTGTGTCCCCACAGCCAACATACACTATGTCTTAAACATTCTTTACCAGTAAGGAGGCATACCAAATCTTCAGTATGACTGACAAGAGCAGCAGGGAGCTCTCTGTGTCTGATTCTGATTCGGAATATAAACCAGTTTTATTAGTGGGTCTGTAACAGAATCAGAGGAGGAATAAAGTATGCCCACCAAATGTTGGCATTTTGACAGTGGCAACCACCAGTAGCACAGTACCACTGCATGAAAGGCCAGGCACTAGTGGGGTGTCACATCAGCCACAAAGGATTAGGGCCCATGCTAGTCTTCCATATGCACTTGAAAACCCTGTATAGCTTACCCCTAGCTCACTAGCTCAGGAAGAGCTAATACCCCCCCCCCCCCTTTTTACTGCACAGCCAGTTTTCCAGGCCAACATGGACACTTTTGCACCCATTTTTAAATGTATTTTTAACAAATGATTTGTTACATTTAATTGTGGACCAATGCACCTTTTATCACCGACAATTTACAGGGAGTGCAGAATTATTAGGCAAGTTGTATTTTTGAGGATTCATTTTATTATTGAACAACAACCATGTTCTCAATGAACCCAAAAAACTCATTAATATCAAAGCTGAATATTTTTGGAAGTAGTTTTCAGTTTGTTTTTAGTTTTAGCTATTTTAGGGGGATATCTGTGTGTGCGCAGGTGACTATTACTGTGCATAATTATTAGGCAACTTCCTTTCCTTTGGCAAAATGGGTCAACAGAAGGACTTGACAGGCTCAGAAAAGTCAAAAATAGTGAGATATCTTGGAGAGGGATGCAGCACTCTTAAAATTGCAAAGCTTCTGAAGCGTGATCATCGAACAATCAAGCGTTTCATTCAAAATAGTCAACAGGGTCGCAAGAAGCGTGTGGAAAAACCAAGGCGCAAAATAACTGCCCATGAACTGAGAAAAGTCAAGCGTGCAGCTGCCAAGATGCCACTTGCCACCAGTTTGGCCATATTTCAGAGCTGCAACATCACTGGAGTGCCCAAAAGCACAAGGTGTGCAATACTAAGAGACATGGCCAAGGTAAGAAAGGCTGAAAGACGACCACCACTGAACAAGACACACAAGCTGAAACGTCAAGACTGGGCCAAGAAATATCTCAAGACTGATTTTTCTAAGGTTTTATGGACTGATGAAATGAGAGTGAGTCTTGATGGGCCAGATGGATGGCCGTGGCTGGATTGGTAAAGGGCAGAGAGCTCCAGTCCGACTCAGACGCCAGCAAGGTGGAGGTGGAGTACTGGTTTGGGCTGGTATCATCAAAGATGAGCTTGTGGGGCCTTTTCGGGTTGAGAATGGAGTCAAGCTCAACTCCCAGTCCTACTGCCAGTTTCTGGAAGACCCCTTCTTCAAGCAGTGGTACAGGAAGAAGTCTGCATCCTTCAAGAAAAACATGATTTTCATGCAGGACAATGCTCCATCACACGCGTCCAAGTACTCCACAGCGTGGCTGGCAAGAAAGGGTATAAAAGAGGAAAAACTAATGACATGGCCTCCTTGTTCACCTGATCTGAACCTCATTGAAAACCTGTGGTCCATCATCAAATGTGAGATTTACAAGGAGGGAAAACAGTACACCTCTCTGAACAGTGTCTGGGAGGCTGTGGTTGCTGCTGCACGCAATGTTGATGGTGAACAGATCAAAACACTGACAGAATCCATGGATGGCAGGCTTTTGAGTGTCCTTGCAAAGAAAGGTGGCTATATTGGTCACTGATTTGTTTTTGTTTTGTTTTTGAATGTCAGAAATTTATATTTGTGAATGTTGAGATGTTATATTGGTTTCACTGGTAAAAATAAATAATTGAAATGGGTATATATTTGTTTTTTGTTAGGTTGCCTAATAATTATGCACAGTAATAGTCACCTGCACACACAGATATCCCCCTAAAATAGCTAAAACTAAAAACAAACTAAAAACTACTTCCAAAAATATTCAGCTTTGATATTAATGAGTTTTGTGGGTTCATTGAGAACATGGTTGTTGTTCAATAATAAAATTAATCCTCAAAAATACAACTTTCCTAATAATTCTGCACTCCCTGTATAGCCAACATCCCAAATTCAAGTTATGCCCGTCCCTATGAATGAAAACCGTTCACAGTGGAGGAAGTCCAAAAAAAAATGGGCTTCACATTTAATATGGGGCAAAAATAAAAATAATATGAGTTACACTCCTACCGGTCCACCCACCCCATTTATCACAAGCTCATTTATTCATCATGCCAAGAACTTGTTATTTTATCAGCATGCTGTTCCTCCATTTCAATGATAACACCCAGTTCCCTGTCATTAACGACTCTATAAAATTCTATAAAACTCTATAAAATTTGACCACTATTAACCACTTGAGACCTGAGCCTGTTTTTCAGATTCGGTGTTTACGAGACTAAAACATTTTTTTTTGCTAGAAAATTACTTCAAACCCCCAAACATTATATATTTTTTTTCTAACACCCTAGAGAATAAAATGGCAGTCATTGCAATACTTTTTCTCACACCGTATTTGCGCAACGGTCTTACAAGCGCACTTTTTTTTGAAAAAATTCACTTTCTTGAATTAAAAAATAAGACAACAATAAATTTGGCCCAATTTTTTTATATATTGTGAAAGATAATGTTACACCGAGTAAAATGATACCCAACATGTCACGCTTAAAAATTGCGCCCGCTCGTGGCATGGCGTCAAACTTTTACCCTTAAAAATTTCGATAGGCGATTTTAAAAAAATTCTACAGGTTGCATTTTTTTAGATACAGAGGAGGTCTAGGGCTAGAATTAAATAGAAAAATGGTCCCAATGTGGCTTTGAAACAGCTGGTGTGAAGTAAAGTAGCAATGCAACGTCTATGGTAAAAACGTTTTATTACAAAAGTAATTGAATGACATAAAATTTGGGGTATACAAGGAATGAGTTGCGGCAGAGTAACAAAAATTAAAATAACCATAACATTTCCAGGTAAACAATAAAATACATAGCCTGAATAGTGGCAGGCAGGTGTATAAACCTAACGCGTTTCGACCATTCGGTCTTCTTCAGAGGGTTGTGGCTGAAAGAGATTTGATTGTATAAATAGGTGTATACAAAAAATATTTATTTTTATCTGTGTCCTCCCTATGGAGTCTGTCCCCTTATGTAAGGGGGGAGGGGGTACAGAGACTCCCAAATTCCTTCTCCCTCCCACAGTAATCAAAAGAGAATTTTTTTCCATCAACAACAGCATATATTTACCCAGGAAATGGAGTTATGGGACATCCAGGTTGGGGTCCGATGCGACAGTGGGATGCAGAGGTCCAAAGCTGACAGTGCTCCCAGTCAGTCCCCCAGTGTCGCCTGGTCCTCAAGGTGACCATCCAAGAGTGGCCCTCAGCCACTTACGGAGAAGCACCAGACAAAAATGATAGCACCCGGGCAGACCCGAGGGGTGGGGAAGAGTAGGATTAAGAAGGTAGGAAAGAAAAATCCTGAAAGTAATTAGAGTAATTAGTATCAAAGGTGGCCAATTCATGGGTATAATTTAGTAGAAATCTTCGAAGGGTAAAACAGTGGGGGTCCAGGGGATGAGGGTAAGGTGGAGGCAAACAGGGGTGGGTGGGTTTGGGAGGGGGGATGGGAGAAGTGAAGGGGGGTGGGGGGGAAAAGAAAATAACCACTTCATTACCGAGCCTGTTTTTCAGATTCGGTGCTTACGAGACTAAAACAGTTTTTTTTGCTAGAAAATTATTTAAAACCCCCAAACATTATATATATTTTTTTTTCTAACACCCTAGAGAATAAAATGGCGGTCATTGCAATACTTTTTCTCACACCGTATTTGCGCAGCGGTCTTACAAGCGCACTTTTTTTGGAAAAAATTCACTTTCTTGAATTAAAAAATAAGACAACAATAAATTTGGCCCAATTTTTTTATATATTGTGAAAGATAATGTTACGCCGAGTAAAATGATACCCAACATGTCACACATAAAAATTGCGCCCGCTCGTGGCATGGCGTCAAACTTTTACCCTTAAAAATCTCGATATGCGACGTTTAAAAAATTCTACAGGTTGCATTTTTTGAGATGACGAGGAGGTCTAGGGCTAGAATTATTGCTCTCGCTCTAACGATCGCGGCGATACCTCACTTGTGTGGTTTGAACACCGTTTTCATATGCGGGCGCTACTCGCGTATGCGTTTGCTTCTGCGCGCGAGCTCGTCGGGACGGGGCACTTTAAAAAAAATTTTTTTTGGTTTTGGTTTTTATTTTTATTTATTTTATAATTTTTAACACTGAAAAAAAAAAAAAAAAAAAATTATCACTTTTATTCCTATTACAAGGAATGTAAACATCCCTTGTAATAGAAAAAAGCATGACAGGTCCCCTTATATATGAGATCTGGGGTCAAAAAGACCTCAGATCTCATATTCAGGCTTAAATGCAAAAAAAAAAAAAAAAAAAAAAATAAGTCAAAATGTAAACATATTAAATGTCTCTTTAAGACGCTGGGCGGAAATGACGTTTTGACGTCACTTCCGCCCAGCAGAGAGAGGGGGACGGCTGAGGGACATTTTTTCCCTCAGTCACATCCCCGGACAGACAACGAGCGGACCCGATCGCCTCCGCCGCTACCGACGGCTACGGTAAGCGGCGGAGGGCGCGGGAGAGCGGCGGGAGGGGGAGGGCACCCTCTCCCGCCGCCGGTAACGGCGATCTCGCGGCGAATCCGCCGCGATGACCGCCGTTATCGTTAACAGGACCGCCCCACGAAGAGATGGATATCTCGGTTGTGGCAGCAGCTGCTGCCGTTACCGAGATATCCATCTTCAAAAACGTGACGTCTTTGGACGTGGGGCCGGTCACAAGTGGATAATTGTTGAAACGGGAAAGGGGAATGGGCTGGGAAAAAGAAGGAAAGAGGAAGATGAGGGGACCAAAAGAAAGGGGGGGGAGGGAAGGGGAAGGATGATAGGGAAAAAGGAATAAGTGAAGGTGATAGATATGTGAAAGGGGAAGAATGTGAGTGGTGTGGGGAAGGGAAATGGACGAGTAAGAAAGGAGAGGGAGGCTAGAAAATTATGTGTGGAGGAGGGGTTTGGAGAAAGAATATGGGGGAGAACCGTGATTGTTGTGTGAAAGGGGGAGTAGTGAAAAAGAAAAGGTAGGAAAAGGGAGTGATAATAAAGGAATGGGAGAGGGGGGTAGAAAGAGTGCGTGCGAATGGGGAGAGGGGATTGGAACAGAAAACGAAAAACAAGGGGAGAATAAAGGATAGAGCATTGAGTGAATATAAGTGTAGGCTGGGAATGGAAAATGAATTAAACAAAAAGGAGGTGAGGAGGTGCAAAACAGTGAAAAATAGTGAGGGGGGGGGATTTATTGAAGAAAAAACAAGGGGTGATAGAATAGAGGAAGGGCTGGGAAATGAGGAACGTGGAAGGATGAGGCTGAGGTGAAGTGTGAATGAGAAGATGATAGATAAGAAATGACAAAACGGGGGTCAGCTGAAAATGGAGGAATAGGAGAAGGGATGAGGGGGGAAAGAAAAGAAGAAGACAAATAAAGAGAAGAAAGAGATGGGAATAAGGAGTGTGTGGGGAATGCAGAAAGTGGTAAAAAAATGTGGTGACAGTGAGCAACAATGTGAAAAGAAACTGGGGAATAGGATGGCGAATAGCAAGTGAGGAAAAGACAAAAGGAAGGAAGAAAAAAAGGGGGGGGGCAAAAGTGGGAGGGAAGTGAGGGGTGACTGAAATCCAGAGTGGATGACAATTGGAAGTGTGGAGGGAAGTTATGATGTGAAAGGACTGGGTAAGACAAACAAGGGTTACCTCCAATATTTACACCTTTACAAAGATGTCGAAGTTATCTGTGTATAGAAAGAGTGTTGGTAATGAGACTAGTTGAATAAAAAAGAGAGGGGTAGAGGTACTAATTAACTGAAAGAGGGTAGGTATTGTAAATAAAGTAGCTTACCAGCTCACTGGACACTGTCACTCATGGAGATGCCGCATGCTTCTCTGAGTGCCTGCGATCGGATGCGGAAATAAATGCCGCTCGCGGTCCCAGGATTGGTCCAGCTAGTCCCACGTGTAGTGGGAGGGGACGGGGTATGTCTCCCCTGTCTCACCAGGTGGCCTGCCGGTGCCCCATAATTGTCGCGGTGGTTCTTCCGGCGTGGGCGAAGTTCGGACGAAGCCGACACTGCCGTCGCTTCAGCGTGACGCATCGCAACGTGCAACGTCGTTGTGGGCGCCGGGCGGCGCTCACGCAGCGACGTCACGGCGTCTCAGACGCGATCGCTCACGCCGCCAGCAGGGAGGGATTCGCATCCACTCGGGCAGCAGCGCCGCCCTGTGGATACTACACACATTGCGCCAAGGACGCGTGTATCTCCCGCCCTGCTGGGAAGTGAAGGGGGGAGAACTCAAGGACAGGAACAAGGAGAAGGCGGCCAGGGGGTGGAAGGGGGAGATGGCAGCCCGAGGAACCCACATACCACAACGCATCAGGGGCTCCACTGGAAAAAGGAGACATAACAAAAATATATATGACATAAGTTAATAAATGTTTGGTTAAATCATATCGCAGCAGATTAACTCCTTGTATCCAGCTATGACAATTGTAGTCATATTCACCAATCGTGATGAATTAGTTTATGTCAAGAAAAATAATAATTATAGCATCACATAACAACAACAGAGTATTGATCTAAAAAGGCATGTATAAATACTTGAACAGTGATAGATACCTATGATTCCAATGAGCATGGATCAAATTGAGAAAAACGTATCTGCGTCTTATTAGAAAAAAAGGGGGGGAAGTGCCCATCCATCCACAAACAACAATAGAAAAAGTAAATTAGTAAATTATTTCTATTCAGTGTGGAGGCAAATGTGTCATGGATTAGATAATGGGGGGCATAAAAGGGGAAAGACTTTACAGTTAGTATATGTACTATTGTGTTTTTCCTGAGACAAAGCCTTTAAGGAATGGAGCAAAGGAACAGGATTAGTTTAAACCGGGATGCATAGTAGCCCGTGTCTTAAAGATCCATCTTTGCTCGTGCTGTAGGAGAATTTTGTTCCAATCGCCGCCTCTATTAGGCATATGAATCCGATAGAGGGCGGCGAAGGATACTCTGAGTACAGTGTAGTGATGTTGTAGTGCTGCATGTCTTCCAATTGGGAGGTGGAGATTTCCAATTTCCATGCTATATACATGTTTGGAAATTCTCCGCCAGAATTCTTGCTTGGTCTTTCCCACGTAGTAGGCCCCGCATTCACATTCCATATAATATACCACACCTTTGGTTTGACAGTTGGTATAGTGTAGTGGTTTCAGTGTGTTACCATTGGGTAATGGGAAGGTCTTCTCTCTCCTCATAAGTGGGCAGTAGGAGCAGTGTCCACAGGGGAAAGTACCAAACATTGTAAAATGCGCTCCTCTCAAGGGGGCATTGGTGTATTCACTCTTGACCAGTCGATCTTTGATCGATGTGGCCCTTTTATAGGTAATGGATGGGTACTCAAGTAAAAAGTTGTTCAGCCGTGGGTCATCAGTTAAGATACTCCAATTGTTTTGAAGGATCTGTCTAATCTCCTTGTATTGTCGTGAAAAACCTAGAATTATCCTGGTGGTCTGGGGGTTGGAATTTAAAGAGGATTTTTTGGAGTATAGTAGTGCTTGTCTAGAATTTGTATTGGCTTTGTTGAAAGCTTTACGTAGACAGGAGTAGCTGTAGCCTCTTGCAGAAAGTCTATCTCGGAGTCTTTCAGCTTCTTCAAGATAAAGAGTGTTGTTGGAACAGTTGCGACGGAGGCGCAGATACTGTCCATAAGGAATTGAGTTTTTAAGCGAGATTGGGTGAAAACTATTCGTGTGTAGGACCGTGTTTCCCCGCTGTACTTTTGCGGAACAGGGTACTGCATAGTTGACCTTGAGGGTCCACAAATATTTTTACATCCAGAAATGTGATAGTATGTTTATCGTAGCTCATGGTAAATTTTAGATTGTATTGGTTACAGTTTAGACAATTGAAGAATTCCAGCAGGGAACTTTCAGGTCCCTCCCAGATGACCAGGACGTCGTCGATGTACCTGCGCCACAGTTTGATGTGGCGCAGGTAGCCGACGAGACTCCCGCCATCTGGGAGGGATAGCTCCCACTCCCCCAGGTACAGATTGGCGTAGGATGGGGCACAACATGTCCCCATCGCTACGCCCTGCACCTGGAGGAAGTGGGAGCCATTGAAACAAAAGTAGTTGTGAAAAAGTATATAGCGTAGGGAGTCCAACAAGAACTCATCAAGAGTATGGTCATGTAACTGACCTTTAGTTAGACAACGTCGTATGGTCTCTAGGCCCTTTATGTGGGGTATACTACTGTATAGAGCCTCCACATCAATGGCGACTAATAGAGAGTTGTCAGAGATGGTGGTGTGGTCAATGATTTTTAATAAATGGATGGTATCCTTTATGAGAGAAGGTAGAGCATTGACATATGGTTGAAGATATGTATCGACTAGGCGGCCATTTCTGGAAACGATAGGCCGTCCCGGTGGAGGGTTGAGTTCTTTGTGTATTTTCGGAAGACTGTAAAAGGTTGCCGTTTTGGGGTATTGGGTACGAATGAATTTGTATGTGTTACGGGGAATGGTTTGAGAGGTAAAGGCTTGATCAACAAGAGTGTGAAAGTCTATATGATATTGTCGAATGAGATTCACAGAGATAGATTTGTACCAGTCCTTGTTCGCAAGGATATTCATACACATGTTGACATAGTCGGTGTTGTCCATAAGGACAACATTGCCTCCTTTATCCGATGGCTTAACAGTAAGTGTGGTGTTGGCAGATAAAGCAATCAATGCTTTATTTTCGTCAGGTGCTAGGTTCTGTGGAGTACGTTTGTCACATAGGAGTTTACACAGATCTCTGATCATTTGTTTGACAAAAAGGGATACATTTGGGTTAGAGTTTAAAGGTGGGAAGGTCTGCGAGGGTTTCTTAAACCTGGGAATGGAATCAGTTGGGGGCTTATCTACATCAGTAAGTAGGGCCTCTAAATCAATTGAGTCAATAAGATCAATATAGTGACTTTCCCGATAGAGGATAGTCAAGTCTCGAAGGGCTTTAAATTCCCGCATAGTGTATCCCGACCAATCGGTCGTATCAATTTCAGTATTGGTTTTAGAGTGTATAGATTTCAAGAGTAGTTTTCTAGCAAATAGGTGTACGTCAGTAATGACTTCAAACAAGTCAAAGTTCTCCTCTGGGCAAAAGGTTAGTCCACGACCAAGCACCTGAGTTTCAGCCTTTGTAAGTAAGTGAGAAGAAAGATTGACCACACTTAACTGGGTTGGGGTAGTCGTACTACAAATGGGTCTAAGCCCTCCCTGCTCCTGGTCGGTAGAGGGGAGCCAGGACCCCGGGGGGGGGGGTTAAAGGTTTTTGGGCAATGGGTTTTTGAGAGGTATTTGGAGTACTGTTGGTACTAACTATCCTTTCAGGTGGGAGGTCTGAGTCATTCCCACCCGACATTTGTGGACCCTCAAGGTCAACTATGCAGTACCCTGTTCCGCAAAAGTACAGCGGGAAACACGGTCCTACACGCGAATAGTTTTCACCCAATCTCGCTTAAAAACTCAATTCCTTATGGACAGTATCTGCGCCTCCGTCGCAACTGTTCCAACAACACTCTTTATCTTGAAGAAGCTGAAAGACTCCGAGGTAGACTTTCTGCAAGAGGCTACAGCTACTCCTGTCTACGTAAAGCTTTCAACAAAGCCAATACAAATTCTAGACAAGCACTACTATACTCCAAAAAATCCTCTTTAAATTCCAACCCCCAGACCACCAGGATAATTCTAGGTTTTTCACGACAATACAAGGAGATTAGACAGATCCTTCAAAACAATTGGAGCATCTTAACAGATGACCCACGGCTGAACAACTTTTTACTTGAGTACCCATCCATTACCTATAAAAGGGCCACATCGATCAAAGATCGACTGGTCAAGAGTGAATACACCAATGCCCCCTTGAGAGGAGCGCATTGTACAATGTTTGGTACTTTCCCCTGTGGACACTGCTCCTACTGCCCACTTATGAGGAGAGAGAAGACCTTCCCATTACCCAATGGTAACACACTGAAACCACTACACTTTACCAACTGTCAAACCAAAGGTGTGGTATATTATATGGAATGTGAATGCGGGGCCTACTACGTGGGAAAGACCAAGCAAGAATTCTGGCGGAGAATTTCCAAACATGTATATAGCATGGAAATTGGAAATCTCCACCTCCCAATTGGAAGACATGCAGCACTACAACATCACTACACTGTACCCAGAGTATCCTTCGCCGCCCTCTATCGGATTCATATCCCTAATAGAGGCGGCGATTGGAACAAAATTCTCCTACAGCACGAGCAAAGATGGATCTTTAAGACACGGGCTACTATGCATCCCGGTTTAAACGAATCCTGTTCCTTTGCTCCATTCCTTAAAGGCTTCGTCTCAGGAAAAACACAATAGTACATATACTAACTGTAAAGTCTTTCCCCTTTTATGCCCCCCATTATCTAATCCATGACACATTTGCCTCCACACTGAATAGAAATAATTTACTAATTTACTTTTTCTATTGTTGTTTGTGGATGGATGGGCACTTCCCCCCCTTTTTTTCTAATAAGACGCAGATACGTTTTTCTCAATTTGATCCATGCTCATTGGAATCATAGGTATCTATCACTGTTCAAGTATTTATACATGCCTTTTTAGATCAATACTCTGTTGTTGTTATGTGATGCTATAATTATTATTTTTCTTGACATAAACTAATTCATCACGATTGGTGAATATGACTACAATTGTCATAGCTGGATACAAGGAGTTAATCTGCTGCGATATGATTTTACCAAACATTTATTAACTTATGCCATATATATTTTTGTTATGTCTCCTTTTTCCAGTGGAGCCCTTGATGCGTTGTGGTATGTGGGTTCCTCGGGCTGCCATCTCCCCCTTCCACCCCCTGGCCGCCTTCTCCTTGTTCCTGTCCTTGAGTTCTCCCCCCTTCACTTCCCAGCAGGGCGGGAGATACACGCGTCCTTGGCGCAATGTGTGTAGTATCCACAGGGCGGCGCTGCTGCCCGAGTGGATGCGAATCCCTCCCTGCTGGCGGCGTGAGCGTTCGCTTCCGAGACGCCGTGACGTCGCTGCGTGAGCGCCGCCCGGCGCCCACAGCGACGTTGCACGTTGCGACGCGTCACGCTGAAGCGACGGCAGTGTCGTCTCCGTCCGAACTTCGCCCACGCCGGAAGAACCACCGCGACAATTATGGGGCACCGGCAGGCCACCTGGTGAGACAGGGGAGACATACCCCGTCCCCTCCCACTACACGTGGGACTAGCTGGACCAATCCTGGGACCGCGAGCGGCATTTATTTCCGCATCCGATCGCAGGAACTCAGAGAAGCATGCGGCATCTCCATGAGTGACAGTGTCCAGTGAGCTGGTAAGCTACTTTATTTACAATACCTACCCTCTTTCAGTTAATTAGTACCTCTACCCCTCTCTTTTTTATTCAAATAGTCTCATTACCAACACTCTTTCTATACACAGATAACTTCGACATCTTTGTAAAGGTGTAAATATTGGAGGTAACCCTTGTTTGTCTTACCCAGTCCTTTCACATCATAACTTCCCTCCACACTTCCAATTGTCATCCACTCTGGATTTCAGTCACCCCTCACTTCCCTCCCACTTTTGCCCCCCCCCCCCCTTTTTTTCTTCCTTCCTTTTGTCTTTTCCTCACTTGCTATTCGCCATCCCATTCCCCCAGTTTCTTTTCACATTGTTGCTCACTGTCACCACGTTTTTTTACCACTGTCTGCATTCCCCACACACTCCTTATTCCCATCTCTTTCTTCTCTTTATTTGTCTTCTTCTTTTCTTTCCCCCCCTCATCCCTTCTCCTATTCCCCCATTTTCAGCTGACCCCCGTTTTGTCATTTCTTATCTATCATCTTCTCATTCACACTTCACCTCAGCCTCATCCTTCCCCGTTCCTCATTTCCCAGCCCTTCCTCTATTCTATCACCCCTTGTTTTTTCTTCAATAAATCCCCCCCCCCTCCTCCCCCCTCACTATTTTTCACTGTTTTGCACCTCCTCACCTCCTTTTTGTTTAATTCATTTTCCATTCCCAGCCTACACTTATATTCACTCAATGCTCTATCCTTTATTCTCCCCTTGTTCTTCGTTTTCTGTTCCAATCCCCTCTCCCCATTCGCACGCACTCTTTCTACCCCCCTCTCCCATTCCTTTATTATCACTCCCTTTTCCTACCTTTTCTTTTTCACTACTCCCCCTTTCACACAACAATCACGGTTCTCCCCCATATTCTTTCTCCAAACCCCTCCTCCACACATAATTTTCTAGCCTCCCTCTCCTTTCTTACTCGTCCATTTCCCTTCCCCCACACCACTCACATTCTTCCCCTTTCACATATCTATCACCTTCACTTATTCCTTTTCCCTATCATCCTTCCCCTCCCCCCCCTTTCTTTTGGTCCCCTCATCTTCCTCTTTCCTTCTTTTTCCCAGCCCATTCCCCTTTCCCGTTTCAACAATTATTTTCTTTTCCCCCCCACCCCCCTTCACTTCTCCCATCCCCCCTCCCAAACCCACCCACCCCTGTTTGCCTCCACCTCACCCTCATCCCCTGGACCCCCACTGTTTTACCCTTTGAAGATTTCTACTAAATTATACTCATGAATTGGCCACCTTTGATACTAATTACTCTAATTACTTTCAGGATTTTTCTTTCCTACCTTCTTAATCCTACTCTTCCCCACCCCTCGGGTCTGCCCGGGTGCTATCATTTTTGTCTGGTGCTTCTCCGTAAGTGGCTGAGGGCCACTCTTGGATGGTCACCTTGAGGACCAGGCGACACTGGGGGACTGACCGGGAGCACTGTCAGCTTTGGACCTCTGCATCCCACTGTCGCATCGGACCCCAACCTGGATGTCCCATAACTCCATTTCCTGGGTAAATATATGCTGTTGTTGATGGAAAAAATGTCTCTTTTGATTACTGTGGGAGGGAGAAGGAAAGCCTTTCTTCCTTAAACCAACTACACTTATGTTGTTCTCTGTGCCCTTATTTTCCCTGTGGATTTGGGAGTCTCTGTACCCCCTCCCCCCTTACATAAGGGGACAGACTCCAGGGAGGACACAGATAAAAATAAATATTTTTTGTATACACCTATTTATACAATCAAATCTCTTTCAGCCACAACCCTCTGAAGAAGACCGAATGGTCGAAACGCGTTAGGTTTATACACCTGCCTGCCACTATTCAGGCTATGTATTTTATTGTTTACCTGGAAATGTTATGGTTATTTTAATTTTTGTTACTCTGCCGCAACTCATTCCTTGTATACCCCAAATTTTATGTCATTCAATTACTTTTGTAATAAAACGTTTTTACCATAGACGTTGCATTGCTACTTTACTTCACACCAGCTGTTTCAAAGCCCCATTGGGACCATTTTTCTATTTATCATATCGGGGTGTGCAGCTAATTCTCTCCACCTATTAGGTTTGTCCCTTTTTTCAAATTCTTTTTTAGGACTAGAATTATTGCTCTCGCTCTAACGATCGCGGCGATACCTCATTTGTGCGGATTGAACACCGTTTTCATATGCGGGCGATACTCGCATATGCGTTCGCTTCTGCGCGATAGCTCGTCGGGACAGGGCGTTTTAAAAACATTTTTTGTTTGTTTTTTTATTTGTTTTAATTTATTTTTACACTGAAAAAAAAAATGTATCACTTTTTTTTCTATTACAAGGAATGTAAACATCCCTTGTAATAGAAAAAAGCATGACAGGTCCTCTTAAATATGAGATCTGGGGTCAAAAAGACCTCAGATCTCATATTTAGACTTAAATGCAAAAGAAAGAAAAAAAAGAAAAAAAGTAAATAAAAAATATGTCTCTTTAAGACGCTGTGCGGGACTGACGTTTTGACGTCACTTCCGCCCAGCAGAGGTATGGGGGCGGCTGAGGGACATTTTTCCCTCAGTCGCATCCCCGGACAGACGACGAGCAGACCCGATCGCCTCCGCCGCTACCGACGGCAACGGTAAGCGGCGGAGGGCGCGGGAGAGTGGCGGGAGTGGGGGGCACCCTCTCCCGCCACCGATAACGGCGATCTCACAGCGAATCTGCCGCGGAGACCACCATTATCGTGTACAGATCCGCCCCATGAAGAGATGGATATCTCGGATGTGGCAGCAGCTGCTGCCGTTACCGAGATATCCATCTTTAAAAAAATTACGTATTTTGACGATGGGGCGGATCTGAAGTGGTTAAAGTGGTTGTAAACGCTTTTTTAAATTTTTACCTACAAGTAAGCCTATAATAAGGCTTACAAAACCACATATAAAACAATATGAAGCAGCGCTCCTTAATTGGAATATCACTTGCTATGATATGAAAAGTCCAAAGTTCATATGAATAAATGATGGAAAAAAGAAGTTAATCCCAAGATGATCCGTGAAAAGGAAAGAGGAGATGTATCTCTCAAACACCATAAGATTCTTTTTGACCACCACCACCACGTGCAATAGCTGAATGAAACTCTTACCAGACAGCGCTGGATATAAAGCGTTGTATTGTAACACACAGCCTGAGAGAAAAATCCAAATTCTCTCCTCTTATGGATATCAACTCACATGTGAGGAAACAAAAAAAGCAGATGGTGGCACATAGCGTAATTCCGTAGGGTTTATTGTAAAAATCACATAAAATGTAAGAAATACACTTACAATTTCAGTAAAATCATTCGGCATATATCACATACATTGTGATCGTTCATCACCGCAGCTGGTCTTTGGCGGAGGTGTTCAAAACAGCGATCGCCGTCTGACTCAGTTGGTTAGGTCCCGCTGTGTTCTCACACGCCAACGCCTAGTAGCGCGATGACGTCACTTAGATTGACAGTTGTCTCAACCAACCCAGACGCGTTTCGTCATAGGAATGACTTCATCTGTGGCCCACAGATGAAGTCATTCCTATGACGAAACGCGTCTGGGTTGGTTGAGACAACTGTCAATCTAAGTGACGTCATCACGCTACTAGGCGTTGGCGTGTGAGAACACAGCGGGACCTAACCAACTGAGTCAGACGGCGATCGCTGTTTTGAACACCTCCGCCAAAGACCAGCTGCGGTGATGAACGATCACAATGTATGTGATATATGCCGAATGATTTTACTGAAATTGTAAGTGTATTTCTTACATTTTATGTGATTTTTACAATAAACCCTACGGAATTACGCTATGTGCCACCATCTGCTTTTTTTGTTTCCTCACATGTGAGTTGATATCCATAAGAGGAGAGAATTTGGATTTTTCTCTCAGGCTGTGTGTTACAATACAACGCTTTATATCCAGCGCTGTCTGGTAAGAGTTTCATTCAGCTATTGCACGTGGTGGTGGTGGTCAAAAAGAATCTTATGGTGTTTGAGAGATACATCTCCTCTTTCCTTTTCACGGATCATCTTGGGATTAACTTCTTTTTTCCATCATTTATTCATATGAACTTTGGACTTTTCATATCATAGCAAGTGATATTCCAATTAAGGAGCGCTGCTTCATATTGTTTTATATGTGGTTTTGTTAGTGTTTATTACCTGCCTTAGGACAGGTTATAGTAGCAGCTCCAGCAGTTATTTGCTTGACAAGTGAGGGAGGTGTATTGTAGATCTACACACTCTCACTTTGTGGGTTTATTATCGTGCTTTAAACTTATAGTTTTATTTATTATAAGTATTCTCTGTCTTCCTGAAGCGCTGGGTTTTTGGGAAGGGCCACCGTGATTTATTTTGACTATAATAAGGCTTACCTGTAGGTAAGGAGAATATCTCCTAAACCTGTACGATTTAGGAGATATTCCCCTCGCAATGCGCCGCTGATTGCAGCGGCGCATGCGCAGGGGGGATTCTCGGCTAAAGGTCAGCCAGCCACCGGACCTTGCCGAATTGAAAACTCCTGCGTGCATGCACGGGAGTGACGACATCGCCGCTCCAGCCAATCACAGCACAGGCAAGAGGACATCTCGCTCGGCGTGGACCAGGTAAGTTCCTCTCACCTCGTTCCGAGGTAAGTATTTCATAATGAGCTAATATGCGGGTTTACAACCACTTTCATTTTGTTTATCCCAGACAAAAACATCTGTGTGGATGAGTCGCTTGTTCACTTCACTGGCAGGCTGGGCATCAAGCAGTTCATCCCCAATAAAAGGGTCATATATAGGGTGAAACTGTACAAGCTGTGTGACAGAGCCATGGGTAAACACAGATGCCTTCCGCCTGCATTAAGGAAAGGACACCCAGCTGCATTCCCCGACTGCTCAGACTATATTGGAACAAGTGAAAAAGTAATTTGGGACTTTGTAATTCCACTCTTTGTAAAGGGTTATCATCTATACATTGATAACTATAATAATACCAGCCTGCCCCTTTTCCGCAATCTTTACCAAAAGTAAACACTAGCATATGGCACAGTAAGAGCTAATAGAAAGGGCTTCCCACAAAGACTGGTAAATACGAAACTAAAAAAAGGGGAGTGTAATAGCACTGGTGAACGGAGTGAACCACAAATGCGGTTAGCAAGGATTTCAATGCACTTCTTTATGTGAGAACTCAGAATTGGGCCCCAGGCGTCACTCCACACAAACAAGAGTTTGGGGGATCTCTACATCATCTCTCTCTCCCATAAAGAAAGGCATTGAGCTACTAAGAATGGACGCATTACAACATGCGTCCAGAGCTTAGTGTTTAAAATTATATAATATAGTTCAAGATCAAGATTCCAATACAACTCTATATGCAAGTGATTATCAGTACGGGACCCCAGGCGTCACTCATAAAAAGGAGTTTGGGGGTTCTCTACATCATATCACTTTGAGCATGCAGGGATGTATTAGGCCACTAAGGGAGTTGGTATAAAATAGCATCAAAACTCAGCATTGAAAAGTTAGAGCGAACATGTTCAATAATTTGGGACAAGGCCTATAAGCGATTTGTACTTATGTCAAGCTCGTAGTAAATAGTTGTAGTGACAATTAGTAGTTGCGTATGAGAGGCAATATACTGTAGCTTAGGTAGTAGTAGCATATAAGAGGCAATATAGCTTAGGTCATTATAGTTGCATACAAGAGGTAAATATTGCACAGTTAAAAATAGTTGCACATGAGAGCTCAGGTAATTTGAAGGTAGAAGGCCCTTTAATGTATTCCTTAACACACCGTCCTTAGCACAACAGTATATCCCAAATAGTATGTTGATATCCATAAGGCATAATAAGTAAGAGCAATTGTATTAGATGGAACATAAGCTGCAAATCTTCCTATAGCACTACAAGTGATACAATAGCTACTTATACGTTTGCAGGCTTCAGTGTAGAAAACAGGGATTCCGTGGTGAAGGGTGTTCAGTAGGAAGGCCTCAAAGGATGTTTCCAGCAATGACTCTGTGTTGCAATAGGTGCAACAGCACCAAAGTAGTAGTTGTAGTCTGGAGCGGTGTATCAGCATGGGGAACGCTGGCACCAATAGGAGTAGCGTGGCCGAGCTATGGCTGACAATAATAGAACAACGTTCCTTTGTAAAATCAATGCCTTTATAGGCAGGTAACAGGCGCTAGATAGGTGATGTGCATAGCACTGATTCCAAAGGACCGCCGATTCACGGCGCACTTCCGCGTTCCAAGCTGGAACGCACCTTGGCGCCGGGCGATGACGTCATCGAGCGAGCGACGTATGCGTTCCAGCATGGAACACATTATGGCGCTGAAAGCGCCTGCTATACAGAAAAACAGGCAGCACGACAGCACCTGTTACAGTACCCCCTCTTAAGAGATACCCTCCTGGGGATCTCAAGTGGAGGCCTATCAAGGCAAGGGGTTTTCAGCAGTAACATTTTTTTATATATAATTTCTGTAAAAAAAATTGCAAACCCCAAAGAAAGTTTATATCGCCGCTTGGTAAAAAAAAAACAAGGGGCAAGGAAAGGAATAATGGACACAATTTTCTGGAGCTTGGCGTAGAGGGAACAGGCCCTGAGTCTTGCAAGTAGTCATCCGACATATTTCCGATGTTGCAAACTGAGCACATTTTTATGTCTCCTAGAGACACCACTACGCACATTATTCAGAAGGCTTTGAACGAGTGCTAGAGCATTGCACGGTCCCAATGTAAATTTTTTCCTCAAAAGGGGACAGGCTCAGTTCTTGAGGTGTAGGGACAGGTGCTGTGGAACTTGATGAAGATTCAGATCGTCTCTCTCTTAACCTACGATCTATTGTGATAGCACGTTGTATGGTATAATTGAGAGATTGGGGAGATCTGCTCTATCCAACTCATCCTTGAGTGGTTCGGAAAGGTCGAGACAAAAATGAGAGTAATATCATTCCACTCAGTCTCAGGCGGCGTACACACGATCGGATATATCCGATGAAAACGGTCCGCGGACCATTTCCATCGGATATGTCCGATCGGGAGTTTGATCCGATGGCGTGTACACAACATCGGATCAAATTCCCCGCCGCCGGACGGCGCGGTGACGTTGTGGTGAAGCGGCGGTGACGTTGACGCCGCCGCGTCAACGCCACGTCACCGCACCAGGAAGTAAAACACTTCCGCGCATGCGCCGAATCCATTCGGCAGCGGCGCGGCGGCGGTGGGGGCCGACATGTCTGCTGGTAAGTGTACTAACCAGCAGACATGTCGGGCGGACAGATTCCCACCGGATAGATTTCAAAGCATGCTTTGAAATCTGTCGGGTGGAGAAATCTGTCCGCTAGCCCATACACACGAGCGGAGATGTCTGCTGAAACGGTCCATCGGACCGTTTTCAGCGGACATATCCCCTCGTGTGTACGCGGCCTCAATGGCCCACCTCGGAAATTGTGCTATGAAGTTCTCAACAGGTCCTGTACCTTGTTTGAGATTCCTAATAGCATTTTCCGCAGTGAGTTGCTTGTTAAAGTCATCATAAAGCAAGGACATAGCTGCGAAAAATTGTGGACATGAATTTAGGATTGGATCCCCTTTTTCTAGGTAGGTATTTGCCCAAGCACGTGGTTCACCGCGTAAATAGGATATGAGGGTAAGCCCCTAATCCGGTCATTGGGGAAGGTGCGAGGGCATAGTTTACATGCATCAATGAATTCCCTGTAGGTCTTTCGATCACCAGTAAAAGGTGCAGGTGGATTGACCCTAGGTTCAGGGGGAAAAGAAGGCACATTGGGATTTTGCGCAACAAAATCCTGCAGTGTGGTTCTCCAACTGCAGAGTTTGTACAGTCTGAGCAAGTGCGTCTACCTTTTGAGAAAGGGCGACCACATGGTTCGCAAGCTCCGCTGGGTTCATTTTTAAGGTTCTATTATTCTGCAACAGCACTGGTGAACGGAGTGAACCACAACTGCGGTTAGCATGGATTTCAATGCACTTCTTTATGTGAGAACTCAGTATTGGGCCCCAGGCGTCACTCCACACAAACAGGAGTTTGGGGGATGTCTACATCATCTCTCTCTCACATAAAGAAAGACATTGAGCTACTAAGAATGGAAGCATTACAACATGCGACCAGAGCTTAGTGTTTAAAATTATATAATTATACAGTACAGACCAAAAGTTTGGACACACCTTCTCATTCCAAGAGTTTTCTTTATTTTCATGACTATGAAAATTGTAGAGTCACACTGAAGGCGTCAAAACTATGAATTAACACATGTGGAATTATATACATAACAAAAAAGTGTGAAACAACTGAAAATATATGTCATATTCTAGGTTCTTCAAAGTAGCCACCTTTTGCAGCAGACACATCTCTAGAACAACTGTTAAGAGGAGACTGTGTGAATTAGTCCTTCATGGTAGAATATCTGCTAGGAAACCACTGCTAAAGAAAGGCAACAAGCAGAAGAGACTTGTTTGGGCTAAAGAACACAAGGAATGGACATTAGACCAGTGGAAATCTGTGCTTTGGTCTGATGAGTCCAAACTTGAGATCTTTGGTTCTAACCACCGTGTCTTTATGCGACGCAGAAAAGGTGAACGGATGGACTCTACATGCCTGGTTACCACCGTGAAGCATGGAGGAGGTGTGGTGGTGTGGGGGTGCTTTACTGGTGACACTGTTGGGGATTTATTCAAAATTGAAGGCATACTGAACCAGCATGGCTATCACAGCATCTTGCAGCGACATGCTATTCGATCCGGTTTGCGATTAGTTGGACCATCATTTATTTTTCAACAGGACAATGACCCCAAACACACCTCCAGGCTGTGTAAGGGCTATTTGACCAAGAAGGAGAGTGATGGGGTGCTGCGCCAGATGACCTGGCCTCCACATTCACCGGACCTGAACCCAATCGAGATGGTTTGGGGCGAGCTGGACCGCAGAATGAAGGCAAAAGGGCCAACAAGTGCTAAGCATCTCTGGGAACTCCTTTAAGACTGTTGGAAGACCATTTCAGGTCACTACCTCTTGAAGCTCATCAAGAGAATGCCAAGAGTGTGCAAAGCAGTAATCAAAGCAAAAGGTGGCTACTTTGAAGAACCTAGAATATGACATATTTTCAGTTGTTTCACACTTTTTTGTTAGGTATATAATTCCACATGTGTTAATTCATAGTTTTGATGCCTTCAGTGTGAATCTACAATTTTCATAGTCATATAAATAAAGAAAACTCTTGGAATGAGAATGAGAAGGTGTGTCCAAACTTTTGTTCTTTTCATGTAAATGAAAGATCAAAATTCCCTTAGTGGCCTAATACATCCCTGTTTGCTCAAAGTGATATGATGTAGAGAACCCCCAAACTCCTGTTTGTGAGGAGTGACGCATGGGGTCCCGTACTAATAATCACTTGCATATAGTGTATTGGAATCTTGATCTTTGAACTATATTATATCATTTTAAACGCTAAGCTCTGGTCGCATGTTGTAATGCGTCCATTCCTGCCCACTGCTAGGACCAATACTTAGGCTGTGATGATCATGTCCCTGCATGCTGCCAGGACACTTCCTTTGGCTCTTGCTCTGTTGCTGACCATATCTCTGCCTGCTTCCTGGACCAGTGCTTTGGCTGTGCTGACAATATCTCTGCCTTATGCCTGTACTGACCCTGGACTGTTTATAGACAGTATTCTTGTCTGCTGCCCGGATGATTCCTTTCACTGTAGTTAACCCTGCTGCCTGGATCAATGCTCTCCTCTGTGGACAACTGCACTACTAAAAACACAGGTAACCTTATGTTTACCCTTTGCTCAGCAGAATGTGTTTGTGGGGTTTAATTACTGGTATGTCCATGCTGTGTGTTAGAAATATCTTATAAATTGACAACTGAAGAAAACATTATTTTTTTCCATTTTCTTTAAAAAAAATCATGAAACATCTGGAAAAAAAATTACATTGTCAAAAGACCCAATCTGCCTCACAGAAAATACTTTCGGGTGTTTCCAAAATGTGGTCATTTTGTGGGTAATTCTATTGTCCTGGTGCTCCAGGTCCTTGTGATAGGTAGTCAGGAAATTAGATGTGTATGCCTGAAGGTGTTACTTGGATGTTGGGCCTCTGTATGTGGCCAAGCTGTGGAAAAGTCCCACACATGTGGTATCACCATACTGTAGTACAATTTATTTAAGGGGGTGTACATGCTGTGTGTTAGAAATGTCTTTTAAATTAACAACTATATATATATATATATATATGTGTGTGTGTGTGTGTGTGTGTGTATATAGATTATTTATTATGTTTTCATTTTCTTTCCACATTTTTCAAACACTAAAAATTCAAGAGTTCAAAAGACTCATTATGCCTCACAGAAAATACATTGGGGTCCAATGGGGCCTATGTGAACGAAATACTTTAAAATTGAAGGAGGTTGTATACCTGCACAAGAAATAATCAAAATAAATAAATAAAAAAAATCTGTAAGGCAAAAGCATAAGGCCTCGTACACACGAGGGGATATGTCCGCTGAAAACGGTCCGATGGACCGTTTCAGCAGACATCTCCGCTCGTGTGTATGGGCTAGCGGACAGATTTCTCCACCCGACAGATTTCAAAGCATGCTTTGAAATCTATCCGGTGGGAATCTGTCCGCCCGACATGTCTGCTGGTTAGTACACTTACCAGCAGACATGTCGTCCCCCACCGCCGCCGCGCCGCCGCCGAATGGATTCGGCGCATGCGCGGAAGTGTTTAACTTCCTGGTGCGGTGACGTGGCGGTGACGTGGCGGCGTCAACGTCACCGCCGCGTCACCGCCACGTCACCGCGCCGTCCGGCGGCGGGGAATTTGATCCGATGGTGTGTACACGCCATCGGATCAAACTCCCGATCGGACATATCCGATGGAAATGGTCCGCGGACCGTTTTCATCGGATATGTCCGATCGTGTGTACGAGGCCTAATGAACTAGTATGCAAGGCATACTAGCTCATTATGAAATACCTTTGATCGAGGAGTCAGCATGTGCGCAAGAGTGTGTAAACAATTCCGACGCACAAAATTCCATGCATGCTCTGAATCACGTACGAGATGGAAGTGCTCGGTCTGGTAAAACTAGCATTCGTAATGGATATAGCACATTCTGCAAATGTTTTAATCTTTTAATGCAGCACATTCTCTTCTTCTTTATAATGCTAGAATAATGAAGTTGTTTGGCTGCTGATATTTACACAGAGTTCTAACAAACTGATTTCTTTATTATTTCTCGTGATCTCCTGAATAATCTTTTTATTTTTTAAGCCAGATCTCCATAATAATATTTAGAATTAATTTTTATAGTGATCTTTTTTCTTTTTCTTTTTTTAATCAAGATCTCCTGTTATTTTGTTTTGTTTTTAAAAATTCTAGTGATCTCCAAAATAATGTTTTTTTTTTCATTTTGTGTTTCAAGTTACCACAACACTATTATTATCTTATATTTTTTAACCTCAAGGAGGTTGGTTAGTGTTGGTGTCCCTTGTTAATTTGACATTGTATTTTTGAAATGTACCTGCCTACTCACAAACAAACTGTCCCTTTTGAAGTAATACACATAGGCAAGTATTTGTGCAAAAAAATAGACATTTATTAGGGGTCATAACAAAATAAAGAGGAAGGCAACTCTGGTTAAACTAGTGAAATTGGCAAAGCCTTTGTACCCCAAAGCACACATCAACAATTTGACAGGCAAAATTGGTAGCCTGAGGAGTCCATATAATAGGGAGCACAATCTGGTCTAGGACTCAGAGAGAGACGGAACAGCAGCAGATGACATATAAGCACGAATCGTTTCTCACCAAGCGTCTACTAACACAAGATTAGCAGAAGGAGCCCAAAGGGTGGCACACTTGGTATTGAACTTCCCTTTTATAGTGCCATCGTATGTGTTGTAAGTGACCACGTTCTGGCGATCAAAATTTCCAACAACATTTGTGCGACCGTGTGTATGCAAGACAAATTTGAGCCAACATCCGTCGGAAAAAAATCCATGTTTTTTGTTGTCGGAATGTCTGATCGTGTGTACGCGGCATAAGGTTGCAAAGACTTTGAAGGGAAATTGGGGCAGCAGGATGTTTTCAGTTTCGTCATAGGACATACAAAATTATTTTTGAAAACAAGAAGTTTTATTGTATACAAAACATTTTTTTCATATATATTAATCACACAATACAAAAAGGCCCTTAAAAATTTCCAAATATACAGAAATATTCTTCTTGACGGTTGCTACACCCCCAATAATAGGGCAATTATCAATGTTATTGAGCCACTCTGGGGAGATCTCAAACATGTAGTTCATGCAAGAACTGGAGGCTTTTTGCCAAGAGGAATGGTCAGCTTTACCATCTGAGAAGATAAAGAGCCTCATCCACAAATACCACAAAAGACTTCAGGCTGTCATTGATGTTAAAGGGGGCAATACAAAATATTAAGAACTGGGGTATGTAAACCTTTGATTGGGGTTATTTGTCTAGTTTCTGTTGTCATTATGATTTAAAAAGAGTAAACACAGTTAATTGATAATAAATGGCTTCAGCCAAACACTAACCATGAGTGAAAGAAAAGTTTTTGTGGTATCATATTCTCTGAAAAATGGTCAATAAATCATAAATTCTGCCAGGGTATGTAAACTTATGAGCACAACTGTACATACACATACTAGGGCCAGTTTAGACAGGAGCCAATAAACCTACCAGGCATGTCTTTGTTGAGTGAAAGGAAATTGGATTACCCAGAGGAAACTCGTGCAAGCACTGAAGGAACATATAGATTCACATGTTAACTGATGGAATTGTAATAATCCCAGTTGCCTGTCCACGTTACCAGTGAGTAAAATATTAAATAGTTGCTTACTACCAACTGCAGAATGCTTGTATGAATGGGCACTATTAAAAATAAAAGTACCTATATAATCTTTTGTTAGTCTATATACTTCAATAAATATTTCATGGTTACTTGTAAGTACTCATCATCCTCCTTCCTCCCCCATCACTCTCTGCAAATCAGCTGATATCGAACTGACAACTGGAGTGTCTGACTTCTAAAATAAGGAAAAAGAAGGTGAGTGGGAGTGTGTGACAAAAAAACTTCTATCTGCTGGCTGTCTAGATGTTTCAAGCCTTGAGCGTAGGGGCTGAAGATTTTCAGTCAATTACTTAGAGTTTTAAGTGGTGGGGCTGTGGCACAGAAAAACTTCAAGTGCAGAAAAATAATATTAAGGCTGCTTTGTGGCAAAGGAAACCTAAAAAAGAAAACCCAAAAGAGTGACCCTACTGAAAAAGAGAAAAATAAGAGAAAACAAAAAAAAGGAAAGAAACAAACAATACAAGATATAACAGCTGTTTACTTTTGATTCATTTATTTTGTATTTTCTTAATCCCAATCAGTGTAATACATTACATATAAAATGAATAGAGTAATGCTACAGTAAAAAAAACGTGAATCATGGGACAATATGAGAAAACACTACCACGTGTTATCCTTTATATTTGTTCATATATCATTAGGCTTAGTTTACACTTGTGCTTTGGGGGTGGTCAAAACATGCGATTGAACTGAGGTTTTACCACCTTCCAACTGTTCTCGATTCTCGATTAAGCTTCAAACAAACAGGGGTGTACACATGCCACGATGTGACAAATATTAGCCACCCGTTGCATTCATTGGGTGGTACTAAATGGGACCCATACAACCGCAGCTGGTGGAGGTAAGGAGGCAACATAGCACTCATCATCTGTCAAATGTCCATTGAAAAGCAGTTTTCCACAGATTGTTCTTCAGAGGGCAAAGCTTGTATAAACAAGCCCTTTGTGGCATTTTTGTTAATATAAGTTTTCTTGAAAGTGGTCCTTTAACTTCCACACCCACTTTTTGCTACTTCAACCTTACCCCCTCCCTACTTTTTTGGTAAACTATTTCTGCACGTCACAGATTCCTCCCTTGGCAAGAAAGAGGTTGCCCACAGCCTCCTGGGTTACGCATGTCATTTAGATATTCAACATTACAGCCTTTCTCAACCTTTTCCCCCCAGGAAGAACCCTTGAAATTAATTTTAGGTCTCAGGGACCCTACCTAAATCAATTCATCAGAGGAAAGTGGGAAGAATTCCCCTTAAATTGGTGGTCAATGGAAAGAATGCCCCCTTATAGTGGTGGTCACACATAATGCCACTCTTACCAACAGCTAGAAAGATCACTGGTGTCCTGCCACAGGTTCTTTAGATCTTGATAAAACAGACTGGATGCAAGTATTTATAAATGGTGTACATGAGAAAGGTGCAGCGCTTAAAGAAAGTGTCCTTCAAGGTAATGATTCCTTATGGAAGACTCAAAAAGACAAACAACATAAATTCAACACTTGATCGTGTAGAGAAGAGCTGCCACCAATACCTGAATAAATGACCTTTTACCCTCCTGCGTAGACCCTTATTATAGGGGTCTGATGAGCCTTGAGCAATATTTTATAGATGATATTTTCAAGCCCCAGGGAAAAGCAGCAGGAGGGGAGGGATGGGGAGGAGATTGTTTTCCAACACAGGCTTCAGAACTGACAGCCAGGGAGGGAGAGGGAGAGACTCAGAGCAGAGAGCAGACAGCTGGATGATGGAGGCACATAAACTGACCACGGTATTCTGAATCAGCAGCCATGATTACCGTGGCCAGCACACACAGAGAGACACAGGAACAGGCAGGATCAACCAGGTATTTTACATCATACAATAGGACAAATTACGCAGCACAAGCACTGTACTGGTTAGCATGCTTTAAAGGAAAACGCTAAGTTAAGCGTTGGGTATTAGAATAGGGGTTAGATGTTTAGGACCCATTATATGGCATAGATAAAGGTTCAGGTAGATAAACTGGATAGACATGCAAAGAGTACATACCTCTGTCAAGTTTTTATTGCTGTCCATGACCACATATCATTTCACTTCCTGGGAAAAAAAAGTTGAGCCATTGTCACCAGGGTAGCAGGACCCAGAAAGTAATAATAACCTAACATGGGTTCTAACTCTTCCCTAGGTGTTTAATTGTAGTCTTCGTCTCCAAGAGATTTTCCATTACAAGCAGTAAGCATAGGAAGTGAGGGGAAAATCTCCCCAGTGGGAACACAACACAAATAAAAAACTTGACAGAGGTTCGATTCCTTTCACACTCTATACAGAAAACACATTTTTGGCTGGAGTTGGGCTTTAATAAGGGGCGCTTAATGAAAGTGGATAGTTTTGACCTTGATATTTTAGGGAATGTACCAAGTTTTTAGTTATTCTTGGAGCAAAAACCCCACAATTAAAATTATAGCACTAGAGTCTACAATTTTGTGTATTGGTCACAGAACATTTCCTACAGAGAGTCAGACCTGTTTGTAAGGTGTATGGGGGATCTGTAAATTCAGGGACCTTGTTGGTGGATAACCCATTTTTTTTATGTGATACCAACTTTACTTTTGTGCTCACTCTTTTCTGCAAGTTCCCCCTGCTCCTCATTTTATAAAAACGACTTTATACATACCTTAAATCTGGCAGTCTTCAAACCAGTAATGGCATCATAGGTCCTTCCTCTTCTCCTCTGATGGCAGGACGGTGGGTGGGACTTAGTAGAGTATTGCGCACATAATGAGGTGTAAGTGCCTCTCTCTCCAAAAGTACAATAAGTCGAATCCGATGGGCAGGATGACTACGGGTAACATTTATCCCAGAAAAGGATCAGTGCTGGATTGCAGAGCAGTGAGTCTGTGAGAAACAGGGCCTGAGAGGGTGTGGATATTGTGGCAAAAGCTGCTTTTTATTTTTATTTTTACAACTGATCAGCAAGATATATTTATTTATAGCAAAAAGGCAGAGCTGTGTTTAATGGAATATCACAACATGTTGCAATATTATATATAGTTTGTCTACATTAATCATGTACTATGTGGCAACCCATCATAGAGGAGAAAATCCTCCATTTACAACATCCTAAAGTACTTATGGCAGTAAATGGGTTAATACATCTTGTGTCCCTCACTATCTGAAGAATTGCCATTTTTTCCAATATTTGTATGCGCAGCAAAAGCAGAATTTTAATGATTTTCCGTTTCAATAAAAATACAGACTGATGGCTGCTAGAGAATGACATGTAATAATAAGGGATTACTTAATGGGTTCCTTCACTGTTCAAGAGCAGTAAAAAATACACACTTTCACCCCTCAGTGGTTCCCTGCTTTCCGTAATAGGCCAAGTATTACATTACAACATTACATGATGGGATAAACAATTGATGAGCAGTTCAAGTACCAATATAATCATTTTTCTTTAATGCAGACATTTTAAAACGTTATAAATTTATTGCCAAAGTTATTTTTTGGTCTCCTATAATAAAGGCGGTTTACTACCCTTGACTTCAGAAGCAAATGTATTCAAAATCATGCAAAATAATGAGCTATTTTCTGAACCAGTTCGGCACAAATTAGGCCCACAAGTGGTTCAGGGGCTATTGGTCCATGGCACGTTTTCAATGCAGCTACTGTACTACTGAGCAGGGCTTTTTTTCTGGGGGAACTTGGTGGAACTCAGTTCCACCACCTTTGGCTCAGACCCTTTGGTGCCTGCTCACCACAATCACTTGTAAACACAGAAGTCTGGTTTCTGTGTTTACAAGTGCCAGCTCTTCACTCTGTGTGTAACCCCCCTGAACTCTGCACTCTGTATTAGTGCAATTCTGGTATTTAATGCCCCTTTAAGACCCTTCTACTGTTTGTGAAATCTGAACGGGGTCGTGGTTGAGTTCCTGCACCTATTTTCTGAGAAAAAAAGCTCTGCTACTGAGGAAGTGCTACGTTCACAACAACTATGATCCCTGTAACAAATGCTGCAGTAACTCCTAACTAACCAAAGGATATCTGTTGTTTAAAGCATTCACAAGACTCATTTGAGTCAATATTTCCCAGGATCTTTGCAATTGAATTGAATTGAATTGAACATTGCCAAATTGTCCCTTCCATCGTGGAAGGAGGAAAAAAGTTTAAATATCCAGTGGAAAACTGTCCACAAGAAATAGGAAGCCATAGGTTGAGTTGGCACCCATCCAAAATTGAAATATTATTTTTGCGTGAACTGATTATTTAACCCTGAAAATAAAAAGTTGAACATTTAGTAAATATAAAGAAAGCCACATATGCTATGGTTCAGCACATGTTCAGCAGCAACGTGACAGCATATGTCAACAGCTATGTGACAACTAATTTTATAAACAACTATTCAAGTGTTCAATGCATTTACTGTGTATTCTCTGACAATTATCTTCCTAGCAGGTGACTAATAAGCAATCCATTTAATTAAATCATCTTGTGATTAATTAAATCATTTGTAATTGAATAGAATGCTAAGCAAGGCATTCACTTTCTCTCATAAGTCAGGATATATGACAGCACTGTTACTCAAAAGGCACATTGCCCATTTCTGCTTCACATATTAGAACAAAGAATTACAGGTCTATTTAATACAACAGTGAAGTGCAAAGTGCTAAGTGCAAAGAGCAGCAAAGCATACCAGACCATCAGTCAGTGTGGCATCAATAAAATTAATTTAGATAGTTTGCTATAAGTTGCGGCATTTTTTCTTCAGCATTTTGCTTCTTTCACCGCGTATTGATCAAGCCTATAAGCCCCATATAAGAATACAAAACTTTATAAAAGCATGAATTATCGAACAACAAAAAAACATCCGATTTTATGCTGATATAATTGTAAAAGCTTTTCAATGTACATTGATATATTTTTTTATGTTTTGCTGTATTTATTGAATCAAAATCTATAACAATTATAAATGGTAATAGCAGCTACCGGGCAAAGTCCCAAAATCCAGAAGGTCATATTCTAGAAAATCATATGCAATGAAGCAATAGGTTTTAGTATATGGAAATGTAATATAACAATATAATAATACCACTACAGTTGTTTTTTTGTTTGTTTTTTTATTCTGTTTTTTTCTTTCTTTTTTTTTTTAACATAGGGTTCAATAATTTTACCAATTTATGACTCTGTTAAAATAAGTAAGGTGTTACCAGTCATCAATCAGATTCTTTTAATTTAACAGTTGGAATCTGAAAATGCTAACGATTTTTCATTCTTGCCAAATCAGATAGTTCTTACTTGAAAATCAACTGTAAAAAGGGTACGAGACATATTCAGGGGAAATAAAAAAAATAGTAAGGTCTCTTTTTAGGCAGTATGGCCCCTTTAATAAGTTTAATAGTTTTCCGCCTAATTCATGCAAGCATTGCACCGTTTTTAGTACCCACACATGCGCCATATTCAGTTAGTTTTTACCACCACCCCTTTTGGAACCTGTCATTTTGGCTGCACAAATTTCAAAAGAGTTAATGAACTGCCAGTTCACAGATAAGAAAACTGACAGTAATTGAGCCCCACTTGAATTTGTTGCAGGGGGAGAGAGGTGTTGTGTGTTTATTAATTGAATAATATCTGCAAAAACAAACACAGGAGGGCATCAAGGGGCCTCAAGGTGGTTAAGTAAGCCAAGATATGCACATTTAGACACACCTTTTTATACACATATATATTTGTATGAGAAATCGCATTGTGCAGTGTTGTATTACGCACATTGTCTTTGGGAACCTATACCCAACCTATGTGCTTGTTGAGGAGGGGGGCTGCTTTTAATGTGAAACAATTTAAGCTGTGGCTTTCGCATAGTTGGTTTAGCTTTGAGAAAGAGGACATGTCCCCCAAAACGCACCAGCCTTCCAACCATGTGGTGTATGGCCACATGACAATCGATGACCGGTGAAGTTGTTATGTGATACGCCTATTATTTATCTTGTTTGTGAGTATACAATAATTTTTGGGAATTTAATAATTTCCTAATCTGAGGAGGACATTGGAAGAAGCATTACGTGTTAGAACACCACTAGCATTACCTCTGTCTGAGCACTAGAGTGTTTATGAGATTTCAGTGTAACTTAATATGTTTGAATGTGTTTTATATTTACTACATTGGTTGCTAGAACAAAGACAACCCGTGCCATATTAAGTCACACTGAACTGACAGTGAGTGGGACCTGATGGGGAACTTTGAGACTAGTTCTCTATCAGGTTTGCCTTGCCTGTAATTGAGAGCGGATGGCAATGGGTGGGTCCATAGCTGCTCTCTAGCTTACTGCCATCCACTTTCAATCAAAGCCAAGATGGACCTGATGGGGAACTAGTCTCAGAGTTCCCCATGAGGCTCCGCTTATCCATTACCTTAAATTCGAACACTGTGCCTATTGAGTGGGCAGAGCCTGATGGGGGACTCTTAGACTAACTCTTCATCAGGTTCATCTTGCTTGTGATGCTTGTGAATGGCAGTGGCCACATTAAAAGCTGCTATTGAACAGAATAACGGCTATGGATCTGCTGTCATGCATATGCAATAAAGTCTGGCAGCTTACCTGTCTCCATGTGTTCATTAGAGGCCTGACACTGTTCTGGCTGCCTTTTTATCATCTCTCCTTCCTGTATGGCCCCACCCCAGGCCATCCCAGGAAGTCTATATTAACTGTTGCACTGCAGGTCTGCACTTTGCTTGTTAGCTGTTCCTGTCTGCCATGTGATATGTTAACCTTTCTGTGAACCGATTTTGGCAAGTCCCTGACTACTCTTGTTTGCCTGTGACCCTGACCTTTTGGCCTGTCCCCTGGTTACCCTTGTCTGCCTGTTGCCCCGACCTCTGCATACCCATCACTATCCCTTGTGTTCTCAGTGGCTGCTTCCCCTCTCTCCCTATGGAGCGTGACCTGGGGGACCCCAGGGGTCGCGACCTGAGTTCAGCTGCAGCGAAGACCATCCTCACCACTAGAGGCTCTGGTGAACACCTAATAGTAGAAAATAGGAAAAGGGATGGACAGCCGCACTCCAGGGAAACTTGAAAAAAAGTTGTCTTTATTAATAAAAAATAGGCATACAAAACAAACACAGCCACAGAAAAGGACAGCCGACGCGTTTCACACTATGTTAGTGCTTAGTCAGCCAGTGCATTGCCAGCACCTTTGTGTTCCAAGAGGTTCCTTAATTGCCTACAAGACCCACCTGGAGCGGTGACTCCCTTTCTCTGGTGAACACCTGCTGGACCTTAGACTCCGCGCCCTGGGGAATCTTGGGTTCACACTTCCTGTCCATCTGCAGCAATCGGCTATTAGGTTCACTACTTTGCGGTGCAATCCTATCTCCAATGGGGTGCATCTGTCACCTGGCCACAGGTGACCTGACAACTGCCCACTACCTTGCGCTGACAATGATAATTAATCACTTGAGACCCGAGCCTGTTTTTCAGATTCAGTGTTTACGAGACTAAAACAGATTTTTTGCTAGAAAATTACTTAAAACCCCCAAACATTATATATATTTTTTTTCTAACACCCTAGAGAATAAATTGGCAGTCATTGCATACTTTTTCTCACACTGTATTTGCGCAGCGGTCTTACAAGCGCACTTTTTTTGGAAAAAATTCACTTTCTTGAATTAAAAATAAGACAACAATAAATTTGGCCCAATTTTTTTATATATTGTGAAAGATAATGTTATGCCGAGTAAAATGATACCCAACATGTCACGTTTAAAAATTGCGCCCGCTCGTGGCATGGCGTCAAACTTTTACCCTTAAAAATCTCGATAGGCAACATTTAAAAAATTCTACAGGTTGCATTTTTTGAGATACAGAGGAGGTCTAGGGCTAGAATTATTGCTCTCGCTCTAACGATCGCGGTGATACCTCACTTGTGTGGTTTGAACACTGTTTTCATATGCGGGCTCTACTCGCATATGCGTTCGCTTCTGCGCGCGAGCTCGTCGGGACAGGGCGTTTTAAAAAAAATAATTTGTTTTCTTATTTATTTTAATTTAGTTTTTAATTTTTTACACTGAAATAAAAAAAAAAAATTGATCACTTTTATTCCCATTACAAGGAATGTAAACATCCCTTGTAATAGAAAAAAGCATGACAGGTCCTCTTAAATATGAGATCTGGGGTCAAAAAGACCTCAGATCTCATATTTAGACTTGAATGCAAAAAAAAAAAAAAAATTCAACTGTAATTTTTCAAATGACAGGAAAAAAAAATGTTTCTTTAAGACGCTGGGCGGGACTGACGTTTTGACGTCACTTCCGCCCAGCAGAGCTATGGGGACGGATGAGGGAAATTATGAGGAGCCTAATGGACCCGATCGCCTCCGCCGCTACCGACGGCTCCGGTAAGCGGTGGAGGGCGCGGGAGAGCGGCAGTAGGGGGGGCACCCTCTCCCGCCACCGATAACGGCGATCTCGCGGCGAATCCGCCGCGGAGACCGCCATTATCGTGTACAGATCCGCCCCATGAAGAGATGGATATCTCCGTTGTGGCAGCAGCTGCTGCCGTTACCGAGATATCCATCTTTAAAAAAAATGACGTATTTTGACTATGGGGCAGGTCTGAAGTGGTTAGAGCAGACCTAATGGAAAAACCAGGGTTGCCAAATTTCAGTAAATTTATGAACAGTTTGTAAAATCCATCATTTTTAATCTGTCCATGAATGTCCATAATGGACATTCGCGAACAGATGCAAATAGGATTTTACAAACTGTTCATAAATTTACTGTAAGTTGGCAAAGCTGTGGGGATATAGTCTTTCAGTTCCCCATCAGGCTCTGCCCACCTTTAGTTCAAAACACCTTGGCCATGCACCTGTCAGTGTGACAGTACATAGACCAGAGAGAAAAGGCAGAAATCAATGCACTAAGGGCCCATTCACACCTGAACGTTTTCAGCTCATAAAACGCTCAGAAAACGTTAGGAAAACGCTCATCAAAAAAGTTCCAATGGTGACCTTTTGACCTGTACAAAATCGTGGCAAAAATTGCGGTAAAATCTCACCACTTTCCGCCTGACAACGATACGCTCAGGTGGAAATGCAACCTAACAAAGGCGTGTCCAGTGTGGTCACTCCTTCCCAGGCCTTTTTTTCTGGGGGAACTTGGTGGAACTCAGTTCCACCATCTTTGGCTCAGACCCTTTGGTGCCCGCTCACCACAATCACTTGTGAACACAGAAGTCTGGTTTCTGTGTTTACAAGTGACTGCTTTGTAACCCCCTGAACTCTGCACATTGTATGTAATGCAATTCTGGTATTTAATGCCCCTTTAAGACCCTTCTACTGTTTGTGAAATCTGAACAGGTCGTGGTTGAGTTCCTGCACCTATTTTCTGAGAAAAAAAGCTCTGCTCCTTCCTCATTTTCATGTCCCCATCTCTGGAGTACCTGTCAATGGAGGAATCCCTCCATTAAAACTCGTTATGGATGAAAAAGGACCAAAAAAATTAATACAAAACAGCGTAAAATCATCTAATATTAAATAAACAAAAATCTGAATTGATGCTGATATCAGTGTAAAAACTGATCAGCGTTCCAGTGCATTTTTGGTGTGTTTTGGATGCATTCCTGTGCACCTCCCTTTATTTCTTCACCTTCAATAAGGTGTTCTAGTGCATTTTTGGTGCATTCAGGTTCCTTCTTCATGTGTTTTACCACATTCCAGTACAGTTCAGTGCAGTGGAGAAAAAATGCAGCATGTTCTACTTTTTATTCTGGAACTGGAAGGCACTGGAGCTGACCGCACTGGTGACAATTATGCCATTAAAAATTATATAATCTACTATCCATGCATTTTTAATGCAAAAAACAAACGCACTGGACTGCATGTATTGTTAACTGGCCCTCAATGTATGCTGATCACATGTTTTTGTTGTTCCTTTTTTATTGAAGCAAAGCTTATAATTAATATAGAATAATAAGGGTTGAAAGCTGCCAGTTAAGTCCCATAATGCAAAAGGGACATATTCTAGACAATCTTAAATTAAATTGACCAATAGGTTCTTAGTATAGGAAAGGTCGATATAAAGACAATCCTACCATTACTGCTTACTCTGGGTTCTGAAGACGATTGCTGCGTGCCTGGCTGCCTCTACACTAATCAGAAAAATAAACTGCGGCAATCAGCGCCCCTTTCAGAGTAAGCACTACATGTGAAAATTACAATAAAGTATATACTCCTGTATTTTTAAATAGGTAGAGTTGGGGACCTGATATCCTCTGGTCTTCAGGAATGTATCATTTCAGGCTCAGCAACAGGGATCTTGATGACACTGGGTTACACCCAAGACTAAGGCGGCGTACACACGACCAAGGTTCTCGCTAGAAACCAGCGAGAACCTCGCTGGGAGCTGAATTCCAGCGAGAACCTCGGCAGTGTGTACGCTCCTGGCTCACCCCGCCCGTCGGGAATCCCGTCGAGCGAATAGAGAGCAGGCTCTCTATTTGCTCGACGGCCCGCCTGGATGAATGGCTGGTTGCCATTCCCGACGGGCGGGTCGCCGATTTCGACGGCCGGCCGAGAGCCTCGACGGGCGGAACGATGTGTTCCGCCCGTCGAGGTTCTCGTACGTGTGTACGCCGCCTATGGGATTAATTTAGAAGCAGAGAATGTGCACTTAGCTAGGTAAATAAAGTGAAGATGCTTTTACTTTAATCATACATAAAGAACAGCCCTTAATTTAATTCCCCTACACAAATTTAGGTATTCAAAATGAAAAACTGTATCACTAGCTAAGTGAACATTGTTTAATTCTTTACTAAATAAACCTTAAGGGCCAGATTCAGAAAGAACTTACGCTGACGTATCTCTAGATGCGCAGCATAAGTGTGAATATGCACCGTCGTATCTATGTGCCGTGCCCAGAAAACCACATGCGCTAGAAAAAAAGCTTCTTTCGACCAACGCAACTTTTCAGCGCCGTCGTATCACAGACGCACATTTACGCGTGGCGCAAATGCGCGCACCCATAGATTAGTAGTCAAATATGCAAATGCGGGAGTTACGGCAATTCAGAAACGAACGTTTGTGCGGCGCTGGCTACGCGTGGTGCGCGTAAGCTATGTATCCGGCCTAAAGTTACCCCTCATAACGCGCATAAACGTCTTTGGCCTGGGTGATTTGGAGGTGTATTGCATCTTCAGATTCAGCCCTGATGCCATCCTTGAAATAGCCACAACCCTGCATGATGACATCACCAGCCAGACCCACCGTGTACAAGCAGTGCAGCCACTGGTCAAGGTACTGGCAACACTCCATTTCCTTGCCAGTGGATCTTTTCAGCGTACAAGTGGAGTGTGGCTGGAATGTCACAATCCTCCATGAGCAGATGTGTGCACCAGGTTGTCCCCGCAATCCTAACACACATGTCCCACCACATCAGACCCACCCAGGAGCACCTGCGGCAGAAGGCAATGCTGGATTTCTACAGACTTGCAGGATTCCCACGCACCATCGGGGGCCATTGATTGCACACATGTGGCACTACAGCCCCCCCCCCCGTGCCACAGAGCACATGTACCGCAATCGGAAGCATTGGCATTCCATCAACGTACAGGTAATAGCTGATGCCAAATGCCTCATATGGCACGTCCGTGCCAAACACCCCGGGTCCAGCCACGACAGCTACATATACCATCAAAGCACCATCCCAGCAGAATTCAAACAGAACGTGTACAAGGACAGCTGGCTGGTTGGTGAGTGACATGGAAGTCAGGCATGACTGTCCGACCCCATGATGCAGACATCACGAGGGGCACATGCACGGCTAACATCCTCCTGTCTTTTCCCTTCCAGGTGACTTGGCATATGCACTTGGGCCCCATCTCATGACTCCATTCCGGAATCCCCAAACCAGAGGAAAGAGAAGATACAATGATGCACACATACGTACCCGTGCAGTGGTGGAACAAACATTTGGCCTCCTGGAGTCCCGTTTCCGATGCCTGGATAAGTCCGAGGGTACCCTGTTGTATTCCCCAAACTTTGTGTGCCAGATCATCGGTGCCTGTTGCATTCTGCACAACTATACCGTGAGAAAGGGCCTGGAGATTGACCTATGTAATGACCTGACCCCCCAACCACACTGCCCCCCCCCCCTCGAGGAGACCCAGTCTGCTGAAGGAACAGCAGTCAGGAGGGTCCTCGTGGAACGCATCTTTACGCGTTAAACACACACATTCAAAGAAAAACAAGTGCGGCGCTAGAAATGTATATCAAAATTGCATTAAACAATTTGCATAAATCTTACCCAATTGGGTGAGGCTATACTGTGATGAGTGAACCAAAAACAGTACATAAATCATAAAAAACTAAAATAGATAACCAAAAAAAAATTATTCTAAGGCTGTTGAACCCTTGGTGTGCACAGTACAATGTGATAAAGAGCACAGAGGAAGTCCTTCCAAGAGACAGTATAAGGACACTAGTGTAGTGAATCTTCTTAGAATGCAAGACACTCTTGTATCATTGGGAATTCAAATGGTGGATGGGATCCCACCAAGCAATCCGCTTCCGAAAGCATACAATGCAGCCAAATGGTAAATTAAGAGAATGGGTACTCTTACTGCATAAGATGGACACCTATGCCAACGGCACCGTGTCAGATAGGCATATGAGAGCTCTTCAGACGGATGGCTCAATAGGAAATGATGATTGAGGAACGATAGATCCTTCCCAGGAATACAAGGATCCCAGGTGGTGGGTGGCTCCGAGCTGTTAACTGTAACGACTCTCGTGTATGACCATGGAAAGAGTAAAAAAACTCCACATAGTGTAGTTTGTTCCAAAAAAGGGAGCCTTTATTAAGCTGATAAAAATACAAAGATTTAAAACAAAGAGAAATGCCAGTCCTATGGAAAGATCTGGCACACGTGATCACATGAATATAAAAAAGCATGGTGGTTGGGTATGTAAAAGAGCTATGTACCCGACATGTTTCGAGCTAAGGGCTCATCAACTGGGGTCCCTAGCTCACACACACTACATCCACATCACATTGGATTAGCCCAAGTCCACAGTGCAGAACTTGGAAGCAGCAATGCCACGCCAAGGCCCCAATGATGTTGCTGTTCATTCATACCACATTCACAAGTTCTCCCCAACGACCGAGGGTGACAGTCCTTACTGGCAGGAGTGCCACCCCCACATTCACACACCAGTCACACACCATTCAGACTGAAGCCTGCACTCCTCACCGTGTGCATAATCATAAACATAAATAAGCTCCAACATTGAGCATAAACAAAATCAAATATAAGCTCATACAATGAGCATAATTTAAAACAAAAATGGCACTTATTTGCCCTGTCTTGGGCTGCGCCTCGTGCCAAGGCTCCTGGTCCTCAGTTGCCTGGGGGAGCCTCAGTTGGGGGGGTGGGGCATCTGGAGGAGGAACATCCCCAGGTCTCTCCCTGGCTGCCTGCCTGCCCTCCATTGCCAGTGCAATGCGGGTGAGGACCGCATTAGTCTGGCTCCCCACCATCTCAATGGCAGCTGTATTGGCCTGTATGGCCACTGCCAGACTCCAGACCTCTGCCACAAGGTGTGGTGGCCTGCAGCTCCCCCAGGCAGGTCACAATAGCAGAGCCGTTCGCACTGACATCCTGCAGGCTGTCAGTGATGTTGTTACTCTGAACAGCCTGCTGGGTCAGGGCCTGCTGGACTGCCAGTTTGCAGGCAGCCTGGGTCTGGGCCGAGGAGGCCAGGCTCTCTGCCACACGGTGCATGTCAGCCGCTATAGAGCCCATATGGCGGCACTGCCGAGCCTGATCCCTCGCTAGATTTTCCTCTAACGCAGCTGGATCACCCCTGGTCTTTCTCGTTGCCTTCCTTGGAGCAGGAGAGGCTTGGGGCCGCATGTATGGGGAGGCCCTTGAGGGACTTCCACTGATGGAGGGGGAGGATGAGGGGATATGCCTGATGGGGGAGAAGGCCCTTGAGGGGATATCCCTGATGGGGTAGGAGGTTTGTGATGGTCCTGGGATGTGGATCTTCTCCACAAGGTAGACACCTTCCTCAAGAGCAAAGTGCTCCTCCTCCACTTCCTCCAGAGAAGAGGTGTGGGCATAGACGACGGCCCCGCTCCCTCCTGCACATCTGTGGATGACACAAAACATTCACATGTTGGTGGACCCACACACTTGTCACATGCTTCACCCCGGATAGGAGAGAAAACACACTTACCTGTACTCAAGGCCTGATCCAAGGATTCATAGCCCTCCACTCCCTCCACCTGCTCCCTCTCCAGGGAATGGACAACGACCTGCTCTTCAGGAGTGAGTGTGATTTTGCGGGCAGGTCCACCTCCTGTTCCCCTGGCGTGCCTACTAATGGCGGCCAGCTTCTCTTTGACCAGGCGACGCAGATCTTTTTTTTTTTTTAGCGATGTCCTTTGGTGTCCGGACCTCAAGGTAAAGGGAATTGACCTGGGCTGTTATTTCCTCCAGGATCTCTTCCTTCCTCAGTTTGCTCGTCTGCCCACTCTGTGCCCCATGGAGGCATGCGCCGCGTTCTTATACACTGGGCTTGCGTGGCTTAGCGTAGTTGTGAGAATGCGCATATGGGTACGGGGCATAGGTTCATGAAACAGTGCATGCTCCGTTTGTTAGGCCCTTCATTTGCATGAGGTCACGCTTCAATAACATGGATCACACCCACTTCCTTCCTACTTTGAATTACGCCGGATTACACCTATGGTTTTACGTTACGCCGGCGCATCGTTGGCCGCATTTGCTTTCTGAGTGACGTCATTGTGTAAGACAAGCATGCGCTTGTCACATTCAATGCTGTCGCCGACATCTTGCTGCACCCTACCAATGCCTAGGAAGCTACCGCGCATGTGTCAAAGTAATTTTGAGCATGCGCGGTTTCCACGGCGACAGGTAAGTACACACACTCTTTGGTTTCTAGGCAGGAAAACACTGCCGAGAATCACGACGAGAAAATAGAGAGCGGGTTCTCTATTTTTCTTGTCAAGATTCTGGGCAGTTTTCTTGATGAGAACCTAAAAAGCCTCGTACACACGCTCGGTTTACTTGGCAAGAAAGCTCTGCCAGCAGTTGTCTTGCCGAGAAAACCGAGCGTGTGTACGAGGCTCAAGACCTAAGTGATCGAAGACAGCTGATTGCTCAGTTTTTAGTGTTCAGTGAGCAGAGTGCTTGTGACTGTCAGTCACTGACTCTCTGCTCTGCCCCTCCAGCACTCACTGGAAAGCTGGGCTTTGCAGAGGGCGGGAGCGACTGGCTCGGCCTCTCATCGGCATGCTGGTCCAGGCATCTTGGTGGAGACTGACATTAAAGCAGAGTTCCACTCACCTTATAAGCTTTCTCAATCTATATATCACTGGCCATATTTTATTTGATGGGCATTCGTATATTTATTTTTTCTGTTAACTTACCATGATTGTAAACCTTTCCATATTGGTTTTAGCTTCTCCCACCCATGGATATCTCTGTCATATCCTGCTGCGCACTGGGAGCTTTGTGTCATAATTCCCAGAAATCAGTGTGGCTCGCCACCGCCACTCATCATCGTTAGATACGAAAAGGGGATCTTTGTTGAGATCACAACAGGGGCCGATACAGAGGCCGACCTGATAAATTTCCTACAATGCGAGCTGTTAGAATGGGTGGTGCATGCTGGTTATTCAGCAGAACCGAATCCCCGGAAGATTATTCTTGTGGGCTTCACATACCCACAAGCAAGATGGGATATGCCAAGAAAAATATAAGGTGATTTTTAATCTAAAATAGTAGTTTTAGTGGCTCAGTGTAAAGGAATAATGCTTGCCATTATTCTATATTATGATGTAGATATCTGAATTTCGAAAAAAAATATGTATATGTTGTTGGAACTCTGCTTTAAAGTCGTGATCTCTCCAGAGTTTAGACAGGCTGAGTGCACTCCTGTGACCCACAGCAGAAGTAGGACCAAAAGAGCTTTGGCCATACTACTTTAACCACTTGCTGACCAGCCGCCGCAGTTTTACTGCGGCAGCATGGCACGGCTGGGCGAAACAACGTTATGTTACGTCGCTTCGCCCTGTGGCCACTAGGGGCGCCGGAGGCACGTGCACGCGCCCACTGCTCGCCCCCCGGAGACGATGTGAGTGTAAACACACAGATCCCAGTTCTTTTAGGGGAGAAATGACTGATCGTGGGTTCATACAAAGTTTGAACAGTGATTTGTAATTTCCCCTATTAAGTTCCATCTCCCCTTCAGTTAAGAACACAGTGAGGGAACACATTTAGCCCCTTGATCACTCTTTCCCTGCCAGTGAAATTTTTATAGCACTGATCGCTATAAAATTGTCAATGGTCCCCAAATGTTGCAGTCTCGATAAAAATCGCAAAAATCTCCCGCCATTACTAGTAAAAAAATAATTAATAATAAAAATTACATAATTCTATACCCTATTTTGTAGACACTATAACTTTTTCGCAAACCAATCAATATACGCTTATTGCAATTTATTTTACCAAAAATATGTAGAATACATATCGGCCTAAACTGAGGAAATCTTTTTTTATTTTATTTTAAAAAATGTGGGATATTTATTATAGCAAATAGTAAAAGATATTGTATTTTTTTTGTTTTGTTTTTCTAAATTGTTTATAGCACAAAAAATAAAAACCGCAGAGGTGATCAAATACCAACAAAAGAAATCTCTATTTGTGGGAAAAAAAGGACGTATATTTTGTTTGGGTGCAACATTGCACGACCACACAATTGTCAGTTAAAATGACGCAGTGCCAAATTGTAAAACGTGCTCTGGTCAGGAAGGGGGTAAAATCTTCTGGGGCTGAAGCGGTTAAACAGAACAAAATACAAAATTTAACATTATATGTTCATCAGCACTAATTAGCCAAAATGTTGATCAAGTTATTTTAAAAAATTGTTTAAAAAAGCACAGATGGTTTTAAGCCTACGTTCACATTGGAGCGATTTGTTATGCGATTTGAGAGATCAAATCGCATGACAAGTCGCAGCCTATTGCCGGCAATGGCACTGTTCCAATCGGTGCGACACCGATTTTGCGGCGCGGCACCGATTTGCAAAAGTAGTTCCTGCACTACTTTTGACGATTTTAGGTGCGATTTCTATAGACATCTGTGTATGAAGCCACACAAATGTCTATCAAGTAGCACCTGAAATTACGCTGACCTTGCTACTTTGAAATCGCGCTACTTCAAGTAAAGAAGCACGATTTCAAAGTAGCATCAGTGTGAACCAAGGCTTAAAGTCATTTACAGTGTACATAGTACAATGTGGCAGTTAATGGGTTAATCTACTGTATAGTTTATATTTTATTTTATTTAGAGATGTAGTTCTCGAATTAGGGATAGTGGGGGGCATGCTAATCATTCTTATGTGTCCCTTAGGTGGACTGTGTATGCATAACTTCTGGTTTACAATACAGACGCAGCCTAGTATTAAAGTTATTTATTATAAACTGCATAAAGCTGTTGCAGGCGTGTTAGCCATCATCAGTGCAGTATATAAAAACCATGGCTTCTATGGAGTAGGAATGGTGTTACAATGAGGCAAGAGTAACTTCGAGTGATGTCTTGCTGGGATACATAAAGAGTAATAAATTAGCCTAAATACTTACCTTTCCTGGAGAAAATATGCTCCAGGCTTCCTCCAGTGTTGATCACTTGACCAACTGCTTCAAGCTTTGGCCATAATATACTTGCTCGGTCAGGAGGAACAACCGATCTGTACTCTGATGCTACCCGTTTTTTAGAGCATACATACCGTAAATAAATACCTAAGCTCTAAATTCTGAAGGAAAAATAAATATTTTAGAATTTAATTTACCCATCCCAGCAAGGCTAAATAAATATTTTATATTTTCCATCTGGCAGGTGGCCCTCTTGGCTTATTATAACATGTTTACCTGACTAATTTTAACGGCAATGGTATAAAAAAAGGATTTTTAATAAACAGCTTACCTGTAAAATCCTTTTCTTGAAGTACATCACGGGACACAGAGCGCATAGCCATTACATATGGGTTATATGGGTACCTTCAGGTGTGGACACTGGTGTAATCAACTTCACAGGAAGTTCCTCCCTATATAACCCCCTCCCACTGAGAGTGCTTTAGTTTTGTAGCAAGCAATTTCTCTGAGGTTACACAATGTTCCCCAAAAGAGGGGTGGGAGCTCTGTGTCCCGTGATGTACTTCAAGAAAAGGATTTTACAGGTAAGCTGTTTATTAAAAATCCTTTTTTCTTTATCGTACATCACGGGACACAGAGCGCATAGCCATTACATATGGGATGTCCCAAAGCAATGCTCCATGAGGGGAGGGAGACCGTAAGGCCAAAATTAGCCAAACAGAAAATATATCAGGAGGTAAAAAATAGCTCCACCAACAGAAAAAAGGGGCGTAATCCGGGCCAGAGGATTCTATACTGCTGCCCGTAGGACCGCCTGCCCAAATGCTGCGTCCGTAGCTTTTGTGACGTCCAACTTATAAAATTTAGTAAACGTATGTACGGAAGACCAGGTTGCCGCTTTGCAAACTTGTGCCATAGAGATCTGATGGTGTGCCGCCCAAGAGGCACTCATGGCCCTCGTAGAATGGGCCTTAACTGATAAGGGAGGTGGAACGCGCTTCAGACCATAGGCCTGAAAAATCAGCTGCTTAATCCACCTAGCCAAGGAAGACTTGGCAGCCGGCTGACTCTTCTTGGGGCCATCCGGGAGAACGAAAAGCACATCTGTTTTCCGAATCTTTTCTGTAGCCTTGAGATAAACCCTCATGGCTCGGACCACGTCCAAAGTATGAAGCAATCTTTCCTCTCTGGACTGGGGAGTAGGAAAGAAGGATGGTAGGACTAGGTCCTGATTCAAGTGAAAACTGGATATGACCTTAGGCAGGAAAGAAGGCTGAGGCCGCAGAACCACTCTGTCCTTATGCAGAATCAGGTACGGTTCCCTGCAAGACAAGGCTGCCAGCTCGGAGACCCTTCTGGCCGAAGCCATAGCCACCAAGAAAACCAACTTTCGGGTTAGCAGCACAAGAGGGATTTCTGTCAGAGGTTCAAACGGCTGCTTTTGTAAAGCTGACAAGACCAGATTTAAATTCCAGGGGCAGAGGGGAGCTCTAATAGGGGGATTCACATGCAAGACCCCCTGCAAAAAGGTTTTCACAAGCGAATGCGTGGCCAAAGGCCTTTGAAACCATATCGATAAGGCAGACACCTGCCCCTTTAGAGTACTAAGAGCCAACCCCTTGTCAACGCCAACCTGGAGGAATCGCAAGATCCTGTCAATAAAAAACTTGCGAGGATGCCCTCCTTGAGACTCGCACCACTCCACATAGGTCCTCCAGACTCTGTAATAGATATTTCTAGAGACTGGCTTTCTAGCCTGAATTAACGTAGATATGACTTGGGCTGAGAGGCCTCTGTCCTTAAGAATTAGGGATTCAGCCGCCAAGCCATCAAATTTAGCTGCTGTGAAGCAGGGTGGTAGATCGGGCCCTGAGACAGCAGATCTGGGCGCAGGGGGAGTGGCCACGGTGCCCCTACTGACATCCTCACGATGAGTGCGTACCAAGCCCTTCTGGGCCAGGCTGGGGCCACCAGGATCACCGGCCTGCGCTCCACCCTGATCCTTCGTAGAAGGCGGGGAATCATCTGTAGTGGAGGGAACGCATACAGGAGAGAAAATTGGTGCCAGGGGCAAACCAACGCATCGGTCCCGTAGGCCGAGGGGTCCCTGGCTCGGGATACGAATTTGTCAAATTTCTTGTTGAATCTTGTTGCCATGATGTCCACATCGGGAACTCCGAATCTTTGGCAAATCTCTTGGAATACCTGGGGGTGAAGAGACCACTCTCCCGGGAGTAACTGTTGACGACTCAAAAAATCTGCTTGAGAATTGTCTATCCCTGGGATGAACACTGCTGAGATGCAGGGTACATGGGCTTCGGCCCATGAGAAAATCAGGTTTACTTCCCTTTGAGCCGCTAGGCTCCTTGTGCCCCCCTGGTGGTTTATGTATGCCACCGCCGTGGCATTGTCGGACTGTATCCTTACTGGCAGACCCTGCAGGGGGAGAGTCCAGGCGACCAGGGCCAACCGAGCAGCTCTGATCTCTAGGACATTGATGGGAAGCAGACTTTCTGCCTCTGACCACTGTCCCTGCTGGGTCCGTTTTCCTAAGATTGCCCCCCAACCTGTTAGGCTGGCATCTGTGGTTACTATTTTCCACGTGATGGGGCAAAAGGTTTTCCCTTTTGACAATTTTTGAGGGATCAGCCACCAGTACAGGCTGCGCTTGACCCCTGGGGAAAGAACTAATGGACGGTCTAATGCCTGTATGGACTTGTTCCAAGCAGAGAGAATAGCTGCCTGAAGAACTCTGGTATGGATCTGGGCATAGGGCGCTGCTTCAAAGGCGGCCACCATCTTTCCCAGCAGTCGCATGCATAGGCGAATAGTCGGCTTCTTTTTGCCTAAGACTATTTGAATCGTTTGAATCAACGACCTGATCTTCTCTTGAGGTAAAAATACCCTCTGGCATTCTGTATCTAACCGAAAGCCTAGATATTCCAACTGTCTTGTGGGTTGTAACCTTGATTTTTCTTGGTTCACAATCCACCCGAATTCTTCTAGATGCCGCACTGTGCGGACTACTGCATGATTGAGGTTGGAAGCTGATCTGTCGATAACCAGGAGATCGTCCAGGTATGCCAGGACCAAGATGCCTTCTGTCCTTAGGACGGCTAGCACCGGGGCTAACACCTTTGTGAATACCCGCGGAGCTGTTGCCAACCCGAAAGGGAGGGCTACGAACTGGTAATGACTTTGATTTATCGTAAAACGAAGAAACTTGTGATGTGCTGGGTAAATCGGCACATGCAGATATGCATCCTTTATGTCTATAGATGCTAGAAAGTCGCCCTGATGCAGGCTGGCTGTCACTGAACGTATGGAGTCCATACGAAAGGTCTGAATCTTTAGAAAGCGATTTAGGCGTTTGAGGTCTAATATAGGCCTGACGTCGCCATTGGGTTTTGGTATAACAAAAAGGTTGGAGTAGAATCCCCGACCCCATTCTTGGGTTGGTACTTCTACAATTACTCCTTGGAGCAATAGGCGATCCAACGCCTTTACGAGAGAGGCCCTTTTTAATGGGTCGCTTGGAAGACTTGACCCCTGAAAATGAGGAGGGGGGATTTCTCGAAACTCTAGTTTGTATCCCGTGGCTACCACGGACCGAACCCAAGAGTCGGGAATTCTGGCCTTCCAGACTTCGGAGAAAAACCAAAGTCTTCCCCCCACCCGAGAGAGTGGGGGCGCCCCTTCATGAATCTGATTTGATGACTGGTTTAGCCGGTTTGCGAGACCAGGGTCTCTTGTTTGCCGCGGCTTGACCCTGTGGGCGGCTATTAACCGCTGGACGCCCGAGAGGCCATCGATACTGACGAGAAGTCGAAGGGGCCGAGCCTACAATGGCCTGTCGTTTAAACGTGGGCCCACGCGGTCTTTTCTTGACCGGTAAGGAAGTACTTTTTCCACTTGATATGGTGTGGATATATTTATCTAGGTCTTCCCCGAATAGTCTTCCCCCATGAAAGGGAAACCCTGCTAAGAGCTTTTTGCAGGGTGCCTCTGCTGACCAGTTCTTTAGCCACAAAAGACGACGCATGTGAACCATCAGTAGAGATGAACGGGATGCCTGTTGGATGGAGTCCTTAATAGCATCTACTGCAAAGCAGAGAGCCCTAGGGAATTCTGCTAATTCATGAGTATGCTGAGCCGGCATGTCCTTTAATATCTGTTTTGCCTGATCGTTCAAGGCCTGACAAACACCAATGGCTGCTACTGCTGGCTGAACCATGGCACCTACTGAGGTAAAAGTGGCTTTCAGTAGGGTCTCGAATTTCTTGTCGACCGGATCCTTGAACATCTGGACATTTTCAACCGGACAGGTCAGGGATTTATTCACGCAGGAAATGGCCGCGTCCACTGTGGGGAGTGCCCATTTCTTTAAATATTCCTCTTCCATAGGATAGAGAATAGAGAATCTTTTAGGAGGGACAAAGATTCTATCAGGTCGAGCCCAATCCTGGTAAATCACGTTCCGCAGAAGGGGGTGCATTGGGAAAGACGCACAAGTTAATGGAGCCTTTAAAGAACCCAATGAGGAAACCTCCGGGGCTACTAGTTCTGGCACTGGAAGTTTAAAGGCAGTGCGAACCATATCTGTCAAAGACTGGATCCACAGGCTCTCCGCTTGAGAGGCCGAGAAATATTCATCTATAGTGGAACCTTCCCTGTCTGAACCGTCGGGACTTGGGTCTGCCTGATCCCCTTGTGGGTCCCATTCCTCTGAAGAGGAGACCTCCGCATCTGAAAACCCCACACTGGGTGAGGGGGATCTAGCCCGCTTGCTACTTGGCCAAGGACGGGCAAACAACGCAGTTAACCTTTTCTCTAGCCCACTCATGGTGGCTGCTAGCATTTCTTCCGTCACGTAAACGGGAATGGGTGGATCGGGGGCCGCCTCTGCCCCCAGCACCCCCAATGGCTCTTGTACTATGCCACTCGGTGTTCTAACTGGCGAGGGTGGGGCCGTTGAAGCCTGGCCCAAATCCTCTGACCCCGATGGAGACCCCTTTTGCTTCTTGGCACCTTTAGCAGCCTTGGCTGGTCCAGATCCCTTTGGAGCCATTGTACAACCTTGAGTCACCCCTATAGCCAACACCTGACTGTTGCAGCTAGGAGTAACCAATATGAGGACAGGTATGAGGAAAATGAAAAATTCTTTTTTTTTTTTTTTTTTTTTTTTCAAAAAAAAATCTTTTTTTTTTTTTTTTTACCCGCCTGGGAGGTGGCAATACTGAGGAAACCTGTGAGTATTGACACACCAATGCCCGTTAGCCGGAGTCCAAGGTAGACTCAGATACTGCTGGATCTAAGGCTGAGTCCCTTTAAGCAAAAAAACTTCCTTTTTTTTTTTTTTTTTTCTGGTCAATAGTGGAACTAAGTCCTAGACCTGAAGATCCACAAAACCGCCACTAGGTGTCCCTGTGTGGCCAAAAGACCCAGCTGCACGCTCTGTATCCTTCTTCCTCTGCCTCCAGGAGGGAAAGACCAGCCCGAGAAAAAGTTTTTCCTTTAAACAGACCCTGACGCTGCTGGCCCGCCCCCCCAATGCACGCCGACGCTATAAAAGGCGGCGTGCACGCGCGCACACGCGCACACGCGCGCGCACCCCCCCCCACGCTGAAAACCACATGGAGGAAGCAGAGCAGAGGAAACACATGGACCAGCGCCAGGCAGCGCCAGGCAGCACCAACCGACACCAGGTAAGCACTAATCTTATTGTAGTGCACACACAGAGAGGAAGCTGTCCCCATGGGCTTCCTAAGAAACAGGAGTTTTACCAGCACTTTCCTCTTTAAAAACATGTGGGGTTGCAGTATCAATGCTAACAAGCAGACCTGGGGTGAGTAGCAAATATATATCTTACACAAGTATACATATATCTACATGTTATCTGGGTAAATATTAGTATCCCATCCTGCCCACACAGACATAGTGGAGATAGTGGCTGATGCACAAGCATACTATTAGCCAACCCAGAACCCCCAGGGGGATACCTACTGTCGAACCAAGTCCCGCAGGTTCCCTCTTACCTGCTCCACGCCGCAGGGTATTGCAAACTGCAAGAGGCCCAATCTTCCCCCATCTCCGTGGGTATTGTCTCGGACCTTCAGGGACCGGGGTCCTGTGTTTAAGGAACCCACACCCCTGGACCTATATAGCATCCTGGCATCAGTAGCGTTTAGTTCTTGGAAGAGACTAAGGCACTGGAGCCCAGAATCCAGCCCTCCAAGGAGAGGCATTATAGGCGAAACCCCACTCCAGCAGGGCCCGGGTACCGTACACCTTGGCTTTGAAGCACTTCGGACGGATCCGGCTAGCTATCCTGGGTCCCGAGGCCTCCGAGGGACAGCTAGACGTGACCAACACCTAAGACACTGGCGAAAAAACTGAAGCACTCTCAGTGGGAGGGGGTTATATAGGGAGGAACTTCCTGTGAAGTTGATTACACCAGTGTCCACACCTGAAGGTACCCATATAACCCATATGTAATGGCTATGCGCTCTGTGTCCCGTGATGTACGATAAAGAAAATCTGTTATTTAAAGGGGTTGTAAAGGTTTGTTTTTTATTTTCTAAATACCAGTAGGTTCCTTTAGGCTAGTGTATTGTTGGTTCACTTACCTTTTCCTTTGATTTCCCTTCTAAAAAATGTTTTCTTTGTCTGAATTTCTCACTTCCTGTTCCTCCTCAGTAAGCTTGCCCCCTTCATCCGAGCCATTCTGGCTGGGGGTTAGCGTGTTTGCCGCCTCCCTTGGGACTACATCCCTGTGGGAAGACACCGACTAACCCCCAGCCAAAACGGCTCGGATGATGGGGGCAAGCTTACTGAGGAGGAACAGAAAGTGAGAAATTCAGACAAAGGGAGAAAAAAAATTAGAAGGGAAATCGAAGGTAAAGGTAAGTGACCCAACAATGCACTAGCTTAAAGGAACATATTTAAAAAAAAATGAACCTTTACAACCCCTTTAACCACAAATTGCACACAAGACTAAATCTGTCAGGTTAATAACCTACACCAGGAATATGCAATTAGCGGACCTCCAGCTGTTGCAAAACTACAAGTCCCATCATGCCTCTGCCTCTGGGTGTCATGCTTGTGGCTGTCAGATTATTGCTATGCCTCATGGGACTTGTAGTTCTTTAACAGCTGGAGGTCCGCTAATTGCTTATCCCTGACCTACACCCTCCCCCCCCCCCCCCCCCCATCCACCACGTCTATTTGCCATCTCTCTTTGCTGTACATAGTCCCAACCAAAAAGATGAGAGAAAGTCAGAAAAACAGCTAAAACTGTCATTTTTTAAAAAGCTTAAATTGCTCTTGGACTAAAGTGCCACAAAAACACACTGCATAAAATGATATTTGTTTAACAAAAAAAGAAAAAAAAAGGGGGGGAACCCAAAAGTGACCCCTCTTTGGGCTTTAACGGCACAGTAAACAATAGAGATACATAAAAATCGTTTTTAATAGAAAAATAGAAAAGGTATTTGTTTAATCATTTCATCCCCGGAAGGTTTACCCTCCCGCCCCTTCAGACCAGACCATTTTTTGCGATACTGTACTTGCGTTACTTTAGCAATAGCACGGTTGTCCTTTTTTCCTATAAATAGAGCTTTCTTTTAGTGGTATTTGATCACCTCTGCAGTTTTTATTCTTTGCGCTATAAACAAAAAAAAACCCAACAATTTTGAAAAAAATTATATATATTTTTTTTTACTTTCTGCTATAAAACACAACAAAATGTACCTGAGCACACGCCCTGCTGGTACTCCATAAAACCTAGACACATGGTTGGAGATCCCATCACACTCAAGCCTCTTAGGAATCTCTAAACTACAGTCCCATCAGGCCATAGCAAAATCTGGAGAAACTGCCAGAGCAGTTTTCTCCATTTAGAATCTACTCTCTGTAGTTTTGCACTCGGCAGACATGCAAACTCTCAGCCGGATTCACGTAACACTTACGCCGAGATATGCCATCGTAAGTACAAATGTGCGCCGTCGTATCTTTGTGCCGATTCCCAAAGCTAGATACGTCGAAAAATAAGGCTTCAGCCGCCCTGATTAACTTCAGCCACCGGCGTATCGTGGGCGCATAGTTACCCTGGACGCATTCGGCGTACCCATATTAAATATGCAAATGAGTAAGATACCCGGGCAAAGAGCAGAGCTGTGGGAGGGGCCAAACAGCTCCATTCACTACAAGCTTTCTTTAGAAAACTACAGGAGGGGGCGGAAACAAGACCAGTCATCCTGTACAAGCAGAGACAACAGCAGTGACCGGTCTTTATTACAGGAAGCTCCGGCACAGAGGCAAAGTTTCACACTGGATTAATGCACAGATCTGAAAGAAATACACACAAAGCACAGATTCAAGGAAGAATTCAAACGCCTCTTCTATTTAAACAATATTTGCTTATCACTGAAGTCCGCTTTAAGCAGACTTCAATCTAGCAGTTTGTAGTGTGTGTTTATTATTCCTGTCCGTCTATAAGATTTACTGTAAAACCGATGCTAAATGACTGCGTTCACTAACATTTATCAGGAGTTAAACATTCAGTCAGCAAAATATTTAACATTAAAAATGGTAATAAATATGAACTTGACATTTAGACCAGGCATGTTGTTTTTTTTTTGGGGGGGTTTTTTCTCGCAAACATTATTTTATTTAATATTTGCCACAAAACCTTTCTTCTTGTGAATCTTACTTACTGTATGATCAAATGTATGAAGATTGGTACCTAGAAGACTGTAAGGCCCCACACACACTATTAGATTTTCTGCAGATTTTTGTCTTCAGATTTACCAAAACCATATAGTACAAGGGCCTGCCTGATTGCATACATATTAAAACTCTTATGCCCTGTACACACGATCGGTTCATCCGATGAAAAAGGTCTGATGGATTTTTTCATCAGATATCCGATGAAGCTGACTTTCATCAGTCTTGCCTACACACCATCAGTTAAAAAAAAAACGTTTGTGTCAGAACTCGGTGACGTAAAACACAACGACGTGCTGAGAAAAATGAAGTTCAATGCTTCCGAGCATGCGTCGACCTGATTCTGAGCATGCGCTGATTTTTAACCAATGGATTTCCCCACAGACGATCGTTTTTTTCTATCGTTTTTTTAACCATCAGATCATTTTAAAACAGGTTCTACGTTTTTTCACCGATGGGAAAAAAACTGATGGGGCCCACACACGATTGGTTTGTCTGATGAAAACGGTCCATCAGACCATTTTTATCAGACGAACCGATCGTGTGTACGCGGCATTAGTGTGCAGGTACGTAAAAAAAAAAAAATTACAGCAAAAACTGTTTTTAGCTCTGGATCTACTGGTCATTTTGCCATCTGGCTTGCACTAAAGATAATCTCTTACGATTGATTGTATTTATTTTATTTTTATTTAACCTCTTTTTTATTTAATCATATGCCAAATTTTGACAGATTTATTTAACTAAAATCAGCAATGTACAGTAACCTACAGCAATAAAACTTCACTGGTTTGGAGGTAGTTGAAAAATGATAATTGATTGCATGCTGTGGATAATAGCCAGGCTCAGGGCCGCCATCAGGGGGGTACAGGCATTACACCTGTAAGGGGCCCGGGGGTCCCCAGGGGCCCGGAGGCCCCCAGGGCCCCAGATAGCAACCCCCTCTTTTTTTATTTATATTTTATAAAAAATATATATTTTTTAATATATTTTTATTTAATTTTTTTATTAAAAGGCCAATTTTTTTTTAAGGGGTCTGGAGGTCCCCAGGGGCCCGGAGATCCCCAGGGCCCCAGATGACAACCCACCCCCCCTTTTTTTTTTTTATTCTTTCTAAAATATATATATAACATTATTATTATTATTATTATTATTATTATTATTAAAGGGTCCAGAGGTCCCCAGGGCTCCGGATGATAACCCTCCTTTTTTATAAAATGTTTTTAATTTTTTTTATAACAATTTTTTTCTTTTTCTTTTTTTTTTTTTTATATAGATATATTTTTATTAAAGGGCTCAGGGCCCCATGTGTCAAACCCCCCCTTTTTTTTTATAAATGTTTATTTTTTTATTTTTGTTTATATTTTTTTATTTCTTTTTTATTAAAGGGCCCAGAGGTCCCCAGGGCCCTGGAAGGCAACCCCCCCCCCCCTGTATTTTTTATAAATGTTTTTCTTTTTATATATATATATATATATATATATTATGTATTTCTTTTTTATTAAAGGGCCCAGAGGTTTCTTTTTGTTATAGGGCCCAGAGGTCCCGGATGGAAACCCCCCTTTTTTTGTAATTTCTTTTTATAAAAAAAATTATTAAAGGGCCCAGAGGTCCCCAGATATCAACCACCCTTTTAAAAAATATATATATATTCTCTCTTTTTTCTTTTTATTAAAGGGCCCTGAGGTCCCCAGGGCCCCGGATGGCCACCCCATTTTTTTATATATATTTTTCTTTATTTCTTTTTATTTCTTCTTTTTTTTGTAAAGGCCCCCCCTCGCTTCTCAATTCGCAGCAGCCCATCCCCCCGCTTCTCAATTTCAGGCGGCAGCACCCGCCCCCCCCCCCCCCGATTCTCTGCTCCAGGGGGGCCCATGCCTGAAGCTGTGTAAGGGGCCCCATAATTCCTGATGGCGGCCCTGGCCAGGCTATAATGTGTACTATAATGTGGAATTGTTACAGATATTTATATAGCGCCAAAACATCATGCAGGACCTTACATTCACATTGGTCCCTGCCCTCAAGGAGCTTGCAAACTAAGATTGCAACATGCATGCATGCACATACTAGGGCCAAATTAGACAACATCCAATGGTAACTACAGTAGCATGTCTTTAACCACTTGTCATCCGTCCACCGTCATATGACGGCGGGCGGATAACTTCATTCTCCTGACTGCACGTGACGTGCAGTCATAGAAAGCTGCTAGGGGCGCGCGCGCGCACCCGTCGCATCACTGGGACCCCCGTGCGTGTGCCCGGCGGCCGCGATTGCCGCCGGGCACACGCGATTGCCGTGTAACTGAGCTGGGACGTGCAGCTCTGTGTGTAAACACAGAGCTGCGCGTCCCTGTCAGGGAGAGAGGAGATCAATTGTGTCCCTTGTACATAGGGACACAATCGGTCACCTCCCCCAGTCACCCCCCCTCCCCCCACAGTTAGAACACAAACTAGGAAAAACATTTAACCCCTTCCCCGCCCCCTAGTGGTTAACCCCTTCCCTGCCAGTTGCATTTATACAGTTATCAATGCATATTTATAGCATTGTTCACTGTATAAAATGTATATGGTCCCAAAAATGTGTCAAAAGTGTACGATGTGTCTGCTATAATGTCCCAGTCCCGAGAAAAAAATCGCAGATCGCCGCCATTCCTAGTAAAAAAATAAATAAAAACAAATCATAATTATGTCCCGTATTTTGTAGGCAATATAACTTTTGCGCAAACCAGTCACTATACGGTTATTGCGATTTTTATTTTTTACATTTTTTTACCAAAAATATGTAGAATAATACGTATCGGCCTAAACTGAGATAAAAAATGTTTTTTTTTTTTTAAAATGGGATATTTATTATAGCAAAAAGCAAAAAATAGTGTCTTTTTTCAAAATTGACGCTATTTTTTTTGTTTATAGCGCAAAAAATAAAAACCGCACAGGCGATTAAATACCACCAAAAGAAAGCTCTATTTGTGGGGGAAAAAAGGACGGCAATTTTGTTTGGGAGCCACGTCGCACGACTGCGCAATTGTCAGTTAAAGCGACGCAGTGCCGGAAGCTAACATTTTGTCTGGGCAGGAAGGGGGTGTAGGTGCACAGTAGGCAAGTGGTTAAAGTGTGGGAGAAAACCCATGCAAGCACAGGGGGATCATGCAAACTCCATGCAGGTAGTTTCCTCATTGAGATTCAAACCAAGGACCCCAGTGCTGCAAGGCAGAAGTGCTAACTACTAAGACACTGTGCTGTTTACAGGAGGTTTAGACTGGGTTCACACTATTTGTGGAGCGGCTTGCAGCAAGGGGTCCGGTGCATCCCTGTTCACCGTTTTAGGGGCAAATCGGGTCTGAATTTTTGCCAGAATTCGGACCTGAAAATGGAGCCAAAGACGCAGGAGACAGTACTGTAGAGCCCCCCCACAGATGTGTGAACCTTCTCCATTGAAAGACGGTTACACTCCCCTGTCCTGCGAATTGGATGCGGTGAAAGCCACATCCAATTCGCATAAGTGTGAACCCAATACCCAATAAGTAGAATACCATTGGTATTCTTTCCTGGTATGGGAATACTCTATGTACTCCAATACCAGAAAAAAAAATCCTGATTACAGTAAAGCAGTACAATAATCGCCTATTTCTGTAGGCTAACAACAACTCTTTCAATGAGTCATTATTGGCTGCTTTGACTGTGTTAAACCAGCATCAGACTTCTCCAGTACTTTACAGGTTATCTTCTATTTCAGCGGCAGCCGTGAGCTGAACTCTACCTGTTTTCTCACTCGTAGTTTGATTACAAACCTTCTTTAGAGAATCTACCCATGCAGAAAAGTGTGTTACATTGTGAAATTAAGCATATAATACAAGGCCTACCCATTCTATTGAAAAAGTGTTACTTATATGACATGACTGAGATGTTCATGTTCATGGCTAGTCATCTAGTAACGTAGGACTGAAATAGGCAACAGCGCCACCCACTGCTCAGTCTCAGAAATATGTATGTATAAAATATAGAAAATTCTTTGGAGAGGAGGGAAGTAACCTGAAGAAGCTTGCATCTGCTGTAGGACTAAAGGCCTCCAAGTTTCCTCTTTATGTTTTTGTTTTTTACATAGCTGCCCTTTTTTTTAAACCTATCAACAGTTTGTAATACTATCATTTTGGTCCATTAAAAAAAAATACTAAATGCCAATATTTCATTTAGTGTGGCTTCTTTCATTACTAATTGCCAACATACACAGGGGGCGGCACGACTTTGGGGGCGACTCGGCAAGGCGATCTCAAGACGACTTCAGAGGCGACTTACAAAATGGCTTCTGTATTGAAGTCAATAAAAGTTGCCTCGAGTCGCCCCCAAAGTCGTACAAGAACCTTTTTCTAAGTCGGAGTGACTTGAGTCACTCCTATTAGAACGGTTCCATTGAATAGAGCGGAGCGCGACATGTCAGGCGGCTGAGTCGTCTGACGAGTCGCCCCTGTGTGAACCGGCTCCTAGGATGATCTCTTTTATTGACATATTTTATTATTTATTCATTATATATTATTAATTTAATTCTTTATTCATTACAGTGATATTAAACCCTCAGGCGGCGTACACACGACCGAGGTTCTCGCTGGAAACCAGCGATAACCTCGCTGGAAGCTGCATTCCAGCGAGGACCTCGGCCGTGTGTACGCTCTCGGCGAGCATCCCGTCGGGAAGCCCGTCGAGCAGAAATAGAGAGCATGCTCTCTATTTGTTCGACGGCCCGTCTGGATGAATGGCTGGTTGCCATTCCCGACGGGCGGGTCGCCGATTTCGACGGCCGGCAGAGAACCTCGACGGGCGGAACGATGTGTTCTGCCCGTCGAGGTTCTCTGCCGTGTGTACGCGGCCTTAGTTTTGAAGCACTTTTAGTGGCTGATTTAATGACTTACTGGATATGTTTCAGTTTAAGATGGTGGCATGACCACTGCCCCAGGTTTCCTGTTTCAGGATGGCTCCTTTACCTTGCAGTGTCCTGTGAAGCCATCCTTGCTTGCAGGTATTAGAGCCATGTTTCCCTACACTGGGTGCATCATTAGAAACACACAGCCCTCTAGCTTAGGATGTTAAGACGCTACCTGCTCTGCCCTCCTCTTCCCTTCTTCAAGCTATCAGACTGACTCCAGACTGCACTGTCCACAGATAACCCTTACCTGTGAAGACTGGAAGTTCTGGGAAGCCGCACTGTAAGAGCAGCAGCCAGCAGCACTGAAAGTAGTTAAAAAAACTCCAAGTGTTGGGGTAGGAATCTTAAAGTGTTTGTAAACCTGAAAAGGAAAAAAAAAACTGTAAGGCAAAGGCATAATGAGCTAGTGTGCATCACATACTAGCTCATTATGAAATACTTACCTTAGATTGAAGCCATTGCAGCAGTCTCGCACACTGCTGTGACTGGGATCATGTTTCCTGGAAATATTTCTGGGTTCGGGGGCTCGGGGGTTCGGGGGCTCCGGCGCTCTGACTGGCCAGAGCCACGATGACATCACTCCCGCGCATATGCCAAGGAGCCGCCGGTCAAGGCATGACTGCTGAAGAAACGGCATGAGCGAGCCGTTTCTTCAGTGCGCATGTGCCAATGACATTGGCGCAAGCGTATATGGTAAATAAATATCTCCTAAACAGAACAGGTTTAGAAGATATTTACAGTACCTACAGGTAAGCTTTATTATAGGCTTACCTGTAGGTACAAGTGGTGTAACTAGGTTTACAACTTTAAACAGTCTCCCGGGGAATGTTTATTTTATTGTGCTCAATATGTTAAGCTAAAAACACTGAGGGCTTAATACTACTTTAATTATTATTTATTCATATTTTATTTTGTATTTCATATTTTATTTAGTAAGTAAATGTTCACGCCAGACCGGAAGTAAGGCAAAATCTACACGAGGAGACATTTTTTTTTTGTTTTTTTTACGGTAAAAACTAGTACCCCTGTCAACATTTTAATGTTATCTGTTGGAGAAACACTTTGGGGTTGAGTTACTAAAACAGGAGAGTGCAAAATCGGGTGCAGCTGTGCATAGAAACCAATCAACTTAAATTAAAATTTTATTTTGGTCAAAGCTTAATTGAATAAGCTCATAAACTGGCCATGCATGAGTCGAATTCGGAACAAATTTTCTTTCGAAAATCATTAGCGGGCCGCAGCAATGGAATTTTGGTGCCATTGAATGCGAGAGATCTGGCACGTTGGAATTTAAAATAAAAATAAAAAATTCTAATCAATGATGGGAGAATCATGCAAGAAATATATTTACAAAAGAAATACGCATGAGCTGTGACCTGGAAAGAAAAAAAGATTCCCGACTACAAAACTTCTTTTCTGGAGCAGCCAACATAAGGTCAAATTAAAGGCTTGGTTGGTCATATTACAAAATAAATGGTTGCACCATTGGATTACAAAACGCACAGCATTTCTCATTTACAAATGAAAATTTGTGCAGAATTTGACGCCATATATTAGAAGCTGATTGGCTACTATGCACAGCTGCACCTGATTTTGCACTCTCCGGTTTTAGTAAATCAACCCCTTTATGTCTGTAAGGCCGCGTACACACAAGGAGACAAATCCGATGAAAACGGTCCGACGGAACGTTTTCATCGGACATGTCTCCTAGGATGATTTGGTTTGATCAGTGTACACACGATCAAACCAAAATACCCGCGGACAGACAGCGCGGTGACGTGGCGGTGACGTTGATGCCGCCATGTCACCGAACCGGGAAGTAAAATACTTCCACGCATGCGTCGAATCCCTTCGACACATGCGGGGGATTTATGTCCGCTGGTTAGGCGTACTAACCAGCGGACATGTGGGACAGATGGCTTTCCAGCAGACAAGTTTTAAAGCATGGTTTAAAACTTTTGTCTTCTGGAAACCTGTCTGCTCGCCCATACACGCGATCGGAGATGTCCGCTGAAATTGGTCTGCGGACCAGTTTCAGCAAATATATTCGATCGTGTGTACGCGGCCTAAGAGGAAATCTTTCACTACTGGGGACCTTGATAGCAGTAAAACTTAAATTCCAGTTAATTGTTAAGCCTCGTACACACAATCAGATTTTCCGATGGGAATTGTGTGATGACTGCAAAACAAAAGAACAAATTCTTCTGGAGAGCCGCACACCGAATAAAAATTGCCTTTATTGTAAAATCCAAAAATCCAAGACAGCACTACATGTCACAACACACCGGTAAACTGACGCGTTTCACACTGTATTAGTGTTTAGTCGTAGCTGAGTGATGACAGGCTGTTGTCGGAAAATCCGACTGTTTGTATTCTCCATCAGACAATTGCTGTCGGAATTTTCCGCCAACAAATGTGTGTTGTCGGATTATCCGATAATGTGTACACAAGTCCTTCAGACAAAACTCCAAAGTACAAACGCGCATGCTCAGAAACAATGTTAACAATAACACAACATTAGCAGAAGTTGCTCAAAGGGTGGCGCTAAAGAGATGAAAAACCACAATGTTTTGTGCTTGTTGGCTGACAATTCTTTGCAAGCAAGACAAGCTCATGGCCAATACCCTTCAGACAGTCCAATGCTTTGTCCACGGAAAATCTGATCCTGTGTACCAGGCTTAAGACTCCGTAGCGGTGGAAAGTGAAAATGCTTATTATTAGGACATAGACCATCCAGCAAATATATATGATGGTGAGTGAGTGTGATAAAGTACATGATTCCCAATCTACAAATGGGTAATTGGATGTAATGTTCACCATCATATAATTGTTAGTGAGAACTATTTTAGAATGAGGAATTCAGATATATGGTGAAAATTGAGACTTGATCCAGTATACATGTTAGGATAATAGGCTCCTGTCTAAATTGACCCTAGTGTGTGTGTATATAGTATATTTCTGAGATTGTAAGCTCCTTAGGGCAGGGACTGATAGGAATGTACAATATGTAAAGTGCTGCGTAAATTGTTGATGATATATAATTACCTGTAATAAGTCCTCCTAACCCTCTTGTATTGCATTGTATTGTTGCTGTATTGTCTCCCTTTTATATTGTAAGAGCGCCGGTTCACACACGGGCGGCATGACTTTGGGGGCGACTCGGCAAGGCGATCTCAAGACGACTTGAGAGGCAACTTGCAAAATGGCTTCTGTATTGAAGTAAGTCAATGCAGGTCTCCCCGAGTCGCCCCCAAAGTCATACAGGAACCTTTATCTAAGTCGGAGCGACTTGCGTCGCTCCTATTAGAACAGTTTCATTGAAAAGAGCGGCTGAGTTGCCTGCGTAAACCGACTCTAATGGGCTGCGCAAACTGTTGGCGTTATATAAATCCTGTATAATAATAATAATAATAATAATAATAAATAAAATCCCTTTAATGGTCAGCAAGGGTGCCTATCATATTAATCTATATATGTGGGTCTAGTTGGCTTTTACTGAAGGTAATCTCTGCTTGTTAATTGTATTTTATTTTATTTTTTATATACCTATTTAAGCTCCTTGAGGGCAGGGGCTGATGAATGTACAATATGTAAAATAGCTTGAAGCTATATAAATACCTGCAATAAAAATAAACTCGTACAACATTTAAATTACAGCGATCAGATTAGTTAAATCATGAATTCTATCGGAGTGGTAAGGGTTGATGTGATGTGTACTTTCTAACTAAATAAGCTAGATATGGATCAATAGAAAATACATACAGGAAACTCCCAAAAGAGTTCATTTGCAAAAATGTGTATGTTTTGTGATAGCTCAGCAAACCTGTAATCACTTAAACACCAAATCAGTTTAGGAGGCACATCGGGATGATTTAATAAAGGAGTAAGGCTGTTCACACTGCAGAGCTGTCACTGACCTGGAACAAGTACATACTGTATATGTCAGGTGTTAGAGACAACTGATATGCACATGCTTATTCCAGGTCAGTAACTCACTAAGTAATAACACAGAGATAAGGATGACAGCCCTGGAGTATGAACCATTAAAACCAAGCCTGTAAGAGCTGCTCTATTATTCCATCCAGAGATAATCCCTTTCTGACAGAATTTGCATACTGCAGGTTCCCCAGGTCCAAGGGTCTCCAGGGTCATTTCAGAGTTAAGCTAAATATAATGATTAGCATTTCTGATATGCATCACTGGGGTCCTCAGTTTAAATCCCCCGGAGAGCAGCTTCAGCTTTCTGGCCTGTATCAGTTAGTGGCTGCTGCAGGGGAGAGGAGTAAGTGCCAATAATGGCTGGGACATGGAAGCCTTTGGTTGACATCAGAATTTAGAGCTGTTGGCTCCTTGAGGACAGGAACTGATGTGAGTGTAAATGCCTGTAAAAAATAAAGATAGCCTTTCAGTCACTAACTATCTGACATTTGAATGCCCCTTTGCTCATTATATTCAATTCTTAGTAGTGACATCAAGTTTTCCTCATCACAGGACTGTGCAAATAGTAGAGAACAACTGGACATTGGCTATTATTTATCCGGGAATTAATATCAGGGCCCTTTCAGACAAATAGTAAGCAATCTGCGCACTTAGGCCGCGTATACACGATCAAATTTATCTGCTGAAACCGGTCCAACAGGGATTCAGGGATTAGAACTTTGATGGGGTTAAGGAAATTATGGGATGCCCAGAAAAGATTCTTGCATGGTTTGAGACAATTTAGGTACTCTCCTCCTGCACAACTCTTGCTGCAGACTATCTCTCCTTCTCCCTCCAGCATGGTTCTTCAGGCACAACTTGCATATGGTTAGTCCTAACTCTGGTTTCAATCAGACCTTAGCAAAAGTACCTTATTACAGGCAGGGACCACAGGCCCCTCTAGTGTAGCAACAAAAGTTTGAATGCTAGCCGCCTACTTTGCAGACCCTGACAGTCCTCCCGGCTGCAGTGGACCGACTTCACTGCCAGTAACATCACAGTCTCTCTCGCTGGCTCTACATCCATCTCAGACTGCACACTCCCAGTCCACTCCAGCGTGCCTCTCCCAGCTCTCCCGTCTGTGCCTGTCACTCACTGCCACCTAATGAATCCCTCCTGGAGACTCGCCCAGCAGTATTCCCTGCTGTCCTCTCCTGCTCATGTTCAGGACACCCCTTGGATTGTGTGGGGTTCCTGTTCATCTCAAAGCCCCTTAACCCCAGGTCACCCTCCCCCAAGAGTAGTGGGCCTCTTCAAAGGCCCCGACAACCTAATACTCCATCTCCAGTTCTTCCACCCGAACAACTCCACCCCAGCTGGCTGACTGTAAGTATTTAAGAAGGCCTGCCGCCTGCCAATTCAGGATGGGGATTGGTCAGGGCTCCTTAGAACCCCCCCCCCCTCCCAGACAGCTCCACCCTTCTTTCCCACCTTGCTTCTTGAAGCCTCTAGAAACAGAAGGGAGGTAACCAAAAGATGACGCTAACTGTGAGTCAACAGCCTACTCTAGGCCACTCCCAGCCCCACAGATCAAAACAAACAGACCTAGCTTTTATCTAGGTCTCCCTAAAGTTACCTGCTCTACAAAACTCTATCTAACACCTACCCTAGGTAACAGGTGCTACATTTATAAGAGATTTTCTATTATATATTTAAAGGAAGAACATTCTAGTATTACACAGCAAAAGAGCAGACAATACTCCCCAAGGCAAACAACTGATTTATAGAATTGTAGGGAAATAAAATGTACATGAAGACAGCACCACTGGGAGCCAAAAGAGACAAGGGAGTGCTGGAAGTCCCTTTTGCCATTTATTAAGGAGTGAAGAGTCCACTTTCATTTACTTTTGTAAACTTTTTTTGCACTGGCAAAATCCGTAGAGGAGCCTTCACACTGAACTCAACATGAAAACGTATTAATTAATTATCTCAGCCTCGCTGCAGCAGAAACAAGCATTCTGAATAATATGGGCATTTTTTATTATAAACAATGAAAAATACATATTTCTTTTGTTAAAACACCTACTCAAAATCAAACCCCAAATGCGTCCAATATGACATTGTGTGCAACCACAGTCATTCATTTATTTTGGAGGACAAAAATATTCTGTAGACATAAAGACTTTTTGTAAAGGTGTTCTAATCGGTCAGCCACAGCAATCTGAAAAATATTTCACATACTTTAATTGCACTTTGCAGTTGCCCTTTAATTGCACGTCTAAAGACGTGTCACTGACATCCAACACTACTTTACTTTTTCATCTGCCTACTATATTTGCTTGCCAAACTGTTATACACTCGCCAATGTAGCCAATAACATTTCCATCAGGATTATCCTAGTAAAGAGTGACACCTAGTGGTAAAATCTGTGGACACACAATAAAACATGCTTCAATACACAGGGCAAAATGTTATAGAATACTGGTAATAACAAATTAATGTTACAAAGCAGATTCATTTCTGTTATATTTGTTTAATTAGGTTCCTAAAAAACATGGGGACAATATATAAAGAAATGTAATATTTATTTGTCTGTATCGGTCCATGTTTTGTCATCAGTTTGGTGCTTGGTTTCATTAGGACATATATAACCTGCTTTTCAAGTCAGTTACAGCCACATCATTTAATAATACTTAAATAAAGTTACTTTTTTTATTATTATTATTATAGTTAAAAAAAGGATACTTAGTCATGCAGCAGCACTCTAAACTGATGTTGTCCACTGCCTGATTACTGTTGCAAAGAAATGTGAAACTGGCTGTGAGTTTAGATGGGTCTGAGAAATGCCAGCAGCCCTGCAAAACATTATGCTATAGTGTAGGAAATTGACATAAAAGGCACAAAAGGTTCTGATTTTTCCACTGCTGACTGTTCAATATATGATGAATTAATGCAGCAAGTAAATGCAGTTTCTCTTTCAGTCTACTGCTAACCACAATAATCGTGTTTAATGTTATAGATTCACTTTAGGTCTATAGACCTCAATATAGAACAAAAAAATAAAAATTGTTAAAGCAAAGCTGCAGTCAAAAAATAAAATAAAAATGCTGCTTTTGTTGCAACACACTTCTTCAATTTAGAGTTGTCCCGCCACAGTACTTCTAAGCCACTATATGTCCTAATTTTCTGGTTTGAATGACAGCTAGCCTCAGTTAACTCAATTCAGCAGACTGTTGTGGATCTGCCCCAAGCCTGTGGCAAAACAGCACAGTGAAGTGCTCATCTCCCTGTAATGCTGCTTTCTCCTTCTATCAGCATGCTCCTTTTCCGCACCTGAACTGATTACATAAGTATAGTACTTCTCTCTGTCCCAGTCTTGGGCTGGATTTACACCTATGCAGTTTTAGTGCTTTTTGCATTTTGCAGATTTGCACTACAGTCCATTTAACATGGTTTCTTATGGAACACGTTCTGTAGTGCAAATCTACAAAATGCAAAAAGCATTAAAAATGCCTAGGTGTGAATCCAGGCTTAGCTCTGCTGTAGAGGGACTGCAAGAAGCTGATACAAAGTCAAGTTTGGGTACTTACATTTAAAAAATGCTGTATAAATAAATGCAGAACTGCATTAATTTTGTCTTTTATATGTGCCTGGAATTCTGCTTCGGCTAAAAATATAATTAACAGTAGGTAAGAACTATTAAACACGCCCAAATGGAACTAAGTAGTTATTTAAGATCTATATAGCACCAACAGTTTGCACATTTGATTCTTCAGTAATTTTGTAGATCCATCTGACCAGACGGAGGGGAACAGATTCCATTCTGTGTTTTTTTTTTTTTTTTTGCTGGATCAGATCTGACCCGGAGGTAGCCAGGTGCAAACAGAAACAAGTCTGTTAAGATTGGGCCCTCCATAGAGGAGAATGGAGGGCCTGATTGGGTCCGGCTGAAAAATAGTCAGCCAGACCAGATCAGGACTCTCACATGAAAGGGGCCTTATCCATAATGAACTACATGGAATTTCTTTTTTTTTTTCTTCCTAAAAAATGACACTGAAGTTGACACCATACAGTAGGTATGCACAGCATATTGCATTAGGGTGTACACCCCAAAGCTCCAACACATATGTGTGCATGTGTGCATGTTTATATATACTGTGAAGCCCCATACACACTATCAGTTTTCCTGACGGTTTTCTCCTCAGGTTTACCAAAACCATCTAATATGAGGTCAAACCTCAAGAGTTTCAATTTGTATGCAATCAGGCAGGCCCTTGCACTACGTGGTTTTGGTAAACCTGATGAGAAAACCGTCAGGAAAACTGATAGTGTGTATGGGGCTTCAGTGTCATTCGAGCAATGGACAGTGCCAGTAGGGTAGAGATTGGTGTCAGGCAGTGAACAGTGTCCATAATTTATTATTTATATAGCACCAACAGTTTGCACATTTGATTCTTCAGTAATTTTGTAGATCCATCTGGCCAGACGGAGGGGAACAGATTCCATTCTGTGTTAATTTGTATTATTTTATTTCTAATTATTAAAAAAAAAAAAAATGGAGCCCTGTTAGGGGGCTTTGTTGAAATATCAGGGTTCTAAACAGGGAGAATCTGCACCACATGGGGTGATTAGGGTGGGCCCAGGCGCACCCGGTGTGCACTCCTATGGTTGGCATTTCTGCTTTTCAGACGATACTTGACCACTGTATCAGCTAATTAGGAACCAGGGTGGTTAAGCAAGAGTAGAAGCTGTTCATTTAGTAAAGTGAATGTTAGGTAAAAGGGTTTACTTGTGTTCACATTGAATTCCACATCATTTGCAAGGTGTATATAAAAAAACTGAGTGAAGACAGCTTTACCTTATGTACTATCATTCACTTTGCTTAGTGAACTGCTACACCTTTAGAATACCGCCCCACAGTCTCTGTCAAAGCCATACTCCCAAAGTACTTGTTAACCAATACAATCTTGTGTTCACATTGAACATGCATATCATATGAGAAAGAAAAACAGCAAAAAAAATAAATAAAATAGGATATTTTCCAATACTATTAGCTATTTGCCCAGAACGCAACTTCATCCTACTAAGCTCAGTGAACATTCACTTTGCTATTTAGTGATGAGGTCTGAAGAAGAAGCGGAAGCTTCTATACGCGTTACTGCCCACTTTACGTCAGCATGGCCTTCATAGTGACGCCACGTCTGGCCCTGGCGCCATCTTGCGTTCCACGCTGGTTACGGTGGCTATTGGCCGCTTCCTACAAGTCATCTATCCACACAGCCATCGCTGGATACTGCTAATAAACCGGGATGATCCAAGGAGGTCCGGAGGCTGATTTCTCTATATGTGAGTTACCCCTTGGCTTTTCTTTTAAAAAACTGCTAATTTTAATGCTGCACTAAGGCCATACACTATACAATTTTCTTGTTCAACTTTCCTTTAGATTTACCATATAATATGAAGTCAAACCTAAACCCTTTCAATTTGTATGCAATCAGACAGGCCCTTGTACTACATAGTTGAAGGTAAATCTAAAGGAAATTGAATAAGAAAATTGTAAAGTGTATGGCCAGCCGTCTGACGCCCCTTTGTTCTTCTCTTCCATATCACAGAGTTGCTGCTAGTGCTGCTATTCATCGTATAACTTCATTAACTTATTATTTGTATTATGATGTTCCTATGATTGAGAATTTTTAATAATGGATCCCTCTAGCGCCACTTTATATATTTGTTGTTACCTACTGCAGAAAGGGAGGATGTTTTTCCAGAGGCAACTGCATGGTCACCCCACTTCTTAACTTTGTGGGGTGGACTTTAAATATAAAAAAAAGAAGGAGAAGGTGTGGAGCCAAGTATTTTCAGCCCCCTTTAACGGTAGCTAGTAAACACCATACATCTGCTCCAATTGAGATGCTGACTAGGAACTTCTAGCAGGCCTGCCTAAAGGTACCTTGAGCAGCGATAGACCGGCGCCCTCACTGTATGTGAGAGTACATGATAAATCAATGTGAAGGGGAAAGGGGGAATGCTGACATTCACGTGTTAGAGGGGGACAATAGCAAGTAAGACAGCTTTTCTAACATGTTCCCATTTCTGCCCCCCCCCCCCCCCCTCACACACACACATACACATGGGGGTGGGATTATCATTTTTCTATTGAAAATATCAGCACATTTCCCGTGCACCTGCAAATTAACAATGCCATTACATAAGTTCTATATGTTGTTGCACCAGCAATTTAAAACTGATATGCAACAGTTTCTAACATTGTCTAATACCATTCACCAAAATAATCAAGCACTTCCGCCAATGTAATAAGTTCTAAAATGTGCACTATTACCACAGTGGTGTAAATACTGTAGTGAGGACTCGGAGGAGGAGCGGACAGCGTGAAGGGGGAGTTAGATGTGTAAGGATAGAAAGCCCACCAATTAACAAATTGTCATGTGGTACCGTTATTTTTTATTTTTTTGGTGAAGGTTTGTCTACAGAAACTGGTACATTCTAGTCAATGCACCTTGCTGCATAGTGGACATGCATGGAAGAGACTCATTTTAAAAATGTGGCTTCTTGGATGAGACAGAACTTCCAAATAAAGCAGTGTTTCTCAACTCCAGTCCTCAAGCCCCCCCAACAGGTCATGTCTTCAGGATTTCCCTCAGATGAAAAGGCTGTGGGAATTACTAAGGCAGTGAAACTGATCAAATCACCTGTGCAAAATAATGGAAATCCTGAAAACCTGACCTGTTGGGGGGCCTTGAGGACTGGAGTTGAGAAACACTGAAATAAAGTAAGGTGACCAGATTTTTAAAATGAAATCCGGAGATATATTTTTTTGTTTACTAGTAATGGCGGCAATCAGCGACTCTCTGTCAAGTCTTACTCTCCGGGCCCCAGCTACTAGTGGGTGGGGAGCGGAGGATGATCACTCTGCCAGGGAAGGCAAGGACATGCAGGCGGCTGGCCGGGACTTGAGCCAAGGCAGAAGAAAATGCGAGTAGAGCTGAATGGGCATGAACCCGAAACTGAAGAAATATTCCCTCCACTCTGACCAGCACATGATCATCAGAAAGAAGCACAGATAATGGGGAAAAAAATACACCCCCTACTAAGCTAGTAGGTGCGGTGGAGCAGGGGTGTGTAATTCAGATTTTTTTTTTAATTTTGCACTGACTGTCTTTGAAATTGCCCCAGCCCCTGTTCAAATCCAATCCGGGGACAGGGTCCTCAATCCGGGAACTGTCCCTGGAAACTGGGGATGTCTGGTCACCCTAAAATAAAGAACTTACTAGGAGTACCTAATGCCTTATGTGTGTATTATAATAAGATCCAGTCATGTGTGCCCTATACAGTGCCACCCAATGCGAACACACAAATAGCAAACAACCAATATATTGGATGGAAATATGACATTTAAAGAAAAAATGTATTGGTATTTTAAGCATTGTAAGAATTTATATTATGAACAGTGGTATGGTCCAAAAAAAATAAAAATGCAAAAGAAAAAATACCTGCTGCTTGCAATACAAAGCCCTCCAGTTCAGGTTTCCCCACCCACATTAATTTCATGGAAAGTCAATCAAAATAACACACAAAGACGGCAAAGAAAATCTCTTTCCCTGCATAGAATGAAAAAAAAATTAGAAATTTTCAGTGCTTGAAATGTGAAAGAGCCAGTTTTTCCCTTGTATAAAAATGCGACTTTTTCCAGGTTGTTATCTCTAAGAATTAAAAGGCACATTCCATCCTGCTTAGATGTAAGTCTGCTCCACTACGTTCAATAGGGGATAGCGAGCATGTGATATCAGAGGAAGCATTCTAAAGGTGGCATTAAACTGCATGTTTGAAATGAAAGCGTGTTCTTTTTTCCTGAAACGCTTCAGTAGAGGTTAGGCGCATGGCCCACATGAGGAAGAGTGGTGTGATTGCCATCAAACCGAGCAGGCATGAACAGCTCACTTTAGATTTTTTTTCTCTAAACAGGATGGCAGATGAATCATAGATTTTTTTTTGCAGCCGAGGCCACACAGGTTGCAAGAACCTGGTCTAACCAGGTGTAATGACGGAGGCTTCTCAGGAGAGCAGTGGCGAGGATACACATCATGTCTTCACTTGTTCCAATTACTCCAATACCAACATTAATCCCAGGCAAAACAATGCCTCTTCCTTTCCTCTCCAGTAAAACAGTGCTGTGAGAGGAGCTTATCAACCAGAGAATGCTTGTGATGTGTGGAACTGTGTGCCGCACATCAGCCTGTCTTAAGTGGTACATCAAACAGCACTGCATGGAAACCAGGACTAACCTGCTGGCCCCTCTCATGTTATTTTTAGGCTTTGTTCGTTAAAAGGAAATCAAAAACCTTAACTGTGTTATTTGTAGTTTTATTGTAATAGCACCTGATGTTTTAGACATCGTCGTGTTTTAATATACCATTTTATGTCATTAAATCAAGCTAATATTTATCTAACAAGGCTTTATTACACTTTTTCAGAAAAAAATAATCACCTTTCTCAAGTAGAATGGCAGAACCCTTAAATTCTGGATCCGTGCCATCTGAGAAGTATATATACCTTCACTGCAGCTCTGTAACCTCTCACCTGTCCTGTCAGCTAGTGAAGTGTCAGAGAATACTTCTAGCTCCTGGTGGTGCCTCATGCAAGAAATAGATGACTCAAAGTAAAAAAAGGACATTGTCCCAGATATGTCAGACGTGTGTAGATTACAGAAGAATGTAAACCCAATTTGGATATGTAACCCCAATCACCAAAACCTCATATAAGCTTTAATATGTTATTGTTATGAAAAAGGCATTGTCAATATTTTTTGTTATCAACAGCTTCCAGCTAGCTCAAATTGTTCCTAATTATCCCTCAACTTGCATCGGGGCTGTGCCCAGCAGGGAACAATGGCGCACATTTGGAGATACTGCTCAAGAGTGAGCAGATTATGGATCTGGGTCTATGCTTTGCTTCGTACATTATTACATTCCAACCTTAAGACCCTTTCTTTTTAAGCCCATAAATACTCCCTTTGGTGCTGAACAGCAGCACGCTACCTATTTATTTATGGTGACCAAGCTGACCATTACCAGCTCTCAACTGTCCCTAATTTTGAGGGACTGTTCCTGATATGGAACACAGTCCATCTGTCCCTCTTTCCTCCTTATTCCTTCTCATTTTCCTTGTTTTTAGGTCTGATCCATATAGTTGTATATAAAATGCACTACGTATCTATCAAAAAGCTTTTTACAGTGCAAAACCTTTCATCTAGTTTCTAAATTGTTGCATTTATACATTTCAAAAGCTAGTATAAAGGATTAGTAGTTTTTTTTTTAAAAACACTATTTTTTTATGCATAATTCTCTTTTAAGGTGGCGTAGCAGGGTGTGTATCCTATGCCTACATACTTTTGACAATAGGTGTCCCTCATACCCATCTCAGAAGGTTGAGAGGTATGCCATTGCTAGGAAATGGAAGTCTCTGGTCCTTAGCTTTGAGGCGGTGAAACGCCATATGAATGATATTAATCTTAATAAAAAACGAATACCCATATTGACTGACTCTCACAATAAATTCCTCAGAGTTTGGCAACCTTATGCCGCCCGCGTACACACGACCATTTTTAATGGTCTAGAAAATATGTCTTTTTAATTGTTAAACCGGCCTTGCCTACACACGATCGTGAAAAAAAAATGCTCTAGCAAAGCGCGGTGACATACAACACGTACGACGGTACTATAAAGGGGAAGTTCCATTCGGATGGCGCCACCCTTGGGGCTGCTTTAGCTGATTCAGTGTTAGTAAAAGATGATTCGCACTTTTCAGTCTGTTACAGCGTGATGAATGTGCCATCTCCATTATGAGCGCTAGTTTTACCAGAACGAGCGCTACCGTCTCATAACTTGCTTCTGAGCATGCACGTTTTTTCCACGTTGTTAAAGCCCACACACGACCATTTTTTACAACGTTAAAAACAACGTGAAAATTTATAGCATGTTCTAAATTTTTAATGGCCATTTTTTACATCATGAAAAATGCTCTGGAGCCCACACACAATCGTTTTTAATGACATTAAAAAAAAAAATTTACATCCCAAAAAATGGTCGTGTGTATGCGGTATTAGATTTCACATTCTCATCCTTTCTCCCTTTTCTTTGTTTTCTTTTCTGGATTGTTTACTACACATACAGTTTTTTGTGACTGGCCTCCATGGCCTCTTCTATTCTCCTGTTTTGGAATGGGGGCATAGAATACATCTATCTTTGATGATTACTTTATGTACTCCACTGATCCCCCTTGTTAACAGTTTCTAGCCTCCTTGTTTTATGTTTCCAACCATTGTTTATATATTGCGCACTATATCTGGCATTTTGTCTATCCGATGTGCACTTCATTTCACTCTGTTGTCTAAATGCTACCTCCGCATTTTCATGATTTTCTTTGAATGTATGTTGTGTCGTTTTACAATTTCTTTTGCTATACATGAAAAAAATCTTTCGTAATAGAAAAAAATTAAATAAATGCCTGGTGACACTGCCATGCAGCTCCCTGTTCAGGCACTTCCTATTATAAGGTGAGTTTGCACTGTCCCTATCTAGCAATTGTACTTCTACTTTATCATCCTGTCACATGCTAATGAAGATTACAAGTGGCTGTTTTCAAAGTGCATTACGTAAGTATGTTCCACTTCTGTCACCGTCAGAAACCAGCCCTGACAAATTCCATGCAATCATTGCATGTAGACAGAAAATGGCTGCAGGAGATCTTGCTGTCATGTACCTGGTGGAGCCAGAGTTGAAAAGCAGGCTTCTTTATCACCTACTGTCTATCACCCCTGTAAGTGGGAATAGGGAATGTAAGGACACCAAATAGCATGAGTGACATTATTTTCAGGCAGTACTAGATCTGTCAAGGCTGGCAGGTGCGTGGAGCAAGGGAGTGTGGACCACTGAAAAGGAGCCAAATGCAGGAAGACCAGGGTACCAGAGCAAGCATCATGAATGTGGACAGGATACAATGTAAGCTTAGGAAAGAGGCAGACAGCATAAGTAAAAATTCAGAAGACAGGATCAAAGTCAAAAGTGCAAGCCAAGGTTAACTAGGTAGGCCTAAGTCACAACAGGTAAGCAATTTTTCTTTAAAACCTTCGGTGTGTGAACACACTCCAAAAACTACACCCGGTGCAAAAAAAAAAAAAAACCCAACAAACGGGGAAAAAAATACATAAAGTGACAAACAACATAATGGTGGGAAAAGGGAAGTGGAGAAAATGAAGGTGCCATTGTGAAGTACAATTGTACTGTACCAGCACTGTCCAGACAGAGGGTCAGGGGTCCTGCAGCCTCATATGTCAGTCAGAAAAATAGGGGTCTTGCAGGCTCATAGGTCAGTCAGAAAACTCCTCCTACAAGCTTTAACCAGTGTTTGGCTGGACACTGATAGAAGTCACAAATATGCTCTAACTGCTGATGAGAAAAGGTATTTAGCCGTGCTTGGACCCAAAGCTGCAGCGACTCATTGCCGTGTGCATCTACAGTCAGGAAAAGCCAATGAGAGTATGAATGCTGGGACTGAGCCTTGCAAGAGACCTAAGGTGATCATGAGGACTGAGCTTTCTAAGACAACAAATCACTAAGAATACTGGACCTATTATTTTGCATACCAGGAGTAGTGAGTGGAATAACTGACCTTAACCCCTAACTCTCCACAGTTAAGGCCTACAGAGACTGATCTTTACCTAACAGCCCTTTATCCATCTATTGTGGACAGCTTTAAAGAGACAGCTTCACATGCCTAACTTACAGACAGGCCCCAACGATAGCCAGCTAATACTAACAATTAGGTGGCAGGTACTTTGTAGACACCTACAGGGATGCCCCTTGTCAGAACCGCATACACCCACCCAATAAAGGGCTGTATGCACAGAGTTTACTCAAGGACATTTATTTTGGGGGTTAGCTAATGCTGATGCTTTTGGTTAAAGTTTGGTTTAGGATTGCTGCAGTATAGTTAATTGCCATAATACAGGCCAGTGTTCACCCTATTTAGTTCAGCATCTTTAAATATGTTCAGTTGCATGCCTGCTGCTTTATGCCTTGTGTTTGAATTCCCTTGCTACAATACACTTAGGGATTAAAATGTTTGTGTCAGACCGCGTACACACGATCAAACTTATCCGATGAACACTGTCCGACGAACCGTTTTTATCGGATATGTCTGCTGGGCTGTTTTGGTCTGATGGACAGTGCGGTGACGTGGCAGTGACGTTGACCCGCCACGTCACCAAACCAGGAAGTAAAATACTTCCACGCATGCGTCGAATCCATTCGACGCATGCAGGAGATTTCGGTCCGCTGGTTAGGCGTACTAACCAGCGGACATGTTGGACGGACAGGTTTCCAGCAGACAAGTTTTAAAGCATGCTTTAAAACTTGTCTGCTGGAAAAACCTGTCTGCTAGCCCGTACACACGGTCGGATATGTCCTCTGAAACTGGTCTGCGGACCAGTTTCAGCAGACAAGTTTAATCGTGTGTACGCGGCCTCACAGATCAGCTGCAGTGCTGATCTGTGTCTTACCTTTTACTGCTGTAGGTTGGCTGGTTCCTGTGGTTCCACAAGCTTGTGTTCAGCTCTTGCTGCACTCAGCATCTATGGGTGTTGCTGGCTTCACCTGTTGCCTTTTATATCCTTCCTTCCTGCTACTTCCTGTCCAGCCTCCCATGTGCTTCTCTATTTAAATTCCACTCAAACCAGTTTCTGGTTGCTTGAGCAACACTTGTTCCTGAGCGCCCTTTGTGTAACCTGCTTAACCTAACCTCTTGTAAACTGATCTCTTGTGTACTGACTTGGCTAGTTCTCCTGACAACGTTGTCTGCAGCCCGCCCAGACCGTGGCTCGCTATACGGCTCTCCTTTGCTTCATCCATCCGTCCATCTGCGTCGGACAGTGTCTTCTGGTACTCTCCTTGCGAGCAGGGTGAACCTGGGGGTCATGACCTGGGGTCAGCACGCAGCTAATACCAGCTGGCCCTTAGACTTCCAGCACTGGCTATACCCCGGGACGCGCTATATCTCTCTATATATGAGATTCAACTTTTAAAGGCATTGCTCTGCTCTGGATGATGCGGTCTGGCTGCCCAGATTGGACATATTCCCTGACTTAGCCCTGCTCTCCGCTCCTTTGGTCCCGGTTCTCTTGGCATTTTGGCTATTTGTTTGAGTGAAGGTTCTATTAGGGATCTGGTGCCTATTCCGGGACTACTCAGAGTTATTCTTTAATGCCTGACTGCTAAAGTGCTTTTTCTTGGCCACACAAACTGTTTGGCTGCATATCCACAATTACAAAGGTTCGTGTTCCAGCGGATGTCTGACAGCCATTCCGATAAATGAAACATTTTTTATCCTACTCTCAAAATTCTCCTACCTCGTCCTGAGGAAGCTAACAAGTGAAACGCGTAGACGAGAGGATATTTTGAAACTGAATGTATACACTGTATGGTTTTAATATATTTTTTGTATTAAAGTATTTTTCTCTTATATCACTTTTCCCGTCTTGCCTTTAAAAGTCCGCCTTGTCACTGCCTTTTGGCAGTCCAAAACTCTTTCTATCGAATATTACGGATGTTGGTATATGTGAGTGCCTTTATGTTTTCTTCCCCTCTCTTTTTGATTTCCCTATATAACCCCTCCCAAATGGAGAGTACCTCAGTTTTGTAGCAAAGCAATAAGCGTTCCACGTTAACTCTGAAGAGGGGTGGGAGCTCTGTGTCCTGTGATGTATTTCCGAGAAAAGGATTTTACAGGTAAGCTGTATTAAAAAATCCTATTTTCTTGATCATACATCACGGGACACAGAGCCTTAATCACTTAATGGGATGTCCCATAGCAATGCTAAAATTAGAGGGGAGGGAGACACAGATCAGAATAAGACCAATATCGAGCCAGAGGATTTATACTGCTGCCTGCAGCACACTACGCGCCGAAGGTGTCATCCTCGTAACCTCTCACATCTACCTGATAGAATTTGGTAAATGTATGGACCGAAGACCAAGTAGCAGCCTTACAGATCTGAGCTATGGAGGCCTGGTGATGCACTGCCCACGAAGAACCAACTGCTCTAGTCGAGTGCGCTTTCACCTGAAAAGGAAGGATCTTCTTTTTAAAATCATAGGCCTGAATAATAACTTGTCAAATACACCTTGCAATAGTGGATCTTGACGCTGCCTGACACTTCTTTGGGCCTTGTGGCAGAATGAACAGACAATCCATCTTCCCCTTCTGAACCGTAGCTTGCAGATAATCCCTTAACGCTCTTTACAACATCTAGAGAGTGTAGACTCTCTTCCTCTGCAGACTGAGATCCCAAAGAGGAAACAGAGGGGCTAGAAGCTTCAACAGGAGGCAATTTGTAAGTCTCTAAGAATCTTCATCTGGGGGCTTTCAGGCATAAAACGGCAGCAGATCATCATCGTTGTCCGGCTCCTATCTGGCAATAGAGTTTGGCTCTCTACCCAGCACACCTGACTCCGAGTGCCCTCAATGAAATTTGCCCCTTGCTTCATTGGTGCCTTTCCTATTCTCCATCAGATCAATCCAGTTGTTTTCAAGCTCCGTCTGCCCTCTCATCTCAGGATCCCCAAGGCCTTCCATGTCTCCCTGCACTGGTCCTCAATCGCTTCTCTCGCCCTTCTTCTCACCCCACCCCTGTGGCTGATACCACGGATCAGTATGAGATTAAAGAAATATTGGACCCCAAATACTACCGAGGGAAGCTACTCTGTCTGATTGATTGGAAGGGCTACGGTCTGAAGGAGAGGTCTTGCTGACCAGATTCCATTGGAAATTTCCCTCCAAGCCAGCCCTCAGATGTGTAGGGGGACCTAGTAAGCTGGGGGGGGGGGGTACTGTCACAGATCAGCTACGGTGCTGATCTGTGTCTTACCTTTTACTGCTATGGGGACACTAGTTCTGGTGACCTAGGGATTCTCAAAAAATGTCTTTCATTTGCAGTAAGAAGTGAAGTGAAATCTCCCCAATGGGATACAGATCGCAAAACAAAAAAAAAAAAATTACAGAAGTTATAACCCTTCCTTACTCTATCCAAAATGACAAAATTACTCTGCCTTCATTATAACCAGTTTTGACTGTGAAATGTCTATATTCCCATCACACACATTCATGGAAATACTCCAAATGCAATGGGCGATGTAGCAATAGCCAGCTGGAGGCTGGAACCATGCATAGTAGTGTGAATATTTGCCAGTGCTTCGCAGATCTTCAAATAAAGTCCAAGGGCCAGATTCTCTAAGAAAATCGCCGACGTAGCGTAAGCCATTTACACTATGCCGCCGCATCGTACTAGAGCAAGTGCCGTATTCTCTAACCATTTGCTCCGTAGTTTGCGTTGGCGTAGCGAAAATGGCCCAGCGTAAGCCCGCGTAATTCAAATGGGGCGGCTTGTATTTAAATTAAGCGCGCCCCCGCGTCGAACGAACTGCGCATGCGCCGGCCGGGGGAAAAGCCCAGTGAGCATTCTCCAGCTCACGTCGGAAAGCGTCGTTGAAACCGACGTCAAAACGACTTGATCGTCACTTACGCAATGCCCTATTCGCGAACGAGTTAGTAAAACGATGTAAGCGATGGAAAAAGCTGACTCGACGCTATACTTAACATGGCATCCGACGGCACCCGACGGCATCCGACGGAACTTCGTAATGTTACTCCTCATAGAGGCAGGGGTAACCTTACGCGGACGAAAACGACGTACGCGACGACGGGGCGGCGGAAAAGCGATCGGGATTCGGCGTACTAGCCTCATTTGCATATGCAAATGAAAAAACAACGTAAAGGCCACCTAGTGGCCGGAGTTGTCATTACAACTACGATCCGCAAGTGTAATGGTATTACACTTGTCGGATGTAGAAGCGTTTCTATGCCAAAGTGATGCTAAGCATCACTCGCATAGATACGAGGCAAAAAAAACGGCGATACGACGGGGTATCTGAGATACTCCGTCGTAGCGCCGCTGAGAATCTGGCCCCAAATGTTTTATTTTTTTTTGGAGAAAAGATCACATCACAGCAAAAAAGTGCAATGTTTCGGAGCCACGCAGGACCCATTGACAGGCATGTGATTATCATGCATAGCAAAAAACGTTGTACTTTTTTGCTATGATGTGATATTTTTTCAATAAAAATAAAGTTTGCACATTATTTGAAGATCCCTGGTGTGTCAATAGGGACCAAGCAGCTTAACCACTTAAAATGGAAGTAAACCCACCTATCATTTCATTTTCAGGCAAGGAAGCTGCCATCTTTAATCTTCAACTGCCATGATGCTGCACATGTGATCAGTTATGACACCAGCTATTGGATGGTTTGACAGTTTGGTTGAGAGCACAACCAATGTGACAGTTGGGAATCCCGGCATGCCAGAAATGTAACTAACTGCTTTTTGAAACTGTTAGATCAATGGGTTTACTTCCGCTTTAAGGACTGCCTAACGCCGATATACGTCAGCAGAATCGCACGTCCGGTCAACCTAGTGGTTGGCAGTCCACCAACCTATTTTTTCTGTTTTTTTCACTTTTTACTTTGTGACCACATTACTATTTCACTCACTGTTCATTTGTTATATTGTATTAGTAGTGTTTACTGTTCACTTTTAGTGTTTTAATTTGCGCTCATCACTTTATTTTGCAACAGCAATATAACCTTTTATTTTGAAAACGTCCCTGTACATGGCTGAATCTTTGCTGTGAATTCATAAGGTTAATTTTCTTAAAAAAATATTTAAGTCACTTAGCCCAGCGAATCTGTGGTCTCTTCAAATACCCAATCTTGTGCAAGGGCATTTAATCTTCATTTCTGGGCAATACTTAACCCAGCTCCCAGCTCCCAGCTCCTTTGCCTAATTTTGAAAAAATTATAAAAGTTCCTTTTATAGCACTGTTTTACATTTTGTGTCCTTTGAAAGCTCCATTTCTACATTCAGGGGAACTGTAGTCCAGCTCTACAGACATTTCCATGCCAGGAGGTCCACTCTTGCTGGTTTCATTGCTGCAAACACCTTTTCTGCATCCTGAGAGGACCTTATAACTGGATAACCAATAGGAAGTGTCCATGTCACACAGGTGGGGACACATAAAAAACCTAAGAAGGTAACTTTTTCCTATGCAGAAAAGGAAAAGACTCCAAATTCAAATGCTAAGTGACAACAAATTTAGGTGAGTAAAAGGTGCATTTTATTATTTTATTTTTATTTGCGATGCAAGTGATGACTTAGAAGGGGGTGGCTGTTGCAATTGAGCCTGGAGAGTGGATTTCAACAAAAGGAAGGCCATTTACCTCAATGGATAATTGATAATTGATGGATAATTGAACACAAATTCACTGAGCTAAGGAAATATCCTATTACTTAGATGAATCAACCCCTATGACATTAGTTAGTATCCTTACACAGTATACATATGCTCAATGGCTGTAAATCTAATGTATAGCTTTGGAAAAATTAGCTTTAATTATGGCAAGGCAAATTGTGTAGACATAAGAAAGTGGGCAGGTAAGTCACCTGTGTAAAGCCCACCATACAAAGCTCAATCTTCTCTCATTAAATCTGCAGGCTGAACGAGAACAAATCAATTTCCCCATCCATGCTTACAGTTTGGATGGAGGGATTTTCACTGGTGGCTATCGCAGCAACTGTGGCTACCTAATTACAATGGTATACAATGGCACTGCCAAACAGTGTCTGCATCTGATATAAACAGGAATATTTTCAACCCTTGGCAGAAATTCTTGTTATTTGCACCATCAATATGTTCTAACTGTAAGTGCCCATGTTGTCTATCTTTACTTTGCTAACAACTATAATTTAGAAAGACTTTCAGTCACTGGAAATACACTAGATTAAAATAAATTGTATGTTGCTGCTGTCCCAGTCAGTGAGCATTTACTACTAGTTCTTACAATTTTGTCTCTACTTTCTAGGTCTCTACATCCTATAATCTTTGGCTTTTTTGCTGCAGCCAGAAAAGGTTGGAACAATGCACACTTGCACAATATGGATAACTATGCCTTCTTTAGCTTGCTAGCTGGGACAAAAGGTGAGGAGACAGAACTTAAATCCAGCATCGTTTATGGAGACTTTTTTCTTGCTTTTTCTATGCTTTATATAACAAGCACAGAAAATTCAGTATGTACAGATTTACATAGCAGTGCTATAGATTTTGAAAATTTTAACATAAAGCTGAACTTAAAGTGATTGTAAACCTTTACATATACTCAGTGACGTGATTGGCCTCAGATGATACACAGAAATGAAACAAACCCTTCTACATAAGTTGTACCTTGCTCTACATCCGTTCGAAGTCCAGAATTTATAAAGCTTGCCTGAGAGTTCAGAAAAAAGGTACAGAGAGCTGAAATCACACACTGCAGAGCTCAGTGAAGAGAGCTCTGAGAGCTGATTGGAGGGAATGGACACACCCTGCCCCCCTTCACGCAGCGCACACACACGAACAGAGCTGAAGTTGTCAATAAACTGGAGGTTCCTTCCCTGTCCCCATTTTTCTCTTGGTGTCAGGAAAACTTGTCAGGAGTGACTAATGCTGTAAGCAGAGGAACGAAGCAGCAGACAGAAATGACACTTAGTGCTCCTAATTGTACATACGGTAGAAGGATATTTATTGTTTGTATTTTATGTCTGAGGTTTACTTAGGTTTACTCTGGTTCACTTTAACCAGTTTCTTCCCAGCCTATTGTCAAATGACTGCAAAGCGGAACTTTTGTCATTCTGGGTGGATGTCATTTGATGTCCTCCTGGACGGGCCGAGCTGTGGTGCGATCTGTCACTGGCTGTGTGAACCGGACAAAGCCAATGACTGATCACTGTACCGGCTCACTGCTAGTACTATGAGATTGCTGTGACCAATTCTGATCACTTCCCAAGAGCAGTACAATGTTACTATAGCAACACTGTAATGCTGTGGTCACAGTGTGTTAAAAAAAAAAAAAACATAAAAAAAACTGCACTGGTAACAGTATGTAAAAAAAAAAAAATAGAAAAATGTGAGGGAAAAAACATTTTTTTTTTTTAATTTCTTAATTTCACAAAAAATTGTGACAAAAAATTACAACTTGAAAAAATTGGCCATGCCTCTTACTAAATACTTTAAAATGTCTACTATCCAAAAATGGGTAATTATTATTATACAGGATTTATATAGCGCCAACAGTTTACACAGTGCTTTACAATATAAAAGGGAGACCATACAGATATAATACAATAAAATACAAGAGGATTAAGAGGGCCCTGCTCAGAAAAGCTTACAATCTAATAGGGAGGGGCAGGTGGTACAAAAGGTTGTAACTGTGTGGAATGAGCTGATAAAAGATTAGTTGGAGATGTGATAGGCTTCCCTGATAAGATGAGTTTTCAGGGATCGTCTTAAGGTAGCAAGAGTAGGAGATAGCCGGACAGGTTGAGGTAGCGAGTTCCAGAGGATGGGAGAGGCTCTGGAGAATGGGAGGAGGAGACGAGAGAGCTTGAGAGTAGGAGGTCTTGAGCGGAGAGGACGGTTTGGGTGATGTTTAGAGAAAAGATTGGTGATGTAGCTCGGGGCAGAGTTGTGGTTGGCTTTGTATGTTGTGGTTATATTTTGAATTTAATTCGCTGGGCGATCAGGAGCCAGTGTAGGGATTGGAGGAGAGGGGTAGCAGACACTGAGAGGTTCGTAATGTGGATAAGTCTGGCAGCAGCATTCATGATAGACTGAAGAGGGGATAGCCTATGGAGAGAGGGAGTTGCAGTAGTCAAGGCAAGAGATAACAAGGGAGTGAATGAGGAGCTTGGTGGTTTCATTTGTTAAAAAGGGGTACATTTTAGAGATGTTATGGAGGTGAATTATACAAAGTTTTGACAACAATTGGACTTGAAGCTGAAATGGCAAGTCAGAGTCTAGGATTACACCTAGTACCCTGGCGTGAGGGCAGGGACTGATGGTTGCATTGTTGATTTTAATGCAAAAGTCATGGAGGGGGGCACGGGCAGGGGGGAATATTAGTAACTCAGATTTAAAGAGATTTAGTTTAACCACTTGCTGCCAGCCTACCGTCAAATGACAGCTGGGCGGTGCGGCTCTCGTTCTGGGTGGACGTCATATGACGGCCGCCCAGAACGAATCCACTCTTGTGTGCCCCCGGGGATTTGATTTGGATCAATGTCCCTCTTTCCTGATCATTTGTCCCTCATTTTGGTCTGATCTGTATAGTTGTATATAAAATTGACTTTTTATCTTTCAAAACGTGTTTCCCAGTGCTAAACCTTTCATTAACATTTTAAAATTGCTGCATTTGTAAATTTTAAAAACCAGCATAAAAAAATGGTTAAAAAAAAGCCCTTGTGGATTCAACTAAATTTTTGTTAATTCTCCTTTAAAGGGGTGTGGCAGGGGGGCATGTCCTATGCCTACATACATTTGTTAGTAGGTGTCCCTCATTCCCATCACAAAATGTTGGGAGGTATGCCGAGGGGCACTAATAGGCAGCACTGATAGGCGTCACTGATGGGCACTAATTGATTGGCAGCACTGATTAGCCTGATTGGCATCACTGATTGGGGAGCACTGATAATCAGGACACTCTTGATCAGTGCCCCGGTTATCATTGTAGATGTCCCCTTTCACACTAGCCGGTTACCGGCTCTCTCCTCTCCTCACACTTTCACAGAAATGCCAATAATCAGCAAGTGTGTTTACATCGTGATCAGCTGTGGTTGGACACACAGCTGATCACTAGGGATGAGCCAAACATCCTCAGTTCAGTTTGCACCAGAACATGCAAACAGACAAAAGGTTTGTGCAACCCCTATTAAATAAAAATAAAAATAAAATAGTATAGTCGACAGAATTTCTTTGTTAAGGTGCATAATGATATTACTGTGTTTCCTTGTATGGAACATTCGTGACCGAATTGCTTGCTTATTTTCATACCTCTTGTTGCATGTTTATTGCTTGGGTTGTGTTTCTGTTGATCGCTAGGATTTCACTTGGTGTTGGAGACCTGATTTCCTACAAAACCTTTAGCTATGTAACCAAGCCACAGGTGTGCCCTGACAACATCCCTGAATTCTTCTTTACCAGTTGAGCAGAAAGAAAACAAAAAGTAAGCAGATTAAACCTCATACAGGTACTTGGAGTGTCTAGCGTGTGACTGAGGAAGACGATGTAGGAGACAAACTGTCATATGTACAAGGTTGTGTAGCAATGCTATAGCAGTGTTCAGTTTATAATTCCATGTGAAAAGCCTAGACACAATCAGATGTTAGGAGCAGAATATGTTATCTGTAGGATTTTATCAAAGTTTCATCAGATATGGCTACTTATGATCAGGAGCCAACACTTCTGAGGTAATACTACTTGGACCACAAACGGTCTGGGTGGTTTCTGTTGTGGTGATTAAAGGTAAATTATAAAATTTTAGGGTCAGGTTGCACCTGTTGTGGGAATTTTTATTTGTGTAACCTCTTCCCGCTGATGTGGTGCTTGGCAGGTGGGAACAGAGAGAGGCCCCATATACAATATGCGCGCCTATGTAAACACTTTCCTGTGCTGAGAGAGTGTGGCCTGTGCACTCCCAGCACAGACACCGACTGAGAAAGCTCCCGATTCATACTTGTGATTGGGAGCTTTCCAATCATGTGACTGCCAATTATAGCGGTCACATGACTCGAATGCTCACCTCCACCTCCCACCATTTAGAAACTCTTAAAGGGCTGGTAGGTGGCAACGGAAAGAGGTTAAGTCAAATGGTATGAGTGCCAGTGGCGGTGTGTCCATAGTGTGCACAGGAGCGCCACCCCCTCTCTCTCCTGCACTGTTACTGAAGTCAACAATACATGGATTCATGCATTGCATGAATCCATGTATTGTCGCCGGCGCCATCACCACTGCCTCCCATTATTCAGATGGCCGGCCCCCTGGTGAGCGCCAGCCATCTGAATAACAGCAGTTGGTTGGTTTTTGGAAGTGTCAATCAGAGCCAAGGTGATTCAGAAGCCAGATTTCGTAGGACCACATAGCAACGAGTAAAACTCCACTTTAAAGAAAAAAAAGCCAACAACAATGGCATACTTGTTACTTTAGAAGGATTGATGTAAAAAAAATGTTTGGCATCACCTTAAACCATAACCCCAGCTGTCTGTGTGTGTCTGTCGTACAGGAGTCTCAAGTCAGGTAAGTGCTAGGATGGGGGGGAATTCCCAATAGCACCAATGCAATGGTTGGTGTTTTCCATTGATGCCAGTACCTCTGATTGGTCTGCGCCCCAATGTCTACGGTGCCTGGGAGATATGTGTTGCACCTACAGGTAAGCCTTAATCTAGTCTTACCTGTAGGTTAAAGTGGTTGTAATGGGTTTACAACCACTTTAAGAAAGGTCTGGATACGTTCTTAGATGTACATAATATAACTGGGTACTAACATTTATAGGTAAAGTTGATCCGGGGAAAATCTCATTGCCTCTCGGGGGATCAGGAAGGAATTTTTTCCCCTGCTGTAGCAAATTGGACTATGCTGGGTTTTTTTGCCTTCCTCTGGATCAACTGTGGGTATAAAATTGGGTATATGAGTTTGTACAATATATTTTATCTTATTTTTTATTTTTTTATGGTTTTAACTAGATGGACTTGTGTCTTTTTTCAACCTGACTAACTACGTAACTATGTAACTATATCCCAACATTTACAAAACTGTATAAGGGGGTGGGTAGTAGTAAGGAATTTAATTCTCCGGATGTCAGCCAAAATGTGTAAAAGTTGGGATTTTGTAGGAGGATCAGTGGACAATCAGTGGAGGGGGATGGTCCTCCTGGCAGCAAGAAGAATGTATGAGGTCAGATGCTTGGCTGATTTTGGGACACCAGAGAGGGGAAGACCTAGTAGATAATGAACAGGGTCTAATGGAAAAGGTAATTGAAATAGAAGTAATGACATGAGATCATTTGAGAAAGGTCTCAGTCGTGAACACGGCTAAAAAATATGGTAATGAAATCCCAATTTAAGATTGCAGCTCCAACACCTCTAGGGTTCTATACTAGAACATACATTTTATTAAAGTAGTCTCTCTCTGCACCACATTTATTAGTTGATTAGAAAGCAGAGGTTCAGATCTTGTCCCAAAGAGGTAATTACCTTTATGAATGGGTTTTCTCCATAAGGGTTTTTTTCATTGATGTGGATAGGGTCCTTGAGCACAGGTATATTCAAAATTAGTAGGTTTATCCAAAGTGAGGGCAGGGGATAGGTACAAAAAAAAATGCTTAACTTGTAGGTAAAAATAAAACATGTGTTTGGGAAGATTATATTTTTCCAGAAGGTCCTCAAAAGTGCGCAGCCTGCGTGTTACAGGGAGGACTAGATTACAAAGCTGAAAAAAGGAAGCCTGCAACCATGGTGACATAAGGTTAAACCATAGACTGTTAGGCCAGATCAGGTTAAAATGTATATTAGAAAGGGGAGAGGACCACTTTTTCCATAACACTAGAGCAGGGGTCTCCAAACTACGGCCCGCGGGCCACATCCGGCCCGCCAGGCCATTTCTTCCCACTTGAGTCCTTAGTCCACCTGTTAGTTATGGATCCTGCGCTGCATATTTGCCCCAGGCAATATGCAGCGCAGGTCCCGCAATCTCTCCCGGCGTCTCACTGTGTTGGCTGCTGGGACCAGGGCATCCCAGCAGCCAATGAGGTGTTTAGTGCAGACCCGTTGTCGCCTCCCTGCTCCCGCCTCCCACCTCGCTGTTAACCAGTAACGAGTGTGTAATATCAGCGGGGCTGGAGTCGGGAGGTGCAGCAGCTCTGCACAGCCAGTGATGGAGACGCGCTGGACACATGCAAGGAGGGGGGCTGATACACTTGGTGGGGGTGGGTTGAATGGCTCTGATGGGGACACAAATGTGGGGGGTTGATAACTCTTATGGGGACACAAATGTGGGGGGGGCTGATGGGGCACAAACATCCGGGGGCTTATGGCTCTGATGGAGACACAAATATGTGGGGGCTGATGACTCTGATGGGGACATACATGGAGGGGGGGTTGAGACTGATGGGGACACAAATTTTGGGGGCTGATGACCCAAACGTGGGGGGGGCGGCTGATGACTCTGATGGGGACACAAATATCTTGAGGGTCTGATGGCTCTGATGGGGACACAAATGTGGGGGTGCTGGTGGCTCTTATGGGGACACAAACATGTGAGGAGGGGGGCTGATGGCTCTAATGGTGACTCAAATATGTGGAAGGGGAGGTGATGGCTCTGATGGGGACACAAATATGCAGGTGGGGGTGGGCTGTGATGGGGACACAAATGTGAAGGGAGACTCAGATGAATGATGGGGGGGGGGCTCTAATGGGGACACCAATTTGTGGGGATAGCCTGATGAGTAATGGGGTAACACAGATGTATGGGTAAACTGATGGGGACAGAAATGGATGGGGACAGAGGTGGATGGGGACACAGATGATGGGGCCACAGATGAATAAGGAGACTGATGGGGGCACAAATGAAAAAAAAGGCTGATGGGGGACACAGATGATGGAGAGACTGATGGGGACACAGATGATGGGGGCACAGATGAATAAGGAGACTGATGGGGACACAGATGAATGGGGAGACTGATGGGGACACAGATGAATGGGGAGACAGATGGGGCTCAGATGATGGGGGCACAGATGATGGGGAACAGATGGATGGGGTCACAGATGGATGGGGTCACAGATGGATGGGGTCACAGATGAATGGGGAGACTGATGGGGACACATATGAATAAGGAGACTGATGGGGACACAGATGAATAAGGAGACTGATGGGGACACAGATGAATGGGGAGACTGATGGGGACACAGATGAATAGGGAGACTGATGGGGACACAGATGAATAGGGAGACTGATGGGGACACAGATGAATGGGGAGACTGATGGGGAAACACTGATGATGGGGACACTGATGATGGGGACACTGATGATGGGGACACTGATGATTGGGGGACAGATGGATTGGGGCACAGATGAATGGGGAGACTGATAGGGCACAGATTAATGGGGCCACAGATGGATGGGGCCACAGATGGATGGGGGACACAGATGGATGGGGGACACAGATGGATGGGGGACACAGATGGATGGGGGACACAGATGGATGGGGGACACAGATGGATGGGGGACACAGATGGATGGGGGACACAGATGGATGGGAGACACAGATGGATGGGGGACACAGATGGATGGGGGACACAGATGGATGGGGGACACAGATGGATGGGGGACACAGATGGATGGGGGCACTGATGAATGGGGAGACTGATGAATGGGGAGACTGATGAATGGGGAGACTGATGAATGGGGAGACTGATGAATGGGGAGACTGATGAATGGGGAGACTGATGAATGGGGAAACTGATGAATGGGGAAACTGATGAATGGGGACACAGATGAATGGGGAGACTGATGGGGACACAGATGATGGGAACACAGATTAATGGGGAGACTGATGGGGACACAGATGAATGGGGAGACTGATGGGGACACAGATGAATGGGGAGACTGATGGGGACAAAGATGAATGGGGAGACTGATGGGGACAAAGATGAATGGGGAGTCTGATGGGGACACAGATGATGGGGAGACAGACGGATGGGGAAACAGATGGATGGGGAGTGGACACAGATGGATGGGGTCACAGACGGATGGGGACACAGATGTATGGGGACACAGATGAATGGGGCCACAGACGGATGGGGTCACAGACGGATGGGGTCACAGGTGTAAAGCCTCATGCACTCTGGAAGTTTAGCCCCGCTGCATGATGCTCCAGCGTTTAGGTGCCTGCAAACAATATAGGAGCACCATCCAGTCCTGCTGTCAGCAGTAAGTCAAATTCTATTCTATTCTTCTCCTACTGTGGATTTATTTATAAATTATTTTTCCGGCCCGCAAATACGTGTAAAACATAGAATGTGGCCCTCGAAGTAAAAAGTTTGGAGACCCCTGCGCTAGAGTAAACGACATAGACGCAATACACATACCTGTAGGTTTTAAAACATCATCATTGCATAGTGAGAGAGAATTTGTGTCCATTCTGAGGAAATAAAGTTGGGAGTTATGTGATTGCTACCACACTTCTCTTGTCATAGCACCAGAACTGCAGCACTCTTACACAGAAGCCGTACTACTTGTCCCTTCTTTCTGCTTGATAATTCACAAAATGCCTTGTATTTTAAAAATGGTACACAGAATACAAGCATTCTGTTAATGGACAAGGGGAGAGGAGGGACAAACAAATGACAGTGCTGCTTCTGTATAGAAGAGATCCCAGAGATGGCATACACCCAGAACATTAAAAAAAAAATCCTGAAGTTCTGTCATCTCAAACTAGTTTTTCTACTACGCAAGGAACCTTCCCACATCTAGCTAGTAACCTAGAACCCAATTTCCATGTACATGTGGTCCCCGGTTTACAAACAAAATCGGGTCTGTAGGTTTGTTCTTAAGTTGAATCTGTTTGTAAGTTGGAACAGGTACATTTTTAAGTGTAGCTCCAGTCAAAAAAAAAACAGTTTTTAAGCTTTTTGGATAGCATAGGGAAGGGTTGACACCCCTGTAATGTTTGTTTTGCTGTCCCTACGAGAATTGGTATCTTGAAAATGTTGGGTTGTTGTAGAAACAAACCTTGGTGATAAAGTTTCAGTGGAGGTACCATTTTCCCATAATAACTCTTAGGCCACGTACACACGAGGAGACATGTCCGATGAAAACGGTCCGCGGACCGTTTTCATCGGACATGTCTCCTGGGATAATTTGGTCTGATATGTGTACACACCATCAGACAAAAATCCCCGCAGACAGAGAACGCAGTAACGTGGCGGTGAAGTTGACGCCGCAACGTGCGAAAACAAGGAAGTAAAATGCTTCCACGATTGCGTCAAATCCATTCGACGCATGCAGGGGATTTCAGTCCGCTGGTTAGGCGTACTAACCAGCGGACATGTCCGACGGACATGTTTCCAGCGGACAGGTTTTAAAGCATGTTTTAAAACTTTTGTCCGCTGGGAACCTGTCCGCTAGGCCGTACACACAATCGGACATGTCCACAGAAACTGGTCGGCGGACCACTTTCAGCGGACATGTTTGATCGTGTGTACGTGGCCTTACAGGTGTGAATTTCCCTTCCTAGGGGTAGATTTCCTCTCATTTCCTGTTGTCTCCCTCTGTTTGTAAGTCAGTGGTTTGTAACTAGGGGGCTGCCTGTAGCTGAAACAGGCTGTCCACTATTGTCACTGCCTCTAGTCTAACAATGCCATTCAGATTTGTCATAAAAAATGAAGATTTAAATATGTATTCATCTAATCTCTGGAAATCCAGAGTACCAGGAACACATTATAACAGGGCACACTGAAGCACAGTTGAATGTTTAAGTAATGTATAATGGATGTTTTAGCTAAAATATGGGCTGTCAAACTCATTCTGCTAACATTGGGTTAATTTCCATTCCTGTCAAATACATCTCAATGGAAAAGACTGCTTACAAACTTATCTTCTACAATACATACAAAAGAAGTCAATTAGCACTCCATCCATGTCCTTAGTTTAATCGAGATTCCTTGGAGCCTTTCTCTCTATTTTTTATTTTTTGCATTGCCATTAATAGTATTATTACTTTGTCATCAGTAATATTGGAAACTTAAAGGAGTAGTAAAGGAAAACATTTTTTTTGCTGAAATGACTGTTTACAGGGTATAGAGACATAGGGCCAGATTCACGAACACTTGCGCTGGAGTATTTGGATATGCGCCGCGTAACTGTGATGATGCGCCGTCTTTTCTATGTGCCCGTACCCACCAAACTAGATGCGCCCAATAACGGGTCATTTGCGACCGGCGGAACGTTCCGACGCCAGAGTATCGTCAGCGCTTATTTTCGCTGGGCGCATCAGTCGCGCCTATTGATTTCCCCTGCAAATATGCAAATGAGGGATTTTTCCCAATTCACGAACGGATTAGCACCATACGCTGGCTACATGCGCCGCGCGTATCTGGTCCGTCCGGCGCAAAGTTATTTCTACAAAAGGCTGCTTTATCTTTACTCCAGACGGTCACAGGTCAGCAGGAGAGCAGCTACAGCAGCGTTACCGACGAAACTAGCAAGCTGAACAACAACACTAGCAAGGACAACACCTCTGTGTGCCAACATGCCAGGGGCACTCGTGGTCCTAAGACTAGTACTGGGTCCCTCGCTACGGAGGAGGCGGGCACGTGAGAGGATATACCGCACTCGTATGAACCTCTTTGGCATGGGGGATGAGGAGGTGTATCGCCTCTTCAGATTCAGCCCAGATGCAATACTTGAACTAACCACAACCCTGCAGGGTGACATCACCAGCAAGACACACCGCTCACAAGCAGTGCAGCCACTGGTGAAGGTCCTGGCAACACTTCATTTCCTTGCCAGTGGATCATTCCAGCGTACAAGTGGAGTGGTGGCTGGGATGTCACAGTCCTCCATGAGCAGATGTGTGCACCAGGTTGTCCCTGCAATCCTCAGACGCATGTCCAACCAGTTCATCAGACCCACCACTGAGGAGCTGCGGCTGAAGGCAATGACAGATTTCTACAACATTGCCAGATTCCCACGCACCATCGGGGCCATTGATTGCACACATGTGGCCCTACAGCCCCCCAGTGCCACAGAGCACATATACCGCAATCGGAAGCATTGGCACTCCATCAACGTACAGGTGATAGCCGATGCCCAACGCCTCATATGGCACGTCCGTGCCAAACACCCCGGGTCCAGCCATGACAGCTTCATATACCGTCAGAGCCCCATTCCAGCAGAATTCGAACAGAACATGTATGGGGACAGCTGGCTGGTTGGTGAGTGACATGGGAGTCAGGCATGACTATCCCCTCCCGTGATGCACATCAAAAGTGGCACATGCACTACTAACATCCTCCTGTCTTTTCCCTTACAGGTGACTCTGCATATGCACTGGGACCCCATCTAATGACTCCTTTCCGGAACCCCCAAACCAGAGGAGAGAGAAAATACAATGAAGCACACATCAAAACCCGTGCAGTGGTGGAGCAAACATTTGGGCTCCTGAAGTCCCGTTTCCGCTGCCTGGATAAGTCCGGGGGGACCCTATTGTATTCCCCTACCTTTGTGTGTCAGATCATCGGTGCATGTTGCATACTACATAACTTTGCTATGAAAAAAGGCCTAGAGATTGACATACGTGATGACCTGACCCCCGACCCACACAGTCCCCACCTGCCAGAGGACACCCAGTCTGCTGATGGAAGAGCAGTCAGGAGGGTCCTCGCCGTAGGCATCTTTGGACACTAAACCAAAACATTAATAACACAGACAGTGCACGCGTGTACACCACTGATGTCCCTAGATCACACACATCACATGCACATCGCATTGGATTAGCCCAAGTCCAGCATGTAGGAGTTGGGAGCAGTAACGCCGCGTCAAGGCCCCAATGATGTCACTGTCCATTCACACACCTTTCACACGTCATTCATTCAGCCGTGGGGTTAACTTCACCACCACGGCCGAGGGTGACACCCCTTACTTTCAGGAGTGCCACCCTCTCACATTCACACACCATTCACACTGCAACGTGTGCAGTATCAAAAAATAAAAATAAAATCTCATAACCTGAGAACCAAAAAAATTAACCAAAACTCATGTCCTGAGTATAAACAATAATAATAAATAAAATAAATAAACTCATGTCCTGAGTATAAACAAAAATATATAACAACCAAAAAAACAAAAAACCCTCATCTGGGATGACGGGGGCTCCTCCTTGGGGGCACTCTCGGGCTCCTCATCTGCCTGGAGGGAGTGGGTGGTGGTGGTGGTGGGGGGGCATCAGGAGGAGGCTGATCCCCGGGTGGGCCACTCCTGGGAGCTGTTGGCTGCATGCCCTCCAATGCCACAGCGATACGGCTCAGATACAAATTTGTTTGGGCCTGCATCCTCAGCTGGCGGGTGATCTGATGCCGCTGGTCACGTTGCCGCTGCCTCCCCTCTTCCCGAATGGCAGCAGTGTTGTCTCGAACAGCTGCTGTCAAGTGCCGGATATCAGCCTGCACCTCCCCCAGGCTGGTCACAACGCCCTGCACGCGACTGGGCAGCTGTGACATAGAGCCCAGGCTGTCTGCGACCCTGTCTAGGTGGCCAGCCATCTCCCCCATTTGCTGGGTCTGTTTCGCGTGGTCCAAAAGCACCTGGTCTTCGACCAAATCACACACCCCCCTGGTCTTCCGGGTGGCCTTCCTGGGGGCAGAGGAAGGTTGTCCCCGTGGGGATGGAGTCGCCCTTGAGGGGCTACCTAGGATGGGGGAGGGGATCACAGAGGGCCCTGCAGAGGAGGAGGACTCCTCCAACATTAAAATGAACTCCTGTTCAGGGACAGGCTCCTCCACAACCACCTCTGCTGAAGTGGTGTGGGCACTCTCCTCCTCCACCTCGGTGTCTCCAGCACCCAGGGCCTCGTCTTCAGCATCCCGTTGGGGGGTTGGGGTGGACTGGCCGGCACGAGATGGCCCAGCACCGTCATCTGTGGATGACACAAAGCAGACACATGTTGGTGGTCCCACACACTTGGCACATGTACCCACCCCCGCCCCCCACATGCAACACACCAAAAAGGGGGTAAAAATCACTTACCTGTCCTGGAGCCTTCCTCTACGGAATCATAGCCTGGGACCCCCTCCAACTGCTCCCTGTCCAGGCAGCGGGCGACCACCTCCTCCTCCGCGGTCAGGGTGACAGGACATGGGGGACCACCACCTGTGCCCCTCTCATGGCTCCTAATGGTGGACACCTTGCCCCTCACCTTGCGCCGCAGGTCATTGATTTTTTTACCAATGTCTGAAGCACTCCGGGTGGAGTACCCCAGCACATTGACCCTGGCAGCTATGGTGTCCAGGATGGCCTGCTTTCTCTCCCGGCTGGTCTTCCTGCTTTTTTTACCATGGAGAAAATCATTAAATGCCTCCATAGCCGATATTATCACTGTGACCTCCTGGGCATTATAATTTAGGTTCCTCCTCTCTCTGGGGGCAGCGGGAGCAGCCATTACAGGGCAAAAGTATCTTCCCTGGGGTGGGGGGAAATGGAACTACTTTTGCGCCGGAATGGCGTTTCCGCCAGCGCTTTTAAGCGCCCAGCGGAACGCATTGCGCTGACGTTTCCCAGGAAGTGGTGCCGACGGAAGTTGTGAGCATGCGCACAAGGGGGCGAGTGGAGCCGCACTCACTGCGCATGCTCCGTGGATGATGCGCTGAACGTAAGCCTCTGCGCTGGGCTCCGCCCATCATTTACATATGATCACACCCAGTTTCACTTGCGTCGGGTTACGCCAGCGCATTATCGTTACTCTGGCGCAAGTTTACGCGCAACTGCTGTGAATTACAGGACTTGCGCTGAAAGGGTCTTCAGAGTAACGTAAATGAGAAGCGTTACTCCAGAGGAAAGATACTCTCATCTACCTGAATCTGGCCCATAATAGTTAACTGCTTCCTTTTAAAAATGATTAACCACTTCCTTACTGGGCACATATACCCCTTCCTGACCAGGTGAAATTTCAGCTTGTGGCACTGCATCACTTAAACCAAGGATCCTCAAACTACGGCCCTCCAGCTGTTGTAGAACTACACTTCCCATGAGGCAATGCAACACACTGACATTCACAGACATGACTAGGCATGATGGGAATTGTAGTTCCTAAACAACTGGAGGGCCGTAGTTTGAAGACCCATGACTTAAACGGACAATTGCGCGGTTGTGCAACGTGGCTCCCAAACAAATTGGCGTCCTTTTTTCCCCACAAATAGAGCTTTCTTTTGGTGGTATTTGATTGCCTCTGCGGTTTTTATTTTTTGTGCTATAAACAAAAATAGAGCGACAATTTTGAAAAAATAAACAATATTTTTTACTTGTTGCTGTAATAAATAGCCCAATTTTTTAAAAAAAAAAACATTTTTTTTCTCAGTCTAGGCGATACGTATTCTTCTACATATTTTTGGTAAAAAAAAAAAACATCGCAATAAGCGTCTGGTTTGCGCAAAAGTTATTGCGCTTACAAAATAGGGGACGGAATTATTATTATTTTTTATTATTTTTTTTTTTTACTACTAATGGCGGCGATCAGCATTTTTTTCGTGACTGCGACATTATGGCGGAGACATCGGACACTTTTGACACATTTTTGGCACCATTCACATTTATACAGCGATCAGTGCTATAAATATGCACTAATTACTGTATAAATGTGACTGGCATTGAAGGGGTTAACACTAGGGGGTGAGGAAGGGGTTAATGTGTACCCTAAATTGTGTTCTAACTGTGGGGGGAGGGGGGTGACTGGGGGAGGTGACCGATGCTGTGTCCCTATGTACAAGGGACACAGATCGGTCTCCTCTCTCCCCTGACAGGACATGGATCTCTGTGTTTACACACAGAGATCCACGTCTTGTCCCTGCAGCCGCCGATCCCGAGTGCCTGGCGGACATCACGTCCGCCAGGCACGCGCATCGGCATGTCAGAGCGCAGGCCGTAAAAACACGGCCTGTTAGAGATTCAGGACATCCCTTCGGCCATGCAAAGTCGTACGGCCGTTGGGAAGTGGTTAAAAATAGATAAAAATCAATCATATAATGTGCCTGCAGTTTAGTTTTGTTTTTACGGCCTGGCAGAGCGCAGGCCGTAAAAACACGGCCTGTTAGAGATTCAGGACATCCCTTCGGCCGTACAAAGTCGTACGGCCGTTGGGAAGTGGTTAAAAATAGATAAAAATCAATCATATAATGTGCCTGCAGTTTAGTTTTGTTTTTACGGCCTGGCTGAGCGCAGGCCATAAAAACACGGCCTGTTAGAGATTCAGGACTAGTGTTGCTCACGAATATTCGCATTGCGAATATTCGCTACGAATATTGCATATTCTAGTATTCGCGAATAACTCGAACATCGCGGCGAATATTCGCTATTTCGAATATTCGTATTTTTTCAAATTTCGCAATCAATTTCGCAATCAATTTCGCATTAGCGAAATTTCGCAATTTTTTTTTTTATATAAAATATAGCGAATATTCGTAAATATCGAATATTCGTGATATTTTATAAAAAAAATATATATATTTTTTTATAAAATATAGCGAATATTCGTAAATATGCTAAATTTTGAAAAAAAAATTTTTATAAAATATCACGAATATTCGATATTTACGAATATTCGCTATATTTTATCCAAAAAAAAAATAGCGAAATTTCGCAATCATTTTCGCTTTCGCATATGCGAAATTTCGCTATTTTATTTTTTGTAAAATATAGCGAATAGTCGTAAATAAAGAAATATTCGTGATATTTTATCCAAAAAAAAATAGCGAAATTTTGCATTGGCGAAATTTCGCAATTTTTTTTTTTTTTATAAAATATCACGAATATTCGATATTAAATATCGCGAAATCGAATATGGCGTATTCCGCTCATCACTATTCAGGACATCCCTTCGGCCGTACAAAGTCGTATAGGCTTTTGGGAAGTGGTTAAAAATAGATATAAATCAATCATATAATGTGCCTACAGTTTAGTTTTGTTTTAGACTAGTTTCAGTTTGTTCTGTGTGTACAGAGACACACAGAACAAAAACAAACAAACACAGGGCAGTTTGTTTTTAAAATTAATCTGATTGGTTCTGAGGAGTTTTAGACACATAGGCCCGGATTCACAAAGCACTTACGCCGACTTATCTCGAGATGCGCCGCGTAAGTGTTAAGATGCGCCGTCGTATCTTTGTGCCATACCCACAGAACAAGATACGCCTGAAAATAGGCTTCTTCCGACCGACGTAACTTTCCTACACTGGCGTATCGTGGGCGCATATTTACGCTGGACGCATCTGGCACGCCCATTGATTTTCGATACAAATATGCAAATTAGGGAGATACGGCCATTCACAAACGTACGCGCGCCCGGCGCAGGCTACGCACGGTGCACGTAAATTGTACGTCCGGCCTAAAGTTATCCCTCATAAAGCAGGGGTAACTCAGCAACAGACGTGCACAAGTCAGCTTGAGAAAGCAGCTACAGCAGCACCGTTACGGACGAGCTGAGCAACCACACATTCAGGATAACACATCTGTATGCCAACATGCCAGGGGCAGCCGTGGTCATAGCACTACTGCGTCTATGGGCACGTAGGAGGTCACGGGAGAGGATATACCGAACGCGCATCAACGTCTTTGGCATGGGGGAATCGGAGGTGTTTTTCGCATCTTCAGATTCAGCCCTGATGCCATCCTGGAATTAGCCACAACCCTGCATGATGACATCACCAGCCAGACACGACGCTCACATGCAGTGCAGCCACTGGTCAAGGTACTGGCAACACTCCATTTCCTTGCCAGTGGATCTTTTCAGCGTACAAGTGGAGTTGTGTCTGGGATGTCACAATCCACCATGAGCAGATGTGTGCACCAGGTTGTCCCCGCAATCCTCACACCCATGTCCCACCACATCATCAGACCGACCAATGAGCATCTGCGGCAAAAGGCAATGCAGGATTTCTACAGAATTGTCGGATTCCCACACACCATCAGGGCCATTGATTGCACACATGTGGCACTACGGCTCCCCCATGCCACAGAGCACATGTACCGCAATCGTAAGCATTGGCATTCCATCAACGTACAGGTGAAAGCCGATGCCCAATGTCTCATATGGCACGTCCGTGCCAAACACCCAGGGGCCAGCCACGACAGCTACATATACTGTCAAAGCAACATCCCAACAGAATTCGAACAGATCGTGTACAGGGACAGCTGGTTGCCCATGTCACCTCTGAGTGACATGACTGTCCGACCCCATGATGCAGACATCACGAGGGGCACATGCACAACTGAAATCCTCCTGTCTTTTCCCTTCCAGGTGACTCGGCATATGCACTTGGGCCCCATCTCCTGACTCCATAACGGGATCCCCAAACCAGAGGAGAGAGAAGATACAATGCTGCACGCATACGCACCCGTGCAGTGGTGGAGCGCACATTTGGCATCCTGAAGTCAAAGTTTCTGATGCCTGGATAAGTCCGGGGGACCCTGTAGTATTCCCCAAACTTTGTGTGCCAGATCATCGGTGCATGTTGTGTGCTGCACAACTACGCAAAGAGAAAGGGCCTGGAGATTGACATATGTGATGACCTGACCCCCAAGCCACACAGTCCCCGCCTGAACGAGGCTACCCCGTATGCTGAGGAAAGAGCAGTTAGGAGGTGCCTTGTGGTAGGCATATTTGCACGTTAAACACACACATTCATCATGTCACACGGACAATGCACGCATGGACACCACTGTGGTGCCTAGCTCACACACACCGCATCCACCTCACATTGTATTAGCCCAAGTCCACCATGCAGGACTTGGGAGCAGCAATGCCACGCCAAGGCACCAATCATGTTGCTGTCCATTCATACCACATTCACACGGTCGTGGGGACAACCTCTCCCCGACGACCCAGGGTGACACGCCTTGCTGGCAGTAATGCCACCCACACTCACACACCAGTCACACTGTAGCCTGCACTCCTCACCGTGTGCAGATACTACAAAAAAAAAAGATTTTTTAATACAGCTTACCTGTAAAATCTTTTTCTTGGAGTACATCATGGGACACAGAGCAGCATATTCATTACTATACGGGTTATATGGAGTACCTTCAGGTGTGGACACTGGCAATCTCAAACAGTCCCCTCCCTATATAACCCCCTCCCATAGAGGAAGTACCTCAGTTTTGTAGCAAGCAGTATGCCTCCCAAAAATGTTCCCCAAAAGAGGGGTGGGAGCTCTGTGTCCCGTGATGTACTCCAAGAAAAAGAAGATTTTACAGGTAAGCTGTATTAAAAAATCTCTTTTTCTTTCTCGTACATCACGGGACACAGAGCAGCATATTCATTACTATACGGGATGTCCGAAAGCAGTGCTTTAATGAGGGGAGGGAGACATCTTCCAAAAAAAGGATTTAATTTAGAGGTATACTCAAATAATAATAAATCCAACTTAGTCAAGAAATGTAAATCTCAAATCTAAATCAAGGGAGCCCCCTCAGATCCTGAGGAGCTTGAATCGCGGCCTGTAGTACTGCCTGCCCAAAGGCTGTATCCGCATTCCTTCTTACGTCCAATTGATAAAAAATTTGTAAACATGTGGACTGACGACCACGTTGCTGCCTTGCATATTTGAGCCATAGAGATCTGATGATGTGCTGCCCAGGAGGTGCCCATGGCCCTGGTAGAATGGGCCTTTACCGACAAAAGGAGAAGGCAACCTCTTCAAACCGCAGGCCTGAATGATTAATTTGTTTAATCCATCTTGCGATGGTGGATCAAGCAGCTGCCTGACCCATCTTGGGCCCTTCCGGTAAAACGAACACCACATCTGTTTTCCGAACCTTCTCTGTAGCTTTAAGATAGGCCTTTATGGCCCTGACAATATCCAACGTATGCAGCAACCCCTCCTTTCTAGAGGTGGGTTTTGGAAAGAAGGATGGAAGTACCACATCCTGGTTCAAGTGGAAACTGGATATAACCTTTGGTAGAAAGGAAGGATGAGGACGGAAACCCGCCCTATCCTTATGTAAAATGAGATATGGTTCCTTACAAGATAAGGCTGCCAATTCCGATACTCTCCTGGCCGAAACTATGGCGATCAGAAATACCGACTTTCTAGTCAGTAAAACCAAGGTACCTCAGCCAACGGCTCAAAGGGTTGTTTCTGTAGAGTTGACAGAACAAGATTTAAGTCCCATGGACAAAGTGGTGATTTGACCGGAGGATTAACACGCAAGACTCCCTGTATGAAGATCTTAACCAGCGAGTGGGCGGCCAGCGGCCTCTGAAATCACACTGATAAGGCTGAAATCTGTCCCTAGATCGTGCTTAATGCCAGGCCTTTATCCACTCCTAGCTGGAGAAAACTTAATACTCTATCAATGGTATACTTGCGGGAAAACCATCTCTTAGGCTCACACCAGCCTACGTAGGCCCTCCAAACCCTGTAACAAATTACCCTGGAGGCCGGATTTCTAGCCTTAATGAGGGTAGGGATTACCTGCCTAGACAGACCTCTACCCCTGAGAATCAGGGATTCAGCCGCCAGGCCGTCAAATTTAGACGCCGTAATGCAGGGTGGAGGATCGGGCCTTGTGAGAGTAGGTCTGGCCATAGAGGAAGAGTCCAAGGGCCTCCTTCTGCCAATTTCAGGACTAGTGAGTACCATGCCCTCCGGTACCACGCTGGGGCTACCAGGATAACCGGCCTGTGCTATGATCCTGCGCAACAGGCGGGGTAGTAACTGCAGCGGGGGAAATGCATATAGAATTTATGATTGATGCCAAGGGCAAACCAACACATCGGTTCCGCAGGCCATAGGGTCCCTCGTTCGAGACATGAACCTGTCTAGCTTCTTGTTGAATCCTGATGCCATGACATCCACGTCTGGCACTCCCCACTTCTGGCAGATTGTCTGAAAGACCTGTGGATGCAGAGACCACTCCCCCGGCGACAGGGTTTGGCGACTTAGGAAGTACGCCTGCAGGTTGTCCACCCCGGGAATGAATGTCGCCGATATGCAGGGTACATAAACCTCTGCCCACCGAAAAACCAAGCTCATCTCTCTCTGAGTGGCTTGACTCTTGGTTCCCCCTTGGTGGTTCACATATATGCCACTGCTGTGGCATTGTCTGAATGAATTCTCACCGAGGACCCCTGTAATCTGGATGTCTATGCCAGGAGGGCTAGCCGAGCCGCTCTGATCTCCCAGACATTGATGGGCAGCTGCCTCTCCGCCTCTGCCCAAGTTCCTTGGCGAGTGAACCCGTTCAAGACCGCTCTCCAGCCTTCCAGACCACTGGGCAGAAAGACTCCCCTTCAGAAGGTTCTGAGGTTTTACCACCAGCATAGACTCTGCCGGACCTTTAATGACGGCGTCAAAGGAAACTCCAAGGCCTTTGCCATCTTGCTCCAAGCTGCTAGAATTGCTGTCTGTAGGACGCGAGTGTGGAAGCGTGCGTATCGCCTCGAACATGGCCATTAGTTTGCCTAGTAATCGCATACATAGGCGAATAGTTGGTTCTCTTTTGCTTAGAACCAACTGAATCAATTTTTTGATAGCCTCGACCTTTACCAGGGGCAGGAACACCCTTTTTCTGTTCTGTGTCTAATCTCATGCCGAGATATTCCAACTGCTTTGTAGGTTGAAATGCTGATTTTTCCCCCGGTTTAGGACCCAGCCGAACCTCTCGAGGTACTGAACCATGAGGGCTACTGCGCATTCCAGCCAAGGAAGCGAGTGATCTATGATTAAGAGGTCGTCCAGGTATGCTAGGACCGAGACCCCTTGGATCCTTAGATTGACTAGAATTGGAGCTGGGACCTTCGTGAATACCCGGGGGCCGTAGCCAGCCCGAAGGGGAGCGCCACGAATTGGAAGTGATGCTGTATCACTGCGAAGCGTAAAAAATATTTGATGTGGCTGAAAGATTGGTACATGAAGGTAACCATCCTTTATGTCTATAGAAGCCAGAAAGTCGTCCTTCTGGAGTGTGGCGGCTGCTGACCGAACGGATTCCATCCGGAAAGAGCGAACCCTTTAGGTAAGCATTTAAACCTTTTAGGTCCAAAATTGGTCTGACATCGCCGATGGGCTTTGGTATGACAAACAGATTGGGATAGAAACCTAGCCCCTGTTCTTGGGCTGGTACCTCTACCATTATGCCCTGGTAAAGCAGATGATCCAATGCCGCCCGCATTGAGGCCTTCCTTGTGGAGGAAACTTTAGAATTTCTAATCTGTAGCCTGTGGCCACAGATGATCGGACCCCCTCTGTCGGGGATCGATACCATGGCCTCTTGCCCCCAGAGGCCTGTCCTTGCGATCCATTGTTAAAAGTTTGATCGCGCAGGAGGCCCGATACTGCCTGGAATTTGAGGGCCCCGGAACAGGGGGGAGCTGCCTTTTAAACGCAGGACCCCGGAACTTCTTTTGACTGGTAAAAGGGTACTTTTGCCACTTGAAACAGTCTGAATGTATTTATCCAGATCTTTCCATGGAAGGGAAAACCTGCCAGTAGTCTTTTGCATGGGGCTCGGCCGCCCAGTTCTTCAGCCATCAGAGCCTTCTCATATGCACTAAAAATAGTGACAAACGAGACGCCTGCTGGATGGAGTCTTTTATAGCCTCTACCGCAAAGCACATAGCTCTGGGAATATCCAATAACTCCTCTGCCTATTGGGCAGGGATGTCTTTAGGCATCTGTTTTGTCTGGTCCTTTAACGCCTGACAAACTCCAATAGCAGCCACTGCTGGCTGTACCACTGCTCCTGCCGTAGCAAAGGATGCTTAAAAAAGTGTCTCTAAACGTTTATCGACCGGGACCTTAAACATTTGTATGTTTCCCCTGGGCCAGTTAATGATTTATTCACACATGAGATGGCTGCGTCCACAGTTGGGAGCGCCCATTTCTTAGAAAAATTTCTCTTCCATAGGGTAAATAACAGAAAACCTTCCAGGCGGTCTCCCATCCAGGCACTAACCAGGCCCGACCCTGCTTAGCCTCCGAGATCAGACGAGATCGGGCGCTTTCAGGGTGATGTGGCCGTAGGCTTTAGGCGGCAGAAAAAATTCTGTCCGGTCGTCCCAATCCTGGAAAAACCAATTCCTCTAACAGAGGATGGACCGGAAAAGCTGCGTTGCTTAAAGGCGCTTTAAAAGAACCCAAAGAGGATACCGCAGGAACCCGAGGCTCTGGAAATGGCAAATTAAATGCCGAGCGGACCATGTCTGTCAAAGACTGGACCCACAGACTCTCCGTCTGGGAGGCTGAAAACGATTCTTCAGTGGTAGATCCTTCCTCTAGGTTCTAGTCCAACCGATCCTCCTGAAATTCTAATTCCTCCGGAGAGAGAATCTCAGCATCCGAGGATACACCTTTTGGCGATGGGGATCTAGTCCGCTTCTTGCCAGAAAAAGAGCCAGCGATCCTAGCTGTTAACCTCTTTTCTCTAGCCCCCCCTAGGGTGACGGCTAGCATCTCCTCTGTGATAACACAGGGTTGGGCCGATCTGGGCCAGCCTCAGCCCCAGACCCCCTTAATGGCTTATCCAAGGTGACCCCTATAGAAATAACCTGTGGGGAAAGTATTGGCATATCATTAGAACCAGAGGAGGAACCCCTTTGTCTTTGCCCTTTCTTTTTTTTTTTTTTTTTTGTGTTTTGATCCTGAACTTTTGGAAGCCATAATACAAAACCGAGGGACTCCGCTTACAACAACAGACTGTTATAGCCAGGAGTACAAAAAAATAAGGTTTAGGGGACAATAGGATCACTAATGCCCAAAAACGGTGGGGCTCAGTATGTTTTCCTTTATAATATTATTGTTTTTCACAACATACAGCCCCACCCCCAACATGTTTGCCAGCATTCAACCTGTTGCCAAGGGGATTTTTGGCTTAACAAAAAGCATTGGAGCTGACTCCAGCATGTACTACCCCTTTCTCGCCACCGGGAGTCACTGTGCTGCCAGCTCTGCGTCCTCTCTCTTCCAGCTCAGCTTTGATCTGAGCTAAGATCGCGCCTGCTGTGTATAACAGCAATTGAAGGCACGCCCACTCTACACTGCAGTCACGCTCGCCCGGGTACTGTCCACTTTGGCACTGAGGCTCCTTGGACAGATCCGGTTAGCCCGCCTTAATCCCAAGGATGTGGAGGCAAAGCTATTCCGTGACCAACACCTAAGACACTGGCGAAAAAACTGAGGTACTTCCTCTATGGGAGGGGGTTATATAGGGAGGGGACTTCCTGTTTGAGATTGCCAGTGTCCACACCTGAAGGTACTCCATATAACCCGTATAGTAATGAATATGCTGCTCTGTGTCCCGTGATGTACGAGAAAGAAACTCATATTTTGAGCACATAAATAAAATTAAAAAAACTCATATCCTGAGCATAAAATAAAAACTCATAACCTGAGCATAAAATAAAAAAAAACTCATAACCTGAGCATAAAATAAAAAAGGCACTCATCTGCCCTGTCATGGGCCACGCACGTTGCCACGGCTCCTGCTCCTCAGTTGCCTGGGGGGAGCCTCAGGTGGGGGGGGGAAACGGGAGGAGGATCATCCCCTGGTCTCTCCCTGGCTGGCTGCCTGCCCTCCAATGCCAGGGCAATGCGCGTGAGTACCGCATTTGTCTCAGCTTGCATCCGCAGCTGGCGGGTGGGGTTGTGCCGCTGCTGGCGCCTTATCTGCCTTCCCTCCGCCTGTACACCCCCTGCAAGGCTCCTGACCTCTGCCACAAGGCCTGATGTGGTGCAGCTCCCAAAGGCAGGTCACTATATATATACGCCACTGTATATAGCACTACCCCCGCAGGAGCTGCTGGTTAGTTTTGGTCTGCCGCTACCCCACTGTTCTCCGTGTTGGCTTAGAATCTAGGGTTAATAAAATTTCAAAAACATGGTTGCCAGTCACTGAGTCTTTTCCAAAGGCTTTTTATTCAACCACAACGTTGACGGAACAAGAGGAATGGAGGGAGAGGGAAAGTTTGGGTACCTTTCTGTGGATCAATGAAACCTTGAGATCCCTGAGACAGGTGCACTCACTGTTGTTGGATCTTGCTCACACGGACAGGCCTCTGGCAGAGACCTGGGGAAGAGAGGCGAGTCTAATGTTGACAATTTCCCTTTTTCAAATAACCCATATCCTATCTGAAGTGTGGGTCCTATCAGGGGGTGTTTGTTCACCTCCTTCGGGAGCTCCCTGTAACACCATGCCGCTCTTTGGAGTAATCCACTGTATTGAGCCTGCTCCAGTCCCGGACACATTTTCTCTCCACCATGTGTACTCCAATCAACCAGACGACTCAATAGAGCCACCTGATAATATCTGTATATGTCTGGGGCCGCAACACATCCCTCTTGTTTAGATAGTGACAGTATAGAGTAAGGTGACCAGATTTTTTAAATGAAATCCGGGGACATATTTATTCTTTACTAGTAATTGCAACAATCAGCGTCTCTCTGCCCGTCGCCGCCCGCCTCCCAGCCTCTCAAGTCTTACTTTCTGGGCCCCCGGCTACTACTGGATGGAGAGCGGAGGAAGATCACTCCACCAGGGAAGGCAAGGAGATAGGCAGGTGGCTGGCCAGGATTTGAGCCAAGGCAGAAGGAAATGCGAGCGGAGCTGAATGGGCATGCGCCCGGAACTGAAGAAATATTCCCTCCACTCCGACCAGCACATGATCATCAGAAGGGGGCACAGATAGGCCGCTATGCTAGTAGGCACGGCGGGTGTATAATATATATTCAATTTTTTTTTTTTTTTAATTCTCCACTGATTGTCTTTTAAATTGCCCCTGCCCCCTATTAAATCCAATCTGGGGACAAAACCAGGGACAGACTTGGTCCAGGGACAGTGTCCTCAACCAGGGAACTGTCCCCTGAAACTGGGGATGTCTGGTCACCCTAGTATAGAGCCCTTAACTGTTCCAGCGGACATGTCCGATCGTGTGTACGGCCTAGCAGACAGGTTTCCAGCAGACAAAAGTTTTAAAACTTGTCTGCTGGAAAGTGGTCTGTTGGATATGTCCGCTGGTTAGTACGCCTAACCAGCGGACCGAAATCTCCCGCATGCGTCGATTGGATTCGACGCATGCGTGGAAGTATTTTACTTCCTGCTTTGGTGGCGTGGCGGCATCAACGTCACCGCCACGTCACTGCGCTGTCTGTCCGCGGGGATTTTGGTTTGAACGTGTGTACACACATCAAACCAAAACATCCCAAGGGACATGTCCGATGAAAACGGTCTGTCCGACCATTTTCATCAGATATATCTCCTCGTGTGTACGCGGCCTAACAGGTTTTAGCTGCACATTTGCAATTATATTGCATGCTATCATGCTTTTCTACTCTAATCATTGAGATTACAAGTTCTGACAAAAAAACAGTCACAAATAAATATAATATACTTTGGAGAAACAAAAATACCAGTCCCCATACCTCCCAACATTTTGAGATGGGAATGAGGGACACCTATCAACAAGAGTATGCAGGTATAGGACACACCCCTTGCCATGCCCCTGAGGCGGCGTACACACGACCCAGAAACTCGACGGGCCAAACACATCGTTCCGTCCGTCGAGTTTCCCGTTCTGCTCGTCGAGCAGCTCGATGAGCTTGCTTTGCGTACACACGTTCAAAGTCCAAAGCTCGTCGATCTCACGTTCACCACGTGTGACGGCACTATAAAGGGGACGTACGTTTGGTTTGGCGCCACCCTTGGGCTCCTTTTGCTAATCTCGTGTTTACGCGTGTTAGTAAAAGTTTGGTGAGTGACAATCTGCGCTTCTCAGTTTTCGTGCTTTTCAGATCGATCTCTGCCGTTCAGTTTGTACTTGTGGGTTCGTATCTTGGCTATCGGGGCGTGCGGTCAGGTCGTATTGTTTTACATTGCGGTTCTGTCCGCCCGTTTTTGATTTTCAGGTCGTTCTTCATAGGTCTTGCTGTTCTTCAGTGCGGTCTGTTTAGTGCAATTCTGTTTAGACGTTCGTTTCTAACCTTGTAGCCATGTTGCAGGCATCTCGTCATCGGCGAGCTCGTGCTGTGCGTGCCATGTCTATAGGTCTATTGCTTTTAGACCTAGATGACGAGTCCATGAACAGGGTGAGGAGGCGTTCATGGACCAATAATTGGTTGCTCCGTAGGAACCAATTCTCACATATGCCTTTGCTGCGGGAGCTTCAGGAAAATAATCCTGAAGATTACAGGAATTTCCTGAGGATGTCGGATCCCGTTTTCCAGCACCTGTTGGCCTTGGTGTCCCCCTATATTACCAGGCAGGACACCGTTATGCGGGAGGCTATTGGTGCTGAGCAGAGGCTAGTTGCCACCCTACGTTATCTGGCAACTGGGAGAAGCCTTCAGGACTTAAAGTTCTCTACGGGCATCTCCCCCCAGGCTCTGGGCCTTATTATTCCTGATACCTGCTCTGCTATCATCCAGGTTCTGCAGGAGGAATATATGAGGGTAAGTTTTCTCCTTTACTATCTCATTTGATGTATATAATGTATGCTAATGTATTGCACTTATCTCCTCCTTCCATAATTACCGTTTGGAATATGCTGTGAATGTCCCCTTTGCCCCCATGCATGCTGTAAAGTTTAATGATGCCCCTTTTTTGGCCTACATGCCTATTTCCCTTCACTTACCTCCCAGCATGCTATCCTGGGCCCAAACACACCTAGCCTAGTCACTTCCCAATGTATTGTATTATATCCATTGTAATGTTTGCCCCCCTCCCCTCCAAAAAGTGTTTTAAAAGTCTATGTACACTTTTTTCTTTTTTTTTTTTGTGTACTCCCAAACTCATCTAGCCCTCCCCTCCAATGTGTTTTAAAAGTCTATGTACATTTTTTTTTTTTTTGTGTACTCCCAAACTCATTTAGCCCTCCCCTCCAAAGTGTGTTTTAAAAGTCTATGTACACTTTTTTTTGTACTCCCAAACTCATCTAGGCCCACACAAAACTTGGGCACTGGCACATCAGAGGGGGTGTTTACTGTGAGAATTAACTAAATCTATTTATGTATAATATGCTAGTTCAAAGAAATGTTTTAATGCTTATAATGTCTTTGTATAATCAGCTTGCAATGTTTCGGGGATCATTTTTTTTTTCTTATTTTTTTCTTCCACAGCTTCCGTCCACGCCACAGGAGTGGCAGTCTGTGGCCATGGACTTTCAGAGGCGGTGGAACTTCCCCAACTGCGGGGGAGCCATCGACGGGAAGCACGTCCGCATCGTGCCTCCACCCCGTTCAGGATCCCAGTTCTACAATTACAAGGGGTTCAATAGTATTGTGCTGATGGCGGTGGTGTCAGCGCAGTACGAATTCCTTTTTGTGGATGTCGGGATGAATGGACGGATTTCGGATGGGGGAGCCTTCAAGCAGACCGAGTTTGCGCTTCGCCTTCAAGAGGAGGATCTGTCATTGCCACCGGATGACCAGAATCTTGAAGGGTTGCCATTTGTTTTCTTGGCTGATGAGGCGTTTGCGTTGGGACCCCATCTTATGAGGCCATTCCCTCAGCGGACCCTCACCCCAGAGAGGAGGGTCTTTAACTACCGGCTGGCCAGAGCCCGGAGAGTGGTGGAGAACACCTTCGGAATAATGGCCAGCCGGTTCCGCCTTTTCTTGACCTCTCTCCACATGGCGGAGTACAAGTGGAACTATATTATTTTTGCTTGTTGCATACTTCACAATTTTTTGAGAAGACAATCGACAACATATCTTGCCCCGGTTGGACCCGAGGCTGTACTTTTTGAAACAGAGCAAACATTGCCAGGTCTTGAAGCTGCCCATCAAGGACTGCCCCCCCAGAGTGCCCGTGAAGTGAGGGACAAATACGTACAATACTTTATGGGTAGGGGGGCCATACCATCACAACCAAATGTGTTTTAATATCTGTTTCCAAAAATTTAAAATCTTGATGCAAAAAATTTTATGTCTCGCTTGTGTTTTTCAATGTTTCATATTTATTCATATTCTTCTACATGTAGTGTCAAGTGTATTTTCCTTAACTAATTTCCTAGGTGACATCCTAAAAAATCACATGTACAGTTATTGGTATTTTAACCACTTCAATACCCAGCCATATACAATTGACGGCCTGGGTATTGCAGGCGAATATCTGGATGATGCCTGCAGCCAGAGGCATCATCCAGATATCCTCTTCTTCAGCCGGCGATTCTGCACAATGTAAGAACGATCATAACGGCGGTTCCGCCGCTTGATCGTTCTTACAGGCCGCGGGAGGGGACATCCCCCCCCTCCCGCCGCCATCCGGTGCTTCTCCGGGCTTACCTGTACCTTCGGGGGCCCGGAGAACGAATCGTCGGCGGCGGCAGGAAGCATAGAGATGACTGGTGACCAGATGGTCACCAGTCATCTCTATGACCATCGGAGGACCCGGGCGCGATCTGATGACGTCACGCCCGGGTCCCCGTATGTAAACAAAGCCGCAATTGCGGCTGTAAGTCACCATTCATGAGATCGGTGAATTTTTTTTCACCGATCTCATGGTTTCCAGCCTGGAGGTGAGATGTGAGGTCTTATTGACCCCACATCTCTCCATAAAGAGGACCTGTCACACACATTTCCTATTACAAGGGATGTTTACATTCCTTGTAATAGGAATAAAAGTGGAAAAAAAATAAATGAAAAAAAGTGGAAAAATAAATAAAATATAAGTAAAAAAAAATAATAAAAGATAAAAAAAAAAATTAAAACGCCCCTGTCCCCGATAGCTCGCGTGCAGAAGCGAACGCACACGCAAGTCCCGCCGACATATGTAAACGCCGTTTAAACCACACATGTGAGGTATCGCCGCGTGCGTTAGAGTGCCAGCAACTAATCTAGCACTAGATCTCCTCTGTAAATCTAAACTGTAACCTGTAAAAAATAAATAAAGCGTTGCCTATGGAGATTTTTAAGTACCGAAGTTTGGCGCCATTCCATGAGTGTGCGCATAATTAAAGCATGACATGTTGGGTCTCTATTTACTCGGTGTAACATAATCTTTCACATAATACAAAAAAATTGGGCTAACTTTAGTGTTTTGTTATTTTTTTAATTCATAAAACAATTTTTTTTACAAAAATATTTATTTTTTGAAAAATAATTGCGTAAATACCGTGCAAGATAAAACTTTGGAATGATCGTCATTTTATTCCCTAGGGTGTCTGCTAAAAAAAACATATATAATGTTTGGGGGTACTGTGTAATATTCTAGCAAAAGAATGATGATTATTACATGTAGGAGAGAAGTGTCAGAATAGGCCCGGTATGGAGGTGGTATAAAAGCCTAGTATTGAAGCGGTTAAGCAAAACCACACATACTTTTTTTTAGATATCAAAATCTCTTTACTTTTTCAACAATTAGGTTTTTAACAAACAGAATGAGGTAATAATTGTTTAGAATTTTTTGAAAAATATTTTTGCTTTTTGATTTAAAAAAATAGAAACTTTTTTTTTTTTTTTGGTCTTGTTGATTAAAACATATATGTAATTTTTTTCGTTATTTTTTTGGTCTTTTTGATAAAAACATATCTATTTTTTTTTTTGGTCTTTTTGATTAAAACATATATAATTTTTTTTTTTTTTTTTTTTGTCTTTTTGATTAAACCATATATAATTTTTTTTTTTTTTGGTCTTTTTGATTAAAACATATATAATTATTTTTTTTTGGTCTTTTTGATTAAAACATATATATATATATATATATATATATATATATATTTTTTTTTAAAACAAACATTACAAAACTAAAACCCTCAAAATCAAACCCTCCCCAGAACATCAATTATATTTTTTAATTTGGTTTCCACTTCTTTGGTCTTTTTCCGTATCTCCTGGTTCATATCCTCAATGTCATCCCTGCAGGACTGGACCTGGGAAATTAGGAGATGAGCACTGTGGGTATCCAAGCCGCCACCAGCTCCTGAAATGTATGACCAAATCAGGTATTAAAATTTAGCAGGCCTACATCTAGATTAGCTGAAGCTGTGTTAATATGTTACTTTACCGGATGTAGTGGCATCATCATCCCGCGGGGGTGGGGCTTGGGTGCTGCCTTGCTGCTCCTGTGTAGAAGCTTCATTCCGCCCTACGAGAATAAAGAAAATGGAAAGATGAAGAGGCCTGAAAGAGGAATCTGTTTTGGTTTAGACCATTTGTGGGACGATTGATGTTTTGAACAGCCCCCTCTGGGCAGAACACAGGATTCTAGGCATTCCCAAACATTATTACATTTCTTGTACCTTTGTTATAATTTCAAACATGTAGGCAAACCAAGTATACACTGGATCACCTCACCTCTGTGTGAACCCATAAATGGATTATTCTTGTGGCCAACAATTCTGCAAATGAGTCCACATGTGTCACCAACTGCTGAGCAGACTCTCCTTTTACTGTATGTTGTCTTATTTTACAGTAAGAGAAGTTCTTTAATAATACATCAACATTAATAACACAATTGATCTCACTTTAAACTAAAAAAGTGCACAACATTAGTGAGATCAATGTTTTGGGCCCAACAATTGGTCAGAAAAGTCGTCGTTATTTTGGAACGGCGACTTCTACGACCAAATATCATGCTCACAACCAGGGCAGGACTTAGGGTGGTGGGGGCCCCTGGGCTTGAGTGTTGAAGGGGCCCCCTGGACGGAGGGGGGAATCAAAGTTGTTGAGCGGGGGGGGGGGGGGGGGGAGTGCCTCTCATCTGTACCGACAGCCAGGGCCACAGACTGTCATTAGCCCGGCTGTTGGCTTTCTTCCCTTCAGCAGCCACAGTCCTCCACACACCGCTCCGGTTCCTCCTGCTTCCGTGCTGCCTCCTATTGCAGTGCGGGGAAATTAACCCTTTCCCGGGACTGCGTGAAGAAGCGGAAAGTCCCACAGAATCAGTGCGTCTTGGGAGGTATGCGCAGGGCCGCCATCAGGAATTTTGGGGCCCCTTACACAGCTTAAGGCAAGGGCCCTCTGGAGCAGAGAATTGGGGGGGGGGTTGCTGCTGCCTGAAATTGAGAAGCAAGGGGGGCCTTTAACCAAAAAAAATGAAATTTCTAAAAAAATGTAAAATATATATATATATATATATATATAATATAAAAGGGGGGTAGCCATCCGGGGCCCTGGGGACCTCCAGACCCCTAAAAAAAAATAAAAAAAAATAAACATTTATTTAAAAATACATAAAAAAGTGGGGCCCTGGGGAACCTCCGGGCCTTTTATTATCAAAAAAAAATATATAAACAAAAATACAAAAGACATTTTTAGCTTTAAAATAAATGGGGGGGGGGGGTTGCCACATGGGTCCCTGGGGACCTCTGAGCCCTTTAATGATAACCAAAAAATATATATATATATATATATATATATATATATATATATGAAAAAAAAATTGAAAAAAAAAGGGCGGTGGGGTTGCCATCCGGGGGCCCAGGAGACCTCTGGGAACTTTAATAATGATAATAATAATAATAATAATAAATATATATATATATATATATATATATCTAAATAAATATATTTTAAAAAAAATTTTGGGTTTTAAGAAAAACGTAGGAAAAAAGTAGGGGTTGCTGTCCGGGGCTCTGGGGACCTCCGGACCCATAAAAAAAAAAAAAAACAATGGTAAAACTTGTTCAATATTTGATCGTAGGAGTCGACGTTCCGAAAGAATCGACGACTTTTCCGACCAATTCTTTGTCCCAAAAAAATTGAATACAACCTGCAAGAAAATGCACATGGCGCAAAAAATAAAAAAATAAATGACTTACTTTTTAGAACTCTCCTGATCTTGCTCATGGTCTCTGGCTCCCGCAGTTTTAGATCCGACCACCTCTTTCGAATCTGCTCCTTGCTCCTTTGCACCCCAAACTTTTGATAGAGCCTCCTCACCACCTTCTCCATTATTTTCGCCTTTACTTTATTGGGGTGCTTATAAGGTCCACGCCTGCTATCAAAGTCCTCCTTTTTAAATATGAAGACCAGCTCCACCATCTCCTCGAAGGTCATATTGGTTGCCTTAAAGCTTCGCCTTCTCCTTGAGCTCTCTCCCGCCCGGCCTGCTTGTTGTGCGTCCATTTTTGTTGGCTCCCCGATAAATAAAATGAAGGATAAGGGGCGGAGAAAGGATTACACTGAACGTCAGGGGTGGGGAAACGTGCGGAACGTCACACATGCGCGCGAATAAAGGGATACCACGTGAGTGAAAGGGGCGGTCCCAGTTTGTTGAAGACGGCGGAGAGAACGCTCGGGTTCAACGACGGTATGTAACTACTTTTTCAAGTTTATTAGTGATGGTAGAAGTTGTTGAGCTATGTATCATATGATAACCTAGGAGAAATAATGAAAGAGGGTCGGGGAAAGGACGACACAGAACGTCAGGGGTGGGGAGACGTGCGTTGCGTCGCACATCCGCGTCTATAACGGGATACCACGTGAATTGAAAGTGGCATTCCCAGTTTGTTGAAGACGGCGGAGAGAACGCTCGGGTTCAACGACGGTATGTAACTACGTTTATTAGTGATGGGATGAGTTGGTGGGCTACTTAAATATGATAACCTAGGAGAAAGTTGCAATAAACATTTTCTGAAATGGCCATCTATAGTGCTGTCGTACATAACCGCGTTTAGATACAGCATTTTGCTCAAAGTATGGTGTGGGGGCAAGATAGTTTTTCACAGATGTATTTGTAAAATATGTGGTTTAATACATGTTGAAAATGGTCGCTTTTAAAAGTCTTGCCCAAACTAGATCGTTTCTAACATTTCATCCACAAATGAGTGAAGGGATCTAGGCCTCATTACACACAACTGGTCATCTGTTTCCTATGAACTTGACCAACACATGATATGCAAATTCCTCCTTGTCGTTTGCACGACGGAAGGGGCGGGGAAACATCGAATTCATAATCATGGGCGGAAGACGTGTGCGGAGTGTATGTAATGCTCGAACACACGTGTCGTACGTCCGACCGGGGTGCGGAAGGAAGACGATTGCACAACAGGCGTGTAGGTAGGCTTTGAACTTGGGACAGCAGAGCAGGGCCGCCATCAGGGGGGTAGAGGTAGTACACCTGTAAGGGGCGGGGGGTCCCCAGGGCCCCATATGGCAACCACCCTTTACAAAAATAATAAAACAAAAAAATAAAAAATATATATATATATATATATATATATATATATATATATATATATATATATATATATATACACAGGGAGTGCAGAATTATTAGGCAAATTAGTATTTTGACCACATCATCCTCTTTATGCATGTTGTCTTACTCCAAGCTGTATAGGCTCGAAAGCCTACTACCAATTAAGCATATTAGGTGATGTGCATCTCTGTAATGAGAAGGTGTGTGGTCTAATGACATCAACACCCTATATCAAGTGTGCATAATTATTGGGCAACTTCCTTTCCTTTGGCAAAATGGGTCAAAAGAAGGACTTGACAGGCTCAGAAAAGTCAAAAATAGTGAGATATCTTGCAGAGGGATGCAGCACTCTTAAAATTGCAAAGCTTCTGAAGCGTGATCATCGAACAATCAAGCGTTTCATTCAAAATAGTCAACAGGGTCGCAAGAAGCGTGTGGAAAACCCAAGGCGCAAAATAACTGCCCATGAACTGAGAAAAGTCAAGCGTGCAGCTGCCAAGATGCCACTTGCCACCAGTTTGGCCATATTTCAGAGCTGCAACATCACCGGAGTGCCCAAAAGCACAAGGTGTGCAATACTCAGAGACATGGCCAAGGTAAGAAAGGCTGAAAGACGACCACCACTGAACAAGACACACAAGCTGAAACGTCAAGACTGGGCCAAGAAATATCTCAAGACTGATTTTTCTAAGGTTTTATGGACTGATGAAATGAGAGTGAGTCTTGATGGGCCAGATGGATGGGCCCGTGGCTGGATTGGTAAAGGGCAGAGAGCTCCAGTCCGACTCAGACGCCAGCAAGGTGGAGGTGGAGTACTGGTTTGGGCTGGTATCATCAAAGATGAGCTTGTGGGGCCTTTTCGGGTTGAGGATGGAGTCAAGCTCAACTCCCAGTCCTACTGACAGTTTCTGGAAGACACCTTCTTCAAGCAGTGGTACAGGAAGAAGTCTGCATCCTTCAAGAAAAACATGATTTTCATGCAGGACAATGCTCCATCACACGCATCCAAGTACTCCACAGCGTGGCTGGCAAGAAAGGGTATAAAAGAAGAAAAACTAATGACATGGCCTCCTTGTTCACCTGATCTGAACCCCATTGAGAACCTGTGGTCCATCATAAAATGTGAGATTTACAAGGAGGGAAAACAGTACACCTCTCTGAACAGTGTCTGGGAGGCTGTGGTTGCTGCTGCACGCAATGTTGATGGTGAACAGATTAAAACACTGACAGAATCCATGGATGGCAGGCTTTTGAGTGTCCTTGCAAAGAAAGGTGGCTATATTGGTCACTGATTTGTTTTTGTTTTGTTTTTGAATGTCAGAAATGTATATTTGTGAATGTTGAGATGTTATATTGGTTTCACTGGTAAGAATAAATAATTGAAATGGATATATATTTGTTTTTTGTTAAGTTGCCTAATAATTATGCACAGTAATAGTCACCTGCACACACAGATATCCCCCTAAAATAGCTAAAACTAAAAACAAACTAAAAACTAGTTCCAAAAATATTCAGCTTTGATATTAATGAGTTTTTTGGGTTCATTGAGAACATGGTTGTTGTTCAATAATAAAATGAATCCTCAAAAATACAACTTGCCTAATAATTCTGCACTCCCTGTATATATATATATATATATATATATATATATTGTAAGATTTGGGGAATCAAACTCCAGTGGCAGGTGCGTTTTTAAGGGCTTGGTAGCCCACTTTTATTTAAAAACTCACAAAAGGTTCACATATGCAATAGCATCCCTCGCAGGGGGTTTCCACCATTACTGCATTGTACAAACTAAAGAGCTTAGCCTCCTGGCTTTCAATCCTGGCATCAGACGGCTTCAGGCCTCTAGCCTAAGCCCAAGTTCTGTACCTCAGAACACACAGCGTTTCCCAGAGATAAGCTCAATCCTTGCTTTTCTCCTAGTCAGCGACTTGCTGCTCAAACATAAAGCGGCATCTGCAACCTGCAGATCTGCACACACTAGCTGCAATCCATGCAGCCTCTCTCTGACTCCTTTCAGAGAGTTGGGAGCTCACCTGGCTCCAGGGACCAGACTTCCTGTCTGTGGGTGGGGCCCTGATTACTGTTCAGGTGAGCCTTAAAAAGCCCAAGACACAGCTGACCCATTAACATGGGTTTCTTTAGAAAATCTGGCGTAAAGTAGCCATTTCTCACCCCGGACAGGGTCCCATCCTCACATATCCTCCCCTCCTGTTTCGAACCGGAGGGAGGAACACATAGACCTCCCACCACCAATGGGACACCTCCAGGCCAGCCATAGGCTGCGTAGGCCCATGTTTTTCGGGTATGTTGCCAAGACTTCACCGTGGCGCCCCTGTGCCAAATATCAGCAGCAGAAGTCCTAAGCTGCCCAACCTTTTCTCTAAAGGGGCACTCCACCCACATCTTCTTCCGGGTGTGCTTCCACCAGCACTTCTTCCTGAACCGTGGGCTCCCCCTAATGTCTCTACCCCTTCTATCTGCTGGCCCCAAGATCCTTCTCTTTCCTCCCACGGACCTACTCTCCTGGGACTGTTGGGGACCTACTTCCAGGGGGTCTGTCAGGGACTGACCACTCTCACTACCCGACTCTACATTAACCAACAACATTTGTTTCTTAGGTTCACCAACCCCTATGTTGCTACCTTTGGCAAACAATCCATCTGAGATCGACACCACACCATTCTGTTTAACCTCAACAGCACTGTTCCACAAAGGGTTACTCAACTCAGCATAATCATTGGGACCTCTGGTCCCCTTGTTTGTTAGGACATAGTCTATGGAGGGACCACCTACAGGCAGGCCGTTACTCCCTATGGGACAGTCCCGTGGTTTCACATCGCCCCCTGTTGTCCAACACTCCAATAGCAATTGTCCTACCAACGCACATTTTTCCACACCAACCTCTTTGACCATTTCTGTATCCCTTGGTACCTCAACCAGGATCTCTGAGCTGTCTGACAGTGCTCTACAGTGCTTCTCATACACGTTTTCGTTACAGTTACCATTACTGTTATTTCCTATCAAAGTGTCTCCGGGTACCTCAAACTGCACCTCTCTGCAAGTGATGGACTGAATTCCCACTACTGTCACGTCCATTCCGAGCCCTTTCTTTTCATGAGGTCTAGAGGGTGAGACAGTGCGCGCCCCATGTACCAACCACTGCTCAGCCGTACCTCGGACCGCACCAGTAGGACTGCACTTTATCACATCAGCAGACGGAGAGACTTCCACTTTGTCTATTATTTCTGATTTCTCTAACAATTCCCCTGAGCGCCTTCTGCACACAACCGCCGCTGGAAGCACTCTCAAAGAGAACTGTGAGACAACTTTGCACAAAATTAACCAACAGTAGAGCAACCAATTTTCATTAATATTGCTTAACAGCGCCGGTACCACCTGTGTCCACCGATTGGTACTACGCAGTACCATGTCGCTCCTCTGCTGTGGATACACGCAGATGTACATTGGAAATATTTTAACCAATTCCAACAACATCCTAGTTATTTCTAGACACGCCACATCTAAACGCAGAACTTTAGGAACTTTTCCTTTACCAACGATGTGGAGGGGCTCATTTGCTAAGGCATGAGAGGCTGAGTCACTTAAAGAGACCTCTACCTCAGAGGTAACTGACAAAACTTGCGACTCCCCTTGAGCACTGCAAATCGCATGTGCGACACTCATCCTCTCACTTTCAGCAACACCGAGCGAGTCCAAATCGCTATCCATTACCATATCCTTCTGAAGCTCAACATTCCTCATCTCTTTTGCTGAGGACAAAACTTCTGCCATGTATGTGCCCTTTTCAGATCCTTCCAACTGGAGAGGGTTAACTTCTGCAAAAGCCAATGCACCCGTGTCTACCGGCTCTGCAGTCTCTCCATTTTGTATAGCAGAATTTGTGTCCACCGCAAACACATTTTTAAACACAGCAGGCTGCAATAACATAACTTGACCACTGTGTGGTGCTTCATTAAACTCATTAGGACTTTTTCTGTCAGCAGTGACAGACCACAGTAACTCATTATCACTACAAATAATTTCAGACATTTCAGTTTTACCATTTTTCTCATCACGAAGTTCAAGTACCCTCTTATCTATCAGAGCGGCACTACAGTTGTCCCCGGCAACCTCTGGCTCCAACACACAGAGCTCCCTGGAGGTTTCAAAGGACACCTCTGCAACCTTACCTACTGTCGCTAAGGGAAATCGCATATCCTGCTTAGCGATCACCCCTACCTCAATACTAGTGAACACATCACCATAAGTACATGTATCATCATTCATAAACATAGCAGTTCTACAACCTTTATCAGATTGACTTTTATCAGAACGCATGGCACCCTGCATGTGACTCAGCACATTAACCTTCCTCTCTAAAGGAATTATTTTGCCCACTAGGGCAGCTTCACAGTTGTCCTGGGAAACCATTTGCCTTACCAATACAGGCTCCTTAGCGGTTTCCCTTGGCAACTCTGCAGCACCTTTCTCTATCGCTAGGGAACATGACACACCAACTGTTTTGGTCACCCCTAACACATCTCTCTCAGCACTCTGCTGGACTAACTTAGGTGCACACAAAGTCCACATATCACTTTCAGTCTTTGATCTTTGATCTCCACACTGCAGCAAGTCCATCTTTACACTTTCTGCAGATCTCCTCACCGGATACATTGCTACTTCACTTGAATCACAAATTGCAACAGTCTTACCATATCTTGAAGCAGGTAACTCTGTCTTCATTTGAGGGCGTTGTCTTTCAGCTGCATTTTTACTGACCAACTCCCCCTGGTGGCCACAGGAGGAAATCACAGTAGGCAACTTCCACTGTTTAGCACCCTCTGCAGACACAACAGAAGACTTCTTGTTGCCAGGGGTGACTGCAAACATATCTGTAAAAGAATCTTGGCCCGCCGATAAAGAGTTCTGCTCAGCAACATCACTTTCAGCAAGAAAAAATGCCGTGTCCCAGCTGACCACATTCCAGGCATGGCGTTTGGTGACTTTCTCCTGTTGCTAAGGGAGATGACACTCTCCCAACACGCAGAACTTCACTTGCATCTCTATGGGGATGGCGATACACCTCTTCCCTGTAGCTCCTCCTTCCCATTGGCACATTTTCTCCGGTTGCTAATGGAAACGGTGCTCTTCTAGCTGCACGTTGCTGGCTCTCCGACACATGTAGACGTCTCTCTCCCTGAAGCGACGTTGCTTTAAACCAGGGGTCTTCAAACTACGGCCCTCCAGTTGTTCAGGAACTACAATTCCCATCATGCCTAGTCATGTCTGTGAATGTCAGTGTTTTACAATGCCTCATGGAATGTGTAGTTCTGCAACAGCTGGAGGGCCGTAGTTTGAGGATCCCTGCTTTAAACTCACGGTTTGTTGGTATGCGGATCTGGAACTCTTCCAAACTGCCCATAGCAATACCTCCACCATATGTAAGATTTGGGGAATCAAACTCCAGTGGCAGGTGCGTTTTTAAGGGCTTGGTAGCCCACTTTTATTTAAAAACTCACAAAAGGTTCACATATGCAATAGCATCCCTCGCAGGGGGTTTCCACCATTACTGCATTGTACAAACTAAAGAGCTTAGCCTCCTGGCTTTCAATCCTGGCATCAGACGGCTTCAGGCCTCTAGCCTAAGCCCAAGTTCTGTTCCTCAGAACACACAGCATTTCCCAGAGATAAGCTCAATCCTTGCTTTTCTCCTAGTCAGCGACTTGCTGCTCAAACATAAAGCGGCATCTGCAACCTGCAGATCTGCACACACTAGCTGCAATCCATGCAGCCTCTCTCTGACTCCTTTCAGAGAGTTGGGAGCTCACCTGGCTCCCAGGGACCAGACTTCCTGTCTGTGGGTGGGGCCCTGATTACTGTTCAGGTGAGCCTTAAAAAGCCCAAGACACAGCTGACCCATTAACATGGGTTTCTTTAGAGAATCTGGCGTAAAGTAGCCATTTCTCACCCCGGACAGGGTCCCATCCTCACAATATACAGGGAGTGCAGAATTATTAGGCAAGTTGTATTTTTGAGGATTAATTTTATTATTGAACAACAACCATGTTCTCAATGAACCCAAAAAACTCATTAATATCAAAGCTGAATATTTTTGGAAGTAGTTTTTATTTTTTTTCAGTTTTAGCTATTTTAGGGGGATATCTGTGTGTGCAGGTGACTATTACTGTGCATAATTATTAGGCAACGTAACAAAAAACAAATATATACCCATTTCAATTATTTATTTTTACCAGTGAAACCAATATAACATCTCAACATTCACAAATATACATTTCTGACATTCAAAAACAAAACAAAAACAAATCAGTGACCAATATAGCCACCTTTCTTTGCAAGGACACTCATGCAGCCTGCCATCCATGGATTCCGTCAGTGTTTTGATCTGTTCACCATCAACATTGCGTGCAGCAGCAACCACAGCCTCCCAGACACTGTTCAGAGAGGTGTACTGTTTTCCCTCCTTGTAAATCTCACATTTGATGATGGACCACAGGTTCTCAATGGGGTTCAGATCAGGTGAACAAGGAGGCCATGTCATTAGTTTTTCTTCTTTTATACCCTTTCTTGCCAGCCACGCTGTGGAGTACTTGGACGCGTGTGATGGAGCATTGTCCTGCATGAAAATCATGTTTTTCTTGAAGGATGCAGACTTCTTCCTGTACCACTGCTTGAAGAAGGTGTCTTCCAGAAACTGGCAGTAGGACTGGGAGTTGAGCTTGACTCCATCCTCAACCCGAAAAGGCCCCACAAGCTCATCTTTGATGATACCAGCCCAAACCAGTACTCCACCTCCACCTTGCTGGCGTCTGAGTCAGACTGGAGCTCTCTGCCCTTTACCAATCCACTAATAGAAGAGATTATTCAGCGCTGGGACAATTAATAAAACAAAAACAAAATTTATGCAAGCCAGCACTTGAGGACAAATTCATAGGAAATCCCAAAACAGTGATACAAAAAGAATAGTGCAGCGCAAATATTATACTAAAAACAATAATGTAGTGAATAAAGGCATAAATGAACATATGCAGCAGTGTGAAAATAATAATAATGTCCTTGGAAAGAAGCAAGAAAGAGATTCCAAAATGCAACTCCCAAGAATCCACATAAAGTGAGAGTGAATACGATGACACCAAACTAATCCTCCACCGTGTGATAGATGGCCTCTCACCTTATAGATTCGACCTAAAATAGGTCACACAGCATGTCAGCAAAATCCCAAGGCAGATGACATACGGCAGACATCCATAGGAGACAAAATAGGAAATAGCAAACTCTAGGATCCGGGCTCAAACGTTCTCCATAATAACAACAAAGGAAGACAAGAAACAGGGATCTAGTGCTCTCTGGTATAACCATTTAATTGAGACATCAAATGTATTGTAAACACACTCACATTTAGAAACACTCTCCGCTGAGTGTTAGCATACAGGCATAGGCTATCCGTGGCGATCATGGGTGACGTCCTGCGTGACTCCTCCCTCCGAAGGGAGGGAGGAGTCACGCAGGACGTCACCCATGATCGCCACGGATAGCCTATGCCTGTATGCTAACACTCAGCGGAGAGTGTTTCTAAATGTGAGTGTGTTTACAATACATTTGATGTCTCAATTAAATGGTTATACCAGAGAGCACTAGATCCCTGTTTCTTGTCTTCCTTTGTTGTTATTATGGAGAACGTTTGAGCCCGGATCCTAGAGTTTGCTATTTCCTATTTTGTCTCCTATGGATGTCTGCCGTATGTCATCTGCCTTGGGATTTTGCTGACATGCTGTGTGACCTATTTTAGGTCGAATCTATAAGGTGAGAGGCCATCTATCACACGGTGGAGGATTAGTTTGGTGTCATCGTATTCACTCTCACTTTATGTGGATTCTTGGGAGTTGCATTTTGGAATCTCTTTCTTGCTTCTTTCCAAGGACATTATTATTATTTTCACACTGCTGCATATGTTCATTTATGCCTTTATTCACTACATTATTGTTTTTAGTATAATATTTGCTTTACCAATCCAGCCACGGGCCCATCCATCTGGCCCATCAAGACTCACTCTCATTTCATCAGTCCATAAAACCTTAGAAAAATCAGTCTTGAGATATTTCTTGGCCCAGTCTTGACGTTTCAGCTTGTGTGTCTTGTTCAGTGGTGGTCGTCTTTCAGCCTTTCTTACCTTGGCCATGTCTCTGAGTATTGCACACCTTGTGCTTTTGGGCACTCCAGTGATGATGCAGCTCTGAAATATGGCCAAACTGGTGGCAAGTGGCATCTTGGCAGCTGCACGCTTGACTTTTCTCAGTTCATGGGCAGTTATTTTGCGCCTTGGTTTTTCCACACGCTTCTTGCGACCCTGTTGACTATTTTGAATGAAACGCTTGATTGTTTGATGATCACGCTTCAGAAGCTTTGCAATTTTAAGAGTGCTGAATCCCTCTGCAAGATATCTCACTATTTTTGACTTTACTGAGCCTGTCAAGTCCTTCTTTTGACCCATTTTGCCAAAGGAAAGGAAGTTGCCTAATAATTATGCACACCTGATATAGGGTGTTGATGTCATTAGACCACACCCCTTCTCATTACAGAGATGCACATCACCTAATATGCTTAATTGGTAGTAGGCTTTCGAGCCTATACAGCTTGGAGTAAGACAACATGCATAAAGAGGATGATGTGGTCAAAATACAACTTGCCTAATAATTCTGCACTCCCTGTATATATATATATATATATATATGTATATTTCTCTCTCTTTTTCTTTCTGTGGCAGCCCCCCCTTCTCAATTTCATTCGGCAGCACCCCCCCCCCCCCCGGTGGTTCTCTGCTCCAGGGGGCCCATGCCTGAAGCTGTGTAAGGGGCCCCAAAAATCATGATGGCGGCCCTGCAGCAGAGGCCTATTCAGGAAAGTCAGACATTTAAGGGCTAGATGTTGATAAAGAGTACTCGAGTTTCAAGACTGTGGATTGACATTATAGTATTTTCTTTTTTTTTTTTCTGGCAGAAATGAATAGATTCAACAAAAGGGATTTTCTCGAAGTCTTCATAGACAGATGGAGGGAGCAGACAGTGCTGTGGGCCACCAAAGACCCTAGGTCCCGAAACAAAGACCTGAGGACAGCAGCACTGGAGAGCCTGCTCCCACTTGTGCGCAGGCAGGTGGGGCATGATGTGACTGCTGAGCAGTTGGAGGTGAGAATTGGAACTTTGAGAGGCTCCTACAGGAAGGAACGCAACAAGGTGTTAAATTCTATGAGGTCTGGAGCTGGAACAGGGCAGGTATATGTACCGAAGTTGTGGTACTACAACAGACTGTCCTTTCTGGATGACCACTTGGAAGTAAGGCCATCACTTTCCAGCCTTTTCCCCCAGAAGACAGAGAGGAAGAGGAAGAGGGAGGTCCAGACTTCCCTCCAGGCAACCTGATGCTCCTCCAGTAGATGAGACCTCTCAGCAGCCTTCCATCCTGGAGCAAGAGCCAGATTTGGCTGTCTGGAGCCAGGTATAGTACTTTCAATGTGCAAATGTGTGTGTGTGGTTTAAATTTTGGAAAATAGATGTTTTGATGTTTAAAGGTGAAAAAAAAGGACTAGCTAAATGTGTTTTACATATTATTAGTCAGTAGTGGCCACTAATGTTGAGGTGAATATTTTTTTAATTTTTAAACTTTCTAAAAACATTTTTTAGGAAACATACAAAAACAAACTGAAGGACACAGAATACATATATACATTAACATACAAAAAAGGCCAAAAATGGTCTCAGTGTATTAAGTTAATCTACGTTGGTTATAGTATGGATAATATGGGTATTTCAATATCCTAAACTCATCTTCTACAGGATGGGCTCCCAAACTATATTTTCACCTATTGTACCTCTAGGACCTCAGGAGTACAGTCCCCGGGGGTAGATGGAAGAAGAATTGTGGAGAAGGGGAGGGGGGGAGTGTGCGGGAGATAAAACACAAGTAGAGGAGAGGGTAGAGAGGGATGAGAAAGCAAGGAGAAAGGAGAGAGAAAAAGGGTGAAAAAAATCCAATTAAAAAGTGAATTAAAGTGTATATTTAAAGTTTATATTCTGCTTAAATAATTATTTATATATCATTTAATCAGAGCTTTTTTTCTCAGAAAATAGGTGCAGGAACTCAACCACGACCCGTTCAGATTTCACAAACAGTAGAAGGGTCTTAAAGGGGCATTAAATACCAGGATTGCATTACATACAGTGTGCAGAGTTCAGGGGGTTACAAAGCAGTCACTTGTAAACACAGAAACCAGACTTCTGTGTTCACAAGTGATTGTGGTGAGCGGGCACCAAAGGGTCTGAGCCAAAGGTGGTGGAACTGAGTTCCACCAAGTTCCCCCAGAAAAAAAGCCCTGCATTTAATGCATGGGTCTTCAAACTATGGCCCTCCAGTTGTTCATGAACTACAATTCCCATCATGCCTTGTCATGTCTGTCAATGTCAGAGTTTTCCAATGCCTCATGGGATGTGTAGTTCCACAGCAGCTGGAGGGCCGTAGTTTGAGGATCCCTGATTTAATGTGTTGGATGGACTAATAAGCCCATCCACCATTATTTAGTGAGAGAGGGAAATTAAAAATAGAGGGAGGGGTAAAAGTTTAAAAAAAAATTGGATATAGGTATACATTTCAAAATTAATGAAGTAAATTTAGAGTATTTTTGTTTAAATTTATATTATATCTAAATATCTAAATCTATTATATTGGTGCATTAAGAAGAGAAGAGGTTAAAAATATACAAACTGCAGGGGTCAGAATGATTGGCTTATCAATTTCTTGACAAACAGTTTGCAACAGTCATGAGCTGAAAATTGTGTGTGGTTTTGGAACCCAAAAGTAAAACTGTCCCTTTTTTTAATACACAGGAGGATATCAGCCAGCAGGAGGTACAGGAAAGTACCAGGCAGGAGGAGGGCAGGGTGAGTGCCACAGAGGAGGTGGCAGGCCCAATTGGCTCGGAGGAGGTTGCAGGCCCAATTGGCTCGGAGGAGGTGGCAGGCCCAAGTTGCTCGGAGGAGGTGGCCGGGCCTAGTAGCAGTACTAGGTGTCAGGTGCCTCCAATACGCCTTCAACCCAGAAGGGCCGCAAGGGATATGAGGGTTCGCGAGGCCTCACTGGCCCTCATTCGCGAGGCACAGGCCAGCCTCCAGCAGCCTGCCACCTCTCAGGAGGGCTTTTTGACCTTTATTCTGGCCAAAATGGACCACATGAGTGAGGACCAGCGTCTCCTCTTTGAGGGACTCCTCGTCACCTTAGCCAATAAGGCGGTGAGGGGTCATCTCACTGAGGAGACGGTGCTCTGTTCACATCGCCATCGCCGAAGAACATCTCGCTCACTCCTTCTTCTTCTTCTTCTTCTTCTTCTTCTCCTGCCCCTACTGCTTCCCCTACTCATTCTTCTCCTGCCCCTACTGCTTCCCCTACTCATTCTTCTCCTGCCCCTACTGCTTCCCCTACTCATTCTTCTCCTGCCCCTACTGCTCCCCCTACTCATTCTTCTCCTGCCCCTACTGCTTCCCCTACTCATTCTTCTCTTGCCCCTACTGCTCCCCCTACTCATTCTTCCCCTGCCCCTACTGCTCCCCCTGCTCATTCTTCTCCTGCCCCTACTGCTCCCCCTACTCATTCTTCTCTTGCCCCTACTGCTCCCCCTACTCATTCTTCCCCTGCCCCTACTGCTCCCCCTACTCATTCTTCTCTTGCCCCTACTGCTCCCCCTACTCATTCTTCACCTTCTTCTTTTGCTTTTCCTTCTCCTCCCCCTCCTCCTTCTCGTTCTCCTCCTCCCCTTGATTCTATTTCTCCTGCTCCTTCTCCTCCTCCACCACGTTCTGCTACTCCTCCTCCTGGCATGAGTACTGCCTCCATGGCCCCGCCTCCAGCCAGGCAGAAGAGGAAGGCTGCTAAGAAGGCTGCAGAGAGGGTCAGAGAGCAGGCTGGAGGGAATCCACCAAGGAAGGCCTTGCGAAAAAGCAAAAGATGACTCCCTTCCTTCCAGGTGGTGTACCAGAGGACAGTCTGCTGTAGTCCCACAACTTTGTGACATCTGCCTGCCCTGCTCCAGTTTCTGACCTCTGGGAGTCCAAGACCTTGACACGTTCCTTCCTGGATGAGCCTCTCAACTTCCAAATTTTGAATCCAACTGCTAAGCAGTCACATGACGCCCCACCTGTCTGTGCACAAATGGCAGCAAGCTATCAAGTGGTTTTTTTTTTTTTTAGGGGCCCGGAGGCCACCAAGGGCCCCAGATGACAAGCCCTTTTTTTTAATAAAAAAATATTAAAAAAATATATTTTTTTATAAAAAATATATTTATTTTTTTATTAAAGGGCCAATTTTTTTTTTTTTTTTTTTTTTTAGAGGTCTGGAGATCCCCAGGGCCTCAGATGACAACCCCCCTTTTTTTATAAAAAAAATATATTTTCTTTATTTCTTTTATTTATTTATATATATATATATATATATATATATATATATATATATATATATATATATATATATATATATATATATATATTTTATTTATTTATTATTATTATTATTATTATTATTATTATTATTATTAAAGGGCCCAGAGGTCCCCAGGGCCCCCGGTTGACAATCCTTTTTTCTATTTTTGTTTAACTTTTTTATATTATTTGATTTCTTTTTTTTTAGATATAGATGTATTTTTATTAAAGGGCTCAGAGGTCCCCAGGGCCCCATGTGTCAAACCCCCTTTTTTTATAATTGTATTTTTTATTTTTGTTTATATATTCTTTTTTATATTTTTATTTTTTATTAAAGGACCCAGAGGTACCCAGGGCCCTGGAAGGCAACCCCTTGTTTTTTTTGTTCATTTTTTCTATATATATAAATGTTTATTTCTTTTTTTATATATATTTTTTTATTTATTTCTTTTTTTTTTTTTTAAAGGGCCCAGAGGTTTTCTTTTTTTTCGGGCCCAGAGGTCCCGAATGGAAAGCCCCCTTTTTTTTTTTATTTCCTTTTATAACAAAAAAAATAAGGTCCCGGGGCCCCAGTTGGCAAACACCCTTTTTTAAAAATATATATATATATTATATATATTTATATTTTCTCCCATGCCTGAAGCTGTGTAAGGGGCCCCAAAATTCCTGATGGCGGCCCTGATTACAAGCATGACTCCTGCACGCAGAGGCATGATGGGACTTGTAGTTCTGCAACAGCTGGAGGGCCACCAGTTTGACACCCCTGATGATTAGAAAATTATAAAAAAAAGGTAAAAATGAAGATCATGATTTGAAATACAGTACCAAAAAAAAATGAGATCTCATTTTTTTATTTTTTTTGGTCCTGTATTTCAAATCCTGGGATCTTCATTTTTAATTTTTTTTTTCATTTCTAATCATCTAGTTGTTTCACAAACTATGTCAGAAGAACTCTGTGGGAATATCAGCAGCAAATTTAAAAAACACTGGTCCAGTGTTGTGCCATTGTAATTTTTGTTAAAGAACGCTGCAATTAAACGATGCAATAATGTTGGCAGCGTGACGAATGTGCTATCTCCATTCCAAACGCTACTTTTACCAAGGATGTGCTCCAGTCTCCTACTTTTATCTGAGCATGCGCGGGTTTTCTTAGCATACACACGATCGAGCTTCTCGTCGGGAAAACAGCCCGTCGATAACCTCATCGAGCCAAATTCGACTCCCGTCCAGAAAATAGAGACCCTGCTCTCTGTTTTGGCTCGACGAGCTGCCCGACGGTTTGCTCGACGAAAGTGTACACACGACCGGTTTTTTCGGCAGAATACGTCTCCCAGCGAGCTTCTCGCTGGATTCTGCCGAGAAACTCGGTCGTGTGTACGCCGCCTTAAAGGAAAATTGTACAAAAAAAAACCAAGATTGGTTAAACCCACAAGTGCTTTTTTTACCACTACTATTACATTATATTGGCTTTTGGAAATTACAAAAGCAGCGATTTATAAATCAGATGAAGGCCTGGTTCACACTGGTATGATTTTAGATGCGATTTGAGATGTCAAATCGCATCTCAAATCGGCGGCAATTGTCGGTAATGGCACCGTCCTAATCGGTGCGACGCCGCATCTGTGGCGCTGCACCGATTTCAAAAAGTAGTTCCTGTACTACTTTTTGCGATTTCGGACCGCGATTTACATTGACATCTGTGCAGAAACCTGCACAGATGTCTCTGAAATCGCTGCCGAAATCGGGACTGCCAGCGTGAGTGAAATCGTGCGATTTCATCTGAACTCGCACAGCTTCACTCCCGCAGCCCAGTGTGAACCTGGGCGAAAGATTTAGCGCTGGGAAACACTTTTTGATAGATAAAAAGTGAATTTTATATACATCTATATAGATCAGACCAAAATGAGGGACAAATGAGGAGGAATGAGGGACAGAGGGACATTGCTCCAAATCAGGGACAGTCCCTCGAAATCAGGGACAGTTGGGAGCTATGCTCCATTGTCAGAAAAGTATCCTGCTTAATACCTGTAGTAGCTGTGAATGTCTGTGAATGCACAATAGCCTGAATTGCCTAAAAGTTGAATGCAAAGGTTTTGAAATCGATGTGAAAGTAAATCCATGATCGGTGCAGCATGAGAAAAGTATACATCATTTGAGGATGCTGATTACTACATGCTTGTATCCTCACTGAGAATCTTAAGAATCCCACTATTGGCATTCTGATGAACCTCCATCACTCTCTTGTCAGCAGGTCACTATAACCCATCCATAAACAATTTGCTTACATGACATGAAGAAAAATACAGCAACTTGACACCTCTAACATTAAGCCCATTCCAATAATGTTTTTAGAAGGATCACTGTGTGTTTTTTTTATCTGCATTTGTTATTCAAGCTTGAACTTGAGTCAGAGCCAAGTGACGCTTTCTATGGAGTTCTTGTCATCCCCTCTGTCTCCTCTCTTTGACAGCATGTTTAGAGTGCTGGTCAGCCTATCCCAAGTCAGGCTTAATGTGGTGGATGAAGAGTACTAATTGGCAGCTGATACCCCCCACTGAGTGTCAGAATACATGGGCGTGCATACTACTCCTTGGTCTGGGTCACCTGAAATGATAGATGCAGGAGCTTGAGAGATTAGGTTCAGCTGAAACCTTACACCCTACCTGTAATAGTAAATGTCACCAAGGGCTCAGCAAATATTTTCACCTGAAGTCAAGAACAACATGGGCTGAAAGCCTGAATGACCACTTCAAGCATGGTCCGGAACAGAAGTAGAAACTCACTGAAAGCTAACCTTTCAGGACACAGCAAGCAGTCATGTGTTCATTCACTTTCAGTGGAGACTCTGAGTATGATATAGAATGTTCTTTTTAAATGTGATTCGTGTCTTACCTATACTAGGTTATACAGTGCCTTGAAAAAGTATTCATACCCCATTTTGTCTTTTAACAACTGAAAACGTAAATGTATTTTTTTGAAATTTTATATGATAGACCAACCCAAAGTAGGACATAATTGTGAAGTGGAAGGAAAATGATAAACGGTTTTCCATTTTTTTTACAAATAAATATCTAAAAATTGTGACGTGCATTTGTACTCTGATACCCCTAACTAAAATCTAGTGGAACCAATTGCCTTCAGAAGTCACCTAAATAGTAAATAATGTGTGTAATTTAATCTCAGTATAAATACAGCTTTTCCGTGAAGCCCTCAGAGGTTTGTTGGAGAACCTTAAGGAACAAACAGCCTCACGAAGGCCAAGAAACACATCAGACAGGTCAGAGATAAGTTTAAAGCAGTGTTAGGGTGGGCAAGGAGAGCATTAATCAGAGAAGCAGCCAAGAGACCCATGGTAACTCTGGACGAGTTGCAGAGATCTACAGCTCAGGTGGGAGAATCTGTACACAGGACAATTATTAGTCGTGCAATCCACAAATCTGGCCATAAGAAGTCCTGTATGCGTTACGCCAGCTTTACTCTAGAAATGTGTGTTTACAACAGTTTGTGAGTAGCAAATTTAAAAAAAATTTAAACTGGCCAACAGTGTGCACTTAGATGTATCTTTATTTTCACCTCCTTACACCCTGGGGGAATCGACTGGGGTTCCTGCCTGTACCTGGAGGATTTTCCCTACTGCTTTACTCACTATATGTTAGTTCAGTGGTCTGATATTTGAGGTGAGCGAGGTGGAGGGCCTGTCACCGCTTTTACTTGAAGTGTGCTCTGTCACACAAACTCCTTTTTGGTGATTGCTGGGATCTGTCCTCCTCTCTCTTTCTGCTGGACCATTTTGGACTGTTTTAATTAGTAATCATTTATTCTGACTAAGCTCTGAATGGAATGGAACGTGTTAGCCTTGTGGGACAGTTGGATGGAATACTTAATTCAAAAGACCTGAGGCATCTGATGGACAGTGGCTCAATTTTTCTTGTGGTATGTGTATCAAAGTCCCGGGCCCCTCAAGGCCTAATGGTGACCTCCAGAGTTCCTCAGGACACCGTTCACATTCTACTCTGTTATAGACCACCTGGTCCAAAAACGCAGCTCCTTACATCATTGACAGAGTTCATCTCCACTTATACCCTAAACAGCAAACACATTTTGCTGCTCGGGGATTTCAACCTCTGGGCCAACTCCTCACAGGATCTCATCGCTGACGCCTGCATTGACCATTTGAAAGGATTAGGTCTGCAACAACTAGTATGTGGGCCCACACATGCTTCAAGTCACACGCTCAATCTCATTTTCAGACAAGATCTGGAAATTAACATTGTGGAAATTGAGCCGTTACCATGGACAGATCACCATGCAATTAAATTCATAATTAGCAAAAATGCCCCCGTAAAAAGAACGATAAAACCGGTGACAACACACTGGACTAGATCTCAGAAGAAGCTCCACTCGGAGATTTTCATAACTACACTAGGGAACAAAGTAAAAACAATCCAACAACATCAAACGGCCACAGAAACATTGGACGCCATCAACAAGGCTCTACTACAGTCAGCTGACTTAGTAGCGCCAAAACGTAAAACCTGCATTCAGAAGAACAACTCCAGCTGGTTTAACAACCAACTGTCGTTGCTAAAGCAAGAGCGCAGAAGAACTGAAGCAGCTTAGAAAAGAAGCTCTTCAGAGGAAAACCTCTCCATCTATAAAGTAGTAACAAAAAATACCATAAAGAAATCTTTAAAGCCAAAAAAAAAAATGTTGCCAACATCAACGCAAATGCCCTAAACCGCCCTCGCAAACTCTTCAATCTAGTCACCCAGACCATGAATCCAGTCTGTCTTGAAGCCCCTAATTCTGATTCTCAAGAATTCTGCAACGAATTATCGGATTATTTCATTAACAAAATTTAAAAAATATGTGAAATTATTCATCAAAATAAAACCCCCTTCAACATCCCCCTCAATCGTACACCCAATACCCACATAAATTCGCCGCAATCAACGAATATCACCCTAAAACCTATCTCCATCGATGCCACTAAAAATATTATCAGTACCCTGCGAAATAGCACAGCACCTAATGATATCATCCCCACCAAACTGCTGAAAGAATGTGCCGATATCCTGGCACCGGCTATCACGCAGCTTATAAACCAATCATTCAAGGAAGGCATGGTGGCTACCCTGTTGAAACAAGGCATAATCAAACCCACCTTCGACCCCAAAGACCCAAACCACCGTCGGCCCATAACAGCCATTAATGTCTTCTCCAAGGTAATGGAGAAAGAAGTGGTACAACAGCTGCAACATCATTTGGATACCCATAAATTGCTCGATCCATTCCATTCCAATCGGGTTTCTGTCCCGGTCACGGGACAGAAACAGCACTGCTCAAAATATGGGATGACACCCTCGAAGCAGCAGACGAAGGAGAATCCTGTCTTCTAGTACTGTTGGACCTAAGCGCTGCTTTTGATACGGTAGACCACAAAATATTATTGACTCGGCTAGCTGAAGTAGCCAGAGTCGCGGAATGTGATCTACCTTGGTTCTCCTCCTTCCAGGCAAACCAATCACAAATAGTGAAATTGAGACCTTTCACTTCTGAAAAACGCACAGTGTCATGTGGAGTCCCTCAGAGATCCCCTTTATCACCGGTTCTGTTCAATATCTATCTCTGCCCTCTCTTTGAAATCATCAGTAACCAGAAGTTACTTTACCTCTGTTATGCAGATGACACACAACTGTATTTTCGCATCAGCAACAAAAAGGATCATTATCTCGGACTAGAGAAATGCCTTTCTTTGATAGAAAATTGGATGACAAAGAGTTATCTTAAACTCAACGGTTCGAAAACAGAACTTATCCTGTTTCACGCCAATCGGAAAAATCACACCGCAATAACATGGACACCCCCGCCCATTCTGGGCAAAATCATCACCCATAGCACCAAAGTCAAAAGTCTTGGAGTCTTCTTCGACACCTACATGACAATGGATGCACAAATAGGGTCAGTAGTCAGCAGATCTCACCATCTGCTGCGCCTACTACACAGACTCATTCCCTTTATCCCAAAAGAAGACATAGCAGTCGTAGTGGGAACAATTATCAACTCCAGACTTAACCATGCAAATGCCCTCTATCTTGGACTCCCAAAGTACCAAATCACTCTGCAAGTCGAAAAACTAAAAGATCACAACCTCAATCGCGTTCTGCGATCGACCAATCAAAATCTACTCCAGATACCCAAAGCCAGATACAAGTCCAAAGGAGAAAGAAGATTTGCGGTCCAAGGCCCTAGACTAAGGAACGCTTTACCAACCAGCATTCGGTTGGAGGAAAACCACTTAGCCCTTAGGAGAAAGATCAAAACCTATCTTTTCTGAGGACAGAAGAGAAATGGACGCCAAACGCCCAGAGGCGATACAGTTCGCATGTGCTGCGCTATATAAGTTTCTCACTCACTCACTCACTCAGAGTTAGGGACAGCTGGCACCCTTCAGTGTAGAGTGGGTTGCAAGGCATGGTGAGTAATGCAAGTTGAAAGGGTGGGCTCCAGACACTTTTAAAATGCAAAAAAGAGATTTGTTGTCTCTTAAACAGAACTGTAGGAGAGAAGGTTAGGGCCAGGACATCCTTAGGTAGATGCAAAGGTAATTGGGGCAAACTCCAAGACTTCTATAGGTAGACAGCTATACAGGTGAAGGCCTCCAGCCAAACACCACTTCTGTAACGGTATGATCGCTGTCTCCTATGGCAACAATCTTGTAGCTGCTACTGACGACAACTGTATTCAACTATTTGCAACACGAACAGTCCTCAGCTTTCCCCATACACTCTCACTGTGGGTCTTCACTCAATGAGTTCCCAGTCTCTCTCACTAGAATTCAGCTCCACTATCTATTGGATCCACCAAGTTCTTCCACTTTAGCACCCAGTATTTTCCTCAAGCGTCACCCCCGCTTCCCTGGTGGGTCCCTGGCTTGGCACTCACAGATACTCCTCAAGCTTTACCCCTGCTGACATGTTAGGTCACTGGCTTGGCACTTACTGATGCTCCAAAAGCATCATTTCTGCTGTCCAGCTGGGTCCCTAACTTGGCACTTGATGCTTCACCATCCCCGGCTGGCGAGAAGTCTGCTCTGGTACTGGCCTCAGCTTACGTACAATGGTCTCTGGTAGCAAATTGGATGGTCCCTTAGTGGCAACAGCACTAAGCAATTAAGCAGGGAGGAGTAATCTTGTGCCCTGGGATGTTGGTTCTTCCAGGTTATGTTCCAAGAGGAGTTTGTTCATGTAAGTGGTTTTATTGTGCACGTCTGTTCCCAGTGGAGTCTGGGGCACAGACTTGTCAAGTTTCCCTGTTTGGGTGAACAGTAGTTCCCAATTCTGCAGAATGATTGGTTCCCTATGCTTTTATTTATTCTACTGCAGTTAATGCCCCTGCTTGTTAATTAAATGACACTTATGGAGCGAACTGATGAAAACGGACAGCATGTCCGTTTTCATCACATCTTACCCGATCCGATCCGCATGGACGGATGGGGACGTGAGCCCCATACGTTTGTTTTTAGCGGATCGGATCAGGTCGGATGTCAGCGGACATGTCTCCGCTGACATCCGACGCTCCATAGACATGCATGGAGCGCCCGTTCAGGTCCGCCTAAAAAACTGACAGGCAGACCTGAATGGATCCATGTGTGAATGAGGCCTAACTCTGAACATTTGGCAGCTAGGACAGGAACTTACTTTAAATAGACGGCTTAGTCTGTTGCAGATGGTGGAAAAATAAAGCTGGCCATACACGGTTCGAATCTCAGCCGGTTCAGCAGGAACTGGCTGAGATTTGAACCATTAATGGGCAGGCTAAATGTACTAAGTTTATCGCTTAACTTGGGTGCAACCAGCCTGCCGTATTGGCTTGCGATTACAGCAAGCAGCTCCTATAGCCGCTAGTGATAATCACTGTTTTCTTCCGGCGGGGACAGCTTCCTCCGCTCCCGCTGGGAGAAGACAATTGCTCGGCAGGAGGGATTCCCCTGTGAACACTGTGGTTGCAAGAAAGAAATTTGCACCATCTATGGCCTGCCTAAGACATCTACTTGCAAGACTGATAGGTAATAAAACCTACTAACAATATTAAAACTGTTGACAAACTGCATCACAGGTAATTTTTTTTTGGGGGGGGGGTTGCCTATTGTTACCCTTTAAATTGCTTGGAAAGGATAATTATATAAAGTGGATAATGTTAACCACTTTATGGTAGAAAACAAAAATTAGTAATAATAAAATCGGTGTTGTGTTTTATGACTGCTTTCAGTTTTGGAAGACAAACTTCCAATGAATTGTAACTATTTTGTAGTTTTAATTCCTCATAATACAGGGTGTGTCCCTTGTGATTGGATGCTGGGAAGAGCACCTAAACCTTGACTCCACTGCTGCCACCTGCAGGGCTGCAGTTGGAAGAACACCCCAGCACAGCAAAGTGGGCTCACAGCACAGCCAAGCTGAGACAGAGACCGCAATTCGCTGCTAACAATCTGGATCAGAGTTTAACTACACTCTGATCTATACTCAAATTTGACTAGCACCAGTACTATAAAGTACATGGGCGCTACACACTCCCCCTACCTGAATAGAATATGTCCCTAAAAGAGGGCATTCAATCCTGATTACCCGACCTGAATCTGCACAACAACAGAAAAGCACAGTACAAAGAAGAAATTAGAAAATACAACGTTTTAAAACAACGTTTTAAAACATTATTATATAAACATTTATATACAGTGATGCATAGAAATTTCCACAATCCTGACTATCTATACTGCCCCATTCTCCGACAGTTGTTGATAGCTGGTCAAGCCACCTGCACAATAAAATTGGAAGAAACAAAAAAAAACACATGTATAAATATACATTTTGTTTCCTGGTCCCCAAGGGGTGAACGGGAGTTGCAACTCTGCCAACTTAAGGCGAAAGTCCTTTTTCCTCCCAGGGAGACACATTCAAACAACTATATACAAATAGTCACCAAGATTGGAATTGAAACTGCACCCTCTGGCCAGAGGATGAAATTTCCCCTCCTCCCAAGGAGATATCGGTAAGTGCTAAGATATGCAAACGGCAATAATCATATTTAAGTGTTTCTTTTTTTTTTTTTTCTGCTGTAAGGCTAAAGGAGAAAAAATAGTTAGGTAAAAACTGTGTTCTTCTGCGCTGGTAGACGTTGCAGAACACTGCCCCTAGTGGTCAGCATGCTGGTACTACCAGGATAAGGCAGTCCACCGCTGTCTCAGAGCGATCAGCAGGAAAAGAGAGATGAAATAAATACTGTCTCCCTCCCTTCTTTCTTTTTCCAGGTGCTGTGAAGAAGCCGGCAAGATCCTATCCCTATCTAACTGATCAAACCCCCCGAAGTTCTGCACAAACAGCAAAGTGTGGATCCGGCAGGATGAAAACGAAAACTGGAAAGGGAGAACAACTGTTGTCCGTAGCTTCATCAAAGCAGCAAGTGTGAGTGACAACGCAGGCATGAGGCCTACTTGTAGTATCTTGGATCCGGCAGAGCGATAATGTCCCCTCTGTGGTCAGTAGTAGTAATAGAGAAGACTCGATCCACCTTCCTGGGACATTTAAACATCACTCTATTGCTAAAAATGTACCTGCCAGGACTCCAGTCTCTCAAGCAATCTTCGAACTTGTGGCCAACGTAATTAAATCCCCTTTCGGAATTGCGGTCCATCTTGGGTACTCCCAAGTACTCCCAGATAGCATAACAGCTTCGGCACCTCTTGCATCTAGCAAATGGCAGAAGATGGATGGCCAGCTCCGAACAGCGGGGGCAGGACAGTCCGAGGGCCTCCACGCTTCCACTGGAATATAGGACGAACTTCCCCTGGGTCCGCATCTAGGTCCCAGTATCTGTCAGGGGGACTCCAGCGGCAGCAGACATAGCGTTGACTCCCGACACAGACATCGGGGATCGCAGCTTCACAAATGGCGTTGACGGCACGGACATGGCTACACAACCTTCTCTCATGGGCGGGCAATCACTCTGTCCTTTGGCGCCAAACTCATTCTGCATCTCACGCAAAGGTGGGTAACTCCTCCCACCTGAGTTATTTTCTTCACAAGTGGCAGGCGCACATGGCTTCGCCGCATGTGTGCCCAACTCTAATGGCGACATTAACTCCTTACTCACCAGGCACATTTAAACACACGACAATTCCTTTAATCAGCCGTAAATTGAACTTCTGTATTAGAGTATTCTGAGTTAACAGCCAATCCCAGACGAGCCCCTATGTGTAGCATTACCCCCATTGGAGTTGCTGGATTTTTGGTGGCGTGTTACCTCATGGCTCCTCCGAATTTTCTAGGGGCGAGTGATGCATATGTGCATAAACAGAAGTAAAGGAATGTCCACAACAGGTGCTCTTTTGCTGTGCTCTTTATTACCCAGCCGGGTAAAAACAATAAACTTGTGGTGAGGAAAGTAAAGTTTAAAGGAGGAAGGATAGCAGATTCAGGCGTAATGATAAGAAACAGTCCTGCTCCCTCTGCGCCACTCCCGCCGGAGTGGGTTCAGTGTACCCGAACAGGCCTCTCTCACTGACCTGGCAGCCGGAGTATCACTCAGACAATTATAGGAATAAGTCTCTGCCACAGACCCTCCTTGGTGAACATGAACTTGGGAGAAAGTCTCTGCCACAGACCCCTCTCAAAGAGCCTCTGGGTTGGATTATTGGAGATATGCCTCCTTACTTGAGTTATGTCTGGATCTCCTTCAACTCGTCGCCCAGGTACCGACTGACAGGTGATCAGTCCTGCAGTGTCCAGCTACCTGTGATCTCTCAATGGTGCTCCTTAGACCGACTCCCTACTGAACAGCACACAGCTTGGGATCTTCAAAAGAGGGAACCCAGTCGCTCACTGGATCCCCATCGCTGGTTCAGATGCTCCAGTCCCAGAACCAGGAACCCCACGTGGCACTCACGCCCCAGCCAGGTAGGCCATAATGCCAGGGCGCCGTGATGTGGCCATCCTAAAGGTGGGTGCCACACTGGGCGAAGAAGAACCCAGAACCAACGGCGTCTGTCCCATAAATACCCCTCCCCAACATGCACCGCGAGGACAAACCCACAGCAGAATGGGCTCACAGCACAGCCAAGCTGAAAGAGAGACTGTAATTTGCTACTAACAATCTGGATCAGAGTTTAACTACACTCTGATCTATACTTAAATTTGACTAGCACCAGTACTATAAAGTACATGGGCGCTACATTTTAATCTGTAAATCAATGAGAGAGGATAAAATAAAACTGCTATAAACTAAAGACCATTAGGTATGTTCTCAATTTATTTTTTGACAGAAATGCATTGTACAAACCTTATTATCCTATACACAGACAAAGGTGTGACAAGGAAAGTGCCTGCTCAGCATTCACTAGAGTCCACTTCCCTTGAAGTGTTAATAGTTGGCAATGAAAGCAGGAGAACTGGCACAAGGTGATCCAGCCAACAAGAAAAAAAGCTCCCCAGACAGAGGAAGTTAAAGAAGAGTTTTAGAAGCGTATGAAAGAGACCAGGCAGATTGAAAGAAATGGTTATTTTTAGCCAGAGTGGAATATACTGTCTAGTTTCCATGGTGTTAGCCTCATATCTTCAAATGAGACATTCCTGACACTATTTGAATTCTATTTGAGAAAGGCAGATGAACCTGAAATCAATGTCAACAATTTATTATACACAATAATAATTGAATAATAATAATTAAAGCAGAGCTTGATGTGATGGCAGCTGCATGTCTATATTCAGGAGACCAAGAATAATATGTTATTCTAAATCATTTGAAACTCTTCTAAGTGGAGGAAATATTCATACTGAATTGAAAATATTTCATAGAATATACCAGCAAAAACAGAAAAAAAAGAGATTATTGCTTGACATTAATGTCCCTTGCACTTTACAAATGCATTCTATAAACATACAAGTACAATCAAACCTTAGAAAAAGAAGTGAAAAACATTATGCATATACTTCTTGTTGTGTCTCAATTGACATTTCAGCCACTGTGCCATGACCTCTGCTGCTTATTATCTGAACTTGTATAAAATCTATTTGAAAGCGTGGCCATTATTGTAGTGAGGAAGAAAATTGCCGACATAGAAGATAAAGTCAAGACGTATTATGGGTCTTAAGTAGATAATAGTGTCTAAAAGGAAAGTTTCTGTGTTGCCCTTGGCCCTAAAGATATAGGGGTAGATTCACATACACTTAATATTGCGCTGCGTAATCGAAATACTCTACGCTGCCGTATTTTACCAGGCTCTACACCGAATCCTGGTAGATTTTTGCCCGTACGCTACGGCGGCGTAGTCTATTTCTCGCCGCGTAATCAAAATACGCGATTAGGGGGCGTGAAGCATTTAAATTAAGCGCGTCCCTGCGGCGATCGAACTTCGCATGCTCCGTTCAGAAATTTCCCGCCGTGCATTGCGCGAAATCACGTCGTTACGTCATTCGTTGTTTGAGTAGCGGCGTTTACGAACATTCCTATTCCCGGATGACTTACGTAAAAAATAATAAAAGACGTCGGAAAACGTAGAAATTCGACGCGGGAACGACGGCCATACTTAACATGGGCTGTCTAATATTAGAGCAGCAAAAAGCTGGTATAGTTTTACGCAGCGAAAAGATGACTAAAGATGCCGTAAGAGATTGCGATTGAAGATCGTAATTTCGGGGATCGGCCGGCAAAAGCTCATTTGCATACCCCGATGCGGAAAACGACGGGAAGTCCACCCAGTGGCCGCAATTTTATTGCAGCGTAGATCCGAAGGCGTACGAACACGTAATCCAGTCGAATTGAAGCCCGCAGCCGTCTATTCATGGTTTGAGGTTTTAACTAGCTAGAAAACGCGCGTAATTTGAAATTACTCCAGTCTAACACCAGTTAGACAGGCGTAATGGCTCTCTGAATCTGGCCCATATTGTTCTTAACCTCTTGGTGCCAGCCACATGCAAATACAGGTATGTGGCCTCCAGGCGGGTAAGCCTTGGTGCCGAGAGGGCCACATATTTGTGTGCATTCATGCAAATACAGCTGTGTGCACTCCCGGTACAGTTAACGGCGGCTACCGAAAAGCTCCTAAACGCTGCTTGCGATCGGGAGCTTTCGGGGGATGTGACCGCCATGACAGCTAATGATGGCGGCCACATGATCGTGAACCCTGCCTCTCGGTGTTCTGCCGATGAGTGTCCCCCCGCGGATTATGCCCCCCCTGTACTGCGCAAGTGCGGCGCTTGCCTCCGAAGATAGCCGAACATGTGCCGCCTGCGTGGACCTCGCTGTTAGGCCGCGTACACTCGAGGAGACATGTCCACTGAAACTGGTCCACAGACCAGTTTCCGCGGACATGTTCGATCGTGTGTACGGCCTAGCGGACAGGTTTCCAGCGGACAAAAGTTTCTAAACATGCTTAGAAACTTGTCTGCTGGAGACCTGTCCGTCGGACATGTCCGATGGTTAGTACGCCCAACCATCGGACCGAAATCCCGCGCATGCGTCAAAATGATTCGATGCATGCGTGGAAGCATTGAACTTCCTTGTTTGAGCATGTCGGTGTCTTCTATGTCACCGCGTTCTGTCCGCGGGGATTTTGGTCTGATGGTGTGTACACACATCAGACCAAAATATCCCTTCAGACATGTCCGATGAAAACGGTCCGCGGACCTGTTTCATCGGACATGTCTCCTCGTGTGTACGCGGCCTAAGTGGCCAGTCAGGCGGCTCGTTTTGCTCGCTCGGCCTCCTGGCTCTTTTTTTAACATCCTCCATGTCAACGGGGATGGTAAGGAATGAGCCTGGATGTCAGAAGTGTGCGCAGGAGCTGTCTAGAGCTACATGTTTGACAATTTTCGGAGGCAAGCGCCACGCCTGTGCAGTACGGGAGGGCAGAATCCACCAGGGACCTTTTTCGGCAAGACACCGGCATCCTAAATCCCTAAAGGGGCTGGGAGGGGCCGGCTCCAAGGGGTTAAACATTAAAATTTTACATTGAAGAGGAGCTCCAGTCATTGTGTTCATTAAAAGTCAGTAGCTACAAAAAATGCAGTTCTTGACTGTTAATATATATGCTCACCCTACTTTCCCTATGTCTTCTTTCGCCAACGCCAGTATCTCAAGCTTGCGGCTTCACAGCTTTGTGCCCACTGTGCATGCGCTAGCCTGCGCTGCACATTGTGAATGATCCTGCAGTCTTCTAGGACCTGTGATGTGTCCCAGATGACTGCGGGGGGAAAGGGAATAACTAGTTGATCCAAGCAGATGTGGGAAGGGGGTACCTGTCAAAAACAGGTACCCTCTCTCCCCACCCCCCAAAAAAAGTGCCATTCGGAGAAGAGGTGTGGAGGAGGAGGTCTTAAAGTGGAACTTCCTCTTTTGGGTGGAGCTCCACTTTAACTACTTCAAATATCACACCTGTACACCTCCTATGGATCAGAACAATGGGCCAGATCCTTAAAGATCTGCCCCGGTGCATCGTATCTGAGATTCTCTACACCGCCGTACCTTACCTATCTTTAGTTTGAATCCATAAAGATTTTGCGCCATAAGTTACGGCGGCGTAGTGTATCTCAAGCGGCGTAACGGCGTGGAATTCAAGTTGGGCTGGTAGGGGGCGTGTTTCATTTAAATGAAGCGCGTCCCCGCGCCAATCGAACTGCGCATGCTCCGTTCACAAATGTTTCCACCGTGCATTCCGCTAAATTACGTTGCAACAACGTTATTTTTTTTTACTAGCGTGAATTACGTACATTCTTATTCACGGACGACTTACGCAAAAATTTAAAATAATTTAAATTTCAAAGTCTAACTATACGCCGCAAAAAAGCAGCTTTAACTATACGCCGGAAAAAGCCGACTAGAGACGCCGTAAGAGAATGCGACAGCCGCGCGTACGTTCGTGGATCGTTGGAAATAGCTCATTTGCATACTCGACGCGGAAAACGACGGGAACTCCACCCAGCGGACGCCGAAGTATTGCATCTACGATCCGAAGGCGTACGAAGGCGTACGCCTGTCGGATCGAACCCAGATGCTGTCATATCTTGGTTTGAGGATTCAAACTAAAGATACGACGCGGGTAATTTGAAAGTACGCCGGTGTATCAGTAGATACACCGGCGTACTCTCTCTATGGATCTGGCCCAGAGTTTATATTTATGCTATGGACCTGTGCAAAACTGTCTTCTGCGCTATGCTATTACATGCTATCCCATAGTGAGCTTATAAGCCCCTTTAAAAGCAATAAAGTTACGTTAAAAATAATTAAAAAAAAAATGAAAAATCATTAAAAAAAAAGAAGATCCCCTGCCCTGACGTTGATTAATTTTCTTTTGTTGGTTATAATAGTACAAGTAAAACTGTGCTAACCCAATAAGCAAACAAATTAGGAAATGATGAACCAGAAGGCTGCAATTAAGTGGTATAAACACAAACAATATAAATAAGAAAAAAACTACGCCAACAAGCAACGCTGTATCCTGGCCTAGGCCAACAAGGCCCAGGCCTAGGGCAGCACTTTGCAGGGGCAGCACGAAAAGAGTCCCCGCCGGCTTGCGCTACCCTTTTAGACAAATTAGGCTACTGCCCCGATAAAGTGACCGCACTGCTTCCGGTATGTCGGGATCCGGCATTCCACAACTGTGGGGGGGGACTCTTCTAATTTTGACTGTCCTATCATCCTGGACCACAAACCTTCCTCACTGTGCTATATGTTTCTGCTGCACCATTGGCATTTTTATATCTTCTTAGTCCTCTTCATAAAATTATCAGAAATGTGTGCCTAAATTAGAACTATAAAACTATAGGCAACACTTTTTTTTTTTCCATTTTGGATAGAGTAAGGGAGGGTTATAGCCCCTGTCAGTTTATTTTTTACCATCCCTGTCCCATTGCATAGATTTCCCTTCCTTTCCTCCCCCATAGCCAAACAGGAAGTGAGAGGAAATCTATGCAAATTAGGGGAATCCATTGCCCCCCCAGGCCCTCAGTTTCCCCATTAAAAAAATGTAGGGTCAGTCATAAACAACAAGGGGTGTGGCCTTGACAGGAAGGGCTGGGTCATATTTCAATTAAGGGGTGCACGAGTTCAATCAGGCCTAGGGCACCACAAAACCTACATACATCACTGCCAACAAGAAATTATTAGCAATCAGAAGCTAAATAAAAATATTGGTGTAGATCAGGGGTCTCCAAACTATGGCCCTCCAGTTGTTCAGGAACTACAATTCCCATAATGCTTAGTCGTGTCTGTGAATGTCAGAGTTTTACAATGCCTCATGGGAAATGTAGTTCCGAAACAGCTGGAGGGCCGTAGTTTGGAGATCCTTGGTGTAGATGTATACATTAAGGTATAGGGCTATAAATATGAATTGACCCTATAAATATAGAAACAAATTTGGTGAATTGAATAATGTCCAAAAAAAGAATTCTGAATACATTTCTTGATATCCGTGATCAGGACAAACAACAGCCGAGTGAGCTTAACATCCGTGAAGACCGCAACTACATGGAAAGCAGCTTACCACATAACAGTGCAGTGAAAATTGTGTTCCGTCCACAGGTAAACACTGGGTTAACAGGAGCCTCAGCAGTGTGTCCTCGGATCGAAAAAGCACTATACCCTTGTCATACATGTGGTCCGTGGATCATACATTAAAAAGAGCAGACCATATCGTAATAACGTTTTGTAAAGGTTTAATTGAAATAGAAATAATCGTACTTACAAACATCGATAAGTAAAAGCATATAAAAGAAAAATGCCAGCCGGCACTATAGGAGCACTTCCTCCTTTTGTTGGTTAACTGAAAGAAAATGAATCATGTATGGTCTACTTTAGTAACCTTTCAGGCTTTCAGGCTCCAGTGGATGAATAAGTACACAGAAGTACTATCCTATCGAATGACTTGGGTACAACCAGCTAGCTAGCATGCGATTACTAAGAGCGGCTATAGCCGCTAGCAATAATCACTATCTTCTTCCTGCATGCTGCCCCCGCCAAGGAAAAAGCAATAGTTCCACGGGAGGGATTTCTCCAACACTTATCATGTTGATGGCGGAACTGAGTGATTTTCCTTCCTGCAACCATGGGTAAATCGCATAATCTATAGCATGCCTTAGCTGATTGGTGGACACGCTGAGAAGATTCAACATCATTTACCAGCTCAACAATGTACCTTATCAATGAATGGAAGAGTGTTACACCTGTCTATGGCATTACACACTTAAGTGAAGCTAACAATACTCAGGTAGGGCTCATTTACACTAGTAGCAGTGATTGCCGCTCCTCTGAAAAGTGATTAATGCTCGAAGAGGAGGGGGCCACACTACCATGCATTGCACGCCGTTGTTGTTTGTAGAGCGGTCCTATGCACTTGAATGGGTTGTGTTGGGTGGACAGTACTGCCCACCAAATGTCACAGGGAATATACCGTAATTTCTGCTCAAGCCTTGAAGAAAAGTATCACAGCCGCGATTTGTGTACACCTCCGACTGCTGTCCCTGTAGCTAAATAAGGAAGCAGCTGGGGAGGGGGGGTTTAAACTTCTGCTCAACTGCAGGGTTTTACTGCCCCCCAACCACTAATGTGAACCAGCTCTAAGCAAGCAATAAGGGCTAGGGTAGTATATGGGCAGCCTAGGGTAGTATGGGGACAAGCTAGGGTAGTATATAGACAGGCTAAGGAAGTATAGGGGCAGGCTAGGGTAGTATAGGGGTGGGCTAGGGTAGTATAATGGCAAGCTAGGAATGTATAGTGATTTTTGAGCATGACAGGTGTAACATTTGGCCATCCAGCAAATCAGCAGCCACTGCGAGAAAAAATTAAGGACACCCTTTGTTTCCTGTCACACATAACTAACTTATATTACCCCTCTGTTGCTCTCTCCCAGTGCTCCCACAGTCTTTAGTGCATAGACTCATGCATGCACTAGAGCAGAAGAAGGCAGGCCTGGTGAAAGGCCGGCCGCACCCCCTCCACTAGTTCATCCCAATAGAAATGCAAACCTGGGGCGTGGCTTGGACATGGCCGAGTAGAGTCGCGTGAGAGAGGAGCTCCCGGCCACCTTCTACCTTCCCAGACACTTCTAGCTCTAATTTCTGCAGTATGCTCTCAGCCAAGAGACGGACAACTAAAAGGAACAAGAAGAAACTTAGACCGACCACACCAGCCCCGCTTACGGGTGATATTCAGAGACTTTTCAGGCTCTCACAGTCCGGGTCCCCGGAATTCAAGATGGCGGAACCTCGTGTGCCCCAACCTCAACGAGTGGAACTGGCGGGGACGGCGTCCCCGGAGAGCTCTCGGAGCCCGGTGCTCTGCCCTGGCTCCCCGGCACCTTCATCTGCTGACCCGTGGAGTGGGAGACCAGTGCCACCAACGTACAGAGCGGATCCTGAGTTGCTGGCCATTTTACAGGCACTCCCCACAAAGACGGACATCGAGTCCCTGGTCGGCCGAGTAGAGGCTGCTCACAGGAAAGAGATCCAGACGATGAAGCAGGAGGTGCAGGCCCTAAGTGCTAGACTGACAACGGGGGAATACTCCCTGTCCTCGCTAGATGTGAGATTGACAGCTTTAGAGTCCTCATGCAGCACCCAGGACCTCCTCCACTGGCTGTGGACCACCCCCTTCCCCCCATTAGGCCCAGTATACACCCGGTATCCCGGGAGCGTGTACACTTCAAGTCTAGAGACTTGTACATTTAGCACTAATTTTCCTTCCCCCCTTGGGGTTTTCTTTTTTTTTTTGGTTTGTTTCATCTCTCTCCTCTCCCCCCTCCCTCATTGTCCTTACTTTTCCCTACCCCCCCCCCCCCCCCCGCCCTCTGTGGTGTATGTATATGTCCGTCTGTTTTGTTTTTCTTGTGTTGTGTTTCTATTTCTGTAAAGGCATGGCGGCCGACTCTATTAAAGTGGTGTTCTCAACGCCAAGGGCTTGAATACTCCTGAGAAGAGACGTATGCTCCTTAATGACCTCAAGAGTCGGCGTGCGGACGTGGCCTTCATTCAGGAGACACACTTTAGGAATGATCGCCTCCCATTTCTCCAAGGTAAGTCCTTTCCCTGGGCATACCACTCTACCAACCCGTCAGCTAAAACTAAAGGGGTCTCTATCTTGCTTTCTAGTGGGCTGCCCTGGCGCGCTCAGGCGGTCCTTTTGGACCCGGAGGGGCGGTTTGCGTTCCTTAAGGGAATGATAGGGAAGATTCAACTCACCTTTGCAACGTTGTATGCACCTAACGATCATCAGAACAGGTTCCTTCGTCTTACTGTGGACAAATTATTGGAGTTTAGGGAGGGCCAGCTGATATTGGGGGGGGACTTTAACATTCCGTTGAGCCCCTCGTCGGATACCTCCACGGGCAACTCCTCCATCCCATCAGCAGTCAGGAAACGAGTGGCGCAGACTCTACACGGTGCTCAGTTGTTGGATGTGTGGTGCCTGCAGCATTCGGGAGAAAGAGATTACACTTTCTACTCCGCTCCGCATAAAGGGTACTCAAGGATCGACTTCTTCGTGATACCCCACGATCAGCTGCACTTAGTGAGCTCTAACTCTATAGGCCAGATTACCTGGTCAGACCACGCCCCTGTCTCCCTCACGTATACTCTCACTGACAGTCCCTCGCCCAGGGCTCGGTTTTGGCGTCTGAACGAGAGTCTCCTCCAGACACCAGAGGTGCGACCATGGCGCTGACCCACTATTTTCAGGAAAATTACACTCCCGACTGCGACCCGGGCTCTCTATGGGAGGCCCATAAATCGGTCCTCCGTGGGACCCTCATCAGGCACGGCGCACTAATTAAGAAAGAGCGTAACTGTCATGAACGTGGTCGACCACCAGGTGGCGCTAGCGGCACTACGGCGCGCACGGGGGCGCCGGGAGCGCGAATTCGCGGCAAATCCGCGCGTGCACGCGCAATCGCGGGAGCGGCGCGCGGGCACGTGCTGACGCCATTCTGGCGCCAGTCCAGGCTATTTAATGGGGCTCATCCTACAGCCTCTTGCTGCCCGATCGTTAGCGTTCCTGTTGCCCACCTGAGACCTGTTACCTGTTGACGTCTGTTCCCGTGATCCCGGCTCATCTCTGACCCTTCTGATCTCCGCCTGCCCTGACCTCCGGCCTGTCTGACGCTGCCTCTGCCTTACCCTTTAACTGATTGTTGCCCGCCTGCTGCCGACCCGGCCTGGACTACGACTCTGCTATTGCTCTATCCACGCACCTGATCGGTCTGACTGAATCCGACCCGGCCTGCCTGACCCTACCTGCATCCGTACTACAGTACACCTCCCTCCTGCCAACGGCTCCAGTCATCTGCACTAGCTCCTGTTATCTGTCAGCACCAGAACTACAGCACACCTTCCTCTGGCTAACTACTCCAGCGATCAGCGCCCAGCACTACAGAACACCTCCCTCCTGCCGCCTGTTCCAGCCAGCTGCACCAAGCGCCTAAACTCAGTCTCCCTGCTGATCCTGGTCACCTGTATCCAGCTCCCGCTGTCTACGGACCTGCTGTTCCAGCTCCTCTGACATCTTCCTGAGACTACAGGAGACCTCCGCAGTTCCTGCACAGCATCCCCGCCAGGCGCTAGTGCGACTCTGAACTCCAGCGCTTCCTGTCCACACTACCAGGGGTTCCGGAGTCAGAGGAGCAAGAGTGGCCACTCCCGCACGTCAGGCTCTGCTCTGTACCAGGTACGTGACAGTAACAAACAACTTTCCGCCCTTCTCTCCAAATTAGCCTCTGCGGAGGCACGACATAAACATGCCCCCTCCCCGGCACTAGATGCCGAATTGAATTTATTGTGGACCCAAGTAACTGACCTATTATCTTTTAGAGCCAAGGCGGCATTGCAATTCTGTCATAAGATGACGTATGAGTCAGGTGATAAGTGCGGAAGGGCTCTGGCCAGATCGGTTAAAGAGTTGAAGTCTGCGGCCTACATCCCCCTGATTGTTGCCCCCGGGGGCCGTAGAGCTACGACCCCAACACAAATAGCGGAGGAGTTTGGAGTTTTCTACTCCGCCCTCTATAACATTCCGGATGCGCAGCCTAGCCAGACCGATGTGGAGGACTATATCAATGCCTCCCAGCTCCCGACGACGAAGTAAGGGAGGAATTAGACGAGCCGATTACTTTAGAGGAACTGCAGGTGGCAGTAAGCTCCATGAAACAAGGCAAAGCCCCAGGCCCGGATGGGTACACCATCCAGTACTACAAGACCTTTTTTCCACTACTAGGCCCCAGGATGGTGACATTTTTTAATGTGCTAGGAGCGGGTGCCGCGTTCCCCAGAGACACCCTGAGAGCCCACATATCCCTGATTCATAAGGAGGGTAAGGACCCAAGTCTGTGTGGGAGTTACAGACCTATTTCCCTTTTAAAAACGGACTTGAAATTGTTCTCGAAAAGCCTTGCAACTAGGCTGGCACGACATCTCCAAACTTTGATACACCTAGATCAGGTGGGGTTCATCCCGTGTAGGAAAACAAGGGACAATACGGTCAAGGTCCTTAACCTACTGCAGGTGGCTAACAGTACCAGGACGCCCTGTGTATTTGTGGGCACAGACGCTGAAAAGGCTTTCGATCGGGTGGATTGGCCTTTTATGCTCTCGGTTCTCCGACATGTCGGTCTAGGTGATAGGATGATGTGTTGGATCGGTAAGATATACTCGCATCCTACAGCGCAAGTGAAAGCCAACGGGGTGCTCTCAGCCCCTTTCCCGATCGGGAATGGGACAAGACAGGGCTGCCCGCTGTCCCCTCTCCTCTTTGCCCTGTCGCTAGAACCATTCCTCTGCAAAGTCAGACTGAATCCAGACATTACCGGACTGCAAGTCGGCGACTCCCACTGTAAAATATCGGCCTATGCGGACGACCTTCTTTTCTCTTTGTCCAACGCGATGATTTCTTTGCCAAATCTTCTCAGAGAGTTTGGGGTATATGGAGCCCTCTCCCATTTGAAAATTAACCTCTCCAAGTCAGAAGCGATGGGGGTCACGGTCCCCTCCTACATGTTGGGGGCCTTGAAATCTAGCTTTCGTTTTAATTGGACCGACACTGCGCTAAAGTACCTAGGCACTCTCATCCCACCCGACATAGCGGATACGTTCAACCTTAACTTTCCCCCCCTGTTGACCAGGATACGTGTCCTCCTAGACAAATGGCACACAGGCATACACTCCTGGTTTGGCAGGTGTAACCTCATTAAAATGAGTGTCTTGCCTAAACTACTTTACCTTATTCAAGCCCTGCCCGTCCAGATACCCCCCTCGTATTTCAGACAAGTCCAAGCTCTTTTCACCCGGTTTATCTGGGCACACAAAAAGCCCAGACTCAGTAAGACACAAATGACTCTCCCCAAAAGTAGCGGCGGCTTAGCTGTACCGGACATCCGCCAGTATTACCTGGCCTCTCACCTGGGGCGAGTGGTGGACTGGAGGCGTAACGCCTCGGCCAAGCTTTGGGTACAAATCGAACAGTCCCAATCTCGAATACCTCTGAGGGGCGCCCTGTGGTGCTATAAAGACCTGCCCCATGAAGTCAGATCGCACCCACTCATAGGCACCTCTCTGAGGCACGGCCACCTAGCGGCCAACCAGGCTTCCCTCACGTCCAAGAACTCTCCGCTACTCCCCGTACTGGGCCATCCTAAGTTTGAACCGGGTCTTCATCCGGCAGAATACCCTACTCTGAAGGATGTAGGGTCTTGACCACGCAGCCAAGTTCATCACCAGCGGGAAGTGGCCTTCCATTTTGGAACTGACCGCGGAGACGGGACCCTTTCGACTACCCTTCTGGTAAGCGTTGAAATTGCATCACTTTCTGCACTCTATTCCTGACCCCCAAGACTTTGCCCGTCCGCTGACCTCTTTTGAGGAACTATGCACGGGCCCGGACACGATAGCCCATATACTATCCCAAACGTATGCCCTACTGAACACTCCCAGGGAACAACCGCGCTTGCTCTGCCTGGTCCGATGGGAGTCAGACCTAAACTGTACGTTTTCAGCTGTCCAAACGCAGCGTATCATACGCTTCGCTCTCAAATCCTCTTTGAGCACCAAGATCCAAGAGACAAATTTCAAACTGTTCTCCCGGTGGTATCTGACACCGTCCAGACTACACAGATGCTTCCCGTCAGCGCCAAACTGTTGTTGGCGCTGCGGAGAGAAGGAGGGGTCGCTGATACATATTTTCTGGTCCTGCCCCGGATTGAGAAATTTTTGGGGGGAGGTCCGTCGTATTACACAGACCTTTACAGAATATGTTATTCCGGATGAGGTCGCATTCTTCCTCCTACACCATTCAAAGATTCCCACCAAAACGTACCAGAAGTCACTGATACGTCACCTGCTTAATTCTGCAAAGGCGTGTATACCCCTGTATTGGAAGCAGCAATCGCCCCCGTCTGTCGCTCACTAGATGAGGAAGGTGGAGGAGGTGCGGAGAATGGAGGACTTGATCCTCACCGCGCAGCACAGGGAGGAGGTGCACAAAAAGACCTGGGATATATGGACCATCTTTGTCTTCTCTGAGGAGGGACAACGTCTCTTGGGAACTTAGATTGATAGGTCACAGACCTTGGACTCGCGCTCTACGGTCGCTGCTATGCCTTTCCCCCCCTTCCCCCCTTGTATGTGCTGTCCCCTCCCCAGCCCCCCCCCCCCCCTAGGGGGAACTTCTTCCTTTTCTTTAATTCTTTGTGTTTTCTCCTTCCCTTCACCTTGGTATGTTCTTTGTTTGTCCTCTCTTTGTCTGTCCTCCCCTCTTTCTCTCTTCTTTCTTCTTCTGAGTTTTCTTTTTTTTTTTTTTTTATTACGTTTTCAATTTCTTAAGTGTATGTTCGGAAAAGGTGAAAAGGAAAGGGGAGGACGCCCTAGGCCTAAGAACGTGTTTATGGAGCCTAACTTATGAGCGCGGCCCCCCATGGGGCCACAGGGTCCACGGTCTTTCGCCATCATGGTTACTGACACGATACTGTTCGTTTCTAGCGACTGTGTTCCCTTAGCATGTTGTATTATATTCTTGCTGTTCGCATTATTCTTGTAATGTAGGGGGCCTCCCCCTTTTTGTGGTGTTCAATAAAAACAAATATTTGTAAAAAAAGAAATGCAAACCTTGCAAGCTGTGCCCGAACATCGTGCCCCTTGATGAAGTGAACTTTCACGAGACTAGTAGGGCGGAACGAGCGGCGTATTGGCATCACCCCCCTGGACTGCTCAAGATTCCCCATACGGACGGGTCTGTCTGCATGTATCCGGCCGGTACAGCAGACTTAAGGCTTTTTTCTACCGCAACAATTGTGAGTGTTTAGTTTGTACGATATTTATTTATTACATTTTAAAAGGTTTTACACGATCGAGGTATCCAGGCTGTTTGTATCCTGTTCAAGCACAGCAGTTTGTGTAACATTACATGCAACCTGGGGTCCCCTGTGATTAGGGGCCATCAGGATCTGGTAAGCAGATCTGTGTGCTCTATCGGTGGAGGCTTTCAGTGGATGGATTGTCACCTATCATCTATACTGTATATGATTACACCATCTTAGGATTTTTCATGGATGGAGGAATATCTGAACTTTTCTTTTTGGTCACAGATGTGATTTTCAGCATTTTGATCATATGATTTATGGACTTTGTTTGTTGAAAATAATCAAGTATTTACTAACACATGAGGACTTGATTGGTCACAGATGTGATTTTTCACCATTCATCACTCAATTTAAATGAGTTATAAAGGGGAAAAAAATATTTTGCTGAAATGACTGTTTATAGGGAATAGAGACATAATAGTTAACTGATTCCTTTTAAAAAACGATTAAAAATAGATAAAAATCAATCATATAATGTACCTGTAGTTTCAGTTTAGTTTTTGCATCTAGTTTCGTCTTTGCATGTTATTTCCTGCCTCTATGCTATACAGAGCCATAGAGCAGCGATGGTTTGGAAAACGAAACTAGAAGCTCCCAGTATTGTGGTCTTTAGGAAACAGACAACCAGGAAGTGTCCAGAACAGAGAAGAATTACAGCAACATCAGAGCAAAAACGAACAATGAGGACATGAAACCAGGGCTGCAGTAAGGTAAAGGAAGCCATTTAGCTAAAAAAAAAATCCTTTGTGACCCTTTAAGGACTCTTTTTGTTTAAAAGCAATTAAAGGGGTAATTCCCCCAAAAACCTTTTTTTAACATTGATTGAGGCTCGTTATGTCAAGGGGAATCGGGTGTTTTTTTATTAGAAACGAAGCAATACTTACCGTTTTACAGATGCATCGTCTCCGTCGCTTCCGGGTAAGGATCGTTGGTCTGGGCGTGCCTATTTGATTGACAGGTTTCCGACGGGTCGCATACATCGCGTCACGAGTAGCCCGAAAGAAGCCGAGCGACGGTGCGGCTCTATACTGCGCCTGCGCACCGTCGTTCGGCTACTTTCGGAAAATCGTGACGCGATGTATGCGACCTCGGAAGCCTGTCAATCAAATAGGCACGCCTATAGTCGGAGCCCATACCCGGAAGCGTCGGAGACGATGCATCTCTAAAACGGTTAGTACTGCTTCATTTCTAAAAAAAAAAAACCTGATTCCCCTTGACATAACGAGCCTGAATAAATGTTAAAAAAAAGGTTTTTGGGGGAACTACCCCTTTAAGTGTTTTTTTTTCACCAGCATAAGAGGACTTCTTATTTTGTTATACCATATTATTTGTCTTAACTGACTCATATATGCACATCATTTTTATGAGTTTTAGCGCAACTGTTTTCTTTCCCAATTTTGTTCACTGTTTGACGTCATACAGCGAGTCGCAGCTTCACATTTGCATCAATAGCAACATATATACACCTGTATTGTTACGGCCTTGTTCACATAAGCGCAGTTTACACCATCTTTTTTTTTTCTTTCTTTTTTTTTACTTTTGTGCCCAAACATCGGCTGCTGGCGGAGCGGGTGAGGAAGGGATCTTTCACTGTTCTCTGTTTCCTGTGGGTACCCCACCCCCGGCAGCACACACACCTGAGCTCTTTATGTGTGCTTAGGTGCTTAAGGCAGCAGGTCGGCCTTTTCATAGGGCTGCGTAGCAGCCCGGGGGCCAGTTGCCACCCTGCCCACCGGCCCAGTCTGCCCCTGTAGGAAACACAAAACTGGTGGAAGAAAAAAAATTCCGCCCTCTCAAAGTCCTGCCTGGATCCAATGGACCAATCGGGATCCATGATAGGGCCGGCCCTGTTGGAGTCTACTTTGCCACTACTATTAAGCCCATTTCCAGGGCAAAACTCATCAGAGAAGGAGCTGGGACTGGTGAGGATTCTCATCAGCCTTTTCCATTAAAGGCTAAGTTCACCTTTGTAAAATAAAATAATAAATGCACATGTTGCAGGTAAAAAAATATATATGTGCATTTATTTATTTATTTTAAAAGGGGGGCCTGCAAAGCATTGTACCTGCGAACAGTAGGGCAAATTATTATTATTTTTTAACTAAAGGCCTGTACACACACAATACAAAAATCGGAAGTAAAATTTCGTCCAACAACAATCTTCCAATTTTCTGATCGTTAGTATGGTGCTTTCGACAGCCGATTCAGATTTTTCGTATGACAAAAGCTGAATGTGCAGACTATAAAATGTTTGTCGGATGTGAACACAACGTACGATTTTTGTTTAATTCGCAAGTTTTTTTGTCCAAAAAAATCATAAGAGGAAGACTACGCATGCTCAGAGACAAAAGAATACATACAAAAGTATTTAACACATTAGGTTGAATTCTGTCATACGAGAATTTTCGTATTGTGAGTAACTTCTTCACTTCAGACATGAGACTAGCATGCCACAAAAAAACGAACAAACGTTCCTCTGAAAATCTGATTGTGCGTACGAGGCGTTAGTCTATGCACAGTCAATCTACTACCCAATGTGAGTGAAAATCAGTATAGAGATAACGCTCTTGGAGCCACAAAGATTTTTGTTGCATCAGTGATATGTTTGACTTGCCAGTCATTAAATGGGTTTGTCACTTTTAGACAATAAGTTTTTTGCGTTTGTATAGAAAAAGTATTTCTATAGAAATGTTTTTTTTTTTTCAGAATTTATTCTAATTCCTATATAGATCTGCAGCTTTAGGTTTGGAGCAAAACTATGCAATTGGGTTTTGCCGATAACACTGTGGTTCCATGAACACTCCATCACAAAGAAAGCATTTAACCCTTTCCCAACAGTTGAAAAATCCACTTGAAGAATAAGGTTCTATTGTTATATAAGTCAGACCTGCTTGGAGCCCTAGACAACTATTCACATTTGTGCACACAATAGACAAGGTTCGGTTGCCGGCAGATGTTAAAATACAAGGCAGCTCTATAGTTCTTCTTGGTTGCTAAAGACTTCTGTGAAGACACAAAGAATACTTGAATTACATTCCTCATTGCTGGCACAGTATTACAAGGTCATATGCATTCCACGCATTGGAAAATCTCACTGCGACCTGTTCTATGCAGCCAGAACAAGGATTTCTGTACCAAGTGGGAGGCAGCCTTGAACAAATATTATCATGCCTTGGCTGTATTAACCCTTCATAAGCTTCACAAGACCTTTTATATCATAGCTTTGAAATCAACTGAAATTGTTTAAAGCTTTCAAAAGTCAATTTAGCCTGATCATGGTCAATTTGCTCTGCAGCACAGCACATGGCCCTTTACAGCCATATATAACAACTCGCATCAGTCCCAACTGATGGTGTGTAGACTGTAAATCTCCCACAACTTTGAGTAAAAGACAATTAACCAAGCATGTAACAATAGTTATAGCAGCCCATGTAAGGGTTTTGGGGCCTAAAGAAATTGGGGCCCAGTGTGGCATCTGATCTTTGCAGGTGTGACCATTACCCACAAAATGCATAGGAATCTTACTACAGTGTCTTGCAAAAGTATTCACCCCCCCTGGCATTTTTCGTGTTTTGTTGCCTCACAACCTGGAATTAACATGGATTGTTTGAGGATTTGAATCATTTCATTTATAGAACATGCCCACAACTTTGAAGATGTTTTTTATTTTTATTTTGAAGCAAACAACAAATAGGACAAAATAACCGAAAAAGTCAATGTGCATAACTATTCACCCCCCTAAAGTCAATACTTTGTAGAGCCACCTTTTGCGGCTATCACAGCTCCAAGTCACTTTGGATAAGTCTCTATGAGCTTGCCACATCTAACCACTGGCATTTTTGCCCATTCCTCTTTGCAAAGCTGCTCCAGCTCCTTCAAATTGGATGGTTTGCGCTTGTGAACAGCATTCTTTAAGTCTGACCACAGATTTTTTATTGGATTGAGGTCTGGGCTTTGACTAGGCCATTCCAAAACATATACATGTTTCCCCTTAAACCACCCAAGTGTTGCTTTAGCAGGATGAACTTCCGTCCTAGCCTCAAATCACACACAGAGTGGTACAGGTTTTGCTCAAGAATATCCCTGTATTTAGCACCATCCATCCTTCCCTCAACTGACCAGTTCCCCAGTCCCAGAAGCTGAAAAATATCCCCACAGCATGATGCTGCCACCACCATGTTTCAAAGTGGGGATGGTGTTCTTTGGATGATGTGATGTGTTGGGTTTGTGCCAGACATAGGGCCAGATTCAGGTAGATGCGCGCATCTTTTCGCCAGCGTAGCGCAACGCATATACGCTGCGCTGACGCAAACTAGCGAGTGAAGTACAGCATTCACCAAGCACATGGGCGTTACTTTGCGACGGAGTAACGAAGATGCGTTGGCGCAACCCGACGCAAGTGGAAGTGGGTGTGATCATATGTAAATGATGGGCGGAGCCCAGCGCAGAGGCTTACGTTCAGCGCATCATCCACGGAGCATGCGCAGTGAGTGAGGCTTCACTCGGCCCCCTGTGCGCATGCTCACAACTTCCGTCGGCACCACTTCATGGGAAACGTCAGCGCAATGTGTTCTGTTGCGCGTATAAAAGCACCAGCGGAAGCGCCATTCCGGCGCAAAAGTATTTCCGTTTCCCCCCACCCCAGGGAAGTTACTTTTGCTCTGTTATGGCTGCTCCCGCTACCCCCAAAGAGAGGAGGAACCTCAATTTCAATGCCCAGGAGGTCTCTGTGGTCATCTCTGTTATGGAGACTTATGATTTTCTGCATGGAAAGAAAAGTCGGAAGACCAGCCGGGAGAGGAAGCAGGCCATCCTGGACACCATTGCTGGCAGGGTGAATGTGTTGGGGTACTCCACCCGGACTGCTGGTGATATCCAGAAAAAAATAAATGACCTGCGGCGCAAGGTCCGTGGCAAGGTGGCCACCATTCGGAGCCATGAGCGGGGGCACAGGTGGTGGACCCCCATGTCCGGTCAGCCTGACCACAGAGGAGGAGGTGGTCGCCCGCTGCCTGGAGAGGGAGCAATTGGAGGGGGTACCAGGCTATGATTCTGTGGAAGAAGGCTCCAGGACAGGTAAGTGTTTTTTATCCCCTATTTGGCGTGTTGCATGTGGGGGGGGGAGGGTACATGTGCCAAGTGTGTGGGACCACCAACATGTGTCTGATTTGTGTCATCCCCAGATGACGGAGCTGGGCCATCATCTGTTGCCGGCCATTCCACCCCAACCCCCCAACGGGATCCTGAGGACGAGCCCCTGGGTGCTGAAGACACCGAGGTGGAGGAGAGTGCCCACACCACTTCTGTGGAGATGGTTGAGGAGGAGCCTGTTCCTCAGCAGGAGTTTTTTTTGGTGTTATCTGAGTCCTCCCCTTCTGCAGGCCCCTCTGTCATCCCCTCACCCATCCTCGGTAGCCCCTCAAGGGTGACTCCATCCCCACGGGGACAACCTTCTCCTGGCCCCAGGAAGGCGACCCGTAAGACCAGGGGGTGTCTGATCTGGTCCAGGACCAGGTGGCGATGGACCATGCCCGGCAAACACAACAGATGGGGGAGATTGCTGGGCACTTGGACCGGCTCGCTGACAGTCTGTGCTCCGTATCGCAGCTGCCCAGTGGTGTGCAGGACGTTGTCACCAGCCTGGGGGAGGTGCAGGCTGATGTACGGCACCTCACAGCAGCCGTCCACGCCAACACAGCTGCCATCCGGGAAGAGGGGACGCAGCGGCAGCGTGCCCAGCGGCATAATATCACCCGCCAGATGAGAATGCAGGCCCAGACCAATCATTTTCTGAGCCGGATTGCCGTGGCCTTAGAGGGCATGCAGCCAACAGCTACCAGGAGTGGCCCACCCGGGGATCAGCCTCCTCCAGATGCCCCCCACCCCCACCCACTCCCTCCAGGCAGCTGAGGAGCCCGAGAGTGCCCACAAGGAGGAGCCCCCGTCATCCCAGATGAGGGTTTTTTTTTCGGATTTTTTATTTTTTATTTTATTACTCAGGTTATGAGTTTATATTTTATTTTATTACTCAGGTTATGAGTTTCTATTTCATTTTATTACTCAGGTTATGAGTTTATATTTTATTTTATTACTCAGGTTATGAGTTTATATATTTTTTTTTAACTGCACACGGTCAGGAGTGCAGGGGACAGTGTGAATGGTGTGTGAATGTGAGGGGGTGGCACTCGTGCCAGTAAGGTGTGTCACCCTCGGCCCGTGGTGGAGAAGTTATCCCACGGCTGTATGAATGACGTGTGAAAGGTGTATGAATGGACACTCTCACGGGCAATTTGCCAATCTGGCGTTGCTGCTCCCCATGTCCTACATGCTGGACTTGGGCTAATCCAATGCGATGTGCATGTGGTGGTGTGATCTATAATATATAGTGTTTGCATGCATATGTCTGTGTGATTAATTTTTTTTTTTTTTTTCCAAATTTTTTATTAAATGATATAGTACACGATACACTTTACTCTTCAGTGACAGTCAAAAAAGCAAAGTCGTCGGTCGCAGCGCTATGGTACAAACAAAACAATGGATGCATGGCAACAGTGTCAGAAGATAGTCGGTTTGCCAACAGGTATGTCGGAGTGTAAGCTGCGCAGTTTCGGGGGGCATTCCCCGTGGCCGAAAATGATGATGTAGAAGGGAGTAGCAGGGAAACATTCGGAAGCAATAAAAAAACAAAAAAACAAAGGGGGAGGCTGTTGTTAACAGAATATGGAAACGGGCCATCCCTCTGTCTTCCAGGACGGCCAACTAGCCCCTACGGGTCGTGGCTGCAGTACGCGGGATGGGAGGAAGGGGGTGGGGGGGGGAGGGAAGGATAACTTTACATGTTGGAAAGATGGGGGGGGGGTGAGGATTACAGATGTTCCGCCACAGCTCGGCAAGGTGTGTAGAGATAGGTGGGAGTGTGGGTGAAGTTGTCAGGGTCTAATTTTTTTTGTAATCATCGGTCGTGGTGAAGTGGATCCAGCAGGCCCAGGTCTCGGTGAATTTCGCAGGGCTGTCGTTAGAGTTGTGTATGAGTTTCTCCATCTCCATCGTTTTGTGGAGGTGGGTGACCAGTCCTTCTGAGTGGGGGGGGTGTGGGGAGAGCATTTGATTGGGATGCACATCCGCGCCGCAGTTACCATGTGATGGCCAAGGAGTGGCAGTAGCCCTGGAGGGCCTGGGCATGGTGGAGTAGATATTGGGCCGGTGTGAATTCTAAGTGGTCAGTCGAGATTTGTGCTGTGAGCCTGTGTACCTTTCCAGTAGGGTAAGAGTTTGGGGCAGGACCACCAAATGTGGAGGAAGGAGCCAGTCTCCAGATGACATCTCCAGCAGGTCTTCGGGAGGGCGGGGTTGATTTTGTGTAACTTGAGTGGTGTTTTATACCACCTGGAGATAAGTTTGTAGGCATTTTCCTGTACCTGCACGTTGATTGATCCCTTGTGGGCCAGCCGGTAAATGGTTTCCACTCATCGTCTGTGAGGCTTATCGCTAGGTCCCGTTCCCACTGTTGGTTAGCCAGTGTTGTTTGGAAGAGTGTGTGTCGAACAGCAAACCGTAGACTGTCGATACGATGTGTCTTTGTGGTTCCTCCTTAAAGCAGAGGCGTTCGAAAGGCGAGCACGGTCTGGACAGTGGGCTCTTGGGGCTGTCTTGTCAAAAAGTGGCGTAGCTGGATGTATGTCCAGAATGGGAAGTCCTCCCGGTTAACATATGTGGCTAGTTCGGACTGAAGCATGAGCTGCCCTGTGAGAAGAAGTGTCCCGCCCTGACGGTTGTGTGGGGCCAGCAGTCAGAGAGAAAAGCGGGGTGCATGCCCGGCGGAAAGTCGGGATTCAGCCTGAGGGGGGTCATGGGACCAGTACGGTCCGACAATTTATGCTTAGTGCAGGCCACCTGAAAGGCTTGCAAGGAGGGGAAGATTAGAGGATGTAATTTGCAGTTCTGAGGTGTGTTGCTTTGTGAGATCCATGTAGATGGGATAGGGGGGGGAGAGAATGTCTGTTCTAGTTTCACCAAGGTTTCCGTCCCTCGCTAGCTGTCCAGTCCACTACCCTGGAAAGACCACAAGCTATATTGTATCTGCGGATGTCCGGCAAGCCCAGGCCACCCTTCAGTTTGGGGACTGTGAGCCTGGCGTAACTCAAGCGCGGGCGGGCGTTGTGCCATATAAATGTCGCGCATGCCGCCCTGTAGGATGAGAAGAAAGCTGGGGGGAGCCTAATGGGGACAGTTTGCATAGCGTAGAGCAGGGGTCTCCAAACATTCTAAACAAAGGGCCGGTTTATTATCCTTCAGACTCTTGGAGGGCCCGACTTTGGCCAGCGGGAGTGGACATTTTCCTGGCATCAGTGGGAGTAAATATCTGGGTATTAGGGGGAGGAATAGTGCCCCATTAGAGTCGTCAATGGGAGAAATGGTGCTCCATTGTCAGTGTCAGATGGCAGAATAGGGGCTCGTATCAATGGGAGGGACAGTGCCTCAAGGGCCGGATAAAGGCAAGCAAAGGGCCGCATCTGGCCCTGGGGCCGCAGTTTGGAGACCCCTGGCGTAGAGCAATCGGGGCAAGACGTTCATTTTAACTACCGCGACCCTCCCGAACCATGATAGACGTTTGGGGGACCATCCCTGTAGATCCTTAATCACCGTTTGTAGTAGTGACATGAAGTTAAGGGAGTATAGGTCGGAGAGAGAAGCGGGGAGTTGGATCCCTAAGTATGTGATGGCTTTATCGGACCATGTGAAGGGGAAGTTAGTTTGACACAGGTCACGCAAGGTCCGTGGTAACGAGACGTTCAGGGCGTATGATTTGGAAAAATTAATTTGGAAGTTGGACAGGGTTTTAAAGTCGTCAAAGTCTTTGAGTAGATTTGGGACGGTCGTGAGGGGATCTTTGAGAAAAAGCAGAATGTCGTCCGCGAACGCCGCAATTTTGTACGTGTGGCCCCGATGTCTATCCCCTTGATTGATTGGTTAGATCTGAGCCGCCTCAGGAAAGGCTCTAGGTAAGGATAAATAGTAGGGGGAGAGGGGGCACCCCTGGCGGGTCCCGTTCGCAATGGAGAAGGCGTCCGACAGGTGGCCGTTCACTCTAAACCCTCGCCGTCGGGCCTGCGTATAGTGCAGAGATAAAGCTCAACATAAGCGGGGGCATGTTTGGTGGCCTCGAGAGTAGCTCGCATGAAGTCCAAGCCACCCTGTCGAACGCCTTCTCCGCGTCGAGTGAGAGGAAAAAATCCGGGAATGCCGCAAGAGTTGAGCCAGTGATGGACGTTGATAGCAGTGAGTGTGTTGTCGCGTGTTTTCTTTCGGGGATAAATCCTGCTTGGTCAGGGTCTATCAATGAGGGCATGTGTGGTAGTAGTCTATTCTCGCGAGCGTTTTGGCGAACCACTTAAGGTCCACATTGAGTAGTGAGATGGGTCTGTAGTTAGTTACGAGGTTCGGGTCTTTAGCGGGTTTGGGGAGAACCACGATGTGCGCGGTTAGAAGGTCTCTAAGGGGGACGGAGGTGTCGGGAAGGGAATTGAAGGCTGAGAGGAAGAAAGGTGTGAGAATTTTGGCGTATGCCTTGTAGTATCCGGAAGTCAGACCGTCAGACTCACTTCCGCGCTGTCGAGGGGCTTGTCAAGTTCTGACCTAGCCGCATCCGACAGGCCGGTGGGGCCGTGTTGGCTCAAAAAATCGTCTATCATGCCTTGTCTGGTGAGTTTTGTGGCCGGCGTAGTCGGAGATGGCAGGTTGTACAAGTCAGAGTAATATTTGACAAAGAGTTTAGCTATGTCTGGAGTAGAGCGTACTTTAGCGCCTTTGTCATCCGTCAGCGAGTGGACGGTCGTTCTAGATTTTTTGGTTTGCAGGGCTGCGGCCAGCAATTTGCTCGCCTTGTCGCCGTACTCGTAAAATGACTTTTTGGTCAAGGCGTAGGAACGTCTGATCTTCCGGCCGATAACCTCTAGGAGCTCGGCTCTCGCCTGGGTCAGGTCTTGAAGTGTCGCGAGGGCTTGTGAGCATTTGTGCGCAGCTTCTAGTTGTTTAATTCTCCCCACGAGTTCGTCATAGTGTTTGCGCCGTTCCCTATTGCGTCGGGCGGCAGCGGCTATTAGGAGGCCTCTCACTACACATTTGTGGGCTTCCCAATTGACCATAGGGGCCGTGTCTTCCGGTTTGTTGACCCGGAAGAAAGATTCCAGGTGTGACTCAATATCGGTAGCAAGTATAGGATCAGTCAGTAGGGATGGGTCCAATCTCCACACACGCGTTCCGGAACGGCGAAGGGGGAGTGTTAGTGTGGCTGAGATCGGGTTATGATCCGACAGCCACATGGGTTCCACAGTCGCGGCTGTCAGCATAGGGAGGTCTTCCTGGGTCACAAACAGGTAGTCAAGTCGGGAGTAGCGGGCATGGGGGGTCGAGTAGAACGTGAAGTCTTTTCCCATTGGGTGCAGGGTACGCCAGGTATCATGTAGGAGGAGTCCCTGAAGGAGCAGTTTGATCCTCCTGAGAGCCGAGAATGGGGTGGACGAGGTGCGGAGGGACGTGTCCTGGGGGCAGAGGGGCACGTTGAAATCGCCTCCCAGCACCAGCGTCCCGCCTTGAAGGGTGTCAGTAGGGTTGTTACGCTTTTAAAGAATGCTACTTGACGCGAGTTAGGAGCATAGACGGCGGCAAGTGTGATGGTGCGGTCTAGGTAGGAGCCCTTGAGAAATAAGTACCTACCCTCGGGGTCTACGATTTCCTCTGTCACTTTAAGGGGGCAGCGTCTAGCGATCAATATTGAGACCCCTTTCGCTTTAGTGTTGCGGATTAGTGGCGTGGTGGACAGTTGGGTAGTGAAAGTTGAGCAGTTTGGGAACCACCCCGGATTTGAAGTGCGTTTCCTGCACAAATGCAATATCCGCTTTAGCTCTGTGCAGGGCCAGGAGGAGTTGGGATCGCTTTTCGGGGAGATTTAGTCCCCGTGCGTTAATGGAGATCACCTTCAGCGTAGTGTTGTCAGCACCCGTCCCTGTGTCTGACATTGTGGGGGTCTGTTCCGTCCCGTGTCTGGGTCTGGGGCAAGCACGGGTATCCGAGCTGTGGCGGGATGGGGATGGGGTGGGTGAGGTGGTCGGTATTGTAGTGAGAAGGGAGGGATCGGGTTTCAGGAAAGTTTTAAACTGGGTATGGCACCACAGGTGTCCGAAGTGGGAGGGGCCTGTTCCTGAAGAAATAGGGGGTATCGGGGGGGGGGGGGTTCCCTGTCTTTCCCTTCAGTAGGGAAGTAGAGGGAGTAGAACCGATTTAGGTAGGTGGGACACAGTCCCTCCTCCTATCCTAGCAGGGATAATCGGTAGGTTGCGGTCGTGCGGGGCCCCCGTGCCGGGGCTCGGGAACCGGCGCGCGATACCGCTTGTGGGTCGACCGGAGCCTTGCCCGGAAGTGGCTAGGGAGTGAGTGAAGCAGTCGGAGTGGGTGTGCCAAGAGCACGGAAGAGTATGGCGGAGTCAAGGGTGAGACCTCTATGTGGTATATTTTAGCAGGGACGCCATGGGCCCAGCTGGGACAGGGACATAAAAATTGGTGGCCAATTCTCTCTGCATCCATGACCGCAGGGGGGAGTCTCCCGCCGCAGCCACCCCCCACAGGCATGGTCTAAAAGCCGGGAAGCGCACACAGGCCAAGGCGCAAGAGCTCATCGGCCGCACCCCCACATCCACCAGGCCCCCCGGAGGCATCCGAAGACGGAGGGGGGGAGCGCAGGGGAAGCGGAGGAAGAGGCAGCGGGAGTAGGGGAGGGGCGGCGGGAGGGGAGGAAGGCTTATCCCACCACCCCAACCGACCGCCCCCCCCCCCACCCGCCCCCACACCAGCAGGCAAAATAGTCCAAACAATGGGTATAAGGAACATAGAAGGTAAGCAAACGGTATAACAGGTAAAACAGTAAAATAGTAAAACAGTAAATCCCGTTGGAACAGTAAGCCCGCCACGCCCGCCCCCCGGCGGGCACCGCCAACGAGGGAAGGCTGGATAAGGGTATGTACACCCAAGGGTGTAGTGGGCAGCAGCCCGACTCGTTGAGGTGGTTCATATACCTGGAATTAGGGTCCCCGGGGGGAGCCGGGAGGCGGCAACAGGAAGCAATCCGACAGGTGTCCTGATGGAGGCCCTGGGTGAATGTATGCATGGAGCAAAAGATGAGGCAGATCAGGGCGGCTCAGAAGGAGGAGGCCGGAGATCGTGATTGGGGCGGTGAGTTCTTGGGAGGTAGCGATGCGGGGAGTAGGGTCATCACTTAGGGTAGCGTTTCCGCAGAAGGGAAGTAGGTGGCTGTCCGACCAGTGAGGTAGGAACCGTCCTCACCTAGCAGCAGTCTCATCCGGTTGTTGCCCCGCGGCGGATGTTCTAGGCTTTCGGTGGCTCGTGTTGGTTTTGGTGTCAGCAAGCGGGAGTCGATGTCCATCTTCGGCAGTGTCGGTCCGGATATGACGCAGTCAGTGCGCGCGGAGAGAGGGAGAGGCGTCGGGATCCGCTTCCGGGAGCGATGTCCACCGCGAGGTAGTCTGGGTGTTGTGGTGCGGGACTAGGTGGGAGTTTCAGAGTCCCAACCAGCCCCGGGGTGGCGCCAGGCGGCGTCAGCAGGCGTTGGGAGCGAACATTGGTAGTAGGCGGGAGGCGGAGGGGCGCGGTCACAGTCCGAGCGTGGCCGCGGGCGTGGCGATGGTCAGAAGGGGGAGCAAGGAGACAGTATGCTCCCTGAGGTCCAGGGGTAACATTGAGTGCACGGAACAGGGCAACATGAGGGCAAACTTGGCCAACAGGCAAATGTAAAACAGTCCCAATGTAGCCTCAGACAATCAGCTAGTAGACTCTGGCCCTCCGCGCTCCTGGAGAAGAGAGCGGGTCGCGGTCCCCTCTGGTTCCCGCCGTAGCATGCTGGGTGCGGGAGCTCGACGGGGAGCGCCTCCTGCGGGATCTTGAGGGTTGGGTGTCCATTTCCTCCGTCTGGGGTCCCCTCCAGCGACCCACTGAGCGGCGGTAAAGGGCGTACCACTCCGGGACAGCAACGGGCGCTATGCCCAGAGTCTCGAAGAAGTGCGGGAGGTCCTCGGGTACTTTCAAGTGAGCGGTGCGTCCCTGGCGGGAAGCAGCCAGGCAGAAGGGGAACTTCCACTTATACTGTATGTTTTCTGCCCGCAAAGACATCCAGTATACTGGCCTGAGGTTGCGGTGCTTCAGCGTGATCCCGAGAGGTCCTGGAATAGTTGGATCGGGGAGCCTGCATGTTGGAGGCGCTGGCCACGGCCCTCTTTAGGATCTCTTCTTTCAGGCCGAAATCGGGGAGGCAGCAGATCACATCTCTGGGGGGGTCCACGTCCCTTCCCCTGGGTCTGAGCGCCCTGTGGATCCGATCCATGGCAATCCGGTGTCTGGTGGTCGCTGGAGGATGGAGTTGAAAATCTTTGTCACCTCCTGCGTGACCTGGTCTCTTCGACACTTCTGGTAGGCCCCTCACGCGGAGGTTATGGCGCCTCCCCCGGTTCTCGAGGTCCTCTAGATGGCGGTTGATATCCCTCATCTGCAGGGTATGGTCGTCAATCTTCCTCGTGGACCTCTGAAGCACGGAGTCGTGGTCTTTCAGCGTCTGCTCGGTCGCCGCGACTCTCCCGTCCAAGGCCTTGAAGTCTAGGCGCAGATCCGCAATGGCCGCCGCGAGTGCATCTTTAATGTCTGTGGCCATAGCGCGGAGGTCCATAATGGTGATCGGTGGAGCCGTCAAACCGGGCGGTGAAGCTTGGTCCGTCCTCGCCGGAGGTAGCAGAGGCGGATCGAGTGCGGGTGCAGACAGAACGATGTCTTGCATTTGGGGTGGTAAGGCAGGCGTGCGGCCCTGGCGTGTCCCTTGGCGGGAGGCCGCCATTTGCCCTCTGCCGGTCCTAAACATCTCCGGGATATGTTGGCCCATGGCGTCGCTGTGTTCCCTAGGGGAGCGGGAACGGGAGGCCGAGGACTGCCTCGATGAAGTGCCCATGACGATGTGGCAGAGTTGAGGTCTGAAATCACCGCAAAATGTGATAGATGCTCTGAGGTGGCAGGAGCTCAGCTATCAGGCAGCCATCTCCTTGCTCGGCTCGGCCACGCCCCCATTAATGTTTTGGTTTAGTGTCCAAAGATGCCTACGGCGAGGACCCTCCTGACTGCTCTTCCATCAGCAGACTGGTTCTCCTCTGGCAGGTGGGGACTGTGTGGGTCGGGGGTCAGGTCATCACGTATGTCAATCTGCAGGCCTTTTCTCATAGCAAAGTTGTGCAGAATGCAACATGCACCGATGATCTGACACACGAAGGTAGGGGAATACAATAGGGTCCCCCCGGACTTATCCAGGCAGCGGAAACGGGACTTCAGGAGCCCAAATGTTTGCTCCACCACTGTACGGGTTTTGATATGTGCCGCATTGTATCTTCTCTCTCCTCTGGTTTGGGGGTTCCGGAAAGGAGTCATTAGATGGGGTCCCAGTGCATATGCAGAGTCACCTGGAAGGGAAAAGACAGGAGGATGTTAGTCATGCATGTGCCACTTGTGATGTGTGCATCATGGGAGGGGATAGTCATGCCTGCCACCCATGTCACTCACCAACCAGCCAGCTGTCCCCATACATGTTCTGCTCGAATTCTGCTGGGATGGGGCTCTGACGGTATATGAAGCTGTCATGGCTGGACCCGGGGTGTTTGGCACGGACGTGCCATATGAGGCGCTGGGCATCGGCTATCACCTGTACGTTGATGGAGTGCCAATGCTTCCGATTGCGGTATATGTGCTCTGTGGCACTGGGGGGCTGGAGTGCCACATGTGTGCAATCAATTGCCCCCACAGTGCGTGGGAATCTGGCAATGCTGTAGAAATCTGTCATTGCCTTCAGCCGCAACTCCTCAGTGGTGGGTCTGATGAAGTGGTTGGGCATGCGTCTGAGGATTGCAGGGACAACCTGATGCACACATCTGCTCATGGAGGACTGTGACATCCCAGCCACCACTCCACTTGTACGCTGGAATGATCCACTGGCAAGGAAATTAAGTGTTGCCAGTACCTTCACCAGTGGCTGCACTGCTTGTGAGCGGTGTGTCTTGCTGGTGATGTCATCCTGCAGGGTTGTGGTTAGTTCAAGTATTGCATCAGGGCTGAATCTGAAGAGGCGATACACCTCCTCATCCCCCATGCCAAAGAGGCTCATGCGCATGCGGTATATCCTCTCACGTGCCCGCCTCCTCCGTACCGGGGGACCCAGTACTAGTGCTAGGACCGCGACTGCCCCTGGCATGTTGGCACACAGAGGTGTTGTCCTTGCACGTGTGGTTGTTCAGCTTGCTAGTTTCGTCGGTAACGCTGCTGCTGTAGCTGCTCTCCTGCTGACCTGAGGCCGTCTGGAGTAAAGATAAAGCAGCTATTTGTAGAAATAACTTTGCGCCGGACGGACGAGATACGCGCGGCGCATGTAGCCAGCGTATGGTGCTAATCCGTTCGCGAATCGGGAAATCTCCCTCATTTGCATATTTGCAGGGGAAATCAATAGGCGCGACTGATGCGCCAAGCGAAATTATGCGCTGACGAGACTCTGGCATCGGAAAGTTAAGCCGGTCAGGGAAAGCCCGTTTTCTGTCGCATCTAGTTTGGTGGGTACGGCCACATAGATACGACGGCGCATCTTCACAGTTACGCAGCGCATATCGAAATACTCCAGCGCAAGTCTTGCTGAATCTGGCCCATAGTGTTTTCTTTGATGGCCAAAAAGTTCAATTTTAGTTTCATCAGACCAGAGTACCTTCCTCTATACATTTTGGGAGTCTCCCGCATGCCTTTTAACAAGCTCAAAACGTGCCATTTAGTTTTTTTGCTGAAAGTAATGGCTTTCTTCTGGCCACTCTGCCATAAAGCCCAACTCTAAAGAGTGTACGGCTTATTGTCGTCCTATGTACTGCTGTGGAACTCTGCAGCTCCTCCAGGGTTACCTTAGGTCTCTGTGCTGCCTCTCTGATTAATGCCCTCCTTGCCCGGTCCGTGAGTTTTCTATTTGGTTATGATAGATTTGATGGTGCTCCTAGGAATCATCAAAGATTTGGATATTTTTTTATAACCTAACCCTGACTTGTACTACTCAACAACATTGTCCCTCACTTGTTTTGAGAGTTCCTTGGTCTTCATGGCAGTGTTTGGTTAGTGGTGCTTCTTACTTAGGTGTTGCAGCCTCTAGGGCATTTCAAAAAGGTGTGTATTACAGATCATGTGACACTTAGATTGCACGTAGGTGGACATCATTTGACTAGTTATGTGACTTCTGAAGGTTGTTGGTAGCACCAGAGTTTTTTATGGGCATAACACAGGGGGTGAATAAATATGCACATGCCAATTATCTCTCTTTATTTTCTAATTTTACTTCACCAATTTAGACTATTGTGTTCTGATCCATCACATATAATTCAGATTAAAAAAAACATTGAACTAAAGGCTGTAATATAACAAAATAGGTAAAAAGCCAGGGGGGGGGGGGGTGAATATATTTGCAAGGCACTGTACATTTAGACTGCCAATACATGGTTTGCATCTCGGCCGTGTATGGCCTGCCTAAGTCCAATGATTTACTTTATCATGATATAGTAATGGATGTGCTGTTAACTTTATTAGTAATCCATTTTTTTTACAGTACACCTTGACAGTAAGGCCGCATTCACACTATAGGTTAACCAGAGGACAACAGTCTGATGGACCGTTTTCATCGGTCAAAACCGATCGTGTGTAGGCCCCATAGGTTATTTAACCTTTGGTTAAAAAAAAGCCAACTTCCTTTACAATTTAACCGATGGACGCCTAATGATAGGTCAAAACCGATCGTTAGTAGGCACGACCATCGGTTAAAAATCCACGCATGCTCGGAATCAAGTGGACGTGCTTGGAAGCATTGAACTTCATATTTTTCAGCACGTCGTTGTGTTTTACGTCACTGCGTTCTAACACGATCGTTTTTTTAACCGATGGTGTGTAGGCACATCAGATCATCAGTCAGCTTCATCGGTTAACTGATGAGAACGGTCCGTGATCGTGTGTACGCGGCCTAACACCTCTCCTAAAGAAGCCAAAGTTGGCAACACATGTTGAGAATGCGGGTGCAAAAGAAGAGACTTTATTGAAATTAAATGTGTAATCTACTATATGATTGTATGTCAATTTTGGCAATAAATATATATTTTTAATGTTTATGGAATAATTTGGCACTTTTATGCCTCATGCACACTGGACGTTAAAATAACGTTATAAAAACGCCAGTAGCTTTGCAGTGGGTTTTTCAACTATTTTACGCTTTTTAAAACCTTTTTGCAATAGCGTTTTTTAGCGTTTATTTTCTTTTTTAATGGATCAAAAACATTGAGCGGTTATCAGCGTTTATCAGCGTTAGAGCGTTTTTACAGCTGAAAAACGTCTCTCAGAACTCAGTAGTTTTGGGGGGGGGGGTTTACTGCTCAAAAACACCACTGCCCAAAACTGCTGATAACAGCCTATGTGTGCATGGACACATAAGATAACATGATGGAGAGTTGAAAAAAAGTCTACTGCCAAAAACAGCTGCTGTAAAAACTTTTTTTCCCTCGTCACTTGCTTTGATTGATAGCAGTGAGAGCCAATGGCTCCCACTGTCTCATCAAAGCATGTGACAGTATGTGGAGACATTTTAAAGGGGTAGGATTAGTGATAAAAAAAAAAATCTCAACTCACTTACCAGCCAGCCTAAAAAAAACTATTTTGCTGTCTACAGTGTTATTAATGTACTATTTCTTATATTAGTAAAACCTCATTAAAGAGTTATTGAAACTGAAAAAAGCCTGTGAGGACTTGGAAATGAGAGGAGAAAAGAGCTGCAGATGTGCACAGTGCTGGATCTATTAAGGACACAGGTAATTATAAGTTGGACAGGGCCATTGTCAGCATAAGGCAGCTTAGGCAGCCGATTTAGGGCGTCGGGCTTAGGGGGTTTGTAAAACCTGAATCTTCAGCCACTTGCTGGGGATTAGGATTTTTTTTAATGCCTGTTTTCTATGTCCCCAGCAAGAAAACGAAAACCTGCAGGTATGAGAAAGGGCGTTTTAGTTTGGCTGCCATTTACTAGGCTGCTGTCAAAGTATGGAGAGCGCAGTAGGCAAGTGGAGCAGACTGCATGTCCCGCTGTCAGAGCTGACCTGCAAAGATGCAGAGGTGGACAGATCCAGGTGTGTGTAGAGAGCGTATGGGGCCCACTGTCATGTAGGCTCCAACCAGGAATACCAGGGGTGCTGGCAGGGGTCCCATGGAGGAGAAGGAAGAAGAGGTGAAGGAGCAATTCCCCTCCCCCACTCTGTGCTGCAGCTGCTGCCACTACTCCACCTGGCACCAGATCTTCTACATACACTGACACCATCTGGAGGAGTCTCTGAAGGATAGATGAGATCAGTAAGGACTTGTCATTCCCAAGATGGGTGTTATTAGAGTAACACTGCCCCCTCCTGTGACACTGCCCCCCTCCTGTCACCCTATCCCCCACCTGTCACCCTGTCCCACACCTGTCACACTGCCTCCTACCTGGGAGGATTGGTCATTCCTAAGGTGTGTATGATCAGAATGACACTGCCTCCCTCTTGTCCTATTGCCCCCCACATTCCTTGCTGCCCCAATACCCTTCTTCTGTCACAATACCCTCCTCTCGCAATGGTGGGAGGGTCAGAAGGATGGTGTGGGGAGTGCCGGATGGGCAGATGGGGGCATCAAAATCCTTGCACCGGCCCTAATGGGAGCAAACATAAAAAACAAAACTCTAGGCAGATATAAAACAGACAAATTAATGCAGCTATGTACTTATTAATCCATCATGAAATATTTTTTTATTAAACCAGTTCAGCTCCAGAAGATTTATCCTCCTCGCTGGCCACTACTATTAATGGTGGCGATCAGCGACTTATAACGGGACGGTGATAGTATGGCGGGCAGCCTGACACTAACTCGGGCACCACCATAGCAAGCTGCTTGCTGCTTGCTGTGGGGGCACTCAACAGGAGAAAGGGACCCAAGAAGTGGAGGATCTGGGCTTCTCTGTGCAAAACCACTGCACAGACCAGGTAAGTATAACATGTTTGTTATTTTTAACAAACAAAAAAACGAGACTTCAGAATCACTTTAACATCTAGGGCGATCAAAGGGTTAAATGTGTGCCTAATAGTGCTTGGTATATTTACTGTGAGGTATATTTACCAAGGGTAAAGGATCACTTAAGTGCTCCTGCTCCTCATTCCAGCATCCAGGTTTTGGCTATTGAATTTTCCCTATCTGTGTCCACCTGCAAGGTGATTGATGTGGTCAGTCACCTGTTATAAGCAAGCCAAATGCTCTGTACCTTGCTTGTGATAGATACAGTGATACCTGTGTTGTTCCTGATATAGCCCCACATTTGTCTGACCTGTTTTGCTAGTTTGGATTTCCCTATGTATAACTTGGACTATTCCCTGAACTGCCTTTTACCTGGACTGTCATAAACCACGCTATCTGTCTGCTAAACTACAAGTATGTGTTTTTTTTTTTTTAATTATTTTATTTATATCGAGGGAATTAGTCCACAAGGATTACAAACAAAGAAAATATAACAATTTAAATAGATAATAATGATATTGCTCATGCACCTACATGGATAACATAAACTTAACAGTTGTATTTATTTTCCATTTTCTTAGGGAAGTGAAAAAAAAAAAATATATATACATATACATACATATACACATATACATAACACATACACACATATACACTACACATATATATATATATATATATATATATATATTATATATATATATACATATACATATACATACACATACATACACAACACTAATAAAAATAAAAAAAGAGAAAAATAAAATAAAAATAAATAAATAAAAATAAAAATAAAAAAGAAAGGGAGTGAGGAATATAAAAGGGGAAAAAGAAGGGAAGGGGTTTGCAGGCATGGAAGTTTAAGTATCAGTCCTTCAATACAATATTGTCCTGGTTCACTTCCCAGGTGTCATTTATGGAGCATGGTTCATATGATTCATATGAACCCACGAATGGTATGTATGGAACGATCAGTTTGGCGTAGCGGACTCTCTGAGGCGTTGGCCCTCTATTGAGTACCTGAATATATTCCAGGGTTGCCAGGTATCTTTGTAATTCTCTTGTCGTTTTTGTCCAGTGAGGACCAAATCTCTAACCGACCGATTTCGTCAACCCTCCGAAGCAAGAGGCTATAGACGGAGGATGCGGTGACTTCCAGTTGAGTGGAATACAGTGTTTGGCTGCGTCGAGAAGGTGACGGATAATTGATTTTTCATAAACTCGCATAGGGATATCAGTTACATGTAAAAGAAAAAGGGGGGTCTTCCGGGATCGTACAATCCGTGAATTGTTGTACAATTCCACGAACCCCCTCCAGAACCCCCTAATACGGGGGCATGACCAAAATATATGTAAAAGAGTACCCTATTATTCTGGCACCTCCAACAAAGATCTGAGGACATCGGGAATAGTTTATGTAAAAAGGGCAGGGGTCCTATACCAACGTGTAAAAAGTTTATAGTTGGTTTCCTGATACTTAGAGCACCTGGAAGACTTATGAGTTAACTGAATTATCCGGTCTTTCTCCGTTCGAGGTAAAATGACGGTCTAAGTCTCTCTCCATTTCAATAGAGTCGGGGGTTGGTGGTCTCCCTGAGGTGTTATCAATACAGCATACATCAGAGATAATGTATGGGCAATCGTCCAGTCTTTGAGCAAAGCTTCTATAGTCGTAAGTGGGTATTGCAAAACGTCAGGGGGGGGTGGGATGGTCTTAAGAAAATGACTTAACTGCAAAGCTCTCATAAAGTCTAGTTTAAACTGACCGTTAGGGTCCACCAGCTCAGAATACGTCCTCCATCTACCCAAAATACTAAAATGAGACGCCTGGTGAACTCCTGCTTCCCGTAGTTTGCGAAAAATCCTATCATGTAGGCAAGTATGTGTTTGATTTGCTCAGTTTGCATCTGCCTTGGCGTGGTGGCTAGGAACTATAGCATTAAGTATAAGTCCTGGGGGCAACATAAACTAGCACATCCTCGCTGACAGGACAGAGCTCTGTATCGTTTACATTGACAGATCTCTGTCCTGTCTTCCTCGCCAATCAGTGGGTGGCGGCGGTCATCCACTGGCCGGGACCTGCTGATCTGCTTGTGTTGTGACTAATCACAGCACAGCCTGCATGTCCCCTACCCGGAAGGGCTGAATCACACACTAGGTACGTGATCCAGCACAGAAGAGCCGCTCTGCCATTGTACTCCTACTTGAGGCGTTTAGCAAGCGGTTAATGAAAGTAGTGTAAGTACCTAAATTTGACTTGCTTATTTGCAGTATCTATGCTGCTGAACTGTAGAAGAGAAAAATTAGGTCTCCTCCTCCTCAGAGCCAGACAGGGCCCTGTGATGTGCCAGAGCTGTTTAAATCTCAGGACTGGATGAAGATATATTCTAATCCTGTAGCTCTAGCAGGTAAAATGGCTAACATATATGTATTTCATCTGTGTATTTAGATGTTTGCCTGGTTTAAGAATATATCGCTGACTCTTAATTTTTAAACCTACAGGTGCATCTCTATAAAATATATGAGTTTCCCTTTTTGAATTGAATTACTGAAATACATTTTTTGATGATATACACATTTTATGAGATGCACCTGTATATGTGTTCTCTAAAAATTGTCAATTTTTTTTGCCTAATGGCAAATCTAGGCATGCTAGTAAATATTTAGTAAAGAAGTCAACCCATTTTAGGTACAGCACTTTTATAAAGAGATAGGTAGATACAGGCCTGTCGCAATAAGGCAAGCAAACCAAGTAATTACTTGGGGCTCCAAGCTGGCCTGGGGCCCCAAGCAGGGCCCTTGTCGCGCTTCCTATAAATGCTGCAGTCGCCTGAGCGTCACTTCTTTCCCTTCCCTGTAGCATGGCCGAGCTCCCCTTCTTTCCTCCTGTCAGTCCAACCGGGTACAACGCGGTACAGGAGATTCAGTTTCCTGTTCCCGGCCGGACTGACAGGAAGTGCACACTGAGTGCTGAACAGGGAACAGGAAACTGAAACTTTGACGGGAACAGGAAACTGAATTTACTCCCCCTGCGGTACGGTGCAGGGGGAGTAAAAAGAACATAGGGAGGGAGGGGGGAGTAAAAAGAACATGGGGGGGTGGCAAACATAGGGAGGGGGAGGGGGAGTAAAAAAAACATAGGGGGGAGTAAAAAGAACATAGGGACTCCTGTCCATGGTTGCGGGGGGGGGTTGGGGGCCCTCCGTGTACATTTTGCTTGGGGCCCCCAAATTCCTTCAAACGCCCCTGGGTAGATAGATAGGTAGGTGCTAAGTAAATGCAGTAGAATAAATATCTGACAAAATAGGTGAAACATTTTATATAAAACAATTCTGTAGTGTATTTTGCAGTTTTCCTTCCAAAAAAAAATACAATTGCCTATTTAAATCATGACATTTAGATCAAGCAAAAAATACCATAAAATGTTGAAACAAAGAATGTATCTGCTATTTTTCCCTGTTTAGGTGTGGAGTTTAATAAAGAGGATTTAACTTTCAAGTAGTAAAAGGTGATACACATAAATAATGAATGGGCTTACAGCATTACGTAGGCAAAGGACTTTCCAGGGGACTGCTCACTGCTCTGAACTCCCAGCACACTCACCGTTCATTCCTTCTCTCACTTCCTTCCTTACTAGGTTGGCGCTGGGATAAAAGTACAGAACAGGTCAAAAGGTCCTGTCCCAAGTAATTAGAGAGTTGCTTCTTTTATCTAATTGTACCTTGTTAAAGTATATCAGTGTCAGCCAGGTTAATTGGAACTTTAATGCATAATTGATGTTAATTTATGGCCTTTTTGTTCCACGATACTCATTCAGACCTTAATGTCAGGATACAGTTTTCCTGTTATTATATACAGAAAACTAATATCCCCTTGAGGTTAGCTAGCTTTCAGCTTATAAAATATCCAGTACTACAGTGTGTATCAATTAGAGGGTCTGTTGAACCTAAACTTTTCAATATTTTACAACTAAAATAATTGAAGTAAATTAAAGTGGCATGTACAAAATCTATTTATAAAATACTGTATATTCACAATCACAGACATTAAAGTGGTTCTAAAGTCTAAAACATTTTTTTTACCTTAATAGCCATTGCTGGATGGATGGCAAGGAGGGGGATTTCCATAGGGCTGAAATGCAGGAGTGTGCAGCATTTATCAGATGTACAAATACAGAGTCTGTGTAAAGTCTTGTAAAGTTTTAAGTATACAGTGGTCAATATAAACGCTTATTTTAATTGAAGGATAAAACCAGTAAACAGAGGTGATTACCTTACCGGGAAATTCATTCGTAATTTAATCAAAGTAATAGGGAGAAGATGAACTACTGCAACCATTATCTGGTGTGCGCATTTATAAATCTATATAAAAAAAAAAAAGTATTGTTTTCATACTGGTGTGAATAATCAAGAAAAAAATAAGTATATAGATGCACACCAGTATGAAAACAATACTTTTTTTTTTTTTTTTTTTTTTACATAGATTTTTAAATGTGCATCAGGATAATTAAAATTAATACATAAACCTTCTTCTCACGAAGAACCTTAAAAGATATTGAATTGATGGTATTATTGAAATGGATACTAGATGGGACTTTTTTACATTTTATAACCATCTATTGCAAGGATTATTTAATCCAGGGTTATGGTCCTAAAGCTTGATATTATAGTAATATGTCAACTTTAATGCAGGTTCTAGTGAAATATTAGGGGGTTTAGCAACCCAGTAAAGAGACAAGCAATGTTCACTACATTGAAACAATTTTCTCTGTCTATTATCTGTCTACAGGAGACCCATTTAAATACACATAAATGAAACTATTTGAAGCATGCACAATATAGCAGGCAATATCACTCTACTTAAACTACATATTCTAGAGGTGTATCTATACTGATAGAAAAGTATGTTGATTTCTCTTGCAGAACGGTACAAACGGATATTAAAGGTTGCTATATTTTCTTATATCCCATATTGCACAATGTATAGACTGTATATGGTTGGAATGTTATAGACTGTGAGGATCCCATACAGCAAATTATATTTTCTCAATTTCCGATCCACCAGTGCAGTTAATAGTAGCTTACCACTTTTATAGTAAATGTTTCTATCCTACATTCTATTTAATTCTTAAGATTTGGACTACTATACAACAAGATACCCATTATGAGAGATATACTCAACACATACCCATATGGAATAATCTGCAATTACCTGCGGTAGCGAAACTTGAAAATTTTGATCTATGGCAAAAAGGCTGGTATTCTGCTTCTTTGTCAATTTTTTGATAATGAGGTTTTGCAACCATTTGATAAACTGGCAGAGGAATATCATTTGCCTAATAAATCATTTTTTCAATACTTACAGCTATGGTATGCTTTGCCGAGCCAAGCAAGGACCTTTTCATTAAAATATAACCCATCGACAATTCTAGCTATGGCAGTAACAGTAAGGCCGCGTACACACGATCAAATCTATCTGCTGGAAACGGTCTGACAGACAGTTTCAGCAGACAGATTCGATCGTGTGTACGGGCGGACAGACAGATTTTTCCAGCAGACAAATTTAAAGCATGCTTTAAAATTTGTCTGCTGGGAATCCGTCCGTCCGATATGTCTGCTGGTTAGTACGCTAACCAGCAGACATATCTGCCCGCACATGCGTCAAATGGATTTTACTTCCTGGTGCGGTGACGTGGCGGCATCAACGTCATCGCCATGTCACCACGCTGTCTGCCGGCGGGGATTTTGGTTTGATCGTGTGTACAGCGATCAAACCAAAACAGCCCAGCAGACAAATCTGATCAAATCGGTCTGTCAGACCGATTTGAGCAGATTTATTTGGTCGTGTGTACGCGGCCTAAGACGCTCTAAACAGGGACTCATAGGGGGTATATATTCTTCTCTACAAATGTTAGCTAGAACTAATTCACTAGAGGGTAGCTTTGGACGGTGCCATCGAGATTTGGAGACACTAAGGCCCCGTACACACGAGCAGACAGATTTGTTCAAATCGGTCGGACAGACCGATTTGAACAAATCTGTCTGCTGGGATGTATTGGTTTGATCGTGTACACACGATCAAACCAAAATCCCCGCCTGCAGACGGAGCGCTGACGTGTCGGTGACGTGGCGGTGACGTCACCACACCAGGAAGTGAATTACTTCCGCGCATGCGTCGAATCCATTCGACGCATGTGCGAGAAGATATGTCTGCTGGTTAGCGTACTAACCAGCAGAAATATCAGGCGGACGGATTCCCAGCCGACAGATTTTAAAGCATGCCAAATCCGTCGGCTCGCCCGTACACACGATCGAATCTGTCTGCTGGGACGTTTCCAGCAGATAGATTTGATCGTGTGTACGCGGACTTACTGTATATACTCAAGTATAAGCCATCCCGAATATAAACTGAGGCACCTAATTTTACCACCAAAAATGGGAAAACTTTTTGACTTGAGTATAAGCCTAGAGTGGGAAATGCAGCAGCTACTGTAAGTGGAAAAGAGGGTCAACAATGCCCATCTGCAGCCTCACTGTGCCCATTTGCAGCCTCACTGTACAAATCTGCAGCCTTACTGTGCCATTTTGCAGCCTCACTGTGCCCATTTGCAGCCTCATTGTGTGCGTCCATCTGCAGCCTCACTGTGCCCATTTTTAGCCTCATGTACCTTTGATCTCCCACTGTGTCATGCAACTGCAGTCGGTGGCTGTCTACTGTAACAAACACCCGCCTCTTCCTCTTCCGTGATAGACGGAACACTGATTCAGTTTGTTATCAGTGTTCAGTGTTCCGTCTATCACGGACGAGGAGGAGGCGGGCTTTGTTACAGTAGACTGACACAGCTGGAGACCCTCACTCAAGTATAAGCTGAGGGGGGCTTTTTCAGTATATAAAAAAAGTGCTGAAAAGGTCGGCTTATACTCGAGTATATACAGTAGTGATGAAGAGTGGGAGCAAGCTCTGAAGAATTTACTTGGGGTATCCCTTTCCTCCTCATAGCGTTTGACTCAGTTATTTATCATTCATAGAGCCCATTATACACCTTTAATTTAAAGTTGCACTCTGGTCTGGTCAGTATGCCAAGAAAAGGGGGCAAAAGACTCTGATAGGGAAATAGCTTTTATTGATTTCTTGTATTTATTGAGCCAGCTTGGTAAAGGCTTGTGCCATTTCTTCCTGAGGATTTGGGATGTATGTGGCAAAACAAGGAGACTTCCATCAGCCTAGTATGTTGATTACATGGTCTGGTACTCCTTGTTGGGAGGCAGCTAAGGCTGCTCTAATTCGGAAAGAATGTCCAGAGAACTGACTGGGGTTTGAAGCCCAAGTTGCTTAGGAGGATTCTGACATGCTTGACAAACTGGCTGCCATTTAGGGAGCTGGCTTAGAAAGGGTAGCAACGAGCTACCATCAAATTGGCTGGGTAGATGGAGCAGTAGTCGGGCGAGCACCGTCACTGGGCGTCAGGCGTTGTTTAGTCTGAAACAGGTTGATGTTAACCCCGGGGCTGGTTTGTTGCTTTTGCAGACTGTGAGAGTGTAGTGGTTTGAAAGCGAGTCGGGTGGCGTCGGAGCAGTGTCTGACTGCCGGATCCGCTGACTGTGAATTCACTAGGTCATAGGGAACCGTAGAAGGCCTGGTAGATGGCTGTTTGGGTGACTAGGCTGGGCTAAGCCATAAATGGGGAACGAGTAAGGATTTCAGACATGTCCCTAAAGAGGGCACTCTTGAAAGGTAGGCGCTTGCCACTGACTACAGGTTGGTGCTTCTGTATGCCCTGTAGGAGGGACTTGACTGCATGGGCTCGAGAATACTGGTGGTTTACTGGGGTCCTGCAGGGACAGGAAATGCTGGACGCAATCTAGATATAGTGTGATAGTATTGTGAGAAAGGGTCAGCTGCGTGTGGCAATACGATATGAAGGCTAGGACGTGTCTAACGTCGCCTATTACTGCTCCGGGGCAAGGGGCCAGAAATTGCGGTTAGTATTCCAAGCAGTGCGATAGGCCTTCAGTGTGTTGCGTGACGAGGAGTGGTTAATAAGTTGGGTTGCGTTGGCAGGATGCGACTTCAGTCCATCGTCAGCAATGAGCAGGGTGGGACAGGGAAAGTTGTTAGGTAAGGTTGGAATGGGACAGCACATCAGCTGCAATTTTGCATTTGCCTGGAATATGTCTACAGAAGATATTAAACGGGTGACGGAGTGACAGCTGCACGAGCCTGCGCAGGAAGGACGTGATGGGGAGTGACTTAGACCTACCTTAATTGATGATGTTGGCTGTGGCCTGATTGTCCGTGGTGAAGAACACTGCCTGTCCTGTTCAAGTGTGGCCCCAGACCTGGGCCCCAGACCCCAGACCCCAGACCTAAGAGAATTTCTGGGGGACAAGGTTTAGCAAACCAGTGGCGGCAGAAAAATGGCCGCAAAAGCCTGTGGTGTCTCGGCTGACACTGCCGGGATGAACATTGCTGTCCTATCAGGTGGGGAAGTTGTCCCACATAGCCAAGTCTGCTACTGATGCTTGGTCTAGTTTGAGAACTTGGACTGGATCTTGCATTGGTGTGAAAAAATCAAGACAATACAAACGTGCTCAACAAGACGATATACATGCGCCCGCAGACCAACGTGCGCCGCAGACTAACGTGCGCCCGCAGACCAACGTGCGCCCGCAGACCAACGTGAGCCCGCAGACCAACGTGTACACGATGACCAACGTGCACTCGGTGACCAACGTGCACTCGCTGGTGCTGAATGGAAACCTGAACTAACCTCTGGGAAAATGACAGAGAAAAGATGAGTGGCCCGCGTGCCACTGAAGATGAATGGCCAACTGAGTGTTGTGTGGCTGATTGTTTGTCACTGAGGTGTGTTTGCAAGTTTAGTTTGTAATCGGGTTTGCACGTGGTGCGTGCCGCAAAGTGTTTTATACTACTGCAGACAATATTGTGTGGTTGCAAGGGCGTCAGTGAATGTCAGGTTACTGGGACGATATTGTGTGGTTGCAGGGGCCTCGATGAGTATGAAGGTTTGTTTTGAGACGGCATTGCGTGGTTGCAAGGGTCTCAGTCTTGTTTTCTGAGACGATATTGCGTGGTTGCAAAAGGTCTCGATGATTATGAGTTTTGTTTTTAAATGGCATTGTGTGGTTGCAAGGGTCTCAACAAGTGAGGGGTTGCTGAGACGATGTTGCGTTTTGGGGGGAGTGGGATGGGGGATGGGGGGTGGAGCCGTCAACCAGGCAGGCCCAGTGAGGACCCATACATCCACACATAAATAGTGCAGCCTGAAGGAGCTCCTAATACTGAGCCCCGACGGTGGAATTGACGGAGAAACAACTGGATTACTAAGTCTGACTAGTGAGTAACAGCCGTTGCATCCATACGGCTTCTCAAACCGACATTAGTTTGCTCTCTTGCATTTGAAGGATTACATATTATTATTACTTTTCCTCTACATTTCCCTGCAGATCCCCTAGACATTTATATAGTCTATTCCACACTTATCCAGAGGGATCTCCTAGTATAACTTTAACAGGTCAGTGCCAAATGGTATACCCCCATCACTCAGCCAGTCCAGCTAACTATCTTCTTTTCTCCTTTTCCTTTTTCTAGTCTCCTCACTGTCTTTCATTCTCACACACTCATTCACTACACACGTTTCATTTTATCATTTGTTCCTATTTCTTATGTCACATTAGCACATCTTGGGCACGACATTGTCCTCTACACCTGCACTCCAGTACACTCCCCATCTTACATTCTTCACATCTCCTTCACATTTGTACATTGTTTGTTTAACCTTGGTCTCTTCAATCACTCACACTCACTTTTTCACATCATCTTCATTTTCATACACTATTCCCATCGCATGGTATTTATTTTACTTTAAATTTCATTTAACACATCTTCTCTTTCCCTTTCCTTTTTCTTCTTTTTCTTTTGCTTCATTCTATCTATCTCACTTCATTCATTTTATTTTATTTTTCATTTATCATTCATTTTTCATCTCTATTTTTTTTTCTCATTTATTTTAATTCATTTTATTTATTCATTTTTTATTTATGTTCTGGTATCTTTTCACATCCCTGTCCCCGGTCTACACCACTTTCCTACACTTGTTCTTCACCTCATTTCACATTTCTACGTTTCCATTTTTCTTTTCTTTTTTCGTTTTTATTGTTACCTGTTGACTGTCTGGACAATTATCTTTTGGATCGCAACCAGTCTTATCATGATACAACAAACAGAAAAAATACCTTTTTGTTTCAGGGATGTACGTCCTAGTTTGGACGGTGTTCTCCTACTTCGTCTGGTTTTCCATCCTCTCCATCCCGTTTTGTTCCCTCCTGTCCCTATCTCCCCGCGGCCCCCAGTCTGGCGTGGGGTTCCCACCCTGCGACTTCCCATAGGCCTGGAGGTGATCCATCCACCCCAGGGGTTCGGCCCATGTCCTCCCTGGCCGTCTCCTCCCCCTTGGGTGTCCCTCTGGAGTCATCCTGCTCCCGGTGGTGAATGCTATCGGTTGACCACCATTTCCAAGTCATGATACTCACTTTGGTAACTATATACATACATATGTGTTTCTAATTCATTGTCTGTTAAATTGAATTTGTGTTTTTTACATATACCATACTTATACGGTCATGTTGTTTTGTTTGTATTATCTAACATGCTCCATTATTGTATATTATATTTTCCTATAGAACCTATGCCTGCATACTTATCTTCCCCTGAAGATGACCCACATCAACTTAAGGGTCGAAACGCGTCGGGTCTTGCGCATAAGTTATTTATCCATTCCACTAATCCAATGTGACAATATATAAATGTTTTTACATGACCTTCTTAAGCTTATGTTTTGACTTTTTACTAGAGGATTATTTTTACTTGGTAACTTATTTCCTTTTCAATTAATTATATCTCAATGAATTCTCTCTATACAATTTTTTTTTATTATTACTATTTTACATGTGTTTCTGCAACTCAAAGCCCCTAGGGGTACTTTTTCTTTTCTTCAATGTCCGTAACCTCTAACCATCTCTTGTCTTATATCATGTCTGCAGTCTCTGAGGGAGTCTGGAGAGGAGTCAAGAGAGGGAGTTCTTCCGGGATGGGGGTCATGGGAGAAGTCAGACATGTGTGGACTGTGGAGAGGAGAATATAGGCAAAAACTAGACCTGGAGCTGATTGACTGATCCCTGCACAGTGTACCTGAGAGGAGGTCAGTGACAGCGCCGCAAGGACAGTCTGAGGGGGGTCACTGATGATGTAAGGGGGGAGTGAATACAAAAATGTAACATTAGTGTATTCTTTCTGTGAAAGCCCCCCCCCCCATGTTCCCAGAATTCCGGGGTCCCCTTTGATGATTGACCACTTTAGCACTTTTAAAAGTTAAAAGTTCATATGTGTGTGTGTGTGTGTGTGTGTAAAGCCCTATGTGCTTTCATATCTGTCTTCTCTATATATAATACACTCTTTAAATGTGCTTTAAAATGCATGGTTTTACCCTTCATGAACAAGAAAATAATGACGTTTGCTGTTGGGCCGGTATAAAAATGCTATGGGGCTGGTATGAATTTTTTTCCCAGGGCTGGTTTTTATTCCCAGTCCGGCCCTGTATACACCCAGAAGCTATGGGCAACAATAGTAAATTATTAAACATAGTAGTACTTTCCTTAATCCCTGCCCTTACTCAAGATGGCCATGGCCAGAAATGCTAGGAGGGTGTTTTCCAAAGTGATTTTTCAGGAAAATAAAGCATGGAGATATGGAATGATGGGTGCGTTTTCTTTGAATAATAAAAATGAATTAAATAGTTTTTTTTTTGTTTGTGTTGCTCAGATGCAGTGTAGTTCCATTTTATGTTCCTAGATCAAGATTATTATATATTAGCTATGCAAAGAGGCTTAAGAAAGAAATTAGGGATGTGGAAATTAAAGATTAATTCCTTGATTAATCGTAAATTGTTTTGATCAATCAAAATTCTTTTGGTCGGTACTGGTGGTGCAACGGAACGTAAATGATCCGTGATGTGAACAGGTCACCATATGCGTGTCGGCACACCATGTGATCCGCTGAGCTCTGCTGCTGCCTCAGCTATAGGAAAGTCTGCAGCTTCGGCTTAGCTCCCGGAGCGGTGGCCATCTTGGTCCAGCCAGCGGCGGCCTAGGTGAGCCTAGAGCGGTGTGCTGACGTCATCACCTGGCCTCAACTGCTCATGTTCGACCGGCTTCTCTGGTAAGACTAAGCAAGCACTAATCTTCCTATACAGTGGGGGAGATGTGGACCATTTTACAGTGGGGAGATGTCTGTGGATATTAAAGTGGGGGAGATGTGGACCATATTACAGTGGGGACATGTCTGTGGATTACAGTGGGGAGATGTCTGTGGATTACAATGGGGGAGATGTCTGTGGATATTACAGTGGGGAGATGTCTGTGGATATTTCAGTGGGGGAGATGTCTGTGGATATTACAGTGGGGGAGATGTCTGTGGATATTACAGTGGGGGAGATGTCTCTGAATATTACAGTGGGGGAGATGTCTGTGGATATTACAGTGGGGGAGATGTCTGTGGATAATACAGTGGGGAAGATGTCTGTGGATATTACAGTGGGGGTGATTGTGGATATTACAGTGGGGAGAGTTGTCTGTGGATATTACAGTTGGGATATGTCTGTGGATATTACAATGTATGTGCGTTATAGTTAATCAAAATCAGTCGATTAATCAATTTAAATAAAAAACGATTAATCAAACATGAAAATTTTAATCAGTAACAGCCCTAGAAGAAATATTATTTTTTTACTCCCAAATATTGAATACTCAAAGCCCTATATAACTATACATACAGTACATGCAGTATACCTTTATTTGCATTTACAAATGTTAGCTGGCATTTAAACATTAAGTTGTTTTTTGTACTTGATGGGTTCATGAGTTCATGATGCTTTAACCTGGCTTGGACAAGTTTCCGCTCTCATTCACTGACACTAACCCAACTCTTGGGAACTGAAGTGACTAAATAACCCAGGTCTTCTCAATGGTTGGTTAAGCCAGTGACACAGGCCTCATGCTGATGCAGGTCTATGAGTTTGTTACAATAGATTGGGTATTGCATAACAAGCTGGCACTGTACATGAGTTTCATGATGACTGAAGGAGGAATAACATGACATGACCTTGCAGGCATGGGGTCAATTGAAATCCAGTATTGAAAATACAATGGGGTCACAGACGTTCACCTTTCAACCAAGAATATGTTTAAGCAAATAATTAAACAAAACATTCTGCTCATTTTTATAAATTTTTGTCCTGCTTGACAAATATTAGAGATGATACTGTCATTAAAGAGAAGAATTTTGGATGCATACAGGTAAGAAAAAAAAGATAAGAAAATATGACCAACCTTCATGCTCCCAATGCTTTATTTCACTTTTACAGTACAGTTAATACAAATACATCCTCACTCATCAGGCTTTCTTTCATGACTCCCCCCCACATATCTTCTTTCTTCACCACTGTATTAGTACCCTGTCTGCACCTGCGTATTCTTCCCATCAATTTTAAATACAAAAATAATACTGCGCATGTGAAAAGATAATTCAGTGTGAAAAAAAGCAGCACCACAAATGTGAGATATTACCACAAAAAATAAGAAACAAAATAAAATTGTGTTGTGCTACAGTGATTGATATTAAAAATACTGGACAACATTTATAAATAAATAATCTGTCCAGAAAAGTCCCTCAAATGGACCATAATGGTCAAATGGCAAACTCTATTATTGAACTGTGGATAAGGTTATCCAATCCCTTCACCGAGTGAACACATCACCGCCACAATAGGTTGGACTCTTACCAGAGAGACTGGACCCTTTATTACGAAGGTTCAAACAGGCTTGATGAATATGTCCCAGTAGGTCATCAGCAGGGGATGTACAAAGGAACCACGTTAGGAACCACTCCAGAGCTCGATAAAAGCTGTGTAGCGTCCCCTTACTTTCAATGCGGGCACTACGCTAAAGTTAGCGGGCGAACGGGAGAGTTAATTTGCTTTCATTCATAATTTGTGAAATTGCAGGCCGCTACTATTTCAGAACTCCCTGGGCAGCAGTGGGTGCTAGAGGGGTTCTGACAGAGCCACTTTTCCCCAGCAGCCAATTAGAGGAGTTCTTCCCTCGCTGGGCATGCTGGGAAGGGGTATATCTGTGGCAGCTGCCCCGTGTTCTGGGTCGGTGGTCGGTTTTTCTTCTCTGTGCGGGGTCCACGTTCCAGGCATGGCATACACCTTCAGGGTGCGTGCATCCACGGACCCCGCTCGCATGGCCCACCTGGCCAGAGCCACCTGTTCCATGGAGACCCATCTGGATGTCGATGGGGGCCCCAGTGACTTACTGGGTTCCCAACCTAACTGAGAAGATCCCAGGCTGTGTGTTGTTCGGTGGGGGATTGGCTTGAGGAGAACCTGGAGGCAGGTTATCCAAAAGGGCTTGAACGAACCATCGGGGATCTGGTTACTGGAATTGACAGGCACATGTCAGCTGTCAACCAGTGACCTTTTTCATTGCATTTACTGGGAGGATTCGCTCAATCTGAATTGTTCTCTTGAGTACTAAAGTACTAGGCCTGTGGCAGAGGCCCGAGCCAGGTCTGTCATAGAGACCTGTTCCTCCCAGCAACTTAAAAGTGACATTCCGGCTGCCAGGCATAAACAAGGGTCTGTCCGGAGGCACTTCACCCACTCTGGCGAGAGTGGCGACGAACTGTATCTACTACTACTGAGAGCAGGACTGCTCTGTTTCTTATCCAGGCCTGATACCGCATTGTTCTCTATTGCTTCATCAACCTTTGCTATCTCCAGTTGATTTTGGCCGTTGTTGGGCCCTGGAATAAAGCATTTGAAAATCCATTTGGTGACTGGACATTCGCTCACTGCTACTACTCACTGCTACTACCCCTAGACACTCTACAAGGTAACTTAATACGCCTATCTCAAACAACAACCAGCGGCTCCTTCGGGGGTGAGCGCTACAGCTGTATAGTGTAAAACCTCATCAATCTTGCCTACATGTATAATGCTGGCCAAAGGCTAGCCTGTATTTGTAGGCGGAGTCTGCTGAGTATATAATCCTCCTCTTCTGTCGGGTCCGGTGTTGGCGCCATTTCAGGTTACACCTCAGGCCTTGGTTGTTAGGGTCATCGCAGTTTCTACTTGAAGACACTGACTACAAGTCTACACCATGCTCAGCTCTCCCCACTGTGAAGGTTACCACGGCATGGTGCATCCACAGCTCTCACCAATTCACCATAACAGCCCCACCCCACCTTCTACTTTCATGCCTGCACCCCAATACACACATGTACCTGCAGGTTCTTCTCTTCCTCACTGACCTCTATTCTGCACTGCACTTCTGCATTTTCAACATTGCACCTGCAGGCCCTCCCTTTACTCCACAATGCTTACCTCCAGGTCCTACCATCATGCCTGTACCTCACGACCGGTACCTGTAATCTCCCAACTGTACCTTTACCCTGCTCTCACTCCATTCCTGCACAAAGCATAGGCTCCAAAACTCTCACCAACAAGCCTGCACAATCACTACAACCTCCTCACCCACAGACCAACTGAAGCCCATAATGCTGCATTAGTTCAAACCTTCTTCTCACTTCCAAGGCTGCACCCACCTCCTCCACCGCTGTGCCTGTTTACCCTCTCTAACCCAACCTGCTATGCACCCTTCACCTCGCTCTCACTCCATGCTCCCTTTTCCCTAAATGCAGTGTATCCTCTCTTCCTGCTCTAAGCACCATGCCCCAAACACATCACCCCTCTCCCAATATCCCCCTTTCCTCCAGATCTCAGTATTCCAACCTTGTCCATTCTTAAATGTGCACATTTTGGTTGTAATAATTACGAATCACTAAATATTCACTCTAAAATTAAGAAGAACTGATTATTCGTTAAAAAAGGGGGCTTATCTTTTTTTAACGATAATTTCTAGAATTACAAATTAGGGCAAAGATTACAGATTGACATGATCTCTCACCGCCCGTCCTGCATCACTGCAGTTCCACCCTTACTGTACAGCTACGTTCAGGAAAGAGATTACATTATCTCTCTGCTGCCTGCCTTCACTCTGACAATCTGCAACTTAGCAGGTGGCTGGCCAATGGCAATCAGCAATGTGTGGCAGGTGATGTGACAATCAGCAACATGTTGCAGGTGACGTGGCAAGTGTAATTCACAATGTGTGGCAGGTGATGTGGCAAGTGACAATCAGCAACATGTGGCAGGTGACGTGGCAAGTGTAGCCACCTAGGGTGCAAGCAGCCACCTAGGGTGACCGACCATTGGTGTTCCTACTTACTTCTATTTGCAGCAGCAGGCAGCCACAGCTCTGTTTGCACATAGTGTCCAGGGCACAGGGGTGGCGATGGTCTGTGTTTTCCGACTCCCGAAAAAAATGGAAGCAAACAAACGTTCATTGATGGGCGCTGGTAGGCTGCATTTGATGGGCAATGGTGAGGTTGCATTTGATAGGTGCTGGTAAGGCTGCATTTGATGGGCAATGGTGAGGCAGCATTTGATGGGTGCAGTTTAGGCTGCATTTGATGGGCAATGGTAAGGCTGCATTTGATGGGTTTTGGTGAGGCTGCATTTCATGGGCAATGGTGAGGCTGCATTTGATTGGCAATGGTGAGGCTGCATTTGATGGGCAATGGTGAGGCTGCATTTGATGGGTAATGGTGAGGCTGCATTTGATGGGTAATGGTGAGGCTGCATTTGATGGGTAATGGTGAGGCTGCATTTGATGGGCAATGGTGAGGCTGCATTTGATGGGCAATGGTGAGGCTGTATTTGATGGGCAATGGTGAGGCTGCATTTGATGGGTGCTGGTGAGGCTTCATTTTATGGGTGCTTCATTAAAAAGGTGAGATATACATGGGCAGGGCAAAGGGGGTGAGGTCAAGGGTGGAGCAAATGGGGGGCAGCAAAATTAGGTTTAACCTAGGGTGTCAAAAATCAATCCATCAACTCTATTTGATACCCAGATCATTCTTAATGCCCTACTTCATTAATTCATGGGTAGGTTGAGTTCTTGAACAGGAGAAAACAAAAACTTGTTACTTTTGTACTTCTAGCAGCCAAAGAATACATTGCAAAGGCTTATGCCGCTTACACACGATCGGAATTTCCGATGAAACAAGTCAGATGGACTCTTTTCATCTGAAATTCCGATCGTGTGTGGACCCCATCTGACTTTTTTCCATTGGTGTTTAGAAATAGAACATGTGGGGCGTGGCCAACGACCATGATGTGAGGAAGTGCTTTGCCTGAGCTCTGTCCATGCTGCACACATCCTGCCTCAATCCTGCTAAACCGATTGTAGTCCAAGGATTCCGCCGGTCCCTACAGCTTCCAGGGAGCCTTGTGCCCATCTGGAGATGGTCAAATACAGCCCGCCGATGGAGGAAGCCTTTAGGATTCTTCCCGCAGCCCCCACCATGTAAAACGGGAAAAGATGGTGCTGGTCACCATGCTGCAGGCACACGCAGCCAGCCATTCTCCTCCTTGGCTACACCGAGGCAAAAACCAGCAGGGACGGGTGAGTCACACTGTTCCTCTCCTATCCTGAGCCCAGAAGACCCCTTCCTCATATCACCAGCCGGTGACTCTGACCATGAGAATATTGACATTGATGCTGCTGATGCAGGCCCCACAGAGCCATCCCTATCTCAGATTATGGCTGCCATCCAGAATAGCCATGCGTCACTGACCACTCAAATGGATTCTATTAAAACTGACTTATCCCTTTTGAAGCAGCCATAGAGTGTCTAATGCTGAATGCATTAGTACACTAGAGGATGAGACCCATCCATTGCAGGGCTCTGCCAGGGAGCTGCACCAGGCCCAGGAATACACTACAGATAGACTCACTGAAATGGAAGACCGTTTACGAAGGAGTAACCTTCGCTTCCTGGGGTTCCCAGAGGGGTCTGAGGGTAGGACCCCAGAAATGTTTATGGTAAGATGGCTGATCTCCACGTTTGGCGCTCCCACCTTCTCGCCATTATTTGCCATTGAACAGGCACACAGAGTCCCCATGCGCCCACTTCCTCGTGGGGCCCCATTACGGGCCATGATTATCAAGCTGCTTAATTTCAGGGACAGGGAGGCTGTTCTCAGAGCTGCCAGGGAGAAGGGAAATGTGTCCTTTAATGGAAGCGAAATAACCATTTTTCCTGATTTCTTAGTAGCCACACAAAAGCAACGGGCCACCTTCATCGGCATTAAAAGCAGGCTCCGTGAGCTACAGCTTCCCTATGGCATGCTGTACCCTGCTCATCTAAGAATCATCTACCAGGGCAAGGCCTACTTCTTTACTGATCCTAAGAAGGCATCCCACTGGGTGGGCACCCTGGGACGTCCGGAACGCAGGAACCAGGACCGAAGGCCCCCACACTGAAAGTGAACATGCTGAGTATACTTTCCTTGACAACCCTTTTCTCAAATATTTTGGGGTGGTGGGGTACCCTTTTGTGCCATTGTTTGCACACCATTTGTCCAGCCTAGAGGGCTGTAGTCATCCTGTTCCTGCTGATGCATTTACTATTATTTTCTTTGCCTTTTCTACCCCCATTTTTTGAATGCCTTACCTGCTGTTTTTTGAATCCTCCGTCCTGATTCGGGATCACCTGATATGTTTGTTCTGTGCTGTCGCGGACGGCGGCCAGCGTCTAAGGACCTCTACCACTTCTCAGGGATTGTTGTTGGGGGGTCTGAGTCATGGCCACCCGCCTTGCAATTTTGGGAACAAAGCTCTCATATGTTTCGGTTTGGGAGCCAGGAGGGTTAGGGTGGGTTGGGCTGTTCAGGGACTTTTGTTCAGGACTGTTTTTGTATTTTTTGCACTTTTTTTGAAATGCTGGTACTTGTTGCTGCATGTCCATCTATGCATTTAACCACTTAAGGACCGCCTCCTGCACATATATGTCGGAAGAATGGCATGGCTGGGCACATACATGTACAGGTACGTCCTGTACTAGTACCTAGCCGTGGGTCGCGGGCGATCCCTTTTATAGGGATACACAATCGATGACGTCACACCTACAGCCACACCCCCCTACAGTTGTAAAAACACATTAGGGAACACATAACCCCTTCCCCAAATGTAATTTTCACAATAAACAATGCAATTTAAATGCATTTTTTGCTGTGAAAATTACAATTGTCCCAAAAATGTGTCAAAATTGTCTGAAGTGTCCGCCATAATGTCGCAGTCATGAAAAAAAAAACTATCCCCTATTTTGTAAACGCTATAAATTTTGCCCAAAACCAACCGATAAACGCTTATTGCGATTTTTTTTTACCAAAAATAGGTAGAAGAATACGTATCGGCTTAAACGGAGGAAAAAAATATTTTTTTATATATTTTTGGGGGATATTTATTATAGCAAATAGTAAAAAATATTGCATTTTTTTGTTTATAGCGCAAAAAATAAAAACCTCAGAGGTGATCAAATACCACCAAAAGAAAGCTCTATTTGTGGGGAAAAAAGGACGCCAATTTTCTTTGGGAGCCACGTCGCACGACCACGCAATTGTCTGTTAAAGTGACTTAGTGCCGAATCGCAAAACCTGGCCGGGTCCTTTCGCTGACTAAAGGTCCGGGTCTTAAGTGGTCAAAATGCATTGTTTACTGTGAAAATGACAATTGCAGTTTGGGAGTTAACCACAAGGGGGCGCTGAAGGGGTTATGTATGACCTCATCTGTGTTTCTAACTGTAGGGGGGTGTGGCTGTAGGTGTGATGTCATTGATTGTGGTTCCCTATATATGGGAACACACAGCTCTCCCCGTTCTTCAGCTCCGGGGACCGATCGCGCGACTCCAGCGGCGATCGGGTCCGCGGATCCCGCGGTCACGGAGCTTCGGACCGGGTCTGGGCACTTAGAGGACAGACCTGTACGTGCTTGTGCCCAGCCGTGGCATTCTGCCAACGTATATGTGCAGGAGGCGGTCCTTAAGTGGTAAAAAAATAAAAAGATATAGAACATGTTTTATTTTTTTGATGGAAAAAAAAAGATAGGAAATTCCTATCGTCTGTGTGCAACTCCAACGAAGAAAAAACCCACGCATGCTCAAAATCAAGTCGACGCATGCTCAGAGGCATTGAACTTAATTTTTCTCGGCTTGTCGTAGTGTTTTACGTCATCACGTTTGGATGGTCGGAATTTGGTAACCCACTCAGCAAATCATTTCTAGGTGTTTTCATACTCGCACACCTTTCAACTGTTATATCTTGCTATTGTATATGATACGTTTAATTTTATCTGTTTAAATAAAATCATTGAAAATTAAAATATTAATGTTCTTAGAGTATCTCTTGTTTTTTGGGTATAGAATTATGCTGAAAATCTAATAATCATCGTTGAATTTAGTGATGCAGCGAAATTTCGGCCATAATTTTTTTGGGCTGAAAACCCATAGGTCATGGGCCTCAAAAAATGGGTCAAAAATCCAACATGGGTGCACGGGTTTTGATGCGTTCTTGCTGCGTTTTCACTGCATTTCAATGAGGAGGTGCTTTTTTGGTGTGGTTTGCAAAATATGTAGCAAGCAGGATTTTTAACACTGCTTCAAAAGGTGCCCATAATGTCTGACAATAAATTCATATTCATTTAAATTCATGATATTAATTAAAAAGTGTACTACAATACAATTATTTATTATATATATCATTTTTTTATTTTATTTTTTTTTTACTTAAATTTCGGTTTAGCCAAGTGCATTTGGAATTTTCGATTTCGGTAACCTAAATTTTCATTTTGTTGCAACACTAGTTGATTTTACATTGGTATAGCCCATCAAGGGACTATGTCTGACATAAAGGGCCAGATTCACATACAATTAGATTATCGTAGCGTTTCCGAAATACACTACGCCGCCGTATTTTACCTGGCTCTACGTGGAATCCAGGTAGATTTTGTCCTGTAAACGACGGCGGCGTAGTGTATTTCTCCCGGCGCAATCCATCTACGCGATTAGGGGGCGTGAAGCATTTAAAATAGGCGCGTTCCCGCGGCGATCGAACTGCGCATGCTCCGTTACCAAATTTCCCGCCGTGCATTGCGCGAAATCACATCGTTACGTCGTAGTAGCGTCGTTTACGTACATTCCTATTCCCGAACGAGTTACGTTAAAAAAAAATAATAATTTGACGCGGGAACGACGGCCATATTTAACATGGGTTACGCACTGTTAGAAAAACAAAAATCTCCTGCGCTCCGGTATTTTTTTGAAAGGTACTATGAGTTGAGTTCGTTTAGACAATAGCTTCCAGAGTCTTGCAGCCCTCCTCAGAATCGTGGGAATTCATAAAACTAAGGAAAAAGAAAAAGATGGAGGGCGCACCGACCTAGTGTGATACTGCTAAATGAATTTTTATTAAAATATTAAAATCAATCATTATACTCACAATGTGGAGTTAAAATCAGGCTTAAAAAGACAGTACAGCAGAAATCTGCTCTAACATTACTATCCAAAAAATGACGTAGGCGATTGCGAAGGACACTCGTACCTTCGTGGATCGCCGTAAAAACTCATTTGCATACCCCGACGGTGAAAACGACGCGGACTCCACCCAGTGGCCGCAAAAATATCGCAACATAGATCCGAAGGCTTACGAAGACGTAAGCCTCTCGGATCGAAGCCCGAAGCCGCCGTATCATGGTTTGAGGATTCAAACTAGTGATACGGCGCACGAAATTTGAAATTACTCCTGTCTAACACCAGTTAGACAGGCCTAATCGCTCTCTGAATCTGGGCCAAAGAGTTTAATTTACTAATAGAAAATAGGCTGTTCAATTTGCAAGAGAATTATGCCCAGAGCTTAGTGAATGAAGTGAAATTTTTCTTTGCAAAGAATACCCAATCACATGAAAGTACAATAAAAAAAAAAAAGGTTTTGCTTACATATGATTGGATAATGGGAATCAGCAGCACTTCACCTCATTCACTTAGCTCTGGGGAAACTTTCCTTGCACTCTATTTGCCTTTATTAAATCAACTACAAAAGATCTTGTGTGTGTGTTCAAGACAACATTCGGCATTGCAGATGGTGGGAACTTGAGCTTTTGTATTTCATTATATTTCCTTCTAGAGTTTCTAGTATTTGCTTAGACTGAAGTAGAAGCATGTTGGTTTAGATCCCTCAGCAAGGGCAATATTTAATGTGATGCACAGTGTTGGGAATGAATGTGGGAGTGCTCGTAAAGTGCTTTATACAAACTACTTAAACTTCTCAATACAAAATAAAATGCAGCCTTGGCTTTTTACAAGTCGTTTATATTTTGTAGATATACTGTTAGCACATTTCACTTAAGACCTGTATAAACTAGTGGGGAAAGGTAAATGTTTTATATTTTACTATTAGCTTTTATATATGTTAAACAAAAAGCATGCAATGTGGCAAAATATTCACCATAAATGTGCAATATTAAAATACTAACAGATAACAAGCATTCAGACGAGCATATAGAAATCCCATCTTCTCTTACAAAGCTAAAAATTATATTTATTGTGTGAATAAATATTTATATTTAAAGCTGTAAATGCAAAATGTAATACTTTTATTGACTTTTCTAGTGTAGCATCCTCCTAGGGTAGGATGCTAGCTAAATTTAGCTGCGGCTTCTTCTGTAATCGAGGGAACAGTAATTGTTTTTTTATGACCTATTTGGGGTCTTACAGGCTGGGAGTTTGATTGCTTTCCACTGCCTCTGAAAGAAACCTCCAGAGCTTATGGTGTGAGATAAAAAAACAACCATCCTAAATATTTATCAGGTTCCAGCTAATCCCTGGAGAGGTCAGTCTGCACAGAGAATGAACAGTTGCTCTTGAGGATTCAGGAGAACCAGAGCTGGACTTGTTTGGAGCTAACTGAATATCCTGAATCTGTTCCTGAGTCTGCGTACACACGTCCGAGAACCTCGTCGGGCTAAACCCATCATTCCGCCCGACGAGGTTCCTGATGAGCGGTCGAAAAGGTCGTCGAGCCAAATTTCCTCATTGAACAATGAGGAAAAAGAGAGCATGCTCTCTAGTTTGGCTCGACGAGCTTCCCGACGGGAAGCTTGTCGAAAGTGTACACACGACCGAGGACCTCGGCAGAATATGTCTCCCAGCGAGCTCCTCGCTGGATTCTGCCGAGAAGCTCGGTCGTGTGTACGGGGCCTAAGAGGTGTTGTCTGACTCACCAAGAAACTGGAAGGTGGCAGCTGTCTTGGCGACTTGTGAGTAGTGATCTTAAAGCGGAGTTCCACCCAAAAATGGAATTAACGCTTTAAGTGTTTGACATGCTACATTTGGCAGGTAATTTTTTGGGGGGAGAAGCGGGCACCCTGTTTTTAGAGGCACTAAGCTCCCACTTCCTCCCCTGGCTCGGCGGCACCGGAAGGAAGTTCACCTCTCCCCCCCCCCTCCATCCCTGCAATCTCTTGGGACACGTCACAGGTCCCAGAAGGTTACCTGGCCATTCACAGCACGCATGCGCAGTGCGCTCCCGGCTGTGAAGCCACAGCCGGGCACCCACAGTTGGAATGCCAGTGCCACGGAGATGAGGGAGAGAGGAGCGGGGCTTCATACGCCCGCATCGCTGGACTGTGGGACAGGTGAGTGTATGATTATTAAAAGTCAGCAGCTACACTTTTTGTAGCTGCTGACTTTTCAATGGTTGGAACTTCCGCTTTAAACTGACCCCTGTGACTGCATAGTGTACCAGAAGCTACCCTGGGTATAGGCAGTTGTGCCGGTAACCAAATGCCATTCCAAAAACTTGCCCCATGGTCTACAGATGTGGGGCCTCAGACTGTTCAATGCTAGTTACTACTCCTAGAGAAGACTGTCCTCTAATTATGGACTACCAAGTATGCCATGCTCAAGTTCCGCTCTCCTGTTGAAGTTCTTCAGGCAATAAAATACCAAACTGTTTATTGGAGCCAGTGTGAAAGGGCTGTTGCTTGTGTGGATCGGGCTGTTGCTTGTGTGGATGGGGCAGTTTCCGAAAGTAGCCGAACATGTAGAGCCGCGAGTTAGCGATATACGGCGCCTGCGCAGTCAGCTCTACATGGCTCCTAGTCGGTGCGCAGGCACCGTATAGAGCTTACTCGCGGCTCTACATGTTAGAAGTATAAAGAATTTGGTCTTATATAGATGTTATATAAGACCAAGGTGAAAAAACATCTGATGCTGCCGCCCCTCGAGCCCTCGTTATACTTACCTGACCCCTCGAAAGTCCCACGCGATCCCGATATCCTCTTTGCCGCTCCGCCTGGCTGCTGATTGGCTAGAGCGGATGGATTGAGAGCAGCGCAGCCATTGGCTGGCGCTGCTCTCAATCACATCCAGTGACGTGGCGTGCCGAGGGGCGGGGCCGAGTGATACAGTGACCGGCTATCGCTGTATCACGGGAACGCGCCCACAATTAGTGACCACCATGCGAGCTCTCGCATTACTGTGGTGACCAATTGCGGGGAGAAGCAGAGACAGCCGCCGAGTGACCCCAGAAGACATGGATCGGGGGCACTCTGTGCAAAACGAACTGCACAGTGGAGGTAAGTATAACATGTTTGTTATTTAAAAAAAAAAATTCCTTTAGTGACCCTTTAAACATAATCAGCTAGAACATTCTAGGAAGGAGGAATGGTCAGAATGTTGTTGTATGCAGATATGTGTGTTGAGGGAAGATTCACTTTATTAAAGCATTTCAATTACTATAAACTGGCTGCACACTTGCAGAAATTATGGGATAAGCATACTTCAACTACCACAATTTTTCACCTGTGAGCCATACCGGCGACCTCAGAAATCACTGGGATCAATCTGCTGTTTTTAGAAAAAAGGGATTGTCCACCAGGCATTCGGCCTCGTACACACGATAGGATAGCCAGAGGACAACGGTCTGATGGACCGTTTTCATTGGTCAAAACCGATCGAGTGTGGGCCCCATAGGTTATTTAAACTTAGGTTAAAAAAAAAGCAAACTTGCTTTAAAATTAACCTATGGACTCCTAACCGATAGGTCAAAAACGATCGTTAGTAGGCACGACCATCGGTTAAAAATCCACACATGCTCAGAATCAAGTCGACGCATGCTTGGAAGCATTGAACTTCATTTTTTTCAGCACGTCGTGTTTTACGTCAAGGCGTTCTGATACAATCGTTTTTTTAACTGATGGTGTGTAGACACATCAGACCATCAGTCAGCTTAATCGGTTAACCTATGACAACGATCAGACCGTTCTCATCTGATGGACTGATTGTGTGTACAAGGCTTAAAAGTGGTTCTAAAGCCTAAATAATTTTACCTTAATGGATTCTCTGTATTAAGTTAAAAAAATGTTTAGGTAACATATTGGCCCAATTTGGACATTTTCACTTAGGGGTGTACTCACTTTTGTTGCCAGCGGTTTAGACATTAATGTGTGTTGAGTTATTTTTAGATAATGGCAAATTTACACTGTTATATAAGCTGTACACTCACTACTTTACATTGTTACAAAGTGTCATTTCTTCAGTGTTGTAAAAAAAAAAAAAGATGCTCCTAAACGCAAACGCGGCTAAACACGGCATGCAAATGCAGAAAAACAGAAGTTTTTAAACGTTGTTTACTATCTGCCAAGTTAAATCATTCAGGGGAGGTTGTAAAACATCTTGTGTACATTAAGCCTTAAGCCTCTTAAACACGTACAGATTTCCCGGCTGACATTTTCCCTCTGGGAAACCTGAGTGGAAAACCAAGAACCTGCTTGGTAACTTTTCCCCCTACACACGTCTGGGTTTCCCGACAGGAAAACTGCCATGAGAGCTTTGGTCAGGAATCCCGGCCGTGTGTATGCTCCATCGCAGTGTTTCCCATCGGAAAACTCCTGGGTTAAAAACTGCTTGGAATCCCGGTGGGGAAAAGAGAGAGCTGGTTCTCTTTTTTTTTTTTTTTTCAGCAGTTTTTCCTGTTGGGAAAACTGCGATGGAGCATATACACGGATGGTTTTCCCAGCCAAAAGCTCTCATGGCAGTTTTCCAGACGGGAAAACCGGTCGTGTGTACGAGGCTTTACTCTGTAGACGAAAATTACTTCATGTGAAGCCCCGTACACACGGCCGAGGTTCTCGGCAGAAACCAGCGAGAACCTCGCTGGGAGCCGCATTCTGCCGAGAACCTCGGCCGTGTGTACGCTCTCGGCGAGCCCCGCCGTCGGGAAACCCGTCGAGCAAATAGAAAACAGGTTCTCTATTTGCTCGACGGCCCGTCGGGATGAATGGCTGGTTGCCTTTCCCGACGGGCGGGTCGCTGATTCTGATGGCCAGCAGAGAACCTCGACGGGCGGAGGTTCTCTGCCGTGTGTACGGGGCCTAAAGGTCTGAGAACAGAGCTGACCCCACATAGGAGCACATATAGATAAATTACAAGGCCAATCAATGTGAAACTGTTAAATGAAAAGAAAAGAAAAGAAAAGAGGGAAGGAGTAGAGAAAAAATATGAAAAAAGGAAAAAATATTCTAAAAGAGAAGACAAAGAGTTATGCCGCGTACACATGATCACTTTATGTGATGAAAAAAAACAACGTTTTCTGTGAAGTAAAAAACAACGTTTTTGAAACTTCACTTTTCAAAGACGATGTTGCCTACACACCATCGTTTTTTCACAAAAAGCGAGGTTACGTTCACCACTCTTTTCCATTGAAGCTTGCTTCATAACTAGCTTCTGGGCATGTGCGGGTTGAAAAACGTTGTTTTAAACAACGTTTTTTGCTACACACAGTGACTTTTTGTGAAACAAAAAACGACGTTTTGAAAAACGACACATAAAATTGAAGCATGCTTCAATTTTTTTTTTGTTGTTTTTTTACAAGACATAAAACGATGTTTTCCCCTACACACGGTCAATGAAATTGACGTTTTTAAAAACGTCAATTTTTTTCATCACATAAAGTGATCGTGTGTACGCGGCATAATATGAAAAAAAAAAATAAGTAAAAAGAAAATAGCGAACACGGCACCCAGAGGAAAATATAATACAAAGGAGGGCGGTTGATTTCATTTTAACGTGCTATGAGGAGATCCTTCAATTCATAAGAAAATCTAAAGACCTTCCAGGAGAGCCAAGTTTGGTGATAATGATCCTAGGTGACCAGCTTGCGTGCATTGAGAGCCTCCATACACTCGGTATGGTCCATCTCAGAAACTCATTACAAAAGAGTTGGAGCTTGTGTCGATTTCTAGTGGTGTGGGATAACTGCCGGCCGGGCCCGCTGTTAAAATATGCCGTAATGTGTCTTTCTTAATATGATTGCTAGTACTAAGAATTACAGAGGGCAATATGATCTGGGGAGAGTTTGCTATAGTCGCATCAGTGATTTTCATGTACACCTCCAAGATCGAGGTCCAGAGCCTATGAACAGGAGGGCAAGCCCACCAAGGGTGGATCAGGGTATCCTGACTCTGATCAGTCATTGACAGATAGAGACAATGAATAAATCTTGCTAATATTCTTATTAGGAGAAATTAGGTTGATTGCTTACAAGGATAAAAATATACGGATATCTACTGAAAAATAAATAAAAAACAACATTACTGGAGTACCTGTAAAAAGCTGGTATTTGACAGGAATCTCTCCATTATATGAAAGGTCGGACGTGCAATACATGCATATAGCTATTTCCAGCTTATCCATGTACCTGTGTTGTTTTGAACAGCTTCTCAAACTCCAGATCTAAAGCATTCAATAGAGACAGCATTCCTAGAGAGGAACTTCATGGGTTAAGACCATTCTGACAGCCATAGCTTTTTTTCCCCTTTCCTTTATGTATCAAATTCCATGAATTGCAGTTACATTTAGCTATAAGTCAAGAGTGCCACATAGTGGCATATACTGTGTAAGCAGGGAGTAAATATGTGCAATGTTTGTGATGACACTCATGTATGAACTGTATAGTGCTATGATTGTATCTATACAACTGTGACATTTTCTTACAGCCGTGCTCTAACACAAGAATTCACATTTACAATAAGAATATGTATAAGGGTAAGTTCAAATGCAAGCGTTCCTCTACAGGAGGGTAGACGTGTGGAAAAATTAACTACAGTAAAACCTTGGTTTGTGAGCATAATTCGTTCCAGAAACATGCTTGTAATCCAAAGCACTTGTATATCAAAGCATTTTTTTTACAGGGTATAAAAGAGAAGAGAGGCACCTCTAAGTGTAGCAATAAGTTGCTAAATGTTTTACCTTTGTTGAATATAACCATATTGCTACACTTAGAGGCTCCTCCCTTCTTTTTTATGTTCAGTTGTGATATGACGCTACTCTTTTATATCAAGACATCACTTGTATATCAAGTCATAATTTATTAAAACATTTTGCTTGTCTTGCAAAACGCTCTCAAACCAAGTCACTCTCAAATTAAGGTTTTACTGTATAATGCAATATCAGCTAAACAACAACCCTTCTTTGAAGAACAACCCTTAGGCTGGCCATGCACATTGCGATTTTTAATCGCCACTCAACCATTTTTGAGCTACTAGGAATCACAGATATAACCACAAGCCGATTCCAGAAACTATACCACCCATAAGTTCAAACAACCACCAGAATTCAGTTATATGTGAAGTCAAAGCTGGGTAATAAATTGACAGACACAATATAGTTTACCGAAAGACTGAATTGAACTGGAATCAAAATGAGGGGAAAAAAAGACAATTTTGTTGAAAGCTATTTAAATCTTTTTCCCCTTTTGAAACAATTTGGATGCCATCAACTTATTGTGAAATTAAACAAGCATTTTATGCCTTCAATTCCTTTAAGTTTTGGTCACAAAATTGAATAATTTTTTTTTTCGTTTAAAGATTTTATTGGCATTTCCAAGAAAATAATACATTGTACAAGTAGGCAAATAAAAACACATCAAAGTAATATTGGACTAAGAGTTATTGTATATTATCATACGCAATACAGTAAGAATATTAACAACACTAACATTTATTATATGAAACCAAAGTAAATATAAATCGGATTATAAACAGTATCCGAACTTCGGAGCTAAGAAGGTAGGATAATACATTTAGAAAATTAATAAATGTATTTAAGATAGTATTATTAAACCAAAAGTAGGAGAAAGAGAGGGAGAGAGGGGAGAAAGAAAAAAAAAGGGGGGAGAAAAGAGGGAGATATAAAGGGAAAGAAAATGGAATTATTACAACAGAGTATATTATTGTCAAATATAAGAATCAGATCAATTCTAAGTTGAGGCAGGTTAAAGAGATAAAGTTTGAAATTCAACAGATTTAGTAAAGAGTGTCCAACATGCCCATTTTCATGACATTGTGTGGGAGAGTACTTAGCTTGTAGAATCAGGTCTTCCATTTCTGCAATTCTATTAACCCGCTGGAACCATTCAGACAGGCTAGGAGGAGAAGTGTCTTTTCAATGGCTAGGGATACAAAGCTTGGCTGCATTAATAAAATGTATTAGTATAGTGTTTTTATAAATAGAATGAGGTAATAAAGTGTGGTGAAGCAGGTATTGAGCTGCAGTAAAATTTGGAGAAAAAGTGGTGATAAATTAAATAAGGTGGTGTACTTCCTTCCAAAATGTTTGTATAAGGGGACAATCCCACCAAATGTGTAGAAGAGTTCCTATTGAGTTTATGCAGCGCCAGCAGGTACGTGGGGTGGTAGGGTTAAATTTATGAATTATATAAGGCGTCCTATACCATCTTGAGTAAAGTTTATAGCTATTTTCTTGAGCTAGGACATTCATTGAACCCTTATGGATGTAGTTAAAAATATGAGTCCAGTCATCGAGAGATTCAAATCAAGATCTCTCATCTAGTGTTTTGCAGTATCGTCTTCCTCAGGGTTTATATTAGAAAACAGTAAAGAATGTGTTTTTGATATTAAATGCCCTTTGAGGGTCAGTATGATCACACAAAACTTCTCAAAGGAGGTTTTATGTCTATGCCACGCTAAAGGTGGTTCAGAATTGAGTAATTCGTTTTTTATAACTTCGTATTCCATGCTAGAAAGTCGGAAGTCTGGATATTTAAGACAGAAGGCAGTATAAGGGATAAATTGTCCATCCTTAAAAAACAACTCTGCTCTCAATGGGATTGACTAGTTTGGCCCACTTAATCCTAGGCTGTTTGGAGATCCAGGAGAATTTCAAGCATAATTTCTTATACGTGTCAAAGAAAGAACCAGGTAATTTGATTGGAATGGTTTGTAAGAGATAAAGGATTCTGGGGAGGACATTCATTTTAATTATAGCTATTTTCCCAAATCAAGAATGGAATCATTTTTTATCACCCTTTCCAAAAATTCACCCTAAAGGTTTGTTTTTTATTTTCTAAATAGGTTCCTTTAAGCTAGTGCATTGTTGGGTCACTTACCTTTTCCTTTGATTTCCCTTCTAAATGTTTATTTTCTTTGTCTGAATTTCTCACTTCCTGTTTCTCCTCAGTTAGCTTCACACCATTGTCCGAGCGTTGTTTAGTCAGCCAGAACAGCTTACTGAGGAGGAACAGGAAGTGAGAAATTCAGACAAAGAAAAGGGAAATCGAAGGAAAAGGTAAGTGAACCAACAATGCACTAGCTTAAAGGAACCTATTTAGAAAATAAAAAACAAACCTTTACAACCCCTTTAATACTAGCTGATACCAAACCTCTCTCAACTGTGTAAGTTTTATTACACTTTCCATTCGTTTTCAATAAACACACCAATAGAACACAAAATATAGATAGGGCTTTTTTTTTTACAAACTTTTTATTGAAAAAATGTATTTTCTTAAATTAACAGAATGATAGAACTTACATATACAATTATGAAAATAGTAGGGTACACAAATAGGTTGTACATTTGTATATACCTGTATTTAATCTGTGTATAACACGCACAGGCGTATAACGCGCACCCTAACTTTTTAGAGGGAAGTTTCAGAAAAAAAAAAAACTTTCCACAGCCCCTCAGTTTACCCTCTATTTTCAGGATAAAAAAAATGAGTGTTATACGCCAATAAATAAAGTACGCAGAGAAATATATATTTCATAGACATTTGCTACTTCTTAAACCAGGAATTAAAAATCAAATAGAAAAGAAAGCAACATTTTGGTACATCAATAAAGATGCAAAAATGTATATTTGTAATCTATACCTTAATTGAGGTTTTGTAAGTAAACCAGGGATCCCATTTAGTGCCAATTCACACAGGGGTGACCTGTCAGGCAACTTGTCAACCTGACAAGTCGCACTCCATGCAGTACAATGGAACCTTTCTGATAGGAGCGACTCTCGTTAAGTGGCAGAAGAACATCTTTTACCACTTCCATACAGGGCACGTATATACCTTCCCGCCCAGACCAATGTTTAGCTTTCATTGCTGTTGCACTTTGAATGACAATTGTGCAGTCATGCTACACTGTACCAAAACTAAATTTTTATAATTTATCCACAAATAGAGCTTTTATTTTCTGCAAAAAATAAATAAAAAATTACCGAAAAATTTTGAAACAAAAAAACTTTTTTTTTGGTTTCTGCTATAAAACATTGTAAATAAATAAATTTTCTCCTTCACTGATGGGCACTGATGGTACTGCACTGACGGGCACTGACGGGCACTGATAAGGCGGCACTGATGGGCACTGATGATGGGCACTAATATGCGGCACTGATAGGCGGCACGGATGGGCACAGATAGGCGGCACGGATGGGCACTGATAGGCACCACGGATGGGCACTGATAGGCAGCATGCATGGGCACTGATAGGCAGCACTAACGTATGTGTTGTACTAATGGATGCCAATCAGTGCCAAACAATGCCTGCCAATCAGTGATACCCATTGTGGGCACTGGTTGGCATCCATTGCGGGCACTGATTGGCATCCATTATTTCTTTCATTGTCATCCCTGGTGGTCTAGGGTGGTATACCTGTGTTTTGCATCCCTGGTAGTCTAGTGGTATCCCTGGGGGTCCAGTGTGGGCATCCTCGGGGGGGAACTGTGCTGATAATCGATCAGCACAAACCCCCCCTGTCAGCTGAGCAGCCAAGCGGCTCTCCTCTACTCGTGTCTGACAGACGCGAGTGAGGAAAAGCCGATTACCGACTTTTCCTGTTTACATTGTGATCAGCCGTGATTGGACACGGCTGATCACATGGTAAAGAGTCTCCGTCAGAGACTCTTTACTTAGATCGGATCTGCTGCGGGGTGTCAGACTGACACCCTACAACAACGATCTCCGCGATGCACGCCCCCGGGAGCGCACAGCGGCTCAATATCCTGAGGACGTCATATGACGTCCACTCAGGATATTGAAACCACTTTGCCAACTTTTTTTGCATAAGGTGGGCTGCAAGTGGTTAAAGGACTGCCCTCTCTTGTAATAATTATTCTGCAGGTCCCCTTTTTTCTTCCTCCCTTTTTGTTTTTGCACAGCGCAAACCCAGTTGGTCTAGGGTTAGCATTGCTGCCATAAATGCACTCTGGCGTTGTAGCACTGGCGTAGCGGGGGGGGGGCAGGGGGGGCTGTCGCACCGGGCGAAAAATGGGGGGGGCGAATCCATCCACCGGCTCCGCGGAGCGCTCCGGAGCCTCGGCCTAGGAAAGTCCCCGGCTTCGGCCTAGCTCCGGAGCGGCGGCCATCTTGGTACACCCGGCGGCGGCCCTCCTCTCTGTTCACACCCAGAGGAGGAGGAGCCCGCGCTTGAGGGAAACCACACACGCCGCTGTCTGAGGTCTGAGGTCTGCACTACTGGGGGTTACTGTCTGAGGTCTGCACTACTGGGGGTTAATGTCTGAGGTCTGCACTACTGGGGGTTAATGTCTGAGGTCTGCACTATTGGGGGTTACTGTCTGAGGTCTGCACTACTGGGGGTTAATGTCTGAGGTCTGCACTATTGGGGGTTAATGTCTGAGGTCTGCACTATTGGGGGTTAATGTCTGAGGTCTGCACTATTGGGGGTTACTGTCTGAGGTCTGCACTACTGGGGGTTAATGTCTGAGGTCTGCACTATTGGGGGTTAATGTCTGAGGTCTGCACTATTGGGGGTTACTGTCTGAGGTCTGCACTACTGGGGGTTAATGTCTGAGGTCTGCACTACTGGGGGTTAATGTCTGAGGTCTGCACTATTGGGGGTTACTGTCTGAGGTCTGCACTACTGGGGGTTAATGTCTGAGGTCTGCACTATTGGGGGTTAATGTCTGAGGTCTGCACTATTGGGGGTTAATGTCTGAGGTCTGCACTATTGGGGGTTACTGTCTGAGGTCTGCACTACTGGGGGTTAATGTCTGAGGTCTGCACTATTGGGGGTTAATGTCTGAGGTCTGCACTATTGGGGGTTACTGTCTGAGGTCTGCACTACTGGGGGTTAATGTCTGAGGTCTGCACTATTGGGGGTTAATGTCTGAGGTCTGCACTATTGGGGGTTACTGTCTGAGGTCTGCACTATTATGGGGGTTACTGTCTGAGGTCTGCACTATTATGGGGGTTACTGTCTGAGGTCTGCACTATTATGGGGGTTACTGTCTGAGGTCTGCACTATTATGGGGGTTACTGTCTGAGGTCTGCACTACTGGGGGTTACTGTCTGAGGTCTGCACTATGGTGGGGGTTACTGTCTGAGGTCTGTTAAATAGGGGGTCTGTGATTGTGGGGGGTCTATCTGTGATTGGGGGGATCCATCTGTGATGAGAGGTCTGTTATTTAGGGGGTCAGTCTGTGATGGGGGATCTGTGATTGTGGGGGGGTCAGTCTGTGATGGGGGATCTGTGATTGTGGGGGGGGGGTTCAGTCTATGATGGGGGATCTGTGGTTGTGGGGGGGGGTCAGTCTGTTAATCCCTTACAGTAAGGGGTTAAATGATTAATCCTGCAATAATTTACCCCTTACATGCTGAAAGCCCTGAGAGGGATACATTACAGATCCTTATAACCAGAGTGGATGATTATACAAGGGGGGGGGGGGGCGAAAAAAAAATTCTGCCCCGGGCGCCTATAACTCTGGTTACGCCACTGCGTTGTAGTTCCAGCACGCAGTAGATTTAATTTTACTACCGCTCACTGCTGCACTTGTGGTGGTCTTGCTACTGATTAAGCTGATTTGGAGGTCAAATGTTATCTCATGCCTAGTCTTTACTGTTAATCACTTTGCATGCTAAATTGTGTTATTACCACTATTAATCCATTTTATGCTTGCCTAGTTACCACCGATATTGGGTGACAATATGTCAATATGTTTGCCTTTACTACCTGGTTTGGTGCCTGTTTTCTTTGATATAAAGCTACCACTGGGCACTAAGTATCACCTTCTGTGATTTCCTGTGAGATTGTATGCTTGTATTCTCAACCTGGTGTGTTAGAGGGGCTGAAGTTTTTTGGAAAAGGTCGAAGGCATCCTAATCAATGGCTCATACGGGGGTAGCGCTACAATAATACACAATCTAATAAAACAATTGTGAAGGGAAAAAAAGGTGTTTTGGCCCCATATTGAATATAAAATCACAGTTCATGGCACCAAAAAAAGCTTAAATTTCGGATTCCCTCACCGAGGATGGTGGCGGGGGCAGCCGAGCTCGGCTTCAGCTGCCGAAATCGTGGGCATCATGGACAGGTAAGTGTCCATATATTTTTGTAGCTGCTGGCTTTTAAAAAATGGCAGCTGAAAGCATGAGATTGGTGAATTTTTTTTCCCGATCTCATGCTTTCCAGCCTGGAGGAGAGATGTGGGGTCTTATTGACCCCACATCTCTCCATAAAGAGGACCTGTCCCACACTATCTGCCTATAAATGTAAAAGAAAAATTCCATATAACGTCCAGGGATCTAAATCAATTGTCAATTATCGATCATGAAAACCAATGCCGCTCCCCAATGATGCTTCTCACCACACTCCCATACCTAAGACCCCTTTAACACTGGAGGCGTTTTTTGGATGCTTTAGTGCTAAAAATGGCACCTGCAATCCCAGTGTAAAACCCCCAGTGCTTTCACACTGGGGAGCTGCGCTGGCAGGATGTTAAAAAAAGTCCTGCAAGCAGCATCTTTGAGGAGCTTTAAGAGTGGTGTACACACCAATCCTAAAGTGCACCTGCCAATTTAAATCAATGGGCAGCGACTGCAAATCGCTTTTAACTCTTTGTTTGACCCCCAAATTGTAAATCTCTGTATGTTGTGATCGTTCGGGGTGGCCATCTAATCGTTTTTCTTAACTATCCATGCTCCATGCTGATACCACTGCTTGTGGAAGAGAATGTCACATAATTACTGCTCTGACAGAAAAGAACCTTCTACACAGTTTAAGGTTAAAGCGCCACTCTTCCGATTTCAGTGAATGGCCACCTGTCTTTTTAACTCCTTTTCAATGAAATTTATTTTCCCTATGCTAAGATCACCAGTACAGTATTTGTACATTGCTATCATGTCCCTTCTCAAGCATCTCTTCTCAAGAGAAAATAAAGTTCATGTCATGGATATGCAATAATGTCTGGCAGCTTACCTGTCTCTCCATGTGTTCATTAGAGGCCAGACTCTCTTATCTGGCTGCCTTTATCATCTCTCCTCCCTGTATGGCTCCAGCCAGGCCATCCCAGGAACTCTATATTAACAACTGCACTGCTGGTCTGCTTTGCTGATCAACGTTGTTTGTTAGCATTGTGTTCCTGCTTGCCATGTGCCATGTGTCATTATTTCTATGTACCGATTTTGGCTTGTCTCCAACTACTCCTGTTTGCCTGTGACCCTGACCCTTGGCCTGTCTCTTGGTTATCCTCGTCTGCCTGTTCCCCCGACCTCAGCTTATCCCTCACTTTCTCTGTGTCCTGATTGGCTGCTTCCCCTCTCTTCTTTTGGAGCGTGACCTAGGGGACTCCAGGGGCCGCGACCTGGATCCAGTTGCAGCGAAGACCATCTTCACCACGTGAAGCTCTGGTGAATACCAGCTGGATCTTAGATTCCGCGCCCTGGGGAATCTTGGGCTCAATCTTCCTGTAGGGTCCCTGTTTGTGCCCCAGTGAACCTCTCCTCCATATCCTCTCTGTGGTCCATCCGCAGCAGTCTGCTATAGGGCTCACTACCTTGTGGTGCACCCCTGACAGTTCAATGCCTGTAATTTTTACCCAAAGCTGGGATCCTTTAGTCCCTATTAGCTGTGTTGCTCTTCTCTTGACTCTCTCCAGTTCCAGCACATCCTTCTTGAAGACTGGTGCACAAAACTGGATGCCAGTCTTGTAGAGTTGTAGAATTATTGCTTTATCTCTGGAGTGGACCCCTTTTTTAATGCATGTCAATATTCTGTTGGCTTTGATTGCAGCAGCTTGGCATTGCATGCCATTGCTGAGCCTATCATCTACTAGGACCCGAGGTCCTTTTCCATCCTAGATTACCCTAGAGATTCTCCACCAAGCAAGTAACTTGCATTTGTATTTTACCACTCAAATGCATTACTTTACATTTTTCATCATTAAACCTCATTTGCCATGTAGTCGCCCACACCATTATTTTACTTAGGTCTTCTTGTAAGGTGTCCACATCTTGCAATGAAGTCATTGCCCTGCTTAACTTTTTATCATCCGCAAATTATGATATTGAGCTATTTATCCCATCCTCTATATCATTTATGAATAAATTAAACATAAGTGGTCCCAGGACAGATCCTTGGGGGACCCCACTTACAACACCGGACCATTCAAAGTAATCGCTATTTATCACCACGCTTTTACTGTAGTTGGGCCCTATGTAGTCCACATATAGTAACCCTGCTAAATACTTTTCTCAAGTTTTCCTTTGTTGAGGAACCAGGGTTCACAATACTTAAGTATTACAAGTTAGCCCTGTTTGGCTACTGTTTATATACTGAAGTTTGTATACTAGATGTACCCGTTATGTGCCTGTAAAACACTTTTTAAAGAAAATCAATGAACAAATATTTAAATAAAAAAAATGTATCACCACCCTTTGAACCTAATAGACAGTTTTCTGCAGACTATTGATGTTAGGCTAACTGGCCTGTAGTTTCCGAAGATATATCTCGGCCCTTTTTAACCACTTCAGTCCTGGAAACATTTGCCCCTTAAAGACCAGGCCATTTTTTGCAATACGGCACTGCGTCGCTTTAACTGATAATTGTGCGGTTGTGCAACGCTGTACAAATAGAGCTTTATTTTGGTGGTATTTGATCACCACTGCGGTTTTTATTTTTTGCGCTATAAACACGAGGAGAGCAACAATTTAAAAAAAAAAAAAACACAATATTTTTTACTTTTTGCTATAATAAATATCCCCCAAAAATTGTTTAAACCAAATGTTTCCACTACGTTTAGGCCTATATGTATTCTTCTACGTATTTTTAGTAAAGAAAATAGCAATAAGCGTATATTGAGGAGTTGTAGCGTGTACAAAATAAGGGATAGATTTAAGGCATTTTTATTATTCATTGTTTTACTAGTAATGGTGGCAATCAGCGATTTTTATCGGGACTACAATATTGCGGCAGACAAATCGGACACTTTTGACACTTTTTTTGGGACCATTGACATTTATACAGCGATCAGAGCTAAAAATAGCCACTGATTACTGTATTATTGTCACTGGCAGGGAAGGGGTTAACACTAGGAGGCGATCAAGCGGTTAAGTGTGTGTTCTAACTGTGAGGGGATTGGGCTGACTAGAATCACAGCAGGAATGTAAATTAGGGACCCTAGGTGACATTGGTCAATTATATCATCCAGGATCCTTATCTGTTTGTTTACATTCCTGCTGCACTGGGGATCTGTTATGTGTACATTTCAGCAGCTAAGTATTTGGATTCTTGGTGAACTGCGAACAGGCTGCGTATGGGGTCAACAAATCCAAATTAAAATCCTAATTATGCATTTGAACATCAGATATTTCTAATAGATTATTATTTGCTTTAACAGACCCTAAAGCCTGTGTTTTTGTTTAACTGACAGCTCTGGTCTGAACCGCTGTACTAACGATCCAAAGTTAGTACAGTGATCTCTCCTGCTGACAGGGTGGCCCCCATGCTAGAATATTCCAGTCAGCGCTCTCAGCCATTGGCTGTGAGTGCTGATCGGGAGGCAGTAGGCTGCTGGTTTCCCAGCTTAATCATCCGACAGAAGCCAGCCAAAACGCCAGCTTCTATCAGACCAGCTGACATATACATGGGCCGAATTTCAATCGTTTTTTTTTTTAACCTGCCAATGTCTCCCACATAGGTGTGCGCAGCCTTTGGCATTAGGGCATGCACCCCAAAGCTCAAACACACTTTACCGATCACTTACGATGTTCATTCAGAAAGAGAAGGGGCTGGCAAATGGCCTATTTACTGGCCCCTTCTCCCACTCATGCTAAAACATCTACAGCAACAAGCGGTGGGAAAGGGGGCAAGCCGGAAGTGCTTTGGGGGGAAGGGGAATCTGTTCTGCACAGGGTGATTAGGATGTGCCTGGGCACACCTGGCACACCCTGTGCGCACGCCTATGGTCTCCCAACTTTTAGCCCATGCGTATGTGTCTTAAGATTCTAAGAATTAGGTCAACACCTGACTGACTTTTCCACTGACTCTTCCCTAACTCTGGATTTGATGCACTTCTCTCTTATGTCTCTAGGTGGCATTGTTGCCTGTGGCATTGAAATGACAGGGACATAGTGAATTCAGATTAGGAGTGGATGGGTTGTTTCAGCCAATTGCCAGGGGTTTTCTTTAGCCCCTTGGCTTGCTGGGAGAGCCAGGTGATCGGTGTTCTGTGCCACCCAGACGCCTGTCTGGGTTGGACGTGTGTCACAAGCCTCCGGGTTGCTAGGTCAGAAACCTGAGGCCTATCCTGGGAGCACCTGGCTGCTAGGCTGTCTGAGGCCTTGTCCAGGTTTAAAAGAAGGAGCACGGCTTGGGGCTTTCGGTCGGAAGCCCAACCAAGTTGCAGAAGCCCAACCATCTTTGCCAGGGGTGAGGGAGAAGCAGTTTCTACATGGGACAACCACTCCTTTTACCAGAGGCAAGTGAGGATCAAGGTCAGAGATAAAGGAGACACGGTTGCCATTAAGGCACAACCACTCCGGTTATCAGAGGCCAGCATATGGAAGTCTGAAGAAGTATCAGAGCAGCCTTATTCACTAGCCGGGATGGTGAACAAGTGGGAAAGCTTCAGCAGAGTGCGCAGCCAGGGACCCAGAGGGTTAGAAGGGTTGGCACTTGAGGAGAATACAGCGGGTTAGTTGTGGAAGAGCTCAGGATATCCAGTGACGACTGGGATCTTGAAGTGTAGTGAGAGACCTGGAGCTCCGTGAGCGGAGATCTAAAGTAGGATACTGTGAAATTTGAGAAAAGATCTATAATGGGTTCATAGGTGTGCGCAGCCTATTGCATTAGGGTGTGCACCCCAAAGCTCAAACACACATGCATGTGTATGTATAAATATATAGGGCAATGGACAGCGTCGGTAGAGCAGTGGACGATGTCAGTAGGGAAGACGTTGATGCCAGTGGTTTATTTTTATTTTTATTATTACATTTTTACAATTGCATTCTTTTTATAATATTTTTATACAATTATATTTATTATTGTTTTTTTACAACTTTTTAAGGTGCCCCATTGGGAGCTATGGTGAAATATCAGGGGTCTAAACAGGCCCCTGATGTCTCACTTTTGAGACAAAGAAAGGGACTGGGGACAGAGATTTCCCAATCTCTTTCTCGCAACCAAGCAGCAGGGGGAATCTGCCCAGCACAGGGTGATTAGGGTGTGCCCAGGCACACCTGGCACAACCTGTGTGCACGCCTATGAATGGGTTACTGTGAGATACATGTATGGATCTCTATTGACTGTTCAAAGTTCAGTTGCGTCAGAGGGGGGCGGGGTCAACTGTGACGCCACAGGGAAAATGCCTCATACCCTGTTGCGTCAGAGGGGGGGCGTGGGGTCACCCACGCAAATCACAGGAGGCCCTACCCTCAACTATTTAAGAGCTGTCACGGCGAGTGTCGTGTCATTCGGCAGGCGTCTCCCATGGAGCTGGAATCAATAGTGGTGACGTGTTTTATCGGTTTGTGGAAGGATTAAGCCATATACTTTTTTACATTTTGGCACGGGGTTCCCCTTAAAATCCATACCAGACCTGAAGGGGGACCCCTACGCCATTTTTTTTTTATTTGGCGTAGGGTTCCCTTTAATATCCATACCAGACCTGAAGGGCCTGGTATGGAATTTAGGGAGATCCCCACGCATTTTTTTTTATGTGGTTCGGGTTTCCTCTTAATATTCATACCAGACCCAAAGGTCCTGATAATGGACTGGGGGGGGGAACTCATGCCGTTTTTTTTTTTTTCAATTACTTTTATCTGTATTGCCGGGACAATTAATTATAGCTGCTAGTAGTTTTGAATGACTTTTTTTCCTTTAGAAATGTCATTTTGTGCACGTTACAGGCATACTATTCTACTGGGCACATATACCCCCTTCCTGCCCAGGCAAAATTTCAGCTTCCGGCACTGCATCGCTTTAACTGACAAATGCGACGTGGCTCCCAAACAAAATTGATGTCCTTTTTTCCCCACAAATAGAGCTTTCTTTTGGTGGTATTTGATCACCTCTGCGGTTTTTATTTTTCGTGCTATAAACAAAAAAAAGAGCGACAATTTTGAAAAAAACACAATGGGCCAGATTCACAGAGCCCTTAAGCCTGTCTAACTGGTGTTAGACTGGAGTAATTTCAAATTACGTGCGTTTTCTAGCTAGTCGGAAACCTCAAGCCATGAATAGACGGCTGCGGGCTTCAATTCGACTGGATTACGTGTTCGTACGTTATCGGATCTACGCTGCAATAAAATTGCGGCCACTGGGTGGACTTCCCGTCGTTTTCCGCGTCAGGGTATGCTAATGAGCTTTTGCCGGCGATCCCAGAAATTACGATCTTCATTCGCAATCTCTTACGGCACCTTTAGTCATCTTTTCGCTGCGTAAAACTATACCAGCTTTTTGCTGGTCTAATATTAGACAGCCCATGTTAAGTATGGCCGTCGTTCCCGCGTCAAATTTCTACGTTTTCCGACGTCTTTTATTATTTTTTACATAAGTCGTCCGGGAATAGGAATGTTCGTAAACGACACTACTCAAACAACGAATGACGTAACGACGTGATTTCGCGCAATGCACGGCGGGAAATTTCTGAACGGAGCATGCGCAGTTCGATCGCCGCGGGGACGCGCTTAATTTAAATGCTTCACGCCCCCAATCGCGTATTTCGATTACGCGGCGAGAAATAGACTACGCCGCCGTAGCGTACGGGCAAAAATCTACCAGGATTCGGTGTAGAGCCTGGTAAAATATGGCAGCGTAGAGTATTTCGATTACGCAGCGCAATATTAAGTGTATCTGAATCTGGCCCAATATTTTTAACTTTTTGCTATAATAAATATCCACAAAAAAAAATCTCAGTTTAGGCCGATACTTATTCTTCTACATATTTTTGGTAAAAAAAAATCGCAATAAGCATATAGTGACTGGTTTGCGCAAAACAACATAGGGGACATAATTATGAATTTTTTCTTTTATTTTTTTTACTAGTAATGGCAGCGATTGGTGATTTTTATTGGGACTGCGACATTATGGCGGACACATCAGACACTTTTGACACATTTTTGGGACCATTCACATTTATACAGCGATCAGTGGTATAAATATGCACTGATTACTGTATAAATGTGACTGGCAGGGAAGGGGTTAACACTAGGGGGCGAGGAAGGGGTCAAATGTGTTCCCTACTAGTGATTCTAACTGTGGGGGAAGGGGACTGACTGGGGGAGGTGACCGATCTGTGTCCCTATGTACAAGGGACACAGCATCGGTCTCCTCTCCCTGACAGGACGTGGATCTCTGTGTTTGCACACAGAGATCCACGGTCCTGCTCAGTTACTGGGCAATTGCGGGTGCCACTCGCATCGGGATCCCAAAAAAACTTCAGTTTCTAAAACTTTTTTACATTGATACATGTCCCCATGGGGCAGGAGCCGGGTCCCCAAACAATTTTTATGACAATACCATGCCTTTAAAAGCCTTTAAAATGCCTGAGACACTAGTTAACGTTGTTTAGAGTGGACTGTAACTGCAATTGTTTCGTTTTTTTTCTCCTTTGCTGGTTAAGTTGTGAATAGTGGCCCTGTGTGTCCAGGCGCAGCTTGTTCCCAAGAGGGGGCGCCGATACAGAGGTCCACACCTTTACCTATAACGCTCTTTATCTATTGTATACTGCACAATTGCACATTGCTTGTTGTATATGTTGTACTCTTACGATGAAGCTAAGTGATGTACATCCTTTGGAATATATGGTTCTGCATTAATCAGATATTGTAATAGATGCGCAAGATGTCTATCATCCGTTGTTTGCATAGAGAAATGTTTGTACACTACTTCTGTTCTTCTTTTTTTCCTCTCAAATAAAAACTATTGAACGAAAAAAAAAAAGCCTTTAAAATTAGCACTTTTGATTTTTCATGTTAGTGTCTCATAGACTTTAAAGGGGTTCCACGGCTTTCGAATTTTCCCCAAACTCAGCATATTGTTCGGTGTTTGTCAGAACACCCGAACAACCAAAGTTCAACCCAAAGTTATGCTCGGGCCGAACCGTTCCTCCTTCCCTATTCACAAGACATTGATTTTCTTGATAATTTTTAAGCGTGTTTGACTGTCAAAAAGTGAATTTCTCAACCTTTTTTCAGTCAAGGCACCCTTTGAAATTCTGCACGACCTTGAGGCACCCCCTTTTTTTCACATTTTAAAAAGTAAAAAATGTAATGTATTATTTTTTCATAACACGGTAGCATCTAAACATGTAGTACACCAACATTAGAAGTGATTTATTCCTCCAAAGCAAATACAGTGTTGCACACTAGTACTCTCTAGTATTTCAGCATTTCTCTTCTCCCTTAGTTTCTTTCCATCAGCTAACAGTGCTGAGAAGAGGGGCAAACAATGACATCTTTAAGTGCCCAACATCCTCCTGATCAACCTATGATGTCATCGGTGGTTAGGATGCTGGCCCACCCTGCACAATAAAATCCTTTGACTTTGTGTAACAAAAAAAGCAGGCTTGATCCATCCTCTAACTTATTGACAATATTTGAGCAATTTGAGGCAATTTTTAGGCATTTTGCCATTGCACCCCTGAAGAATTCAGAAAGCACCCTGGTTGAAAAAGGCTGGTCTAGGGCACTACAAGTCTCAGCATAGCAGGCGTCCATATTTCAGTCCTGGCACTCCAAATGCCTGCATTGTGCTGACATCAGTTTCCCAGATGCCTCACACACAGCATTAGAAGACCACAGAGGCAGTCTGTTTGCTCTCTGGCTGCCTTACACTGGGGATGCATTAAGGCGAAAAAACACAAACCTTTACAACCCCTTTAAGTTACTATAGCTGGACTTAAAGTTTTCCAGTTACCAACTGGCCACTGCCTGCCATGTGTCCCAGGTCAGCTTTTACTCCAGGTCCACTGTTGGACATTTTTTCAGGGACACCCCCCTCCTCCCACCGCCCTCTGGTGCTTCTCTGGGCTCGCCCGTGCGATCAGGGACCAGGAGAAGAATCCACGACCGCTGGATGAAGAGCATAGAGACCGTCAGAGGCCCGGGTGCAATGTTATGACGTCACGTCCAGGCTGCGGATGTAAACAAATCTCGGCAGGAAAGCATCAGATCGTTAATTTTTTTTATTTATTTTTTTGATCTGATGCTTTTCAACCTTGAGGAGAGATCATGGGGTCACCATAAATAGGACCTGTCACTCACCATTCCTATTACGAGGGATGTTTACATAGGGATAAAAGTGATCAAAAAATAAATGAATTAAACAAACAGTGTAAAAAAAATTTTTTAAGCAAAATAAACAATAAAACATTTTTTTTAAGCGTAGCCATCCCCATGTAAGTCGCGCTCGCATATGTAAAGCCGGTCAAACCACACATATGAGGTATCACCACACGCGTTAGAGTGGGAGCAACAATTCAAGCACTAGACCTCCTCTGTAACTCTAAACATGTAACCTGAAAAAAATATTAAAGCAACTCCTATGGAGATTTTTAAGTACCAAAGTTTGGCGCCATTCCACAAGTGTGCGCAATTTTAAATCGTGACATGTTGGTTAGCTATTTACTCAGAATAACATCATCTTTCACAGTATTGGACTAACTTGACTGTTTTGTTATTTTTAAATTCATGAAACATGTTTTTTCCCCAGAAAACGTGTTTAAAAAAATTTTGCGCAAATATCGTGTGACATAAAAAGTTGCAACGACCGCCATTTTTTTCCTAGTGTGTCTGCTAAAAAAAAACATATATAATGTTTGGGGGTTCTGTGTCATCTTCTGTAAGGCCGTGTACACACGATGAGATATGTCCGCTCAAACTTGTCCGACGGACAGTTTAGAGCGGATATGTCTCATGGGATTTTGGTCCGATGGCGTGTACACACCATCGGATCAAAATCCCCGCCGACAGACAGCGCGGTGACGTGGCGGTGACGTTGACGCCGCAAACGTCACCGCACCAGGAAGAAAAATACTTCCGCGCATGCGTCAAATCCATTCGACGCATGTGCGGGAAGATATGTCCGCTGGTGAGTGTACTGACCAGCGGACGTATCCGACGGACATGTCTCCGGCGGACAAATTTTAAAGCATGTTTTAAAATTTGTCCGCCGGTCAGACATGTCCGCTAGCCCATACACACGATCGGATTTGTCCGCTGAACTGGTCCGTCGGACCAGTTTGAGCGGACAAATTCGATTGTGTGTACGCAGCCTAGGAGAGTAGTGCCAGAATAGGCCCAGTATGGGAGTGGTAAATATACCCTGATCTCTGATCCATCCATTAGGGGCACAGGGGCGCCACCCCCCCAATCCATGTGCACTGCCCCCAATCTACATGAAATGCGCTGGCCCATGGATTCGAATGGGGTTTATTTTTAGAAGCACGTGATTAAAGCCTGATGCTTTATTGGCTTCAAAATAGGACGGGGTCGGGACACGTAGCACTGCACTCTGAGCCCTTCAAGTTGTGTGACAATAGCAATTAAATATTTGCTATTGTCTTCCTGATTCTCCTCCCGGTCCAATCAGGAAGCAGGTCCTGATACCCGATTAGCCAAGAGGAGGAGCGATCCTATTGGCCGCTGAGGAGGAGAAGACCCAGGGGAAACCGCCGAGGAGAAGACGCAGGGTGAAGCCGCTGCCCGGAGGAAGTGCTGCCAGCAACCTTTATGGGATAGGTGCAGGGCTGGTAACTGGACGACCCATGGAGGGGTGGTAGTGGGGTGCGGGTGCTATCTCTGAACTTTCAGACTGTCGCCCTACTACTATTACACATGTAACAATCTCTGCTTTGAATCTGAGCCCTCACCGAAGCTAGGTGCCAGGAATATGTTCTAGATAACTATATCAAAATAAATAATCTATCAGTTGGCTTTTAGAGGTCATGGCAATATAATAGGTTTTGGTAAAACAATTAGACTACCTACGTGCTCCCACATCATAGCACAATTGACAAGTTGCCTAAAAAACGACAGTTTACTATGTGTCCAGCAGGTGGAGGTAGAATTCCATATACGTCAGAAGAAGTATTGCGTACAGCAGTATTAAGCCCAAAAGAAAACATTTATTATATTCCATATGTTGAAGTATTAAACCCAAAAGCAATCATTTATTATATTGCAGCTAACCAATTCTTAGCAGATAGATTAGCTGCATTCATTTTTTTTTTTTTTTTATTGCTTTCTTTCTCTTATTTTCACCTGATTATCTGGCCAGTAAATCTGCTGCTGTCCAGCAAATGTTGCAGGTAGGGTCCCTTCACCCTGGTGTATTGTAAAACGCAATATGCCTTTTTTAATGCCTTGACGTTAATACAACACATCTGTATTTTGGATACATTTTGCGTGCGTTTTTTATCCGTGATCATCTGAGGAGCAAATTACATGTGACTAAAATCCGCACTCAAAAATGTACTGTGCTTTTTTGATGCATTCGAATTGACTATAATGGAAAGTGCATTTTTGGTTCATTTTTCAAACACTTTTTAAACATGCAGCACACTTTAAAAAAAATGGAGTGCAGGGATGTAAATAGATAGAATTTAAAGGGAACTATTTTTCATATGTTTTTGTCACACTGCTAAGGAGCCTTTTAGCACAGCAAAAGGGCACCAGTGTGAAGAGGGCACTAGATGACAGGGTACTTACTATGATATGCTTTTTTTTATTTCAAATGTTAACTGCTTATAAGGTGTGATCTGGAGTTTGTCTTCAATTTGTTAGTGTATTCAAATCTGTTAGTACATCCACAGTAACACCCCTCTCCCCACAGATTGACAATACTGCTGTCTGCTGTGCCCCATGTGCTCCTTTATCCAGAGTTGTGTCAAACTAATACACTGGCTGTGATACTGGTCAGATCACCAGGTGAGAGGGGAGAAGCCTAAAAAAAGAAAAACTTCTACCACATCTAATGATTGGTATGCCGCAATATATTACATTTTTGATTTTGTTTTTAATACCACTTTAAAGAAAAATGTCATACAAGCCAACTAACTAGAACAAATCTATTTATTTTGTCTGTAACTGCTTTTAAAGTTTGAAATAGGTTTAGCCAGAAATTAAATTAGAGGTTAAATTATAGGTTTCTATAATGTCACTCATATTTCAGCCTGGTATTTCATGCCCATGTCCCTTGTCTATTCAGAATATTTTATTTCAGTAATACTAATAATTATTATTATAAGATTTATATAGTGCTATCTTCTTTATATGACAAGCATAGCACCAGAAAATTGTGAATCATGACCATAAGATGGGAGGGGGAGTGGAATGATTTATGTAGAGCAAGCACAACAAATTCAAATATACTGTGTGTACAATTCGTATATCATACAAGATTGCTAAATAAAATGTAAGTCATTAATAACCTATAATAACAGATATATGCAGTAACTGTCACACTGATTCTCTAACCACCAAAACCAGCATTATTGGTACCAAAGTATGAGAGTACTCAGAAAGTTATGGCAGTCTACCTGGAAAACAGGAAATGGACACAACATTTTGGAGGCCAAGTACTCCCTCTGTCAAGTGGCAAGGTGAAAACCAATAATGAATTGCAAAACCTGATGTTCTGTATAATATATGAATTGTGCATTTAAAACATATCTATGGTCCAAATGTAAATAGATATATTTCAATTTCATATATTTTTAGCCTACTCCTATTAATCTGAAGATCTCCACATATTTTCTTGAATTCTAGGCGCTGCTGTGTCACGCATTTCATAGAACCTGCCTGCTGAATCACAGAGGTTCCTTAAAGGAGGAGTTTCAGGAGGCGGAGTCGGTACAGGAATCCCAGCTTGCAGGTAGCAAGATACAATGAGATATGTGGTCTTTAGAAATGGAAAGTAAACAGCAGAGGATAAGCTAAAAAGCATGCAGGGATTCCAGGAAGTTGTGGAAAGAGAAGAGATGGCCAGCAGACAGGCAGAACTCACAACATGAAAGAAGATTTTTAAAGATTATATTAGATTGTCAAATATAACTATTGTTTGTTCTTTCATTACAATGCTGATGTTATATAATGTGTATGCTGTAGATCCCCTTTACTGTAGTTTGGCATGACATATTTATGCTCTCTAAATTCTTGTACACACGATCAGATTTTTCGCAGGCAAAGCATTGGACTTTTGTCCAAAGGGCGTTGTCCAGGAATTTGTCTTGCATACAAACGGCAAAGAATTGTCGGGCAACAAACACAAACATAGTGACAAACTAGACGTACTACATGTTTTTTCAGCTGTTTAGCGCCAACCTTTGGGCACCTTCTGCTAATGTTGTGTTTGGTAAGCATAGCTTCCAAGCATGCCTGTTTGTTTGCGTCCCGCTTCCTCTGACATCATCCCCAGGCTCCAGCACTATTGTGTCCCCTGAACATCCACAGCACAAGTTGGCTGTTATCTCGTGGACTTCACTGGAATCTTTACAATCAAAGACTGGGACTGCCCCTGCCACTGGAACATCTTCTGGACACACTTACCTGCTACATGCCTGTTTCATCCACTATCTTGTAAGTGTTTAACCCCTTTAGGGGATATTAAAAGTTTTATACTTCGGCACTTAGAGGCACCTTGTTTGTTTTTCTGTTTCCATTAGAGATTGCTTGTCTTCCTGAGTGCTGCCTAAAGAGTGTGAAGATGTGCTACCCTCTCCAACACTGACTTTATCTGTCAGGATTCAAATGCTTGGAGCGACCTGGATATACATATTTTTCTGTTTGTACTTTGGACTTTTGTACACACGATCGGAGAATCCAACATCAAAGCCCCGATTTTTGGCCCCTTTCATACAGGGCGGGCTGTGAGATTAAAGGATCTCTTCCATTAAAAGAAAAACAATCAGACAAAAAATGGGTGTAAAGAGACAAATGGTACATTTTTGCATGAAAGAATAGCTTTGGGACTCAAGTGGTTAAGTATTCTTGCTGGCAGATGTAAAAAAAAACTAATGTAAAAAAGGATAAAAAATGGATGAAAAAAAAAGTGATTGAGCTGATGAAACAGTCCACGTGTGTGAAAGGGGCGCCAACAGATTTGTAATTTTTTTCATTGGAAACTATAGGCAATGGTATATTTACTACATATAAACATGTCAGTATGAACACTACATACATATCCTTTTTGTTGGACTGAGTTAAAAAAAAATATAGCAAAGTAACTGAACTAACTGCTATTTTGATGTAGATCTGTAAGTGAACACTAGAGGGCGTAGGCTGTACACCTTTGGGATTAGAATTAATAGACATAATGCAGAGTTCCTGTCACTGGAAAAATATTTGATATAAATATTTAATCATACCACATAAATGAGCTGATTAACCACTAGCATCAGTCAAGTCTGGATAAAACGGCGGGCTGACTCCTGAAATGGCCTGTATTTTATATAAAACAATGGGGAGATTTTCAACAAGCAGACAGATTTAGGCTGCATTCACACCTGAAATTATTGTTTTCAGGCATTTCTCTGGCGTTTTTTTGGGCGTTTGTGTACAGGTTAAAATAGATCACCATGGTAATATGCAGAAAAACGCCTGTAATCTGCCTAAAAGAAGCTCCTGTAGTTTTTATAGCTTCAGACGACAGAATGCTCAGATGTGAACAGGGGTCATCTAAATGAATGGGATTTTGTTTGTTGAGCGTTTTGGAACTTTTGAAATGTGCATTTTATAAGCTTTTTACGAGTTGAAAACACTCAGGTGTTAATGGGCCCTTAGGCTGCATCACACCTGAGCATATAGGGCCAGATTCAGGTAGAGTTATGCCGGCGTATCAGTGATACGCCGGCATAACTCTGACTTTGCGCCAGCGTATCTGTTTTTTGTATTCAGAAAACAAGATACGCCGGTTTGCAGGAAAGATCCGACAGGCGTAATTGTATTACGCCGTCAGATCTTAAATGCATTTTTTAAGTGCCCGCCAGGGGCGTTCCCGCTGATTTACACCGAGAATATGTAAATCAGCGAGATACACCAATTCCCAAATGTACGCCCGCCCGACGCAGTGACTTTACTCCGTTTCCGTAAGGGGTTTCCCGGCGTAAAGATAAAGCACCAAAAAGATGGCGCATCCTATGTTAAGTATGGATGTCGTGACCGCGGGAAATTTAAAAATGTTTACGTCATTTGCGTAAATCGTCTGTGAATGGGGATTTACGTTGATTACTTTCACGTCAAAAACACTGTCATAATTCGGAGCATGCGCACTGGGATTTTTCAATGGTCGACGCATGCGCAGTACGTTCGGCGCGGGGACGCACCTAATTTAATAAGAATACACCCCCTACCCGCCCAGTTTGAATTAGGCCGCCCAATTTACGCTACGCCGCCGCAACGTTACACGCAAGTGCTTTGTGAATACAGCACTTGCACGTAAAGTTGCGGCGGCGTAGCGTAAATAGGAAAAGTTACGCTGCCGCAAAGAACAGGTGTTTTTGCAGCGTTTTTGTACAGGCCAAAATTTCACCATTGTAAAAAGCAGAAAAACGCCTGTAATCTGCCTAAAAAGAAGCTGCTGTACTTTTTTTTGAGCTTCAGGCAACAGAATGCTCAGATGTGAACAGTGACCATTTAAATTGGTGGGATTTTGCTCATGGGCAACACTCGGGCAACACTCGAGATATCCTTTGGCTTACAAAGCTGGATATCCCTACTGGAGGGTCATCCAATCAAGATCCAGTCAGACAATGCAGTATCATACATCAAGCATCATGAAGGAACCAGAAGTCAGGTCGATCAGACCCTGTCCTGGGCAGAACTTAATGTTGTGCATTGTCTGCCCTCTACATCCCAGGGGTGGACAATTGGCAGACAGAATTCCTGAGCTGGCAGCACCTGGATCCAGGGAATGGTCGAAGAGGTGTTCTAGGATCTTTGTCACAGGTGGAGGTTGACTAATGTGGAAATCATGTCTTCTAGGTTCATCAACATTCTGTCCAGGTTTGTCTCTGTCTTCTGGTGGCAGCAAGGGATTCTCTGGTGGCTCTGTGGAATCAAAGATCAATGTGGTGAAGAGTATTCTGGTGATCCTCATAGCTCTATACTTGCCAAGGTGAATGTGCTACTCTGATCTTATCATACTCCCAGAAGAAGGATAACAGAAGTCTCCTGGTTCTACCCACCATCAGTTTTCTTCCCTGTAGACTGTTTTCCATTAACTTACAAAGAACACACTCCTGCTGCAAGCCCTTGTAGCAGCGTCTACCTAGGTAGGTGCTAGATGTAGATTTTTGGGTGAGTACAGGTGAATTTAGGCAGTTTGTTTTGATCTGTGTGGGCTGGGAGTGGCTCAGAGTAGGATGGTGACAGATTGCATCACTTCTCGGTTACCTCACTCTGGATTCTAGAGGATTCTAGAAGGGAGGAGGAGAAGAGAGGTGGAGCTGTCTGATGTGTCTCAGGCAGACCTGACCAATCCCTATTTAGGATTGGCAGGGGGCAGGCATCCTTGATATACTGAGGGTCAGCCCAGCTGGAGAGAAGTTGTCAGGTGGAAGAACTGAGGATGGAGTGCTAGGCTGTCGGGGCCTTTGAGACCACCCCCCAGTCTGGGGGGATGACCTTGGGCCTGGGACTCGGGTGCAGGAAGGATTCCTTCAAGAACGCATAAAGGATCTGGACAAGAGGCACAGAGAGGAATCAGAGAGGACAGCAGGAGCTAGTACTATCGGGCAAGTCTTCAGGAGGGAACCACTGGTATTTGTGTGACCAGGAGGGTCAGTGAGTGACAGGCACAGTCAGGAGGACTGGGGGAGGCACGCCTGAGAAGATTGGGAGTGTGCAGTCTGGGATGGGTGGGGAGCCAGCGGTAAGTAGGATAAATATGGTTATATTAGGATATATAGGTTATAGTAGGATAAATATGATCTATTGCATTTAAATATTCAATAAAGTTGCTTTCCATGCAGCAGGTGGTGGTTTATTGTTGTGCTGAGAATATTCATTTGAATACTTGGTTTTCAGCTGAATGAATTGGTTGATTGGTTCAGTTGAGAAACATATTCCCCTCCTCTTCTTCAAGTAGAAATAATGCCTGTCTCAAAAGTCAATAATTGCAGAACAAGTGCCGTGCTAGATTATTAGACACACTGAGGCATTGAGGTATCCTATAAGTGCAGGACAAGTGCTGGGCTATCTTAGTAGATGAAGCATCTTGTAATAAACATTTCTAAGGACTTTAAAACTCATATAGAATAAAAATAGTTCTATAAATATGAGATTATATACATTACATATATAGTTTCAAAACATTTAAACAAAATTGACCAATACCACTAAAATATTTCTTTAGCAGACAGGAAACAAGGCTTGCTAAAGAAGTGTGCAAAATGGCCGTTGGCAAAGAACTCTTTTCTCCTTGTATGCTGTTTCTGTACAGAGTTTATAACACATTCCATTGATGATCCTGGAGTACAGTACTAAAATATCAACAGTGACAATTTTTTTCCAGGACTGCACACGGTTTAACTAAACCATACAAGTTTATAATGTTTAGTTTGCAAAAGCAATAGTTTGATTTTTGTTTTTTCTTTGTAAAAGTTTCACTTTCTTTCTTATCTTTTCACCTTTCGCCAAACGCGATTAAGCCTAGGGCAGGGGTGTCCAAACTTTTTTCAAAGAGAGCCAGATTTAATAAAGTGAACATGCTCGCGGGCCGACCATTTTGCCTGACATTTTTCAAACCATTAAAATTCGGTCTAAGTGTGTTTGTTCGAGCAACTAATACACTGCCCAACAAGAATTCTCCGGCCTTTGTTGCTGTGTGTGGTGAAGAGATGAGCTTGGGCGTATTATTTGGATATACCAGATTTATTGGCGTATAACACACACCTTCACTCTAAGGGGGAAGTTTCAGGGGGGAAAAAAAAAACATTTTAAATAAAGAACTGTGAAGCAAAATAAGTGTCAGTGCCCATCTGCAGACCCCCAAGTGCTAGGAATGCAGCACCCACCGTTGCCAAGAATGCAGCACCCATCATTGCCAGGAATGCAGCACCCACCACTGCCAGGAATGCAGCACCCACCACTGCCAGGAATGCAGCACCCACCATTGCCAGGAATGCAGCAGCCACCATTGCCAGGAATGCAGCACCCACTATTGCCAGGAATGCAGCACCCACCATTGCCAGGAATGCAGCACCTATCATTGCCAGGAATGCAGCACCTATCATTGCGGGAATGCATTTACCATTGCTGGGAATGCAGCACCTATCATTACCAGGAATTCACTCACCATTGCCAGGAATGATCAGCATTACCCAAGTGTCCATCTGCAGCCAGTGTGCCCAAGTGTCCATCTGCAGCCAGTGTGCCCAAGTGTCCATCTGCAGCCAGTGTGCCCAAGTATCCATCTGCAGCCAGCATGGTCAAGTGTCCATCTGCAGCCAGTGTGCCCAAGTGTCCATCTGCAGCCAGCATGCTCAAGTGTCCATCTGCAGCCAGTGTGCCCAAATGTCCATCTGCAGCCAGCATGCTCAAGTGTAAATGTGCAGCCAGTGGGCCCAAGTGTCCATCTGCAGCCAGCATGCTCAAGTGTTAATGTGCAGCCAGCTTTTAAATTTTGCCAACGAGATGTCCTGTGTATTCGGCTGTATTCGGCTCCTCTCGCAGTCCCGCCCAGTCCCGCCCCCTGGCCCGGCTTCTATGATGGACATAACACACAACCAATTGCAGGACTGGGGCGTGACTAGGAGCGGAGCCGAGCCTAGCTAAGTACACAGTATAGTTGGCTCGGGCTATGTCGGCGGCGCTCGCTCCTCCTCACCCACAAGCAGCAGGGATCGGTCGAAAAATACAGTATATCTTTTGTGGCCCCAGCGCTGGGGGAAACAAAAGATATATATGTGTAGATAATCAGACAGGCCATTCAAAACCGGGCAGCGGGCCGCGATTGGCGATTGGCCCGCGGGCTGGACTTTGGACATGCCTGGCCTAGGGTGTTAAAAATCCTTGCACCAGCCCTGGATGGGGTCGGATGAAAACGGACAGGCAGATCCATTTTCATCCGATCTCCATAGCGGACAGCAGGGCTCTGACAGGTCCGTCTCAGCACAGTGAGCGGAGACGAACCTGTCATCTGCCTGCTCAGCGGGGATCAATGGATAAATCACCCTTTGAGAAAGAGGAGTCTGTCAAAATGCCCATGTGAAAGGGGCCTTAGGGTTGTGACTTTTTAGAATGCCGTGATGATGGAAAGGAGGCATGATCTCAGAAGGACAGTTTATTAGTGATTATAGTCTTTTACAAATTGTACGCTGATAATGACAGTGTGAATACATAAGGAAATGGACATGCCAGTAGTAAGCCTTTCTAGGACTGATTTAATAAAACAGGAGCAGAGAAGTTCTCATACAGTAGCTTCTAGCTGTATAAGCTTCTCGTTTTGAAAAAATATAATGTGATTGGCTTTACTAGACATCTGCTCTACTTTTGCTTCAGTTTTCTGTGCTCTATCATTTCTAAGTCAGCCTTGCATTGCTTACATTTTTGTTTGGAACATTTAAAGGTTAGGAGACACTCCTTAGGCAATAACTAGGGAAAAGAAGTATTATAGGTGTGACATTAGGTGAAGACAAAAGGGAAATATCTGTGTACACTGCAGTATAAAAAAGTACTGAAGCAATAGAGAGAACTTTTCTAAGAATGCTGCTTGGTTAGTGTCAACATATCCTGTTTGCAACACTGAACTAAACATGCATTTGTTGAGGCAACACAGACTTTCCTAACAATGTAGTTGTAGACTAAGGGCTAGATTCAGGAAAGAAATAACACGGCTTATCTCCAGATAAGCCGTCTTATTTCTGCGTCTGAGCCCTCCTATCTATGCGACTGATTCATAGAATCAGTAACGCATAGATTTCCATTAGATTCAACTGGCATAAGTCTCTTAAGCATTTGAATCTTATTTTCATATTTTAGGCTGGACGCTAGGTGGCGTTCCCGTCTAAAATATGCAAATGAGCCTATACGCCGATTCCCGAACAGGCTTGGCGTTAGTGTCGTTCACGTCGTTTACACGTCGTAATGACGTCGTGATTTGGAGAATGCGCACTGGGATAAATTCACGGCCGGCGCATGCGCAGTACGTTCGACGCGGGATCGCAAGTTATTTAAATAATACACGCCCCCTACCTGCCGAATTTGAATTCGGCTGGGTCATTTACGCTACGCCGCCTCAACTTTACAGGCAAGTGCTTTGAGAACCAGCCAATATAGACTGATATTCGGCCTGTGTGTACCAGCCTAAGGCTACTTTCACACTGGGGCAGGGGGGCGTTATTGGTAAAGCGGCTCTAGTTTTAGCGGCGCTTCAAAGCTGTTATAGCATTGTTTTTTTTTTGGCCGCTAGCGAGGCACTTTTAACGCTGCCCAAATGATTTCAATGGCATACACCACTCCCTCATCGACCCAAAGATGCTGTTTCCAGGACTTTTTTTCCCGTCCTGCAAGCGCACTCAGGCTTTTACAATGGGACTGCAGAAGAGGAAATTTACAGGTGCTTTTCTGGTGCTAAAGCGCAAAATCGCCTGTAAAAAGCGCAAAATCTCCTGTAAAATGCCTCAGTGTGAAAGTAGCCTTAAAGTGTTACTATTATTGGTTATGGCACTGTCCGAATTGGTGTGATGCCGCATTTGCCTAGTTTCTGTACTACCTTTGGTGACTCTGCGGTGTAATTTCAATAGACATCTGATGTCTCTGAAATTACCGGGCTCACATGCTCAGCTGAACTCGCATGATTTCATTTTCAATGTTAGTGTGAACCTAGGCTTACTGCATACAGACTGATTTTACTTTTGTGGGTTTAGTAACACTTCTAAACCCTGCATTCACTATATCTGGTCTCCCACAGTATGGAAATACAAATATTTTAGAAAATATAAAATGCTAAATATCCTTTCTCATCAGCAGTATATAGCAGCTTTGTGACTTCTATTAGGCCGCATACACACGATCAAATCTATCTGATGAAAACGGTCTGACAGACCGTCTTAGCAGACAGATTCGATCATGTGTACGGGCGAGCCGACGGATATGGCTAGCAGACAGATTTTAAAGCCTGCTTTAAAATCTGTCTGCTGGGAACCCCTCGGACCGATATGTCTGCTGGTTACTATACGCTAACCAGCAGACATATCTTCCCGCACATGCGTCGAATGGATTCGACGCATGCGCGGAAGTGTGTTACTTCCTGGTGCGAATGGATTCGACGCATGCGCGGAAGTGTGTTACTTCCTGGTGCGAATGGATTCGACGCATGCGCGGAAGTGTGTTACTTCCTGGTGCGAATGGATTCGACGCATGCGCGGAAGTGTGTTACTTCCTGGTGCGGTGACGTGGCGGCGTCAACGTCACCGTCACGTCACCGCGCTGTCTGCCGGAGGGGATTTTGGTTTGATCGTGTGTACAGCGATCAAACCAAAACAGCCAGCAGACAAATCTGACCAAATCGGTCTGCCAGACCGATTTGATCAGATTCATTTGCTTGTGTGTATGCGGCCTTAGTGTCCAACCAAACATTGCTTAAAGCTTGCAGGAAGAGTTTTCATTCTCCCCTGATTGTCCTATAAGGCTGCAGGACTCCTAACTCTCTGGACAGTGCTGATTGGCCCTCTGCTGATCACACTGCCTGGACAGTGCTGATTGGCCCTGTGCTGATGACATGCACTTTCTAGCAATACACACCAAACTGAGCATGTGCAGAGTGCCCCCAAGGCTCTGTACTATCGGAAGATGGTTTGGGGACAGTGGAAAAAAGGGGAGATTAGAGAAGACAGGATCAAACAGCCTTTTTTGGAATAACCCCGTAGGTACCACAGTGAGTATAACAAACTTGCTTTACTGCATATACAGACTGATGTTAATGTTTTGGGTGTAGTAACACTTTAAGACTGGCACCTGTTGCCTCTTCTCCGCTACACTGCCCTATCTCTAATGTCATCAAGTGCAATGCAGGACCCTTAGCTGGCTGTCAAACTTTATTTTTTTTATCCCTGACTGTGAAGAAGAAAATGTAGGTGAAAATAATATACCCGTCTTTATGCTTTCAAAATAACCTGTAAATCAAAGTGTTGAAAATAGAGCACAGAATTCTTGTGTTTTTCATATTGGTACTTGTGGCAAACCTAGCCACTTCTGGAGCACTGGACGTTACATGTCAAAGGGTTGTCTGTATTATATGCTATGTATTCTGCTGGATCTTAGGTGGGCATGATAACTCGTATGCTAGCAGCCGTAAGCCTCTGGCGTTCGGGTACTTCATTTCCCGAACCGCGATTATCCGGACTCCCCTGATAGACCACACATTAAGGGACGTGTGGTGCTCGGTACTTAAGGCTCTCCTGGAAGGCCGTCGTTCGACTACCAATCACGCGGCGGTCGGCCGTCTTGGATCCTTTGTCGCTTCGGCGGCGTTTGGTCGTCGAGTGCCTGGAATAGAAAAACCGCTACTCGACGACACGAAGGCTGCTGAACTTCCAGAGCACCCAGGAGTTCCGCTTACAGCACGTTATGTTGCCCATCGGTGTTCGGTAGTTTTAAACCAAATTCGATGGTTAAGGGTATTTCGGGCAGCGTCGGTGGTTTAGCTGGGGTCTGAGTGGTATTCTCACAACATATAACCCCAGACCCCAGCTATCTACCGATCGTTCATTCCGCAGCAAATATCAAATATCCAGAATGTTAAAGGAACACTAAAGGTTCGTTTTTTATTAGATCAATTGATTGCTGTAAGCTAGAGCATTTAAATATCACTTACCTCGTTTTTCCTTTTGACTTCCAAAATACAGTAATCCAGGTTTGAAAATGCCATTTCCTGTCTCTCCTCTTCTTGCTTTCCACCAGCACTTGCATGGTGCAAAGCAGAATGTGCTCACCCCCTCCCTATGACTACAGCCCTGCGTGAAGATGCTCTCTTATCCCTCACAGGCATGGAGGCTAAGCCTAATAGGAACTGTAGTTCCCATTAGGCCGTGATGTAGCAAGAATGAATGCGCACCGCAAACCAGGAAGTCAGTGAGAATAACGATTCAGGAGTGACGGAGGTGAATAAAACAGCTGGATTTCAACAGGTATCAAACAAGTTATAATGCAAAACATTACTTTTTACTTTATCAGCTACTGTCAGACTTTAATTTAAGAGAAAAATATTTTTGTCTTTACAACTCCTTTAAGTTCCCCATGTGGTCCACTCTGTATTACCCCTGCTAAATCTGTCTGGAAGCCCCTTGCATGGGGAATTGTATAAATATAGAAGCCCGTTAATAAAGAGTTGTTGTTGACAGTTGACTCTCAGAGCTGTGTGTCGTCCGGTTACTGGGGAGATTTGGGACATTGCCATACTTTTCGGCGCTGACTGTGGATTTACCCTGGATACCAGCGGAGATCGTGGATATTAATAGTGCACTCCGCTACAGTACTGATCTAATTTTTTCTGTGTAAGTCTTGGTTCACATTGGAGCGATTTGGCATGCGATTTGACATCAATGGCACCATCCCAATCGATGCGGCGCTGCAAATGATTCCCAAAATAGTTTCTGTACTACTTTTGGCGACTTCAGGGTGCAATATCCATAGCCACCTGCAAAGATGTCACTGAATTCGCCCCCGCTGTCAGTGCGAACCTAGACTAAAGAGGTGAAAAAAAGCTGTCCGGGTGACTGGGAGTTTGGCAGTGACCCTAGCTGTAATATTACCCGCTATCGTAGATGCAGAGAAAGGCCTAACAACATGATAAGGGGCAAGTGGAACCTCCAGAACAGCACGGAGCTGTCATATATACAGAGTGCACTAGTAAGGGCCGATTTAGAAAATATCCGCTTTCTCCTACAGCTCAACTTTCCCTGGCAGCTCCCATCATTGTAACTAAATATGCAGAAGACACAAATTACTACTTTCAGTTAAAAATGCTGCATCCTCCTCATTTTTAATAAAATAAATAAAAAATGCTACCTTGATTTAGATGAATATTATTTTATATTTATAATATGATCAACCTTTCACACAGAACTGAATAAAATCCTAAGGTTTTTCTTTTTTAACCATTTCAGCTGTTGAAGTCGCCAATATATGTGCAGTAAGAGCTTGTGTTGAGTTATGATTAGCTGGATTTGTACATCCACAGTAAGCGTCTAGATAAAGATCACTGGAAAATGTCCCTCACATCCTTCTTCACATCTAATAATAATATCAAATAGCTCCGATTGACATCACTTCAGTCAATATTGTTTCAGCCAGCAAACAAGTATTAGCCACCAATGACGTATTCTGTCCTTGTCTGTCTGCTATTTATTTATTATTTTGCATTGTAACATTTTGATTGTTGCATTTTATTTATTCATTTTTAAAAAACAGGCCTTTCTATAAGGTCCCTTTCACACTAGCTGAGTCCGCCCGCTCTGCAGGGGATCTCTCTGCTGATCAGGCAAATTACAGGTCTGTGTCCACTCTGCTGATGCAGGGCAGACACGGACACACAGCGCGCAGTCCTCTATGGGCTGTCAGATGGAAACGGGCCACCTGATCCATCTGTTATTAGTGGACAGAATCAGGGCCGCTGATAGGGGGGACCACCAGTGTTCCTGTAGGGGGGCCGGGCACACAGGGGGGCCCAAACAGCAGGAGGAATTAGTGTGGTTTGGGGGTAGTAGGATGCCCTGTGCAGCTCTCTGCAGCGGCTGAAAGCCAATTCCTCCCCCTCCTGCTGGCTTTCAGCTGCTGCAGGGAAAGAGACTGACAGAGGGCATCATTCCTGTAATTGCTCCCCCGACACTGATTCCCCTCCCTGCCCTGCCTGCTTCTGACACCCCCCCCAGGAGAAATTAGTGTGGTTTGGCAGAGGGGTAGTAGGATGCCCTGTGCAGCTCTCTGCAGCAGCTGAAAGCCAATTACTCATCCTCCTGCCGACTTTCAGCTGCTGCAGGTAGAGACACTGACAGAGGGCATCGTTCCTGTAATAGCTCCCCCGACACTGATTCCCCTCCCAGTCTTGCCTGCTTCTGCCCCCCGTGTGCCCACTTGTCACTGTGAATATACTGGGCCAATTCACACAGGTTCTCTGTTACATTTATGTCCACTAATAATGATTTTAGTGTATTTTTTGTGAAAATATGGTCTTGATATATTGTGGGGGGGGGGGGGGGCCTGACATGTAGGCTGTACGGGGCCCCATGATTTCTAATAGCAGCCCTGGACAGAATCAGATCGGATGTCAGTGTGTATCAGAAGACATCTGCTGCTCCATAGAGAGCAATGGATGGTCTGATCGGGTACACCTGAAAAACTGACAGGCGGACCCGATCGGTCCATCAGTGTGACATGGATCTAAAGCCTCTTACACACGATCGGATTTTCATCGGATAAATCGTAGGACTTTTGTACGAAGGGCATTGGCCAGGAACTTGTATTGTATAGAAATGGTAAAGAATGGTAAAGAAACCTGTTCTCTATTTGCTCGACGGGTTTCCCGACGGGCGGGGCTCGCCGAGAGCGTACACACGGCCGAGGTTCTCGGCAGAATGCGGCTCCCAGCGAGGTTCTCGCTAGTTTCTGTGTGTACGGGGCTTCATTCTATACAGGTGAAAACTCAAAAATTTTTAATATTGTGCAAAAGTTCATTTATTTCACTAATGCAACTTAAAAAGGTGAAACTAATATATGAGATTGCAAAAGAAGTTGGATGTTCCCAAAGTGCTGTATCAAAGCACATTCTGCCTAGGTTCACATTGGAGCGATTTGCCATACGATTTGAGAGATCAAATTGCATGAAAAGTCGCAGCCTTTTGGCGGCAATGGCACTGTTCCAATCGGTGGAGCCGCACCGATTTGCAAAAGTAGTTCCTGCACTACTTTTGCCGATGTCAGGTGCGATTTCTATAGACATCTGTGCATGAAGCCACACAAATGTCTATCAAGCAGCACCTGAAATCGCGCTGACCTTGCTACTTTGAAATTGCGCTACTTCAAGTAAAGTAGCACGATTTCAAAGTAGCATCAGTGTGAACCAGGGCTAATAGAAAGTTATGTGGAAGGGAAAAGTGTGGAAGAAAAGGGTGCACAAGCAGCAGGGATGACCGCAGCCTGGAGAGGATTGTCAGGAAAAGGCCATTCAAAAGTGTTGGGGACTTTCACAAGGAGTGGACGGAGGCTGGAGTCAGTGCATTAAGAGCCACCACACACAGACGGATCCTGGACATGGGCTTCGTATGTCGTATTGTCAAGCCACTCCTGAACAACAAACCTCATAAGAATCTTACCTGCACTAAAGAAAAACAGACCTGGTTTGTTGCTCAGTGGTCCAAAGTTCCCTTATTGATGAGAGAAATTTTGCATCTCATTTGGAGACCAAGGAGCCAGAGTATGGAGGAAAAATAGAGAGGCACACACTGCAAGATGCTTGAAGTCCAGTGGTTTACCCCACATCCAATTCGCATGACAGGAGAGTGTGACTGGCTCTCCATCACGCTCCAATAAAGGGGCTGTAAAGGTAAATTTAGCGCCCCCGTCCCCCGTGTCAACAGCAGATGCATTAAGGGGAAAAAGCATCCGACGGTACCGCCCCCCCCCCCCCCCCGAACCCCCGTTTTACTTACCTGACCCCTTTGAAAGTCCCGTGCGTTCATGTGATCCTCTTCGGTTCCCAGCCTGGCCGTTGATTGGCTAGGCTGGACAGATTAATAGCAGCGCAGCTGTCATGTCCCTGGCGGTAGAGCCTGATGTGCAAAGGACGGCCTCTCTTACAGCTCTGACTCCGAACTCCTGATAGAGCAGACAGGAAGCACAAGAGTACAGAGTCACACGAGTGCCTAGCAGGATTGCTGAGGAAGTCGATGGGCTGGAATCGCTGAAGGAACCGCACAAGGACACTGGTGCCAGAGGAGTCCAGGAGCAGCTGTCAGCAGGTAGCGGAGGCGGCTTTGTGCAGGGGCACCGCAGGACTGAGAAGGGCTGGAGGGCTAGCGGATGTAGGCAGGCCGGGTCATACACTTGCGGGTACATCAGAAACCAAAGCGGAGGCAAGAGCGAGGTCAAGGTGCAGGCCGGGTCGGTATTGGGCTGACAGCGAGGTAACAGGAGCGGCAGGTGGAAGCAGGGTCAAACAAGCCGGGTCGGGTGCAGGTAGAAGGCAGGAGCATTTTTTACCACGATTTGCCGCTATTTTTGTGGCGTTTTTTACCGCGATTTTGGACTGGTCTAGGGTCACCAATGTTAAAAGCAGAAAAACGCCCAAATCTGCCTAAAAAAAAGTCCCAGAACTTGTTTGAGCTTCAGGTGTTTTTGAACTTCTGGCTTCAGGCGTTTTGTAGTGGAGATGTAAACCATCTGCATAGAGAATAATTTTTTTTCCCCCTCCAGCATTTTGTAGCTTCAGGCTTCAAGCTACAAAACGCTCAGGTGTGAATTGGAAAAGCCATCCAAAGGGTGTTGGCAGTGAACTTGTTCTGCATACAAACGGCAAAACTTTGTCGGCTAACAAACAGAAACTACATGGTTTTTCTGCTCTTTAGCGCCACCCTTTGGGCAACTTCTGCAAATGTTGTATTATGCTTAGCATTGCATCTGAGCATGCGTATTTGTACTTTGTTTTTTTTTTTTCGTGCACGCGATCGGATAATCCGACATCACACATTTGTTGTCGAAAAATTTTAAAGAGCGCTATCGCAAATTTGTTGTTGGAAATTCTGACAATTGTCCGATGGAGCATACAAAAAGTCGGATTATCCAACAACATCCTGCCATCACACTTTTCGGAAAATCGGATCTTTAGTGTCCACAGGGTAGGGGCAAGAAGGTAACCTAGCTGTGTTGTTTGAACACAGTAGAGAAAAATAAAATCCCCAGGCTGGCTGTGCTGTCTAGAAGGGATGTAAAAAATCGCAGGATTGTATGGGCAAAAATACAAATCCTCTGGCATGTAATTTGTATTTTAAGGGTGTAGTTAGCTGTTTACCTGGAGTCCAGATATAATTTAATGTACAGACAGGTTTGCAACCAATGCGGTAGACCTCAGCAGGTCTAATTTGAATACTGTACCACCTTATTTATGTGCACGGCTCTTATTTAAAGAATATCATAATTGAATGTCTATAATTAAAAAGTGCATAATTAACATTATTGCCTTTGTCTAAAGGAAGTCGTTGATTTGTAACTTCATTAGAAGGCAGCTGAGAAACTGAAACACTGGCACGGGAATTTGGAACAGATGTCACTGGCTACAGTTTCTCCGCAGGGACTGGTTTTATTGCAAGATCCCTCCAGGAAAAATAGGCAACAAATTAAGAATATTCTTCATGCTTAAAAGGAAACAGATTTCCATGACCATATTCAGCACAGTTTTGTGTTACATGTGTATGGAAAGCCAACCAAACCCTGCCAAAGACTGCAGTCTCCAATTGTTGCATACTGTACGTGAATCCTCGCATCAAAGTTAGGTAACTGGGTCTTATGGTAGACGCTCACTTCAAATTCAATACATTATGCTCCAATATAATGCTCTAACAACTAAGTTTAATGCTCCACACATTCTTTTTTACTTTTTATCTTTTGCTTTGGTTGCCGTTTTCAAATCTTCCTATTTTGCAAGTTATGAGAATTCTTATTTGCATGTAGAATTAATTGGTACCACATGCTAATTTGCCCTACATTTTAAGATAATTAAGCTTTTAAAATGAATGATAAATAGCTAATGTTTTTTCCAGGACCAATACTGAAACCTTTTTGACTGTACCTTATGTTTTAAAAGGTAAATACACCCTAAACTAATATATAAATGTCTGGCAAATACTAGAGAGTTATAATACCTGACAATTTCCTGGGCACTATGTTGGCAACATATTGGCACTTGTGTTTCTATGTCTGCACACCAGGCCATTAGTAGGAGTGTTTCACTATTCTTGTTGGTCTTTTATTTTTTTATAGTTATTTTTCATTCTTGTTTTATATCATAAGCCATGCCACTGGAGATGCGGCAACACACAAAGGAAAGGAAAATAATTAAAACTTCCAGGTGGACATGAAAAAGTGAGGTATTACAACATGCAAATCTAGCAGTTGGAGTGTCCATATAGCGCTAGCCTTGGCTAGTGCTGCTGTTTTAACCACTTGCCTACCTCCTAACGTACTTGTACTGTGGCAGGTCGGCTGTGTTGCGTGAAATCACGTACCTGTACATCATTTCATGCAACACTGAGGGATGCCGGAGGCACGATCGCGCGCTGATTGGCAAGGGGGGGGAGCCAATCAGCGGTTCCAGCGGACCTGGTGTCCGTCGGCCACCCACGATCGTTCCCGAGAGAGGTAGAACGGTGGTCTGCCTATGAAAACACAGTGGCAACGGATGCCGTGCGGGTCGGGGTATCGCCATTGAGGCCGATCAATGTGGAGTTTCTCCATCTGCCTTAGGCTCCTGGGGGATCTCTATTAGTTTTATCCCAAAATGGGACCTCCCACATACCATCTATATTGAATATGAGTAACTGCACTCCTATCACCCCCCCCCCCCCCCAATGCATAAAAAGGGACCTCCCTGTAGCATTGAGGCGTAGCACATTTGTTCTTTATCCACCAGGTCTACATCACACAACATGGCCATTTCTTTATGTAAGTGTGGATTTTTACTTTTGAACATAGTTTGTATTACTCTTTGGAGTTGTTTTTTTGTATTCTAATATTATTATTTTTGCTTTAATGTTTACTTGTTTATTTTATTTTATACCTTGCACACTCATATGGCATACTTACTCCCGTGGTCCTTGTGAGCAGCTTTTGGTGTCAGTCTGGCCACAATCCACATTGGGGCCTTTGTTAACTTTTTTAATAACAATCGATTACAATATGACTTGAGTCACAATTGTATATACTATATTATTTTATTATTTTTTGCCTTTTTTTTCTCCTACGAAAGTGGAATTACCCTTTAAATGTTGTCCATAACCACTTGCCGACCATCCGCTGTCATTATATAGTGGCAGGTTGTCCCAATCCCGCAAATTGTTGCTGCACAGCAAGGGAACTGATGCGCATGGCCAGCGATGTCCGCTGGCCGCCAGCGATCGCTCCACAGAGAGCCAGAACAAGGATCTGTCAATGTAAACAAACAGATTCCCGTTCTGTCAGGGTAAAGTGTGATCGTCTGTTCCTAGTGATTAGGACTAGCGATCTCTCTGTACTCCCTGTCAGTACACTTCCCCCACGGTTAAAAACACCTCCCAGGAAACACATTTAACCCCTTGTCATTTATCCAGTAATCAGTGCATTTTTATAGCACTGGTTGCTGTATAAATGTCACTGCTCCCAAAAAAAAGAGTCAAAAGTGTCTGATCTGGCCTTCGCAGTCCCGCTAAACTGATGAAGAAATGTGTTTGGATATTTATTATAGCAAAAAGTAAAAAATATATATATTTTTTTCAAAATTGTCAGTCTTTTTTGTTTATAGTAAAAAAATAAAGCTCTATTTGTGGGGAAAAAAATACGTAAATTTTCTTTGGGTACAGCCTCGCATGACCACGCAATTGTCATTCAAAACGACGCAGTGCCGTATCACAAAAAATAGCCTGGTCATTAAGGGGGTAAATTTTCTGGGGCTAAAGTGGTTAAGTAACTTAATCCTGACTCAGATTTCAGCCAAGGATATATTCTGCAATACCCTGAACACACTTTTGTCTCTTTTCCCCATCATCTTCCAGACAGCATATAATAATAGGCAGACATTAGTTTTAGTAGATTTTTTTTAGGTTTTCTTCATGCCCTCTTTACTTTTTATTGGGGGCTTGATAGTTAATTTATAAAAAATAAAAAAAGGGGGGGGGGTGATGCACCCTGGTGATCTTTGATCTTTTCAATGTTGTCCAGGTAGATCTCCATCTCTCAATGGTTGCCTACCCTTGTTTTACAAGGTGATCGGTTACAATACCACTTTAGGTAAAATACTTATTTACTTTGCTAGAGTCTGGTCGCTATGTAATTGCATTATCACTTTGAAATATGTAGAACCCAGGGTGTCAGAGGTGTCGAGAGGCTTGCAAGCTCAGTGCAATCTATGGGGTCAGTAATTTTCCAGGGGCCCTCACGGGGGTGGCGCTATATGAGAATTAGGGTTGTCCCGATACCACTTTTTTAGGACCGAGTACAAGTACGGATACTTTTTTTCAAGTAGTCGCCGATACCGAATACCGATACTTTTTTTAAACGTGTCCCCAAATGCAGCCATGTCCCCCTACATATTGCAGCCATGTCCCCCCACATATTGCAGCCATGTCCCCCCACATATTGCAGCCATGTCCCCCCACATATTGCAGCCATGTATGTCACCCACATATTGCAGCCATGTCATGTCCCCCACATATTGCAGCCATGTCATGTCCCCCCACATATGCAGCCATGTCATGTCCCCCCACATATGCAGCCATGTCATGTCCCCCCACATATGCATCCATGTTATGTCCCCCCACATATGCATCCATGTCATGTCCCCCAACATATGCAGCCATGTCATGTCCCCCAACATATGCAGCCATGTCATGTCCCCCCACACATGCAGCCATGTCATGTCCCCCCCACATTGCAGCCATGTCATGTCCCCCCCACATTGCAGCCATGTCATGTCCCCCCACATTGCAGCCATGTCATGTCCCCCCACATATGCAGCCATGTCATGTCCCCCCACATTGCAGCCATGTCATGTCCCCCCACATATGCAGCCATGTCATGTCCCCCCACAAATGCAGCCATGTCATGTCCTGTGCCCCATATTGCAGCCATGTCATGTCCCCCCACATATGCAGCCATGTCATGTCCTGTGCCCCATATTGCAGCCATGTCTTGTCCCCCATACCTCCACCGCCGTCGCTGCTGCAGCCTGCAGGGTTTCCCGTGCAACACATACCAGCGGCGCCATGTATAGACACGCGATTGGACGGATCCATCCAATCGCGAGCAAGGGGGGAGTGTCTATGCACGTATCCGTGTATAGACACTTCCCCCTTGCTCGCGATTGGACGGATCCGTCCAATCGCGTGTCTATACTTGGCGCCGCGGGTTTTCCAAGTTTACACGGGGATTAGCGGCGGTTGGCGGCGGGGGAAGTGCGGCGGGCGAAATGCGCGGTGCGGCGTGCTAAGAGCGGCGGCGGCGGCGCGGGGGGGGGGGGGAAGTATTCTATTTTGGTATCGGGGGTATTTGGGGGAGTACAAGTACTCCCGCAAATACTCGGAATCGGTCCCGATACCGATACTGGTATCGGTATCGGGACAACCCTAATGAGAATACACATTATACAGGTAATTGGATCTGGCAAGTCATACATCATGCTACAATATTTACAAAAAGTCTTTCTACCTGCACTTACTGTAGCATCTGCAAAATCTTACTGTATCATCTGGAAGACACTTCTCTCCACAGCATATAGGCACAATGCACTTAGTCCTTTCATGGGTCATCGTGATTCTCAGATCATTCTTAAAGGGGAAGTCCACCCTAACACTAAAATCTACAGGAATCCATGATCGAAGACTAATCTATCTAGCCCTGTAAAGAAGAAATCGCTATACATACCATTCACTGTTTCAGGTCTGATTTCAGCCCAAATTTTGGACTGAATTCGGACCTAAAAACAGACCAAAAGACGCACAGGACTCCTGTGCCATTTGCACCTGAGCTGTTGCTGAGATGTGTAAACCAGCTCCATAGAGAGTCGGTCACAATCACCTGCTATGCTGCATCCAATTCTCAATAATGTGAACCCAGCCTAATGCCGCGTACACACGGTCGTTTTTTGCGATGAAAAAAAACGACGTTTTCTGTGAAGTAAAAAACGACGTTTTTGAAACGTCACTTTTCAAAGACAATTTTGCATACACACCATCGTTTTTTCACAAAAAGCAAGGTTACGTTCACCACTCTTTTCCATTGAAGCTCGCTTCATAACTAGCTTCTGGGCATGCGCGGGTTGAAAAACGTTGTTTTAAAAGACGTTTTTGCTACACACGGTGACTTTTTGTGAAACAAAAAACGACGTTTTGAAAAACGACACAAAAAATTCAAGCATGTTGGAATTTTTTTTTGGTCGTTTTTTTGAAGACAAAAAACGACGTTTTGCCCACACACGATCAATTTAAATGACGTTTTAAAAAACGTCGTTTTTTTTCATCGCAAAAAACGACCGTGTGTACGCGGCATAAGAGCTACATTAACACCTGGAAGGTATCAGAAAGCCCATCATCATGTTCTAAATCTGCCTGTTGAGATTGGGTAAGACATGACCAGAGCTTGGCAAAGGCTGCAAATGGGACAAATTTCCTCAACGAACACACTACTGAAGTATCGAGAGAAAATATGTTTAATTTCTTTGTAAAGGAAGACTGGGGTTTCCTCTGGCAGGGGAGACCGGGGCAATTGTCCCCTCCACCCCCATCTTATAAATCTGTCACTGATGATAGAAGTGAAACACAAATCTAGGAGTGTAGGACAATAGAATGAAGAACTTTCCTACAGAAAGCTTGATCCTAATTGGAATGGAGGTGCATACAATATTACCAGGCAACCTGACTGTGATGCCGCGTACACACGGCAGAGAACCTCGATGGGCAGAACACATTGTTCCGCCCGTCGAGGTTCTCTGCCGGCCATCAGAATCGGCAACCCGCCCGTCGGGAAAGGCAACCAGCCATTCATCCCGACGGGCCGTCGAGCAAATAGAGAACCTGTTTTCTATTTGCTCGACGGGTTTCCCGACGGGCAGGGCTCGCCGAGAGCGTACACACGGCCGAGGTTCTTGTCAGAATGCGGCTCCCAGCGAGGTCCTCGCTGGTTTCTGCCGAGAGCCTCGGCCGTGTGTACGGGGCTTTAGGCCGCTATATAAATCTACTCTGAGAAAGTATTAGCACTGATGAAATTAACCCAAACTTCTGGTCAAGGAGTTCATCCGACAACAAATGTTTGATGTGAGCTTGTTGTCGGAAAATCCGACAGTGTGTATGCTCCATCGGACATTTGCTGTCGGAATTTCCGACCAGAAATGTTTGCGAGCTGGTTCTCAATTTTTTCAACAAAATTCCGATCGTCGGTATACAATTCCGATGCACAAAAATCCTACGCATGCTTGGAATCATTGAACTTCATTTTTCTCGACTCGTCGTACTGTTGTACGTCACCGCGTTCTTGACGTTCGGAATTTGAGATATTTGTGTGACCGTGTGTATGCAAGACAAGTTTGAGCCAACAATCCATCGGAAAAAAATCCATGGTTTTGTTGTCGGTATGTCCGATTAGTGTTGCCCAGGGCCAATAGCCAATGATAGGCAGAGTTCTATTCTCGCTACACGTTTACCTGTGTGTAACTCGAAATGCAGCTTAACCCTCCTATTGTGCAATAAGCCAGACTGAGTGTAATCTTGAAGCTTTATTAAAAAAAACAGGGCGGGTGAAACTATTGAGAAAAAACAAATGCATATAATCAATATATGAAATATACAGAAATACAATGAACAAGCTAGGTTGTAGATGGCGATAAGCAATTCTCACCAGTGATGCTGCGTTTAGGGTGCTCTGATAGCTGGTTCCTTCTTTCAGTCTCCATGATGGAGTCTGAGTTCCCAGGATGCACCTGTTTCTGTTCCTCAGACTGAAGAATGATGGGAACTTTTGTTAAAGGTGAACATTTTCTAGTTTCTGCATAAACAGTAAATTTACCAATGGCTCTATCTTGTGGTCAAATCTGATATTGCAGTCAAATAACTTGTTTCCCCCTCCCGCTGCCACATTTGTCCCCTTTCGGGAGGAGAGGGAACCTGGTTTTCGACAGGTACCCGCTTCCACTTCCAGCTGACTTCCCCACGGCAAACTCAGCCAGAAGTTCAATCCTCCTCCTCCTTCCCCCACCACCAGGCCATTCATAAAGTGCAGCGTGCTTCACGCTTGCACAGTAGGGAACCAGTTTACCTTAGCCAAGATGGTCGCGGCAGCACCTGAGAGCCTATTGAAAATTTGGTTCAGGTGAAGACCCTGCTGGATTTGTGGACAGGTAGGTGTCCTAATATTAAAAGTCAGCATCTACAGTATTTGTAGCTTCTGACTTTAATTTGTTTCTTTTTTGTTTACAAAAGCTTCATTTGGAAGACTAATTCATGACAGAATTGCAGTACATACAGAATACATTATATAGTGTGATAGGGTGTTGAATTTTTTCTTAAGGAGCCTGGAGCTCCTTTTTAATGATTATCCTGCTGAAGGCAGAACAGACAGAATGGCGGGGTAAACAGACAGTAAAGGCCATTTCATATGGGCGGCTGGGTGGGCAGTAAAAACAAGTGGCTGAGCCATGATTTAACTCCCCCGGCTGCTCACCGGAATTCTGACATTACAGCCTGACAGGGCTGTACACATGTTGCAGCAAATTTAACTCTGTTAAACTCGCACACTGAGATCAATGGGCCTGCCCCAACAATTGACTTGCAGTTACGGCTTGGTCCCAGAATGTAAAATTGCCATCTGACAATTAAAAAGAAAAGTAAAAAACAAACAAAAAAACAACAGGTGTCAGGGGGCTGCAGTAGCACCTACTGAATGTCTGTCAGACCCTGCTATACTGTCCTCTGGAAAGTGATTCACTGTTTACCACCTCTCTGAAAGTGGGCAGGTTGTTGGCCAGGTCAAGCACAGAGTCCAGGGTCCAGATAGGTAAATAATGGAGAGCTAAAGTAAAAGGCTGACAAGCAGGATAAAGAGACAAACCCAGTCTAAACAATGTTCAGGAAAAATCTAAGGCATGTGAACAGTCACATACAAGTCAGAAAAAGATAGTCCTCTATCCAAAGCAAGAGCAACCAGCAATAAAATGCAAGCTTGAGGCCTCATTCACACCTATGCAGGTTGCAGTTTGCATTCTGCAGGTGCATTTTGGTTTTTTTAACAGATGCTTTTCATCCATTTAAGTCTATGGAACCAAAAACCAGAAAAAGTCCCCTGGCCCCTTTTCATAAAATGCACAGATGTGAACTACATCCATAGGAAACCATATTAAATGGACTGTAGTGTGTTTCTGAAAAACTGAAAAAGCACAAAAAAATGCATAGGTGTGAACCAGGCCCAAAGTTCTGTCCTAGCTATGCCATCCACTAATGAGGTTAGGTGTGTATAGCAGAGACATCGGCTGCAGTCTAGAATAATGACCAGCGGAAGGTGAAGATTCAATGGATTTTGGGGGAATTTTACCTTGAATTTTGTGGGTTATTGAACAGTCAAGTCTAATTAATTTGGGAAAAATGTTGTTGGTGTTCTCACTAGGATGACCACATTTCCAAACTACCAGTCAGGGACACCCCCCTTCCAAAAATCAGCTTGTGCTGTAACGAATCACAGCACAGTGATTGGACACAAGAGGCGGGATTTATGATTTCTCCAATCACAGGCAGGGGGCAGGGACTGTGCTCCTCCAGGTATTCCAGGCCAGGACAAGTACTGTCAGTGAGTAAAGCTGTGATGTGGTGGCCTTTTTTGGGGGCATTAGTTTGGCCCGGGGGGGGGGGGTCAGTTTCATTCCGGGACACTGTATTGTCCTGTAATGAAGGTGCCCGGGACAAACCTGCAAAATGCGGGACTGTCCTGGTCAACACGTGGTCACCCTAGTTCTCACAGATAGAGCCCTATGCCCCTGTTCACGCCAGTGCAATTTGTCATGCGTTTTGGAACTGTCAAAACGCATGACAAGCCGCATCCTATTGCTGGCAATGGAACCGTTCAAATAGCTGCGACTTATTTTGCAGCAACTTTGGTAAACGTACTGCAACTGTGAAAGAAGCCTTATGGCACACAATGAGATTACCGTTTGTTTTGCATGCTAATCTCAGATCAAAACAGTTTACTAAATAGACAAAATTCTCGTACTACAGAATAAAAATTCAGAAGTGATGTAATGTGTTGCATTGTATTTTTGGATGACAACTGTACTGATTAAATGACAATCGTACAATCTGGTATTGTATGAGAAATATTTTCGTGCTTGCACCATCAGATAATATCGGATGAACTGTTGAGGTCGGCGATTTAAAACTGTGTACTAGAGCTGCATGATTCTGGTCAAAATGAGAATCACAGATTTTTTGCTTATGCCGCGTACACACGATCACTTTTTGTGATGTAAAAAACGTCGTTTTATCTCATGAAACAAAACGACGTTTTTCAAACTTCATTTTAAAAAACAATGTTACATACACACCATCGTTTTCTGAAAATGCTCTTGCAAAGCGCGGTTACGTAAAACACTTTCGACGGCACTCTGTTCCATTGAAGCTCCCGTCTCATAACTTGCTTCTGGGCATGCGCGGGTTTAAAAACGTTGTTTTGCCCACACTCGATCATTTTTTGTGAAACAAAAGACGACATTCTGAAAAACGACATAAAAAAATTCAAGCATGTTCGAATTTTTTTTTGGTCGTTTTTTTGAAGACATAAAACGACGTTTTGCCCACACACGATCATTTTAAATGACGTTTTTTAAAACGTAATTTTGTTTCATCACAAAAAACGACCGTGTGTACGTGGCATTAGAATAAAGATCACGATTCTCACGGTGTAAAATCTTTCACATTATACCAAAAAATTGGGCTAACTTTACTGGTTCGTTTTTTTTAAATTCATTAAAGTGCAATTTTTTTTAAATGCAATTGAAAGACTGCTGGCCAAATACAGTGAGACATAAACTATTGCAACAACCACCATTTTTTCTCTAGACCAGGGGTGTCAGACTCAATTTCATTGTGGGCCGCATCAGCATTATGATTACCCTCAAAGGGGCCGGTTCTATCTGTAAGATTAGATATCCAGTGCATCCCCTCCCCTTACATTAGATGTGAAGAGCCACCCCACCATCAAAAGTTGAGACCCCCACTCTCCCTTACATCAATGTACCCCCCTTTCCTTATGCTGCTGCTGGGAAGAAGCTGGATGCATTGCTTTGCTTGAAAGCAGAAAGTAAGGGTCTGGAGGAGGACCAGAGGGCTGCAGCTGCAGGAGAGGTGCGAGGGCCACATGAAATGGCCTGGAGGGCTGGATTCAGCCCGCGGGCCTTGGGTTTGAAACCTGTGCTCTAGGGTCTCTACTAATATATATACACAGATACATATATATATATAATATTTGGGGGTTCTAAGTAGTTTTCTAGCCAAAAATAAAAGATTTTAACTTGAAACCAACAAAAGTCAGAAAAAGGTTTAGCGTATAAGTGGTTAAACTTTCCTCATTTACACACTTCCTTTGATCTAAAGGACAAATTGTTACAATGTTTACACTTAGTTCCACTGATAAAGAATGTTGTGATACTTGGCAGGCTGCTTGTTTTTTTGTTTTGTTTTTTCCTTTCTTTTGAAGGTTGATGGCTTCAGCAGAGCAGAGAGAATTCTCTGCATAGAAAGAATCAGGAAATACTTTGTCAAGATTGCAAGGGGGAAAAAAATTGCGATAACGATTCTTGACGATTAAATCGTGCAGCTCTACTGTGTACTAATGCCTCGTTTCCACTGAGCGGATCGGTTCGGGACGCTTAGAATGGAACGGGTTAGAATGGTCCGGTCTATTCTGCTGAGCATTTCCACTGCAAATCGGACCATCCGGGACCATACAAGGTTTAGAAAAAAAGCCTAGCATGTCCACCAATCAGTAAGATGTATTTGTAGGTCCGCCCTAATGGAACCATTCCATTTTCTATGGCCCCACATCTGAAGCAGGACCCAGAATGGTCCGGTATGGTACGCTTTTATGTACGATCACTTTTAAAGCGATATTTTAAGTACTATTTTCGGATCATGTGTACAGGCCATAAGGCTGGCTATACATGATACAATTTTCTTATTCAATTTCCTTTAGATTTACCTTCAACTACTTATGCCTCGTTTCCACTGAGCGGATCGGTTCAGTACGGTTCGAACAGTACGCTATTTTGGGTGTTTCCATTATGAAAGCGTGCCATAAAAGCAAACCATACCGGACCATTCTGGGTCCTGCTTCAGATGTGGGGCCATAGAAAATGGAACGGTTCCATTAGGGCGGACCTACAAATACATCTCACTAATTGAGGACGTGCTAGGCTTTTTTTCTAAACCTTGTATGGTCCCGGATGGTCCGATTTGCAGTGGAAATGCTCAGCAGAATAGACCGGACCATTCTAACCTGTTCCATTCTAAGCGACCCGAACTGATCCGCTCAGTGGAAACGAGGCATTAGTGTAAGTGCCTGCCTTACTACATACAAATTGGAGGTGTTTAGGTTTGACCTCATATATGGTTTTGGTAAATCGAAAGGAAAACCGTACAAGAGAATTGTATAATATGTGGCCAGACTATCAGACTGTCATTAATTTCAACAAGCTGCCTTCATGCCCCTGCATGGAGCACCTATGCATCTTGGGCAGCGGAGGGCGGTCCTTTTTTCCCAAAGCTCCCAAACTCAACTCCATAAAATCTTAGGGGGTTGATTTACTGGAGAGTGCAAAATCTGGTTCAGCTCTGCATAAAAACCAATCAGCTTCCAGGTTTTTTCTTCAAAGCATAATTAACCACCTCAATACCGGGTACTTTCACCCCCTTCCTGCCCAGGTCATTTTTCAGCTTTCAGTGCTGTCACACTTTGAATGCGTGGTCATGCAACTCAGTACCCAAATAAATTCCTCTCCCCCACAAATAGTGCTTTCTTTTGGTGGTATTAAATCACTGCTAGTTCTCATAAAGCCCTGTACACACGATCGGATATTTGATGGAATCTAATCCAATGGATTTTTTAGCTGGATATCCGATAAAGCTGACTTTCATCAGTAAAAAATCTGATCGTGTCCAAACACGGTACAACGTACACGGCACAGGTACATGGCACAACGACAAGCTGAAAAAAGTTCAATGCTTCCAAGCATGAGTCGACTTGATTCTGAGCATGCATGGATTTTTGACCGATGGAGTTCCATACAGACAATCTGATTTTTCTATAGGTTTTTTTATCCATAGGAAAAATTTAAAACATGTTCTATTTTTTTACACCGATGGAAATAAAACGGACAAACCGATCGTGTGTACAGGGCTTTAGGCTTAATCTACACGAGGCGTTTTACAACCTCTCCTAAACGATTTAACTTGACAGATAGTAACCGATATTTAAAAACGTCCTTTTTGTCGCGTTTACATGCCACGTTTGCGTTTAAAAGCGTGTTTTTTTTAAATAGTACAAAAATTAAAACGCCTGGAAATGAAACACGGCTTAATGCAAGTTACAGTGTTTACAAGCATTTCAAAATGCCTTTGAACATCTGTCCTGAACGCATTTTTTTGCTTTCCAAAAAATGCTTCTAAACTCAACTGCCTAGAAAGGACTATAAATGACCCTGTGTACACATACTGATAAGATAAGAGGAGAGTTCAGGGGCAGCTGAAAAAAATGCCCAACTGTTCCTAAACGTCTGTTTACCAGCAGCAGTGCACAGGAGGCCTTAGGAGCCCTTAGGCTTCCTGTACACTGCTGCTGCTAAATGGACGTTTAGGAGCAGTTGGCCGCTTTAAAAACAGGATGTTTTAAAAAAAACGCCTGCGCGTGTCCTAGCAACATGGCCCAGCTGCTGGCCCCTGTGGGATTGGCTGTTCAGGTGCACCGTCATATGACGTCCACTCAGAAGGAGAGCCACACCATCCGTCTGTCATTTGACGGACGGTGGGGGGGAGGGGGCGGCAAGTGCTTAAACAAGTTGAAGTTAGAAGCTGATTGGCTAATATGTATAGCTTCACCAGATTTTGCACTCTCCAGTTGTACTTAATCAATCATATGTGTCCATGTACAGCTGCTGCGGTTAGGCGAGTTTCAACCTCCCTCTCCTGAACATGGAAGAATCGCAATTAGGATAGGAATGTGGTTTTGCCACGTAGTGCATTGTCCAGTGGCCGCGGTAAATGCAGGAAGAGTGTACATGAAGCTTAATGCCGCGTACACACGGTCGTTTTTTGCGATGAAAAAAACCGACGTTTTCTGTGAAGTAAAAAACGACGTTTTTGAAACGTCACTTTTCAAAGACAATTTTGCATACACACCATCGTTTTTTTACAAAAAGCGAGGTTACGTTCACCACTCTTTTCCATTGAAGCTTGCTTCATAACTAGCTTCTGGGCATGCGCGGGTTGAAAAACGTCGTTTTGAACGACGTTTCTGCTACACACGGTGACTTTTTGTGAAACAAAAAACGACGTTTTGAAAAACGACACAAAAAATTCAAGCATGTTGGAATTTTTTTTTGGTCGTTTTTTTGAAGACAAAAAACGACGTTTTGCCCACACACGATCAATTTAAATGACGTTTTAAAAAACGTCGTTTTTTTTCATCGCAAAAAACGACCGTGTGTACGCGGCATAAGGGTGTCTCCTGTCTGGATGGAAAAACAATAGAGACACCTTTGAACAGCATCGTCAGTCATAAGGGGTAGTTTACTGGGCACTTAAACTCCCCTCCTGCCCAGACCAATTTTCACTTTGGGCGCTGTCACTCTTTGAACGACAATTGCGTGGTCAGCTGACTTAATAGCGCCGAAACACAAAACCCACATCCGGAAAAAAAACTCCAGCTGGTTCAACCACCAACTGGCGTTACTGAAGCAAGAGCGCAAAAGGGCAGAAGCCGTCTGGAAAAGAAGCACATCAGATGAGAACCTCTCCATCTACAAAACAATAACAAGGAAATACCACAAAGAAATCTTCAAAGCCAAGAAAAATTATTTTTCTGAGGCTATCAATAGCGCCCTCAACCGCCCCCGCAAACTTTTCAAGCTGGTCACTCAGACCATGAATCCAGGTTGTCTTGAAGCCCCCAATTCGGACACACAAGAATTTTGCAATGAATTATCGGATTACTTCATCAATAAAATCGAGGGAATCCGGCAAAACATTCAGCAAAACAATTCCCCCCGTAGCCCCCCCCCCCGTAATTATTTACACAACACCTGTAGTAATTCACCACAACCAAGTAAGTTCACGCTGGAACCCATCTCTACCCAAGCCACTAAAAATATCATCGGTACTCTGTGTAACAGCACTGCGCCGAATGATATCATCCCCACCAAACTGCTGAAGGAATGCGCCGACATCCTGGCACCTCCTATCACGCAGCTTATTAACCAATCTTTCAGGGAGGGCATAGTGCCCTCCCAGTTGAAGGAGGGCGTAATTAGACCCATCTTGAAGAAACCCACCCTGGACCCCAAGGATCCACTCCACTGCCACCCCATAACAGGCCTAAACGCTCTCTCCAAGGTCATGGAGAAAGTAGTGGTACAACAGCTGCAATTGCATCTAGATACCCACAACCTACTTGATCCATTTCAATCGGGATTCTGCCCCGGACACGGGACGGAAACAGCACTGCTCAAGATATGGGACGACGCTCTCAAGGCCACAGACGAAGGAGAATCTTGTCTTTTGGTTCTGTTGGACCTAAGCACAGCTTTCGACACAGTAGACCACAAGCTTTTATTGACCCGGCTAGCTGAAGTAGCCAGAGTCGCAGAAGGCGATTTATCTTGGTTCTCCTCTTTTTTGGAAAACCGATCGCAAATAGTGAATTTAGGACCTTTCACTTCTGAAAAACGTCCCTCAAGGATCCCCTCTGTCGCCGGTGTTATTCAACATCTATCTCTGTCCTCTTTTTGAAATCATCAGCAGTCAAAAACTGCTCTATCACTCATATGCAGACGACACGCAACTGTATTTCCGCATTTGCAATAAAAAGGATCACCACCTCTATCTAGAGACATGCCTCTCTCTTTGATAGAGGACTGGAAGACAAAGAGTTATCTTAAACTCAACGGAGCGAAAACAGAACTTCTCCTGTTTCACGCCAAGCGTAAGAATCAACCTGCAACAACTTGGAGTCCTCCGTCCATTCTGGGCAAAATCATCACCCCTAGCGCCAAAGTCAAAAGTCTCGGGGTCATCTTCGACTCCCACATGACAATGGACGCACAAATAGGGTCAGTAGTCAGCGGATCTCACCATCTGCTGCGCCTACTATGCAGACTCATCCCTTTTATTCCCAAAGAAGACATAGCGGTCGTGGTGGGAGCAATTGTGAACTCCAGACTGGACTATGCAAATGCCCTTTACCTCGGACTCCCCAAGTACCAAATCGCTCATCTACAAGTCGTTCAAAATACGTCCGCCAGACTTGTGACTTTGAAAAAACCTTGGGAATCAATCTCACCTTCGCTGAGATCCCTTCATTGGTTGCCAGTAAAAGACAGAATCACTTTTAAAGCACTCTGTCTAATGCATAGATGTATTCATGGGAATGCTCCCCATTATTTATGCGAAAAAATAAAAGCTCATAATCCCAATCGCATTCTGCGGTCCACCAATCAAAACCTGCTCCAGATTCCGAAAGCCAACTACAAGTCCAAAGGAGATAGAAGATTCGCGGTCCAAGGTCCCAAACTATGGAACGCTTTACCAACCAGCATTCGGTTGGAGGAGAACCACTTAGCATTCAGGAGAAAGATCAAGACTCATCTCTTTTGATACCAAAGGAGACAGGAACAACAAGCGCCCAGAGGGGATTTAGTTTGCATATGCTGCGCTATATAGGTTTTCATTCATTCATTCATACAACACTGTACCCAAATTAATTTTTATAATTTTTTTCCACAAATAGAGCTTTCTTGTAATTTTTCTCCTTCATTGATGTGCACTTATGAGGCTGCACTGATGGGCACTAATAAAGCGGCACTGGTGGCCACTAAAAGCTGGCACTAATAGGTGGCACTTATAGGTGGCACTGATGGGCACCAGTGATGGGCACTGGTAGGTGACACTGATAGGCAGCACTAAGTGGCACTGATTGGCACCACTGGTGGGCATTGATAGGTGACACTCATGGGCATTGATAGATGGCACTGATTGCTGGCACTGTTATGCACTGATTCATGGAACTGTGGGAACTGGCAGGTGGCACTGGCAGGCGGGCACAGATGATGGATGTGCATCTTTCCTCTTCGGGACCGATGTCCTTTGCACAGAAGCCGGTGATCAGCCTTTTTTTCTCCTCACGCTGTCAGATTACCGATCTTCTGTTTACATCACGTGATCTGCTGTCATTGGCTAACAGGTGATCAAGTGGTTAGGGGGCACTGTAGCCATCATTCGGCTATACCTCAGATCTGAAGGGGTTAAGATGCACTGGCAGATTAAAACTCTGGTCAATTTTCGACACATAAAAAAAAAAAAAAAGTCACATGACAATTCGCAGCCCATTTTTTTTAATGGCACCTGTTTGGATCTATGCGACTTAAAGTCAGAGCAACTTTGAAAAGATTCCTGCACTACTTTGATGTGATTCAGTGCCAGAGAGTGTAAAGTACTGGAAATGGTGCAATTTTGGAGTCACACTAGAATAAATGGAGCCTTGGATTCATGGTCGGACCGCTCTTCGGACAGCAAGGAGGTGTTGTATTGCCTCCTTACTGCCTGATTTAACCCTTGATCCCCCCACACTAGCATGCTGTAAATGCTTGCATTTGTATTGCAGCTCTATTCACTTGAATGGGTTGCGTTCGGTGGATGCTATGCCCAATGAAAGCAACAGCGGGTATAATTCCTTCCGTGGTCGTGAGGCAAAGCATTGTGTACACCCCTGGCTGCTGCATCTGCACGCAGATGTTTGGGGGTGGTTCAAGCCGTGGACTAGTGACTGCTGGGGCATAGGGGGCTGTGGGGACCGGTCTAGCAGTGCAGAGGAACCTGCAGGAGCGGAGGATGGGAAAGTAATGCATTGTTTCCACTGAGCGGATCGGTTCGGTATTTTTCCATTATGAAAGCGTGCCATAAAAGCGAACCGTACCGCACCAGCAAGGGTCCTGCTTCTCATGTGGGTCCAGAGAAAGTGGAACGGTTCCATTAGGGCGGACTGACAAATACATCTCACTGATTGGTCCCTGACGGTCCGATTTGCAGTGGAAACACTCACGAGAATAGACCGGTTCCATCCTAACCGCTCCAAAATGACTGACCCGACCCGATCCGTGCAGTGGAAACTTTACCAGGTCCTAGAGAGAAACCAGCAATTAAAGTGGTTGTAATCCCATATGATAAAAAAAAAAAAACACCTGCAAGACAAAGGCATAATGAGCTAGTGTACTTTCTAAGGTAAGTATACTTTCTAAGGTGAGCTAGTGTACTTTCTAAGGTAAGTATTTCGTAATGAGCTAGTGCTCATTATCAAATACTTACCTTAGATTGAAGCTGTTGCAGTGGTCCCCATACACTGCTGTGACTGGCGACATGTCTCCCGCAGTTGTTTCCGGGTTCGCGGGCTTTGGCGCTGTGATTGGCTGGCGCCGAGATGGCGTGACTCCTGAGCATTCAAGCGGGGAGCCTCCGCTCGCGATACAGGCCCTTTAGGAACAGCACGGTCGAGCTGTTTCTTCAGTGCGCATGCGCGGATGACTTTGGTGCAAGTGTATATGATAAATATCTCCTAAACTGTGCAGGTTTAGGAGATATTTTCTAGTACCTACATGTAAGCCTGAGGCCGGATTCACACCTATGCATTTTTTGTGCTTTGCAGATTTGCACTACAGAACATCTTCCATAGGAAACCATGTTAAATGGACTGTAGTGCAATCCTGCAAAATGCAAAAAGCACTAAAACTGCATAGGTGTGAATCCAGCCTTATTTTAGGCTTACCTGTTGCAGAGCCACCACAAGGGGGCGTATTTCTTTCCCTGGAGGTGAGCTTTAAACGAGCCAAATGGCACAGACATTTGTGTGAATGTAGTACAGGACATTATTAGTGACAGAGCAGAGTGAGCACCTCGTATTCCTCCCCTCAGCCTCACACCAGGAACTCGTCCTCCTCCCGTGACCCCACGCTGCCTTCTGTACGATGTCACCCATTGTGTTGACGTAGAAGTTGCTGGGCGTGGTCCAGGCGAGGCTAGCCCGTCTACCGCTCTCTAGTGCGCGTCCCCCGCTGTCCTATGCTGCTGGCGGGAGCGCACATCGCGGAGGGGACTGACGGCTGGGGCCGGACTCGCAGCGCGAGAGTCACCGCCAAACTCCACCACCTTCTCCTGCCTGGCTGGGCCATGAGAGAGCGGGCACACTGAGCCGCCAGCCGGCGATGGATTCCTGGAGGGACTGTTTCCTGGTTCGCTGGGTCTGGCAGCAGTTGGTAGGTAGTGAGCTGTGTTGTCCCTCCTCTGTCTCCATCGATCCGGGCCACTGTGCCAGGAAAGCCCGGGGAGCTGTGTAGGCCGCAATCTCAGCTGCCGCTCACTGCAACTTTGGAGTGTGTGTGATGTGGAGAGGAGGAGAGGGAGCCGGGGGTGGGGGAGGGAAGACATGATACAACTTTTCTCTGCACTTTCCACACATGTCATATCAGCGGATGAGTGACACCAGAGCACGGAAATCATGGCTTTTCCTGTGTCTGTGACACTACTACCGGGGGCCTACTGCACCCTGTCACCACCCCTCCCCCTTATTGTGTCTAACAAGTCCTCTTATTTCTCCTCAGCCCATATTTTATCCACATTCCCCTCAAACCCTCCCCCTACTCATAATTGGGTCCACAGCCCACCCCCCCCCCTGGTTGCATTTTGTCCACGTCTTCCCCCCCTGTCGCATTTTGTCCACGTCTCCCCCCCCGGTTGCATTTTGTCCACGTCTTCCCCCCCCGGTTGCATTTTGTCCACGTCTCCCCCCCCGGTTGCATTTTGTCCACGTCTCCCCCCCCCCCGGTTGCATTTTGTCCATGTCTTGCCCCCCCCCCCCCCGCATTTTGTCGCATTTTGTCCATGTCTTGCCCCCCCCGTCGCATTTTGTCCATGTCTTGCCCCCCCCCGTCGCATTTTGTCCATGTCTTGCCCCCCCCGTCGCATTTTGTCCATGTCTTGCCCCCCCCCGTCGCATTTTGTCCATGTCTTGCCCCCCCCCCGTCGCATTTTGTCCATGTCTTGCCCCCCCCCCGTCGCATTTTGTCCATGTCTTGCCCCCCCCCCGTCGCATTTTGTCCATGTCTTGCCCCCCCCCCCCCGTCGCATTTTGTCCATGTCTTGCCCCCCCCCCGTCGCATTTTGTCCATGTCTTGCCCCCCCCCCGTCGCATTTTGTCCATGTCTTGCCCCCCCCCGTCGCATTTTGTCCATGTCTTGCCCCCCCCCCGTCGCATTTTGTCCATGTCTTCCCCCCCCCCGTCGCATTTTGTCCACGTCTTGCCCCCCCCCCGTCGCATTTTGTCCACGTCTTGCCCCCCCCCCGTCGCATTTTGTCCACGTCTTCCCCCCCCGTCGCATTTTGTCCATGTCTTCCCCCCCCCCCCGTCGCATTTTGTCCACGTCTTCCCCCCCCCCCCCGTCGCATTTTGTCCACGTCTTCCCCCCCCCCGTCGCATTTTGTCCACGTCTTGCCCCCCCCGTCGCATTTTGTCCACGTCTTCCCCCCCGTCGCATTTTGTCCACGTCTTCTCCCCCCCGTCGCATTTTGTCCACGTCTTCCCCCCCCCCCGTCGCATTTTGTCCACGTCTTCTCCCCCCCGTCGCATTTTGTCCACGTCTTCTCCCCCCCCGTCGCATTTTGTCCACGTCTTCTCCCCCCCGTCGCATTTTGTCCACGTCTTCCCCCCCCGTCGCATTTTGTCCACGTCTTCTCCCCCCCGTCGCATTTTGTCCACGTCTTCCCCCCCCGTCGCATTTTGTCCACGTCTTCCCCCCCCGTCGCATTTTGTCCACGTCTTCCCCCCCCCCGTCGCATTTTGTCCACGTCTTCTCCCCCCCGTCGCATTTTGTCCACGTCTTCTCCCCCCCGTCGCATTTTGTCCACGTCTTCTCCCCCCCGTCGCATTTTGTCCACGTTCTCCCCCCCGTCGCATTTTGTCCACGTCTTCCCCCCCCCCGTCGCATTTTGTCCACGTCTTCCCCCCCGTCGCATTTTGTCCACGTCTCCCCCCCGTCGCATTTTGTCCACGTCTTCTCCCCCCGTCGCATTTTGTCCACGTCTCCCCCCCGTCGCATTTTGTCCACGTCTCCCCCCCGTCGCATTTTGTCCACGTCTCCCCCCCGTCGCATTTTGTCCACGTCTCCCCCCCGTCGCATTTTGTCCACGTCTCCCCCCCGTCGCATTTTGTCCACGTCTCCCCCCCGTCGCATTTTGTCCACGTCTCCCCCCCGTCGCATTTTGTCCACGTCTCCCCCCCGTCGCATTTTGTCCACGTCTCCCCCCCGTCGCATTTTGTCCACGTCTCCCCCCCGTCGCATTTTGTCCACGTCTCCCCCCCGTCGCATTTTGTCCACGTCTCCCCCCCGTCGCATTTTGTCCACGTCTCCCCCCCGTCGCATTTTGTCCACGTCTCCCCCCCGTCGCATTTTGTCCACGTCTCCCCCCCGTCGCATTTTGTCCACGTCTCCCCCCCGTCGCATTTTGTCCACGTCTCCCCCCCGTCGCATTTTGTCCACGTCTCCCCCCCGTCGCATTTTGTCCACGTCTCCCCCCCGTCGCATTTTGTCCACGTCTCCCCCCCGTCGCATTTTGTCCACGTCTCCCCCCCGTCGCATTTTGTCCACGTCTCCCCCCCGTCGCATTTTGTCCACGTCTCCCCCCCGTCGCATTTTGTCCACGTCTCCCCCCCGTCGCATTTTGTCCACGTCTCCCCCCCGTCGCATTTTGTCCACGTCTCCCCCCCGTCGCATTTTGTCCACGTCTCCCCCCCGTCGCATTTTGTCCACGTCTCCCCCCCGTCGCATTTTGTCCACGTCTCCCCCCCGTCGCATTTTGTCCACGTCTCCCCCCCCCGTCGCATTTTGTCCACGTCTCCCCCCCGTCGTCCACGTCTCCCCCCCCCGTCGCATTTTGTCCACGTCTCCCCCCCCCGTTTTGTCCACGTCTCCCCCCCCCGTCGCATTTTGTCCACGTCTCCCCCCCCCGTCGCATTTTGTCCACGTCTCCCCCCCCCGTCGCATTTTGTCCACGTCTCCCCCCCCCGTCGCATTTTGTCCACGTCTCCCCCCCCCGTCGCATTTTGTCCACGTCTCCCATTTTGTCCCCCCCCCCCCCGTCGCATTTTGTCCACGTCTCCCCCCCCCGTCGCATTTTGTCCACGTCTCCCCCCCCCGTCGCATTTTGTCCACGTCTCCCCCCCCCGTCGCATTTTGTCCACGTCTCCCCCCCCGTCGCATTTTGTCCACGTCTCCCCCCCCGTCGTCGCATTTTGTCCACGGTCTCCCCCCCCCCCCCGTCGCATTTTGTCCACGGTCCCCCCCCCGTCGCATTTTGTCCACGGTCCCCCCCCTTCACTTTTTGTCTACGGTCCCCCCCCCCCCTTCACTTTTCGTCCACAAAATTAAGGTCTTTTTTTTTTATTAAAGGTGAATTGATCCCACTACCCTACTGTAGTGTCATTGAGTGACAACTGTCAGTCTCCTGGGGCTGCTGACATCACATCCAAGATGGCAGCTCCCAGCAGCAGTCTTAGGACCGCCGTGTTTGCACACTCCTCTGCGCTAATCACAGGCAGTAAAACATTGTCCCGATACGTGGCTCGCTGCCTGTGATTAGCGCAGTGCCGTGCTGACTTCCTGGCGGGCTCTACACATGGACATTGCGAACACGCCGGAGATCATCCCTAGTCTACACATGGGAGGGATTTAGACACCAAACCTGCACAACTATGTCAAATGCACTGCAAAGTTATTGTTGAAACAATTGGTCTGGAGACAGGGTCTCTTTAATGCAGGGCAATGTAAATGTTGATTGGTGAAGTAGGTGTTGTGCCCAGTGGGGAATCTTAAAGCGTGGTTGGTATTTGTGTATTGTGTCTCTGGCAGTGTTTGCTTTGGCTCAGCATTCCAGCAGGAACATGTAATGTTATTGATCCCCAGAGCCATAGGTCACTGCACAGGGGACTTACTTTAGGCACCACTGGCTTTATGACATGTGTATGAATTGGAGCCTCAGCATTTCCTGCACATGTGTAGTGTCACAGTGTATAAGAGGAGCAACAAAAGGCACCTGCTGCTGCCTACGTGCCTATTGTTACTGAGGCACGGGGGCGTCTGGAGTAAAGCGCTGCTAGTCTTTTAGAGGTGCTTTTCAGCTGTTAGCGGGGTACTTTTAACCCCGCTAGTGGCCGAATTAAAAGCACTTGGGTGGCGCTGCCCATTGATTTCAATGGACAGGGGTGCTTTAGTAGTGGTGTATAAACTGCTGCTTTTAGGACTTTTTTTTAACATCCCGCAACGCTTTGCAGGCGCTATTTTTAGTGCTACGGTGACTGTAAAGCACCTCAGTGTGAAAGTAGCCTTAAGGCAGAACCCCAGCAATAAGTAAGATACAAAGAATTGCTAATTTGCAGTATTCAGCTTCAATCCAGAGAAATCCCACACACTATTTTGTGTGATCAATCTGGTGGCCAGCATAATTCAAACCACTTCTCTGAGGACATGGACCAGGAACAGCAGCACAGTGATATCCTTGTCACTCTGCTTCCTCCTCCTATTCGTAGATCTCATGTCACAACATGAGCTGATTGGCTGCTTGTATTGCTTCTTCCTCTCTCACTCCAGCCCTGCTGTACAAGGAGTACATGAGACCCTATGCTCAAGTTCAGGTACTGCTTACATTGAATGGAGTATTAGAGATGGAAGAGCTTCAATGATTTGTGTCTTGTATATCTGCCTGGAGCTGGACTCTGAAGCACAGATGAAAGAACACTGGGCCTTTCAGCAATGTTCTTGAGTCTCATTGGTGCTGGAACCTACCTGTGTCATACATGTATGCTACTTGGTGTAGACCTGCCATACTCAACCAGGGTCCCTCCAGAGGTTGATAGAGGTTCCTCCAGCTGCAGCTGATGGATTTCCCATTTGAAGGGGTCTGGATAGTTCTGGGGCCAGCGGCATAACACCAATGATGTTTTTAGCTGTCTGTACATTGCTGTTCTTCCCAATGCATTGAGTTTTAGCAAGGGGTTCCATAAGACGCCACAATTATTTTCTGGTTCCTGTAATGGGCCAGTTATATCCTGGATTTTGCTCTTGTGATGTATAACCAGCTGTGAATAGTATGAAATGTATCCTCTGCTGACTGGTATACCTGGAAAATGACAAGTGCTGTTTTAGTGCTCTTATTGTACAAGAAAGCAGGTGACTTTATTTCCGTACACGACACTTCCAATGTACTGTATATCGCTGTGCAAAGGTTTCCTTTCCAATCACCGGTGTAATTGGTGGTTTTCCTGTAGCTGAGTGTGGAGTCTTTATGAAACCTTCTCAGTTTGATGGAGACATGTTTTCCAGGTTGGTGTTTTGGTGTAGAATGCATTTTACTGCCATCAATAGATACCTAACTTTCTGTATCCAAATAACTTGCATCCTACAGTTCTTAATTGACACTTTAAATCCATACCTCATCTTTGCCCAGCTGGTTCACTTTAAAGTGGAACTTCAGTCGTTCAATCAATATTGAGTATTTGTAATCCTTATGCTGTAGCATAGGAAAGTATATCTTCTTACTCCTATTGTTTTTGTCTTCTCTTTATATTGTAAATCTCTGCGTTGGCGCTATATAAACCCTGCATAATAATAATAATATTATTATTATTAATAACTTGTTTTTAAACTTTATTTTATTTTTCACACTTCTATAGTTAGTTCCTGGTTTACAGGTCTAGGCAAATGATGGCATACACCCTAGGAGTTTTCCGGTTGGGGGGGGGGGGGTTCCCAACCAACCACACCCTCCTGTCTGCATGCCTAAACTAAGGGCAGATGGATTCCAGGAAGTAAATGTTACATAAATCTACCCTTACGCAAGTTTGCTTTGAATAATAACTACTTAACCTCCCAAATAATTGGCCCCCTTTTAATGACCAGGCCATTTTTTATATGGCACTGCATTAATTTACTGACAATTACGCGGTCAAGCAGTGCTGTGCCTGAATGAAATTTTATATCATTTTATTTCCCGCAAATAAAGATTTATTTTTGTGGTATTTGATCACCACTGCAGTTTACATTTTTTTGCGCTATAAACAAAAAGTCAACAATTTTTGAAATTTTTTTTTTTTACTTTCTGCTAAAAAAATAAATAAAAAAAATTCCAATAAAAAAAAAAATGTCTTCATACATTTAGGCCAATGTGTATTCTGCTACATGTTTTTGGTTAACCAATTCTCTACCGTGGGTGTTTTTCTGATAGAAAATTACTTAAAACCCCCAAATATATATATATTTTTTTTATATATTTTTTTCCTAACACCCTAGAGAATAAAATGGCGATCATTGCAATACTTTTTGTCACACCATATTTGCGCAGCGGTCCTACAAGCGCACTTTTTTTGGAAAAAATTCACTTTTTTGAATTAAAAAATAAGACAGCAATAAATTTGGCCCAATTTTTTTATTGTGAAAGATAATGTTACGCCGAGTAAAATGATACCCAACATGTCACGCTTACAAATTGCGCCCGCTCGTGGCATGGCGTCAAACTTTTACCCTTAAAAATCTCGATAGGCGACGTTAAAAAATTCTACAGGTTGCATTTTTTGAGATACAGAGGAGGTCTAGGGCTAGAATTATTGCTCTCGCTCTAACGATCGCGGCTATACCTCACTTGTGTGGTTTGGACACCGTTTTCATATGCAGGCGCTACTCACGTATGCGTTCGCTTCTGCGCGCGGGCTCGTCGGGACGGGGCACTTTAAAAAATATTTTTTTGGTTTTCTTATTTATTTTTATTTAGTTTATTATTTTTTACACTGAAATAAAAAAAAAAAATTATCACTTTTATTCCTATTACAAGGAATGTAAACATCCCTTGTAATAGAAAAAAGCATGACAGGTCCTCTTGAATATGAGATCTGTGGTCAAAAAGATTTTGAATCATATTTAGACTTTTTTCAAATGACAGAAAAAAAAAATGTTTCTTTAAGACGCTTGGCGGGACTGACGTTTTGACGTCACTTGCTTCCTGACGACGTGTTAATCACGAAACGTACGTCGAAGCGCCTGGATACGTAAAAACAACGCACTTCCGGTCCCGCTGGTCCCCTGTCTTGGAACGCACGCCAGCTCCCTAGCGAGGAACTCGTATCCGGCTTGGACTTCACCCCAGTCCCCCAGCGAGGAACTCTCATCATAGCCCAACCTGCCATGCTGACTAGCCTCAGTGCCGGGTCCTAGGCACTACTAAATTTCCCCTCTCCCCCCTGAGAGTGTTTGATTCCGGGAAACATAGAGCTGCGCAGCCGAATTATTCAACTGGTTTAGTGACCGACTGCTGTATTTGACCTTTTTATAAACAATCAGGTCAACACCGTGCGGTAAGGAGCCATCCATCAGTGCACATTTGGGGGATCTTCTTGGTGAAGGTGGACACCTTTTACAATGAATTTTCAACCATTTGCATCTGAGAAAGATTAGCCTTGATTGGACTTTATCTAACACTCTTTGAATGGGCTTATTTATTTATTCATTTTTTATTTTTTGTACAATCTATTTCTATTTCATTATTTTCAGTGTGTTGCTGGCAGCTCACTAAGTCTGCTATTGTTGGTTCAGACGGACCATTTATTAGATTTCACTTTATTGTTTAGTCTCTTATTATTCATTATTAGCGCCCCCTCCATATACCATTACCATCTTTAAAGTGTGGGCGTAAAAACACGTACGGCAGTAGGGAAGTGGTTAAATAAAAAAATCGATATTGGCTCTCAATATAAATCTCCCAGATGTAGTCTTAAATGTTATATGGCCATCCTTTTTCCTTTAAATGGTGTACATGCCATTGGATCTTCTAATCTGGCTTCCTACCAAGGAGTGTCAGGCGGTGTTGAGCCTGTGTTTATCCCACTGTTTTTCGTCTGTGGGCCACAGCATGTAAGTTGTACCCTTTTAAAATCCCCCCCCCCCCATTTGCCAGTAGCCCCACTTTTCAATGAACCTCATTTTGTAAGAGGAAACCGATCCTATTCTTCTGTACACTATTTGATTCTTTATTTCTTCTTTCCTTTTTGTTTTTTCCCCCCCCCCCCCCCCCCCAATTTATAACCTATAGCAGGACTGCGACATTGCGGAGGACAAGCCGACACCAACCAATACGTTGTGGGAACCAGTGACGCCAATACAGTGATCAGTGCTAAAAAAGATGCGCTGTCACAGTACTAATGACACTGGGAATGGGTTAAACATCTAGGATGATCGAAGGGTTAACTGTGTGCCTAGGCCTCCCCCCCCCCCCCCGTCAGAACGGAGCTCTGCCTTGTTTACATAGGCAGGCTCTGTCCTATGTCTCTGCCTGACGATCGCAGGGTGCCAGTAGGCATCCAATGCCTGGCACCCGCCGATCGGTTTCTGCTGTGAGTAATTGCAGCAGAAGCGGCCCACCAGCGGCGCACACTGATTCGGCACAGAAAGGCCATCCTGTAGAAGTATATCTGGTATAGGGCAGTTGGGTAAATGGGTAAAGATGAATTAAATAGTCTTTTTGGTTAATGGTGCTTGGAATAACACAATTTTTTTTTTTTTTTAGCCCCTGGAAGCAAGGAAAGGAAACCCTGTGTAAGCTTGAGTCTCTTGTCGGAGCTTATACAGGGCTAAGGACCATCTCCTCGCCCTCATGTGATAGTGCTGGGCCAACCACTAAGCATCAGTGTTTTTATATGAGAGGAAGAGAAGCGAGTCATGTTCTCCATGCCCATGTGTTTTTTTCCACTCCTGTTAGGTTAACCCTTTACAGCTGAACGTTTAAATGTTTGTAGCCAGCCACAAGGGCAATACATGGGCTTCCCAGTCATGTGATCACTGTGATTGACTCACTGTGATCAGTAGTAGCCCATCCCACTAGTCACCAGGAGCTGGCTGTGATGGCATGCTGCCAGCACAAACAAGGGGCGCTAGCTGTATGCATATATGTGGCAGCTCGCTGGTGAGGCCGATCACCATGCTGTAACAATGATGCGTTTGGCCAGCCTTTTGGGGTCAAAAAAAGAAAATGGTCTATTTTCTGCTGGGATGGAGGGCATTGAAGAAAACTTGTTGCTTTGCACTGCATAGTCAGTCAGTTGCTGTCATTTATTTACTTATAGTCAATTTAGTAAAGAGTTGCCTATGAATTCCTAACAGATGTTATTAAAAATCACACATTTTTTGTTGGTAGCAGTACAGCGGTGGGCTGATCAGATCACGACGGTGGTTTTATCTTCATGAGGCAATGAGGTTTCTATTACGACGGTGGTTTTATCTTCATGAGGCAATGAGGTTTCTATTACATCAGCTGTTTTGTTTTGTAACACTAAATGCATGTCTAGTATAACTGCAGTAAGTCTGATTTAATATGAATGTTTTGTAATTGGCTATCAATGAGATATCATTATAAATATCCTGCTGTAAAGATCAATACTCCTCCCCACATGCATTATCCTGCTTAAGTGTATTTATGGAGGAAGTGTAAAATTGTGTATTCATTTCCACAACATGTTCCAGTTATTTGGAGTCTAACTCCTGTTACTTTTGAATGATGTTGAAGTTTGGTAAACTAACTTACTTTGTGAGGTCTCCGCATATTTACTTGCTTGAATTGTGTAACATGTACGATATTCAGTGGAGCCCAGAGGAGACCTGCAGGGTCTTTTAGACAGATTGCATTAACAAATTCATATATTTTGAAGAACCGTTTTAAAAACTGTCGTGGCAATTTGGGGGTGTGCAAAGCACACCGCCATCTTGCCATGTGCTCTAAAGCACATCCCCCATCTTAAATGAAATAATGCCATGTTTAAGCTAAAATAAGTTCTCACCATACATTCGGTCTGCCATACCAATTAAGAGACATTACAACAGCTGTTCTCAAGTTACCATCCTTGCCATCAATGCCAGCCACAGGGCTGAGCATGGCTCCTTTTATTTACACAAAACAGGAAGTCATCACCAGTAAGTCGCCTCCCCCCATGGGAGGCGGCATCACCAGATGTCTTCTTATACACAGCAAGCACCATAACAAAACATTCCCTCCGACAGGAAGTCACATTGAATACATGAATAGAATACAATACAATGAATACAATACAATGAATAGAAACAATGCTGGCTAAAGTCTTATGGGCGTGTCCGGTCAGGGTGTGCATGTGCCCCCCCCCCTGACCGCAGAAGCGCTCACAAGCCCTCAAACTATACGCTGATAGAACCTTTAATCTGCGCCATTCCATAGAATAACGCATATAATTATACCCTTTTTGAGGCTATTTACAGCCGCACGCTACGAACCCCAAATCCTGCTGATCAGACATGACCCAGATAAGAGCGTACATCTGTCTACAGCCACTAGTGTGCTTGCGAAATGAACGCATCCCCCTCAACGATCGTCTGTGCTAAATGCACAGAGGGGCCCCTCGCTGGTGGGCATACGCCCATGCCGCAACCATCACAATCCAACCTCAAGACATTTTCTACTACCAGACGAGAGTCAACCAGCCTCAGGACTGCCACAGTCAGCTCTATTTAGAGCGGGTTGGGGAAGTGTCAAGACTGGGTGCCAATTATGACAATACATAATAAATACATCTTCAAATTTCCACCACAAAACGTATCCGTGGGTTAATAATGGCATGTGATCTGTTTCTTATGTCAGTGATCCTGCCCCCATTAAATTCTTGTGGAAGTAGAATTTATTTGATTACATTTACAGTTTTTGGCCACAGATAATTTGGCTCTGTGTTATGGCATGTACACAGATTTCTGGACTGGAAATTCAAATCTTGTGATAAATAACATGCTTAACCCTTTCATGTTCAGGGGAAATCGAAACCTTTTTGAACAAAATGAAATTTGATGTGTATTTATACTGTTTCCATGTACTCCGTCAGAGGTTTGTTAAACTCCAGATGGCTCCTTTGTTTACAGCCAGTGCAGATTAGGGTCAGAGGGTCCCCAGTCTGCTGCTCACCCAGCCGCTGCCACTACTGAGATGAATAGGACTGTAATAAGATGTAAGTATGTGGAAGTGATTCTAGTGTTTTTAGCTTAGGTTCCCACCTGTGCGAGGTGATTGCCACTGCGGGACCACACCTGTTCCTGCAGCCACAAACACCCTCACAGAAAAACGCTCTGAGGCCTCTTTCACACGGAGCGGTCCGTTTTTCGGTCCGCTCCGTGTGTCCGTCGGCTCAGCGGGGGGTCTCGGCTGAGCTGTCGGGCGGACAGGGCAGTCCCCACACACTATTCCCCTATGGGGTATCGGATGGAAACGGACCGTCTGTCGGCTTTGCATCCGATCCGCCGGACGGAAGAAAAATAGAACATTCTTCCGTCCAAAAAACGGATGCGGATGTTAGCGGATGCATCATCTGCTAACGGATCCGCTCCCATAGGGGCCCATTACAAGTCCGTAAACGGACTTGTAATGAGTGGACGAACGGATGTGTGAAAGGACCCTGAGGAGATGTGTGGGGGTGTTATTAATCTAAACTGTGCCCCTATGCACTGGAAATTGCAGCGTGGCTTTCCGCACTGGGAACCGCACTACTTTTGTGGCAGCCTTTTTTTTTTTTTAAATGAAGCAGGGATGTTTTCCCTGCATTTTCAGGAGGCATAGCAGCCCCTATTAATGTATGGACTCCCCAAAATCCATACCAGACCCTTATCTGAGCACGCAGCCTGGCCTGTCGGGAAACGGGGGTGGGGGCGAGCGAGCGCCCCTACCCCCTTCTGAACCGTACCAGGCCACATGCCCTCAACATAAGGGGTGGGTGCGGCCCCCCACCCGAAAGCATCTTGTCCTCATGTTGATGAGGACAAAGGCCTCTTCTCGACAACCCTGGTCATTTGTTGTCGGGGTCTGTGAGGGGGGGGCTTATTGGAATCCTGGAGCCCCTTTAGTAAGGGGGCCCACCACCCTATGTGAATGAGTATGGGGTACATCGTACCCCTATCCCTTCACCTGGAGGAAAAGTGACAATAAAAATAAACTAGCACATTATGTTAAACTTGCCTTAAAACAACCCTCCCTGGCCGAGGTATCAGAGCTGCAACAGGCTCCCATCTTCACCTATCTTGGTTCTGGGTTTGCGGACTCCGGCTCTGTGACTGGCTGAAATCGCGATGACGTCGCTGCCGCGCATGCAATGCTCAGTTTCCCTTTGAGAATGTAAATGCCACATTAGAAAAGTGAGGATGTCTATACTGAAATTTTAAGAAAGGTCGCTGTGTGTTTAAATCATGGTGTCATGTGCAACTACCATGTCATGCCTGTTCATTTTTATTCTTTCTCTTGGTGCCCTTGGCTCTGATAGATCCCCCCCTACATACTAGATCAGATAACTGATGGTTAATTTATTATAATTGGCAAAGATGAGGCTGTTTTGTTACTGACTGTGTCCGTATATTCTAAATAATGCTGTTCCCCCTTTTTTTTTTTTATGACAATTTAGCATTTTTTGTTGTCTCTATTTTTACCATATAGCTAATCTGTTGCCAGCTACATACGCGTCTGCTGCGGACTCATTCTCCAAATAGACTTTAAGCACTATAATGAGTGACACACAATAGGATTATGACTGTGTGCATATGGTGTAGTAGTGGTAGAGCCAAAGGAGCAAGTGGATATGACTGCAGTAAACGCAGGTCATCGCTGTCACATCCAGTCATTGCTGGAATTGAAATGTGGACATTGCACTCATAAAAGGTCTTATGACAACTTCTGAAACACAAGGGAGAGGGTTGTCTCTGCACTTGTTTATATTTAGTAGGCTTAAGGCAGTGGCTTTAGCATGAAGTCCCCTGTGTGGATGTAATCTTTAACCGTTTACTTATTTATGAGTAGACTATTCATTAGTCAGTCTAGAGTAATTTAGGAATGTGTGCGGATTTCTGATTGTGTAGTGTTCTCATATAGATTGTTCTCTCTGTGTTCCTGTATTCTGTCCAATATGATAAAAGTATTATTTTATCTCTGTAGCAAACTTGCATTTTAAATTGGATATTAGATTGCTGATTGTCACCAGAACGGGTAGTTGTTGATCAGTGCATACAATAGTTGATATATCCGTAGCAGCATTAGGTCAATTCTACAAGATTGGTTGTAATGTAAGTACACAAAAAACAGAGTAGCTTCTGCCTAACCCTTCTGATCCCTTTCTGTGTTCCCTTACTCCTTCAGATTTTCTGATGGCTCTTGGGCTGCATTTACACCCGATGAACGCAACGATTTTTGCGTCTGTGATTTTTAAACAACATTCTATTGACTTCAATGGGCTGCTTGTCCTATGACAAGAGTGCCAAGGGTGCTTGGCACTAAGCCAAGCACGTTTGACACTTTTTTTTGTTTGAAAAATGCATAACTGCTACCCACATTTGGGGCGCTATTAAAGTGGAGTTCCACCTTAAAAAGTAACTTTCGCTCAATCCCCTCCCCTCCCCCTTACATGCCACATTTGGCATGTCATTTTTTTGGGGGGCAGTGGGGGCTTCAGTAGGAGCGGGACTTCCTGTCCCACTTCCTGCTTCCGCCGAGGGACTGGTAAGGCGATTAGGCCTAATCTCCTTACTGCAGCCCCTCCCTTTGGCGATTGTCTAGGACACTGACAGGTCCTAGACGATCGCCTGTCCAATCAGCGGCGGGCCGCGCGCAATCGTGAAGTGCGGCTCGCGCATGCGCAGTGGGTGCCCGGCCGTGAAGCCGAAGGCTGTCACAGCTGGGTGCCCACAATCACAATGAGGATGCCGGCCGAGGAGGGGGAGCGGAGCGGAGCCCCAGTCGGCGCGTCGCTGGAACGTGGAGAAGGTAAGTGTCTGTTTATTTAAAAGCCAGCAGCTACACTTTTGTAGCTGCTGACTTTTAATAAACATTACATTTGGGTGGAACACCCCTTTTTAAGGTGTGTTGTGTGTTTTTTAGTGGTTTTATTGGCACATGTACTGTACTCTTAGGTGTGAATGCAGCAGATTAAACCAGATTCTGATTGAATTTGTCAACTTTGATCTAAAACTTGTGGTTTTGAAAGTTGCTACCATCCAGTTGTTCTTGAAGGAAAAGTCAGCAAAGTGTTTGATTCCCCCAGCTAATTACAATTGTTCATCCAAGATAAGAGCTTTAACCACTTAAGGACCGCCTCCTGCACATATACGTCGGCAAAATGGCACGGCTGGGCACAAGCACGTACCTGTACGTCCTCAAGTGCCCAGCTGTGGGTCGCAGGCACGCGCCCGCGACCCGTTCCAAAGCACCGCGGCCGCAGGACCCGCGGACCCGATTGACGTTGGAGTCCCGCAATCGGTCCCCGGAGCTGAAGAACGAGGAGAGCTGTGTGTAAACACAGCTTCCCCGTTCTTCACTGTGGCTGTGTCATTGATCGTGTGTTCCCTGATATAGGGAAACACAATCAATGACGTCACATGTCCAGCCCTGCCCCCCTAGAGTTAGAAACACATATGAGGTCACACTTAACCCCTCAGCGCCCCGTAGTGGTTAACTCCCAAACTGCAATTGTCATTTTTATGAGTAAACAATGCATTTATATAGCATTTTTTGCTGCAAAAATGTGTCAAAATTGTCCGATGTGTCTGCCATAATGTCGCGGTCACGAAAAAAAAATATTAATAAAAATGCAATAAAACGATCCCCTATTTTGTAAACACCATAAATTTTGTGCAAACCAATCGATAAACGCTCATTGTGTTTTTTTGTTTTTTTTTACCAAAAATTGGTAGAAGAATACGTATTGGCCTAAACTGAGGGAAAAAAAACATGTTTTTTTTAAATATATTTTTGGGGGATATTTATTATAGCAAAAGAATAAATATTGCATTTTTTTTCAAAGTTGTCGCTCTACTTTTGTTTATAGCGCAAAATCCTCTGCACGCTGTTGGGGGGGGGGGGGGGGGGTTGGCTTGTCACTATTTTACGTGTTACACCCTAAATGTGAAGTATTAGCCTTTAAGTGCTTGCTTTTTTTTTTGTCTAGATGTTTAGTCACCTGAAAACATCCTGTGGGTGTGTTTAAAATATTCTTGATATACCAATATAACGCCTTTTGTTTGAAATACAGGTTTTAAGTTAGTCGATTTGTAGCCATTGTAAGGTGTATCATTTATATGTTAAGGATTGTCATGCCAAAGGTTGCAACAGAATTTAAAAGCAGTAAAATGTATTTATTGCTTCATAGCTGTTGGAATATGTGTAGTGGTGATTATTCCTCTTTCTTCATAAACAGCAGATGATTCAATAAAGCCTCCTGTACACTGCTGCTGCTAAATGGACTTTTAGGAACAGTTCGGCATTTCTTCAGCTGCCCATTAACTTTCTTATCAGAACATTGTTTCTAGGCATTTGAGTTTAGAAACATTTTTTGGAAAGCAGGGATGGATGTTCAGAGGCATTTGAAAACATTGACGTTTTTTACTATTTAGGAAAAAAACGTGGCATGTAAATCCGGCAAAACGTACGTTTTTAAACGTTGGTTACTATATGTTAAGTTAAAGCGGAGCTCCAGCCGTGAAATTTTTTTTTTTTAAAGTCAGCAGCTACTAACAGTGTAGCTGCTGACTTTAAATAAGGACACTTACCTGTCCTAGGCGCCCGCGCTGATGGCCCCCCCGATGCCGGTCCCGCGATCGCTCCGAGTCCCGCGCCGCCATTCACACTATGGGAAACAGGCAGTGAAGCCGTACGGCTTCACTGCCCATTTCCTACTGCGCCTGCGCGAGTCTCACGCTGGCTTGTGAATGGGCGCGCTGCTCTCTGAGAACACACACAGTTCCCAGAAAGCAGCGCGCCCCATTCACAAGGAGAAGGACAAGAAGAAAAGGCACCGCGGTGCAGGTGAGGCAGATTACGGACTTCCGCATAGCAACAGCTATTTCGGGTGAGTATTTTTTTTTTTTTTTTCAGGTTTTTTTTTTTTTAAACAACATGGCAAAATGTTGTTTTCATGGGTGGAGCTCCGCTTTAAATCGATCAGGAGAGGTTGTAAAACGTCCCGTATACATTAATACTAAGGCATTTGTAATACATTCCTGGAGGTGAGGACATAGAAGCCTTTCACCAAATTCAGGAAACCTCTGCAACGTTTTCATTGTTGGTACCAATGAGCACAGCAAATTCACTTGGTTCTTATTTGCAACACTTACTGTCTGTTGCTATTGTTGTGAAAGTAATTACTTGCTTTTGAGGAAGCTGTAGGTTACCAAGACCCCTTTATAAAGGAGTCAATTGCGTTGCGTCTTTGAAACAATTCTGCAACAGATTCATATGTACCTTACTGAAACACATGCATGAATCCAGAATGTCTGGATAAACTCCCTGCACACTGCTCTGGGTAGGGGGTGCTGTGGTGTTGGTCTCCCTGCAGAGAAGTATGCAACATGCTGGCACGAACTGTTTGTGTTTTTAACCTTTAAATGTATTTTGGCAGTTTTAACAGAAAGTTTAATTGGACATCAGCTAAAGCACTTTATATATTTTTTTTATTTTCACCAAAAATGAGGTCAACCCTAAACACTTCCAATGTGTATGCAATCGGGCAAGCCCTTGTACTACACATAGAAAATGTGTATATTGTATGGCCAGCTTTAGGTTTTATTGCTTTGAGTTAGAGCCGGTTCACACTCCCGTGGCATGACTCCGCAAGTCGTCCTGAGGACGACTTCAGAGGTGACCAGCAAAACGACTTCTGTATAGAAGTCAATGCAGGTTGCCTCGAGCCGCCCTCAAAGTCGTACAGGAACCTCTTTCTAAGTAGGAGCAACTTGCGTCGCTCCTATTAGATTGGTCCCATAGCATTGAATTTGGACGCGATTCGTTAGGCGGGAGTCGCCCCAGTGTGAACCGGGTCTTAGAGCTGCACGATTAATTGTTAAAAAAATAATCATGATCTTGATTCAACCCTCCCCCTCACGATCTCTATCGGGCATTTACACGATTCATTCATGTAAGTGCATAGACGTCTTTTAGATAGGTCAGTTTAACCACATAAAGACTAAACCCTTTTCTGACCCTTGTTGCTTTACAAGTTAAAACTGGTATTTTTTTTGCTGGCAAATTACGTGGAACCTCAAAACATATTTTATATAATTTGCAGATACCCTAGAGCGGGGGTGCCACTTAAGTGACTTGGTAACCGGGCGGATGGCAGGTCCATGCCTGCTCTGTATATGCAGAGCAGACACGGACACAGCCCACTTTACTCCTTTTTTTTATTTATTTTTATTGGATTGGAGGTAGGACACACGTTGGTTTACATTTGCTACTCCTTAGAGGTGAATGGAGGGTCCAATTGGGTCAGACTGACCATGTGAAAGGGGCCCAAGGCTGCTTTCACACTGATGCACTGCAGTTTACCTGCACTGCTGGGGCAACGCAGTGTACCTTTTGGCTTTCCTGCACTTTGCACCAAACCTGCAGAATATAATAGAAGTCTATTAGACAAATTAAAGATGCGCTACAATTTACAACTAATATATGTGAACCGTGCAGTGAACAGCACCATATAGGGTTAACAAATCACTGACAAACAGAGAATGTGAATTGCTCAGTGAATCCAGCTGTGGGTAAATCCACACCTAAAGTGAAAAATATGTGTGTCCCATAAACAATAAGTGCGGGGAAAAAAAGTCCAAATATAAATATAAATCCAATATCTATACACCGTGATTCCAAACTGAAATTCCAAAAAATAGGTACAGCAACTGTGAGTACACAATCTTCAGTTGTATCAAAGCTCCTAATTCATACAGATGAAATTGATCCTCACATGGCCTGCAGAACATATAACAAAAAGAGAAAACATACCATGGTGTAATATTGTATGGTAAACTATATACCAAATACGTGATATGTCACACTCACGGATTCCCCTAAAGATAAAAGCCGCTCAGTATTGCTGAGTATCGTATGAGACCTCCGTTGGTTCCGTACGTATGGCTCCTCCCTACGCGTTGCGTCACGAACACGTGACTTACTCCATGAGTAACGGTGTATAGATATTGGATTTATATTTATATTTGGACTTTTTTTCCGCACTTATCATTGTTTATGGGACACACATATTTTTCACTTTAGGTGTGGATTTACCCACAGCTGGATTCACTGAGCAATTCACATTCTCTGTTTGTCAGTGATTTGTTAACCCTATATGGTGCTGTTCACTGCACGGTTCACATATATTAGTTGTAAATTGTAGCGCATCTTTAATTTGTCTCATATATATTTTGGTTTTGTGCACCGTCACTGGATGCAGCTTGTTACATTTGGTTATTAATATTTTGTGTGTAATTATTTATTTAGCAGCGCTGTATTTTATTTTATTCGTCAATAGAAGTCTATTGCACCTTCAGAAAGCTCACCAAACCCGCAGGTAATGACGGAAGTCTATGGCTCAGTGCAGGTAACCCGCAGGTGTACTGCTCTGCACCTGTGGATCAGTTTGATAGCAGCCCAGTAACCACTGCAGAACAGATATGCCCCTTATAAACACTGGGATTTTATTAACCACTTAAGACCCGGACCAATACGCTGGTAAATGACCCAAGGTGTTTTTGCGATTCGGCACTGCGTCGCTTTAACAGACAATTGCGCGGTCGTGCGACGTGGCTCCCAAACAAAATTTGCGTCCTTTTCTTCCCACAAATAGAGCTTTCTTTTGGTGGTATTTGATCACCTCTGCGATTTTTATTTTTTGCGCTATATACAAAAATAGAGCGACATTTTTGAAAAAAAACACTATTTTTTAATTTTTGTTAAAAAAAAAATCAAATAAACTAAATTTTAGTCAAACATTTAGGCCAAAATTTATTAAGCCACATGTCTTTAGTAAAAAAAAAAATCTCAATAAAAAAAAATAGCTACCTAGCGGGAACAGCGACACTAATACAGCGATCAGAAAAATGATCGCTTAGTGACGCTGGCAATAGGGAGTGAAAGGGTTAACTAGGGCGGTGATTAGGGGGTTAAAACTTTATTAGGGGGGGTGGGGGGGCTATCCTGAACCTAACACTGACTGTTTTTTACACTGCCTGTCACACTGACACTAAATGCAGTGATTAGATCACTGCATTCAGTGACACTGTGACAGGGGGGCGGGGGGGGGCGATCACAAGGGGTTAATATGCCTATGTGAGTGTGTGTCAGTGTTGTGTTGGTGCACACTTACTTGTGGTGTCTTCTCTCATCAGCAGCGCTGGGAAACAGCGCTGCGATGAGAGAATACATCATTTCCTCCTTCCTGTGTAAACACAGGAGGAGGAAGTGACAGGTTGGGAGCGCGCTCCCATTGGCTGGGAGCGATCGCGGGGGGGCGGGTATTCGCCGACATCCGCCCGCAGATCCCGGATCGCTCCCGGAGCCAGGGGGACCCCCGCACGCCGCGGAGGGGGTCCCGATGGGACCCCCGAACCGCACTTAGGCGGGGACGGAAATTTACGCCCTTGTGCCTGTACGTGCCATTCTGTGGCCGTATATGTGCGTGCGGGGGTCCTTAAGTGGTTAATAAACCTGACCTTTAATAACAGTGCAGTATTGTATTTTATCCCAGAGCAGGAGGTCACGGGCCACATCAGAGTGCTCCCCGGGTCACTGGTTGTGCACCCCTGCCCTAGAGATTAAAATGGCGGTTGTTGCATTATTTTATGTCTCGCTGTATTTGTGCAGCGATCTTTCAAATGCAATTTTTTGGGGGGAAAAATACACTTCAATGAATAAAAAAAACTGTATTTTTTTTTTTTTTTTTTCATAATCTGAAAGATGTTGCGCTGCTCATTTTAGCCAGAATGGTGCAGCTCTAATTAGTTGGTGACCTGAAGTAGTTGGGAGTTTTGGCATTGGGCTGAAAACTTGTTGCAGCTTCAGTGGCTAAGACCATTTTAAACCCTGAGAATTCTCATGGCAGCCAACCAGGTATTTTGCATTTTCAGCAATGGCAGCCTACACATTTCTTTAAAGTGGAGTTCCACCCTAAAAATTAACTTTCGCTTAATTCCCTCCCCTCCCCCTTACATGCCACATTTGGCATGTAATTTTTTTTGGGGGGGGGGGGGGGAGTGGGGGCTTCAGTAGGAGTGGGACTTCCTGTCCTGCTTCCGCCGAGGGGCTGGTAAGGCGATTAGGCCTAATCGCCTTACCAGCCCCTCCCTTTGACGATCGTCTAGGACACTGACAGGTCCTAGACGATCGCCTGTCCAATCAGCGGCACGCCGCACGCATGCACAGTGCGGCTCACGCATGCGCAGTGGGTGCCCGGCCGTGAAGCCGATGGCTGTCACGGCTGGGTGCCCACAATCGCAATGAGGATGCCGGCCGGGGAGGGGGGGAGAGGAGCGGAGCCCCGGTCGGCGCGTCGCTGGAACGTGGAGAAGGTAAGTGTCTGTTTATTAAAAGCCAGCAGCTACACTTTTTGTAGCTGCTGACTTTTAATAAACATTACATTTGGGTGGAACACCCCTTTAAGTACAGGTTTACTATAGCTTATCTATTGGACATTTAACTTTGTATCAACAAATATCAGGTTTGAGCAGTAGAAGGCATGGAATGGAATGTTTGTGCCTCTGTATCTGTGCATAGTGACTAGACTAGAAAGATCTTCCTCGTTTATGATGTGATTTTATCAATATCCTTCCTTGTTGCATTGAGAGGTGCTCCTAACTACACATTGATATTTACATGTCAGCCCTGAGTAGTAATAGCATACATTTGCACTGTATGCACATAGATTTTAGCACACAGGTTATGTGCGTACCCTGATTTTATGTAGGATCTTGCTGCCAGTAAGATGCTACATAAAGACTTACACTTTAAGTGGGTGAGGCCTTGGGTTGTGTTTTTTTTTTTTTTTTTTTTTTTTAAATCAATCCTGGGGATTTCAAATTTGTATAAAAAAAAATCTGACTTTTCAGATACAAGTACCTGCTTAGAATAGCGAAGACGATATGACCTGCAGTATTTGCATGTGCCATCTTATGAGCTTTCAAAGCATAATATAATCAGACTTGTAGGCTTACTGCTTACTTAATCACATGTGACAGCAGCATGCACTTGCAGAATTTCTGCTTGCAGAATTGAACTGTAGCCAAGGCTGAAAATGGCAAATATGAACAATTAAGCAAAATAGCAAATGAATCACCATATTTGTGGCAGTCTGTTTGGGAGACCCTGCCATTGCATTTGGTGTCTCAAACTGGGCACAGTGCATTGGGACCAGGACCATCCTCATTTTGCAGCATTTTTTACAACTTACAACTTCCCAAGGAGATGCGGCTGTACAGGTAAATGGCAGTACGCTGCTGTACTTTCTAACAGTGACGTGTCTTTAAGAATCAGAATGTACAGCACTATATTACTAAAAGTATTGTGACACCTGCCTTTACTCACATACACACATGAATTTAATGGCATCCTAGTCTTAGTCCATAGGGCTTAATATTCAGTTGGCCCACCCTTTGCAGCTATACAAAATTCAGCTCTTCTGGGAAGGCTGTCCACAAGGTTTAGACGTGTGGTTATGGAAATGTTTGACCATTCTTCCAGAAGAGCATTTGTGAGATCTGGCATTGATGTTGGACGAGAAGGTCTGGCTCCAATTCTTCCAAAAGGTGTTCTTTTGGATTGTTCCTCAGCCCCAAACTGGCTCATCTATGTCTTTCCGGACCTTGTTTGTGCACTGAAGCACAGTCATGTTGGAACAGGAACGGGCCATCCCCAAACTGTTTCCACAAAGTTGGGAGTATGTAATTGTGCAAAATGTCTTGGTATGCTGACGCCTTAAGAGTTCTCTTCACTGGAACTAAGAGGCCAAGCCCAACCCCTGAAAAAAGCCCCACACTATAATTCCCCCATCCACCAAAGATTTGGACCAGTGACCAAAGTCCTGACCTCAACCAGATGGAACACCTTTTGGGATGAGCTAGAGTGGAGACTGCAAGCCAGTCCTTTGCATCCACATCGGTGCCTGACCTCACAAATTTGGAAGAATGGTCAAAACATTCCCATAAACACATTTTTTTTCTGAAAATGTTCTATATATATATATATATATATTTTAACATTTTCAGCACGGTAATGGGGGGGGGGGGGCGGGGACAAGGGAGTGAAACACAGGGGGAAGGAAAACAGACAGAAGGACACAAGATAGACAAGACAAAACAGAAAAAAGAGGGATAGGGGAACGTCTGCTGCAGTACAGTATTAAAAGGAAATGACAATAATAACTAGGCTTTAACAACCATCAATACCAGAAACCCTAATAACAGCTCTCCCGGCCATTCTAATCACCCGATGAGGTTGCCCCCGCAGAAGGTCTTGGGGCAAGTAACGTGTCTGGTCCAGCATAGTGGATCCACGTGGCCCATATAGAATAACATTTCATATTTGTCTTTGCACTGTGCCACTATCCACTGCTCGGCGGCCATAGTCTTATTCACCAAGGCCACCAATTCAGAACGGGTTGGTACCTAAATTGGAATCAACCTGCGGGCCGCATTAAGCAGATGGGGCAGTGTGGACTTGCGGTATTGACTAACTGGAACAGTGGGGAAGTGGAGCAAGGACTCTAGTGGGGAGTCGGGTAGCACCACATCTAGAATGCACTTGATCTGCACATGAACGTCCCGCCAGAAGGGACGTAGCTTGGGGCACTCCCACCAAATATGGAGGAAGGTGTCCCTGTGGCCACAGTCCCTCCAGCACGCATCAGAGAGAGCAGGGAAAATTTTAGCAAGCTTGGAGGGAACCCTGTACCATCTGGTCAGGACTTTGTAGCTATTTTCCTGCATCCTCGTATCCACCGTGCTCGAGTGTGTGAGGCTATACATGTGTTTCAGCTGAGGCTTAGAGAAGACGTACCCGAGGTCCCTCTCCCACTCCCGTATAAACCCTGGCTTCCCCTCAACATGTAGGGATTGTATCAGGGAGTACAACAGGGAAATAGCATGAGGGACCGCAGCAGGGGACATACAGAGCCGCTCAAAGGGAGATGCTAAGGTGGGTGACCTAAGTGGTAAGAAAGTGTCTGATTTGCCGATAGCGCCACTCATCCATGGGGAATGAGCCATACTGTTCCCGCAACGTGGCCAAAGGCAGCTTACCCCTGTCCTGGAAAAACCTGCCACGTCTGGACTCCCCGTCCGCCGCCCACGTCCGGAAAAAAGGATGGGTGTTCCCCTGGAGTGAACCAGGGGAAGTCGCTTAAAGGTGCTAGTGGGGAGGTTGGTAAGGCAAGCCCCCCTCATCCCTGTTAAGGACATCCCAAAGCGCCAGAGCGTGAGCGGCCAGCGGGGAAACCAGCGCCGACAAGCCCCTATTCTCCTTAGACACCCAGGAACTTGTCAATGGGCAGCCACAGTTTGTGCTGCACATTATGATACCAATCCAAAATGCGTTGTAGGGCCACAGCTTTGTAATACCTGCAAACCACCGGGACCCCCAGCCCTCCCGCCGATTTGGGGCGCTGCAGTGTGCGGAGTGCAAGCCGAGGGCATTTCCCACTCCAAATATACTGAATGAATAAACTATTGAGACTTGAGAAGAAGGCCCTGGGCAATACAATCGGCACCATTTGTAGGAGAACCATAAACGCACCCTTAACTCTTCTGAGAGGGCTGTCCACAAGGTTTAGAACTGTTTTAGCTGCAAAGGGTGGGCCAACTCGATATTAAATCCTATGGACTAAGCCTGGGATGCCAATAAAGTTCATGTGCGGGTATAGGCAGGCATTTGGTAATGTAGCATAACATAAAATGGTGTGAATAAAAGTGAATCCCTAAAAAAAATAAAAAATACATAATCTGCATATCAATTCTATACAAAGAACAAATATGGTGCAACAAACCCAAAATGTGTGAATACATATAACTAAAAGTCCTTGAGACTAAGGTAAACTGAAAAATTCAGGGAGGTCCGCCCAAAAAAAAAAAAAAATTGAAAGCCAGAAACCACATCATGAAGTCCAGCAACTTCGAAAACCCTACTGCGCATGCGTAAGGCCCCGCTCCTCTCTCCTACTGGCCCGGCAACAGGGAGGAGGAGGAAGCACCGCGGTGATGTCATGGGCCATGGCACTGGTGGGGGAGAGGAGACAAATGAGCGAAGTTCCACTTTTGGGAGTAACTCCACTGAGGTCAGGAGGTCAGGACCTGGTGATCACAAAGGCTTAAAATCCTCAGCTGCTTGCATTGTGTACACACGATCAGAAATTCTGACAAGAAAAGTCCGATTTGCGCTTTTGGTTCGAAATTATGATCGTGTGTAGGCTCCATCAGACTTTTGCTGTCGGAATTCCCGCCAACAAAATATTAAGAGCTTGTCCTCAAGTTTTACCAACGGAAAAAAATTCCTATCGTAAAATCCGATCATCTGTAGCAATTCTGACGCATGCTAGGAACGAATTCGACGCATACTTGGAAGCGTTGAACTTAATTTTCTCTGCTCATCGTAGTGTTGTGTGTCACTGCGTTCAGAGACCTTTTGTGTGACTGTGTGTATGCAATTTAAGCTTGAGCGGAATTCCATCAGAAAAACCATCCGATGGAAAATCCCGATCATGTGTACGCTAGGGGTGCGCATCTTCACTCGCCACACGATTCGATTCGATTACGATTATCATGTCGGCGATTTGATATCACGATGCATCACGATTAGAAAGATGGAGGAGTCTGGAGATAGGGAAGAAGGAATCCATGAATAGGAAAATAAGGATGGAGTAGTCTGGAGATGGGAACTAAAGGATGGAAGAGTCCAGGGATAGAACTGAAGGATGGTGAAATCCATGGAGAGAGAAGAATGGAAGAATTCGGGGATAGGGAAATAGGAATCCATGAATAAGGAAAAAAAGGATGGAAGAATCAGAGCATAGGAAGGGAAGGCTGGAAGAGTCCAAGAATATTATTAGATGGACGAGTCTGGGGGGGTGATAGGAACTGAAGAATGGAGGGGTCGGTCCAGAAATAATTTTGTTTTAATAGAATTATTGTTTAGGGTGGGGGTTGGAGCCTGTGAATGGAGGCGAGTTGGGTGAGGGCTATGCGGTGGCCATTGGTTTGAATGGGGAGGTGGAAGAGGAATGGGCTAGGAGCCATATCCATTTGATGTGTAGTTTGAGTGATCGGGAGTAGTTTGAGACATATATAAAAGGTGGGGGGGGGGCCCGAGTTGGGTGAAAGATAGTGGGAACTGCGGGGGTAGGAAGGGGCTGTGAAGGACATTAGGCAGTTTGACAGCCAGCTGGGGAACATGCTGTCATATCTCCATTAGCCCAGGTTCACACTGGGTACGATTTAGTTCGATTTGAGATGCGATTTCACATGTGAAATCGCATCTCAAATCGGCGGCAATTGCCGGCAATGACACCGTCCTAATCGGTGCGACTCCGCATCTGCGGCGCTGCACCGATTTCAAAAACTAGTTCCTGTACTACTTTTTGCGATTTCAGGACGCGATTTACATTGACATCTGTGCAGAACTCTGCACAAATGTCTCCTAAATCGCGCCGAAATCGGAACTGCCAGAGGGAGTGAAATCGCGCGAGTTCAGCTGAAATCGCGCGATTTCACTCCCGCAGCCCAGTGTGAACCAGGGCTTAAAAACAAAATAAAGTGGGCGCTGTATGATTAGTTGGCAGCTAGCACAAGGTAGTGAATATACAACTTTAAATAGACCATAAAACAAAAAAAAGTGTGCAGTGCTTTGCAGTGATAAATGTACAAAAGAGTCTTATTAAGTAGTGAACAAATATAGTCCTGATATATATATTTATATATAACTCTGATCTGATTGAAAGAAATCTTCTGTGTATTCAAAGTAATTCCAGTGCTGTGTGTGCTCTGCTGTGTTTAAGTCATTCACCAGAAATCAGGAATGACTTAAACACAGCAGAGCACACACAGCACTGGAATTACTTTGAATACACAGAAGATTGCTTTCAATCAGATCAGAGTTATATATAAATATATATCAGGACTATATTTGTTCACTACTTAATAAGACTCTTTTGTACATTTATCATTGCAAAGCACTGCACACCTTTTTTGGTTGTATTGCCCTATCTACATTCTGTATGCAGTCTGGCACTTACCTTACCATGTCAGTCCTCTGTGTCTTCCCCACGGCCCCCTCACCTGGCTCTACCGCTCTTCTGGCTCTCCTCCAGCTCCGCTTCATCCTCCTCCATCACACCTCCTGCTGGATACGCTGCGGCCGCCCTGAATCATTCCGGGACCTAAAGCAGTGATGGCTCCACTCTCCTCAGCAAAGCTCCGTGCTCCATAAGCCCGCCGCCGCCACCGCCACTCTTATCAGCAGCAGGGACAGCTCCAGCCACCTCAAACTCCGGCCACAGCACTCCATGTTCCCGCCAACCTGCACAGCACACAGCGTGGGCTCCTCACTTCCGCCTTACGCTGCCTGGAATGTGGAATCACGTGCTATAGGCTATTGCTATTGGCTGATGAGGGGAGAGGGAAGGGGATTGGTAGAAGGCCTCCTCTACTCGCAGCACAAGGGAATAATGTCAGCGGGAGGCGGGAAAAACGGCACGTAACCCTCGGTTCCACTCAGATGCACGGCGTGAGGATGACGTCATCCATAATCGATTTCTTAAAGTGACAGCATCGAAATCGCATCATGGCCCATCTAATCCCGATGCATCGATGCAACGATTAAATTCAACACCCCTAGTGTACGCGGCATTAGATTTCCGTTCCTGATAAAAATAGGAGTAAAAATGGTTCACAGTGACAGAAATATAGTCCCTCTAAAATTGAGTGCAGGGGAGTAAACGGAAGAAGCTGAAAATCATCCACAGCTACCTGAGTGTTATAGGCAGACGACACGCAACTGTATTTTCGCATCTGCAACAATAAGGATCATCATCGCAGTTTAGAGACATGCCTCTCTTTGATAGAAAACTGGATGACAAATAGTTATCTTAAACTCAACAGTTCCAAAACAGAACTTCTTCTGTTTCACGCCAGTCGTAAGAATCAACTGGCAACAAACTGGACTCCTCCGCCCATTCTGGGCAAAATTATCACCCCTAGCTCCAAAGTCAAAAGTCTCAGGGTCATCTTTGACACCTACATGACAATGGATGCACAAATAGGGTCAGTAGTCAGCAGATCTCACCATCTGCTGCGCCTACTACGCAGACTTATTCCATTTATTCCCAAAGAAGACGTAGCAGTCGTGGTGGTAACAATTATGAACTCCAGACTTGACTATGCAAATGCCCTCTATCTTGGACTCCCAAAGTTCCAGATCGCTCGTCTGCAAGTTGTTCAGAATACAGCCGCCAGACTTGTGACTGGAAAAAAACATGGGAATCAATCTCGCCTTCGTTGAGAACCCTTCACTGGTTGCCAGTAAAGGACAGAATTGCTTTTAAAGCACTCTAACACAGTGCATCCATGGGAAGGCTCCGCAATATCTATGCGTAAAGATAAAAGCCCACAACTCCAATCGTGTTTTGCGATCCACCGACCATAATCTGGTCCAGATACCCAAAGCCAGATACAAGTCCAAGGGAGAAAGAAGGTTTGCGGTACAAGGTCCTAGACTATGGAACGCTTTACCAACCAGCATTCGGTTGGAGGAAAACCACCTGACCTTCAGAAGACAGATCAAAAGTCTGCTCTTTTGATGTCTAGAGAGATGGGAACAACTAGCGCCCAGAGGCCATTTAGTTTGCATGTGCAGCGCTATATAAGTTTTTCATTCATTCATACCAGAAATATGACTGCTAGTATTTCTAAGTAAATTTATTTCACGTACACAAAACCAGCAAATGTTGAGCATCTACAATATGTTTAGAGAAGGGTTCCAAGATGGCCACGAGTATCTCGCACATGTGTGGTGTGACGACATACGTCTAGAGCTGAAACGATTAATCGATATTATCGATAATATTCGATAATGAAAATCGTTGTCAGCGATTTTCATTATCGATTAATCGGTCCGCCCTTCCACCCATTCAAAGCCGCGGCCTCAATTACTGTTTGCCGCGGGCCCGCCGCGATCGAGCAGCGGGGGAGGTGGGGGAGCACGGAGGCACAAAATCCTGCGTCTCCGTGCGCCCCCACCACCTCCGCCGCGCGATCGCCGCGGGTCCGCGGCAAACGCTAATTGAGGCCGCGGCTTTGCGGCCTTGTGAAGTCCCAAGCTCTTCCTTCTGTGAGCTGGCGCCATCTGGTGGTGGCCGTTTGACATTGTAAGTTAAACAGCAACTGTAATGTTATTTTTTACTGCCATCTCCTTTCCTATAATTAGAACCCCCAAACATTATATATATTTTTTATTCTAACACCCTAGAGAATAAAATGGCGATCGTTGCAATACTTTGTGTCACGCCGTATTTGCGCAGCGGTCTTACAAGCGCACTTTTTTTGGATTTTTTTTTTTTTTTAAATTAAAAAATAAAACAGTAAAGTTATCCCAATTTTTTTTTAGATTGTGAAAGATAATGTTACGCCGAGTAAATTGATATCCAACATGTCACGCTTCAAAATTGCGCCCGCTCGTGGAATGGCGTCAAACTTTTACCCTTTAAAATCTCCATAGGCGACGTTTAAAAAAAATACAAGTTGCATGTTTTGAGTTACAGAGGAGGTCTAGAGCTAGAATTATTGCTCTCGCTCCAACAATCGCGGTGATACATCACGCGTATGTGTTCGCTTCTGCGCGCAAGCTCGTCGGGACGGGGCGCATTTTCTGGCTCCTAACTTTTTTAGCTGGCTCCTAGATTCCAAGCAAATTTGTCAAGCCCTGCCGTGAGGGATAGTGCCCCAGCATTGGTGTTCCCGGGAGGAATAGTTCCCCAGCATTGGTGTTCCCGGGAGGAATAGTGCCCCAGCATTGGTGTTCCCGGGAGGAATAGTGCCCCAGCATTGGTGTTCCCGGGAGGAATAGTGCCCCAGCATTGGTGTTCCCGGGAGGAATAGTGCCCCAGCATTGGTGTTCCCGGGAGGAATAGTGCCCCAGCATTGGTGTTCCCGGGTAGGAATAGTACTGCTGTAAAGTTGTGTAATGTTAATGTTAAACGTTTTTTAATCTGCCGTTTGAGTGTAACATGTTTTTTCATTATTACTGTTAAATAAACGAAAAAATTCCACATTACGTTTTTTTAATGATTTTATCCGATTAATCGATTAATCGAAAAAATAATCGGCCGATTAATCGATTATGAAAATAATCGTTAGTTGCAGCTCTACATACGTCCTTGCATTACCACTTTGAGTGTATTTCCCTAATGTGCAAGTTTCATCAGATATGCATGCTCAGGAAAACTCTGCAAGGAAGCATCAATGTTTACAAAAGTATGTCCGTTTACAGCCATTCGTTTGTATGCAGCACTTTCAGCTCCCCAGGTGCTGGAAAACTCTGCATAACCTCTTGTGGGTAAACCTTAAAACTTCTGCACAGTGCTGTATATTGGTGACAAATCTGATCATTCCTCCTGGAAATTTCTTTTCGTGGTTTTAAACAAATTGTAAAGTAATATTGGCGTTTATTCTGTCGAAGAATCAGAAGTGAGGTGAAGATTCGGAAAATAGAGAAATGAGGAGTGCATTCTATTAAATAAAATCTTTTTATCCAGCAATATGATAGTCTATTTATAATTTATGATCCAATTCATTTGGTCTTCACTGAGGTTATATCTACTGTGGAAATGTTCCATTATTTTGTCTTTGCAGCAGTAGGAAATGGCAGAATGAAAGTAGACTTTATCTGTATTGCATGTAATGCACAGTTGGTATTTTTTCATTTATATTGCAAAAAAACAAATCCAAAATACCACCTATTTTGTGAAAAAACATATATACATTTGTGCTGTGTTGCCAGTTAAAGTAGCACAGTGCTGAATAGCAATTCATGGCCTGATCATTAAGGGTATAAAACCCAAGTGGTTACTTGAAATTGAAATACATTGGCACTTACAGTATGTTCCTACTGCTCTGTCACTTGATGGGACATGCTAACAGGTGGGTTGTATTTGCCTTATATTTCAATCTAACATGTCACTTTGTGGTGAATTATAATTTTTTTTTGTATGAGTGCTGTTTTATATTAAAGGGGTGTTCCAGCCAAATTTAGTGTTTATTAAAAGTCAGCAGCTACAAAAAGTGTAGCTGCTGGCTTTTAATAAACACACACTCACCTGCTCCACGATCCAGCGACGCGCCAGCCTGGGCTCCGCCCCCCCCCTCCCTGCCCGGCGTCTTAATCCTAAGTGTGGGCACCCGACCGTGACCGCCTTCGGCTTCACGGCTAGGCACCCACTGCGCTTGCGCGCGCTGCGATGCGCTCTCCTATTGGACAGGCGATCGCATGGGACCTGTCATGTGTCCCATGCGATCGCCTACAGGGAGGGGCTGCTGTAGACGATTAAGCTTAATCGCCTAATCAGCCCCTCGGCGGAAGGAGGAAGTGGGACAGGAAGACCCACTCCTCCTGAAGCCCCCACTCCCCTCCCAAAAAAATTACATGCCAAATGTTGCATGTAAGGGGATGAGGAGTGGGATTAGCGGAAGTTCCAATTTTGGGTGGAACTCTGCTTTAAGGTAGGACTATAGGCAAAACCTCCTCCTCCCCCCCCCCCTTTTTTTTTTTTATTCCCCACCCTCATTTTGGTTAGAGTAGTGGACATTTATAAGCCGTCTGTGGTTTTTTTTTCCCATTAGGGAGTTTTCCCTTCACGTCCTGTCCATAGCCAAACCAGGAAGTGAGAAGTAATCCCTGCAAATTAGGGGGGATCTCTTGTGACGCCCTGATCACCAGAATTGGTGTCCCCAGGGACTTCACACATAAGAAAGCCATTAAATCAGGACATGATACAGCAGGACATGTCAAGAATATGAAGTGTTGGATTTACATATTCCTTAAAGCGGAGGCCCACCCATTTTTTTTGTTTTTTAAAGCCAGCAGCTACAAATACTGCTCACGCAAATGCGTGTGGACAAAACCCCTGTTTTTTAACGCATACTGTTAGACAGGTTAATTGGTTGTTCTGCTAGCTGGTCGGTAAGTAGGCTTGGTTATTCCCTGGGCATTCCCCAGGTTTTTGTTGTTGGCTACAAATACTGCAGCTGCTGACTTTTAAAAAAATGGACACTTGCCTGTCCTGCTCGCCTGTGATGTCAGCAGATGAGGCTAAGCAATCGCTCGGTCCACGGCTGCTTCCGCCGCCATCCTCGGTGAGGGAATCGGGCACTGAAGCCTTGCGGTGAGAGAATCGGGCACTGAAGCTGATTCCCTACTGCGCATGCGCGAGGATCGTGGCGCGCCGTCACTGGTCCCCGCTCTCTCCTGGGAACAGTGTTTCCCAGAAGACAGCGCGCGGGGGGAGGGGCTTGTTGACGTGACGAGGCAGAACCCAGAAGTGCATCCCCCCCGAAAGATGCCAAATGTAACACCGGAGGGGGGAGGGAGGTATCCAAAAAGCAGAGGTTTATTTTTTGAATGTGATTGTGCAATCTGTCGGTTTACCAATAAGTATGTCAAAGTGGTTTCTTCACTGGATATAAATTAAATGATTGTTTAAGGCCCCTTTACACGAGAGGACGAACGGTCCGCTTTTCGTAAGTCCGTTTACGGACTCGTAATGCTTCCCTATGGGATCAGGGACATTGGCGGATAAGCATCCGCTAACGTCCGTAAACATCCGCCTCCGTCAAGATCCGGTTTTTCGGATGGAAGAAAATCCTATTTTTCTTCCATCTGGCGGATCGGATTGGATGAATACGGACACACGGTCCGTATTCAGCTGTTTCCCCCATAGGGGAGAGCGGAGGAAAGACAGGGCAGTCCCTGCACAGTGTGCGGAGACCGCCCTGTCAGCCGACAGCTCAGCGGGGATTTTACAGAGAAATCCCCGGTGAGCAAACGGGCTAACGGAGCGGATCAATACGGATCGGCTCCGTATGAAAGAGCCCTTACTGACCCCCCTCACACTTTTAGTACTAAAAGGGAGTGCAGGAGGTTTCCCTGAAGAATGTAAAGGGAAAAAAAAGTGTGCGCCCAGAGATTATGTGGTCAGTTATGACTTTACAATCTCTTCTTTTTCATGCAGTTTTTTTTTTTTTTAACATGTTTATTTGTATGCTGTTTATCCCATTGGATTGTGTGTAATGTTACAAAATGCCATTTCATTAATTTTTACTCACTGCAGCGCATTGCGGTACAATGTACTTTGTCGCAGCATGCTGCAGTGCACAAATTGAGAGCATGTTCCCCTTTGTTTTGGGCACATTGTTGCAGCACAGAGGTGTGATCTGAACTGATAACACTGAAGAGTAAATTGCTTTGTCTATGATTTGGGCCAGGCTGTCCAGCACAGAGCCATGCATATGGTGTGAATAAGCCCTAAGGAATTTTGTAGGTGAAGTGTGAGGTATGAGCTGTGTGTTATTGGGTGTGGTGGGCAGATCTCACTGTTGATTTAGATACCATGGAATGAATGCTAGTCTCTTCTCCTGCCTTTCACCTGCAAAGTCTGGCACTCTTGGGATTTGCACGTTGCTGCCTGACTGCTTAGATAGGAGGGTGACGCTGCTTTTTTCTTTTGTAGCTTTCTTGCCCCTGTGCCTGCTCATTGAACTGTGGATGAGCATGATCTCACTGTTGAGTTGTTCCTAGTGCTTTCCTCCTCCTTTCACCTGCCTGAACGGCATCCTCTCCTCTGCAACGTCTGCAATCATTTTATATTTACAGCATTGTACAGTGCAGTAGAGCCCGATTGTCTACCACTCTTTTATTTTTTGCTGCATATTAGAATGGGAAGATGACTTGAATGCATATTTCAGGCACTTATATTGGCCTTATTTAAAATACCATTATTGATCTAATGAATACATAACCAAACTTGAATGCAGTGTTCTGTGTTTGCTTGAAGTCCCACTTAAGAGGAATTGGGCATTTAACCAACCTCTCACCCCCCCCCCCCCCCCGATTTTTTTTATTTTTATATATACCCCTGTCCTGCTGTCTTCTAGTCAGTCCGGTAATGCTTTTTGCCAGCTTCTTCTTTTTATTCCAGCGGTGGCAGTGGGCAAATATTTTCCCTGTACTAGTCACTCATGTAATGTGTGAGCACTGTGAACCCAGTCTGTGTGATCGCGCTGGAGGGAAGGGGGGGAAATAAAAAAAATAGGAAAAGTGGGGCTTCACTTTAAGGCCTCATGCACACTGGACGTTTTTACAGCAGCTGTTTTTGGCAGTAAATGTTTTTTTATACAGTCATTAAACTCTTCATCTTATCCTATGTGTCCAGGATAATGCTGTTGGCAGTTTTGAGCAGTAAAAAAAAAAGTGGGTTCTGAGAGATGTTTTCAGCTGTAAAAACGCCCTAACGCTGATAAACATTGATAAATGCTCAAAAACCTCACTCGCCAGCGTTAAATGTTTTTGATCCATTAAAAAAGGAAAAAAAAAAAGTTTTCTTCACAAAAAAACACTAATGCAAAAACGTTGAAAAAAGTTGAAAAGCTACTGGCGTTTTTTAGAACGTTATTTTAACATCCAGTGTGCATGAGGCCGAAGACTTTGTTCACACTAGTACGATTTCAGATGCGATTTGAGTCACACAGAATCGCATGACGATGGAAGTCATTGTTTTCAATGGTGCCCATTCACATTAGTGCAACTTTGGAAAAAGTTTCTGTACTACTTTGGTGCGATTTCAGCTATTTTGTCTCCATACGCAAACCACTTCAAAGTAGCATCAAAACTGTACTACATAATCGCAGATCAATATCGGATTGCAGCAGTGTGAATTTTACCTTTTGTGTGCATGATATTTGTGCAGGAAGGATGCTGTGGCTTACAGTACAATATTTCAAAACATTTGTATTATTGACTGGTTGATTTCCAAATGAAAGTCACAGAAATTGCAAAATGGACCACCCAGCTTAAAGGAGAAGTCCAGCCTGAGCTTTTTAGTCTGGGCTTCTAAGGGTCACAGGAGTGCAAATTTAGTTTTGCACTCCTGTAACCCGTTTTTGCTTTTGATTTTCCAAAACGATATGAGGTCAAACCTGAACACTCTCAATTTGTATGCAATCAGGCAGGCCCTTGTGCTACATAGTTGACATTTTTAAATCAGAAAATTGTATAATGTATGAGCAGCTTTAATATTAATAGGTCTATTTTTGTCTGGTGAGTGATCACATTTGTGGGGAAGAGACACACATTGACTATAGTTTGTGGTCCTTCTTCAGAAGGAAACTCCTGATTATACTACAGCAACACAGCTATGTGAACTTTGGCACTTTGCTATTAATTCACTTGTTTATGAAGTTGTGTGGCTACGTAGAGAGGCACCGTTTTACACTAATATTCTTGCACAGAATTATAAAGTATTAGGTTCATACTGGTGCATGTTGGTATATAGGTTGCTAAATTACATGTAATTTAATTTACAGTGATTGTTATAAATAAAAAAATAAAAAACTTTACAAACATGTTCTACCTACTTGCTCTGTACAGTGGAATTACAAGGAGCAGCCCCAAACCCTCTCTTGTCAGATCCCTCGCCTGCACTCCAGGATCCTCCTCTTCTTTGTGTGCCACCATAGGAAGCCGCTTCCTATGGTGGCACACCTGCGGGCTAGATCGGGCATAGATGCAGGCAGCACAGCTCGGCGCTTGCTTGTCACAGGATTTGACAGCAATGGGAGCCAGTGGCTTCTGCTGCCTCAGCAAAGCCTGTGAGGGCAAGGAGAGATAACAGAGCCGCTGCAGGTGGGCACATCACTGGATCGAGTGAGGACTCGGGTAAGTATAAGGGGTGTAGAGACTGATATTTAAATATTTTTTACCTTACTACAGGGAATACATTAAGGTAACAAATGTTTTAGACTTTAGAACCACTTTCATTTGTTTTTCTAATCTATGTATGAATTGGGAGATGATATTGTAGTCTTTAGATGTATAGTGTGATGAACACAACATATTACTACATATACTACAGCAGATATATATAATCAGAACTTTGTTTTGTTTTTTTTGCACTATTTACACATTGCAGTCTAAGAACTAATATTGATACGATTTGCACTTTTATTGGGTATCTGCACTTTAAGAGCCATTTAAATGGTTGTGAACCCCTTTTTAGAACTTGTACCTATAGGTAGGTCTAGTATAAGGCTTGCCTATAGACACTGTCAATATCTCCTAAACGTGCGCCGTTTAGGAGATATTTACCTTGTAGTGTGCCGATTACGTCATGGGCGCATGTGCTGTAGAAAATGGCCCTCCGTGTCGTTTCTTCACGAATGAGTGCCTTGACAGGTGGCTCCGGCTCGCATGCGAGGGAGTGACATCACGTGGCTCCACGTCTTTAATACTGATTTGGGCAAAGTCAGGCTTCTGTAGACAGCCTGCGCCTGGAATCCAATGGCCTCCACATAAACAAAGATCTTATGTGGTCTCTTAAATGTGTAGCTGCGTGGCTAGTGCAGTTACTCATTTATTGACTAACCCTCCCAGACCTCCCTCCCTTATCGCACAGCAACTGGCAAAAATCTTCTCTGCTGGGACTGCGCTTGTACTAAAGGTGCAGTTACACTTTAACTTCTTTCATTTACATAAGGTTCTAGCTTAGGATATTGTATTGTTTAATTTGCTGTTGAACTGATGTGTAAAATAGTTGTGAACATAAATTGTAAAATTCCAACCGTCTTGTCATTCCATTTTAAAACGGTTCATCATGTCTGCTTCTTTTAAACATACGCCTAATATTTGTATTTTTCTATTCTATAAGGGATGTGACCCTCCGAATTACAGTGAAACACGGACAGTATATGTTGCAAACCGGTTCCCTCAACATGGCCATTATGTTCCCCAGAAATTTGCAGACAACAGGATTATATCATCCAAGGTAGGTACCGGGTTAATTTCCAATAACATGTTGTAGATCAGTTACCTCTTTATTGGTATGAAATGAAAAATCCTGACCAGTATTTGTCTTGCGCTGTGAAAGCTGTCTCGATAGTTGGCATTTGTGAGGATTTCGTCCTAAGACTGAAGACTTAGTAAAAATCTAGATAGCTTAGATAGATGAGTCATTCGTGTGTTAAGGTTCAGTCCTGTAAATAACCATAATCAGTGGACTATTTTAAGTCTCCTAGGTCTGTACCTTTAATTTAATTGAATCGGTAGAACTGCTGAGATAACAAGTTTGCTTATATACTTTGCAAAAAAGAATATTGCGCATAACATATACAGGACTAGAAAAGTGAAGAAGCAGCGACTCAAAAATGTTATACAACATAAACATTAAATAAAGATAAAAAGGGAATTGCGCTATAAAAAGTGCACTGTGTCGATCATAGATTAAGTATAAATTGCATATTATGCTTAATATGCAAATTATACTTAATCTATGATCGACACAGTGCACTTTTTATAGCGCAATTCCCTTTTTATCTTTGCTTATATACTTGTTCTTTAAGGCTCCATGCACACTGAAGCTGATAAATTGTTGGCGTTTTACCTTTTTTTTTTTTTAAGCCCATAAACTCAACTCTGTGTTGGCCTATGTGCATATGCACACCTGGGCGAAATTTGCATTCAAAGTGACGTTTTTCGGCGGGGTAAAAAACGTTCAAACGCTGGCGCTAGGGGAAGAAAAAGCTACACTGAAAAACGCTGATTTAAAGCTATTGCAAAAATGCTAAAAAAAAACATTGAAAGGCTCCCTGCAAAGCTACTGGCGTTTTTTTTTTTTTTTTTTTAAGCTTCAGTGTGCATGGAGCTTTGGTAGAAACTAGTCTAATGGCAGTTAAAGAAATATGATTGTTTACGAATAGACAATACAAAGTTTTTGTGTGTGGGGGGGGGGGGGGTTTTGGTAATGAAAATTAAAGGGGTTGTACAATTTTTTATTTTTTTTCCTAAATAGCTTCCTTTACCTTAGTGCAGTCCTCCTTCACTTACCCCATCCTTCGATTTTGCTTTTAAATGTCCTTATTTCTTCTGAGAAATCCTCACTTCCTATTCTTCCGTCTGTTACTCCACACAGTAATGCGAGGCTTTCTCCCTGGTGTGGAGTGTCGTGCTCGCCCCCTCCCTTGGACTACTGGAGAGTCGGGATGCTCTCTTCGTTGCAGATAGAGAAAAGAGGCTGTGTGTTAGTGGGCATCCTGACTCTCCTGTAGCCCAAGGGAGGGGGCGAGCACGACACTCCACACCAGGGAGAAAGCCTCGCATTACTGTGTGGAGTTAGACAGAAGAATAGGAAGTGAGGATTTCTCAGAAATAATAAGGACATTTAAAAGCAAAATCAAAGGATGAGGTAAGTGAAGGAGGGCTGCACTAAGGTAAAGGAAGCTATTTAGGAAAAAAAAAATTGTACTTTTACAACACCTTTTAAATTGTTGTACTTGCTGGGCTAATTGAATGTGCTTTTTTTTTTTCTTTTTTTTAATTATTTATATAATGTTTAAAAGTTGATTCCCTATAAAATATGTTTAAATTGGAACATCCACTACCTTCAAGCTTTATTCACAATGTTAAAGGGGAATCGCAGAGTATATTTTATAATTCTGTCAGTGCCATCAAGCCTTCCCTGCTGCTCTGTAGCCCTAACACTGGGTAACCTCTTTATTGAATGGCATTGGAGCCTATGCACGGTTTGGTTATGGCGATGGGCTGCACATGTCTTGGCACTGTATCCTTGGAGCAGGTCTCGTGTTTCCCTATACACAGAAGCACTAGGTATTAGCCAAAAGCTTTGATAAAGCAGTGTATGGCGTGGAAGGCATCAGCTGGTAAGAACTTTCTACCAAGGGAACCTGTCAGTTTGCCCATTGTTCTTTTAGGCCCCTTTCAAACTGGGGCAGGATGTGCGGTGGTGGTATAGCGCTGCTAAAAATAGCGGTGCTATACCGTGGGAATTGCCGTGGAATTTCGACGGTATTCGGCTGCTAGTGGTGCGGTATTAACCCCCTCTAACGGCCAAAAAAGGGTTAATACCGCCCGCAATGCACTTCTTCAGAGGCGCATTGCCGGCGGTATTTCCGCGGTTTCCCATTATATTCAATGAGAAGGAGCGATAAACACACCGCTCCAAAGATTCTGCTGGCAGGACTTTTGGAGCGGTCCCGCCAGAGCATCGCCTCAGTGTGAAAGCCCTCAGGAGAATGCAGTGCAGGAGTTTTTCAGGTGGTATTTAGGCGCTATTTTTAGCGCTAAACCGCCTGAAAAACTCCCCAGTGTGAAAGGGGCCTAGACTCCGTTCACACTAGAGCGACTTGTCATGTGACTTTGGACACAGTCACACAACCAGTTGCAGCCCATTGATTTCAGTGGCACCTGTTCCTAACTATGCAACTTTGAAAAGGTTCCTGCACTACTTTAAAGTGACTTGAGTGCCAGAGTGTGTAAAGTTGCACTGGAAGTTGTGAGATTTTGGAGTCGCACGTGTGATAAAAGGGGGAAAAAAAATCACTAGTCAACTTAATTTATAGAAATAGTTTTCCCATTATTGATCTTACAAGGCTGGCTGTTAGCTAGTGCCTGTCATGTGACCACTGTCAGCAGTTGCTGCTCAGCAAAGTTGTTGCATTGTGTGCTGGCTGGCCAATCTAGCAAATGGGGAATTCCCTTGCTGCTGTTTATGTATAAAAGAAGTCAGACGATAGTCAGACGATGAGGAGATTTTGTGGTAAGCTTGCATGTTCACTTTTTTACCTGTCAAAGCATTTTTAATTCTTGACAGCTGTTTTTGTAATGTACACTTAGTGGAGCTGCAGTTCACCAGCGTTGTCTTTACCCAAACCGATTCTTCAATGGGCTTTGGGTCCAGGCACTAGTGTCTTTGCAGGCATGCCTTGGGCCTTGCTGAATATCTTTGTTCACACTAGCCACACTAAAACGTTTTGTTCATGCAGCTAATGGCCGCAGTGACGAGTTTTGCATTTCAGTAGGAAATTGTATATAGAAGTTGTCTATATAGTGAGCCTTGGTTAGGTTCTCACTAGACTCTACACTGTGATATGTCAATTATCCTGAGTTTTTGGGGTTTAAATAGTTTGAGTGGCTGCCTCTTACAGATGATGTGTATATTCTATAGACACCTCATTGAGTAATGTTTAGAAATCATTGTTTTAATGCTTGGTGTGGTAGGCTGTCAAATTATGCATGCCGTTTGCTGTGGAGTTTAAAGAAAATAATATTAGGACAAAAAGATCACCATGGCTCTTTGTATCGACTTCAAATGACCTGCTGTGCCCCAGACCTCCAATTCAGTCTGGAGTACACTGAGTGACTGTGGCTCTGGCAAGCTTTAGTGTTAGTGATGGCCGCAGTCCAGCACTAAAGTCTAGGAACTGAATGAATCCTTGGAGAGCTGGCAGCAGACAATCTGGAGAATGTCTCTCAACCTTGGGCAAGCTCCACCAACCCCGGTTCCCCTGGTAAGCCATTCTCACTCTTGAGTATGCAGTCGACAGGTTTAGCAAGTCACTGTGGAGAGGAGGGTGGCAAGAATTTGCTCAGCAGGTGTCGGGCAGCTTCCAGACAGTCCACAGATTGTCAGTGCAAGCCAACTATCTGCTTCTTGCTGCCGAGGGTCGTTTGACCTGTGTTAAATAGCTGTAATAGCTAATTTTGTTAGTTAAATTACCCTTAATGTGATCATATGTTAATGCAATTATATATATATATATATATACACACACACACACACACACACAGGGCTTTTTTTCTCAAAAATAGGCGCTGGAACTTAACAACGGCCCCACAAACCCCTCCCCCTACACGCACCCTCCAAATCGCATCAAATCGCATCAAATAGTGTAGGGACTTAAGGGGGCATTACATACAGAGTGCAGAGCTGTCACTTGTAAACACAGAAACCAGACTTTTGTGTTTACAAGTGATTGTGGTGAGCAGGCACCAAAGGGTCTGAGGGTCTGAGCCAGAGGTGGTGGAACTGAGTTCCACCAAGTTCCCCCAGAAAAAAAAGCTATATATATATATATATATATATATATATATATATATATAATATAATTTGGGTATGAAAAAAGTGTCTAAGAAAGCCAGCTAGAAGAAAAATGTGCTTACAATAAACATATGCTAATAGACCATTGATGCCCATCATGCAGCACTAACAAATGAAAGCTAATCTATTGTATGCCCCTCTGGACATGTCACCAAAAGACACCTTTTATCCTCTAAGATGACCATCACTGATCTAGACACTCTAGCCTCTTTGTGTAGCATATCCTACATTGTCAGCATACCAAATTAATTTAGCCAGAAATGCACAGAATTTCCAATACGTGCAACATCTTTTTGAAACTCGCTGCCTTAAGGTTCCCTACTGTGGGGGTATGGTTTAAACCCTGTACATATCACCGATTTCCTAGGCCCAACTGAACTCCCATACATAGATAAACAGGAACAAGATTTAGGTGAAACACTCGAACGGGTAGATTGTAATCAAATTTGTACAGCCACTTGTGTTTTCTTAAAGAGGAAGTAAACTGATTCATTACTAGTACTTATAGGTACAATGGGGATCGAAAGTTTGGGCACCCCAGGTAAAAATGTGTATTAATGTGCATAACGAAGCCAAGGAAAGATAGAAAAATCTCCAAAAGGCATCAAATTACAGATTGGACATTCTTATAATGTCCAAAAAAGTTAGATTTTACTTCCATCATTTACACTTTCAAAATGACAGAAAACAAAAAAAATGGCGTCTGCAAAAGTTTGGGCACCCTGCAGAATTAATATCTTGTACTGCCCCCTCTGGCAAGTATCACAGCTTGTAAACGCTTTTTGCAGCCAGCCAAGAGTCTTTCAATTCTTGTTTGAGGTATTTTTGCCCATTCTTCCTTACAAAAGTCTTCCAGTTCTTTGAGATTTCTGGGCCGTCTGTCACGCACTGCTCTTTTAGGGTCTATCCATAGATTTTTAATTATGTTGAGGTCAGGAGATTGTGAAGGCCATGGCAAAACCTTCAGTTTACGCCTCTTGATGTAATCCCCCGTGGATTTTGAGGTGTGTTTAGGATCATTATCCATTTGTAGAAGCCATCCTCTCTTTAACTTCAGCTTTTTCACAGATGGCATCAAGTTACCATCTGAAATTTGCGGAAATTTTATTAAATCCATTTTTCCTTCTACTCGTCAAATGTTTCCTGTGCCACTGGCTGCAATACAACCCCAAAGCATGATTGATCCACCCCCATGCTTAACAGTTGGACAGAGGTTCTTTTCATTAAATGTTGTGCCCTTTGTTCTCCAAACATACCTTTGCTCATTCTGGCCTAAAAGTTCGATTTTAACCTCATCGGTCCACAGAACTTGTTTCCAAAATGCATCAGGCTTGTCTATATGTTCATTTGCAAAGTTTAAACGCTAATTTTTGTGGTGAGGACGTAGAAGAGGTTTTCTTCTGATGACTCTTCCATGAAGACCATTTTTGTACAAGTATCTCTTTATAGTGGAATAGTGTACCACAACTCCAGTGTCTGCCAGATCTTTCTGGAGGGATCGTGCAGTCAAACATGGGTTTTGAATTGCTTTTCTCACAATCCTGCGAGCTGTTCTGTCTGATATTTTTCTTGGTCTTCCAGATCTTGCTTTAACTTACATTGTTTCTGATGCCTGCTATTTCTTAATTACATTCCGAACAGAGGATATTGACATCTGAAAACGCTTTGCTATTCTTATAGCCTTCTCCAGCTTTGTGAGCGTCAACTATTTTCAGTTTTCTAGATAAATGCCTAGAGGCTGCAGAGAATAAGGTACCTTCAAACACATTTGGCGGCACTGTACCATGGCCACTCACTTCTGGATACAAGTATACAACATGCTTAGCACAGTTGTGAACTTGAAAACTCTGTTACATGGACCTGATTCAGATCCTACAAAGTGAGTAGAAGCTGGTTGAGTTTGCATTCCCAGCAGCTAGGCAAGCATTGGCCAAAGCTTGGAAATGAGCTACTACTAACTTTGGAGAAGTGACACAGAGAATAACGGGCACTCCCTGTGGCCCTCCCTGTTCTTACCCTCCCCCTTACCTTAGGCACCCTTCTCCTTTTGTTCTTTCATATCTTTTCTCTCTGTCCTTCCTATTTTTCTTTTTCTCCTTTTCTGCCTATTCTATTCTGTGCAACCCTTTGAAATGTAGTCTTACAAATTCACCTTTTTTCCCATTTCACAATTTTTTTTTTTCATACAAACACCACAAACCAAAAAACACTATCTACAGCATTTCTAATATTCATAGCAAACGCCTTCATCCATCCATGTCTCCATGCCTTATTTTGATGAGAAATAACTATGAAAAACAACCCCTAGCAATTCTGGCCATAGTTCTCTTTACTAAGGGCAAATGATTCATGTAGCATTTACTTTTTGGAATCCATCTATCCTTAGCTCAGGTAAGTATGATTCTGCGAAAATTTTGATTGGGAGTGAAGTTCTGCTTTAAGAGGAATTCCCCATGCCATGTGTTTTCTTGCTTTAGACTACCCTGATTGTCGGAGACCTCTGAAGCTGTATTGACCTCTTGATTGTATTATGTATTTCAATCTTTGTGTCTTATATTTCTTCATTCTTTTCACTTTGACTGACTGTAATTGTAAGCTTATGACTTTAACAAACCAAAATTTCAGTAAAACTTTTTGTGACATAAAGAAGCCAGGAAACATATACTTTACTAATGCAGTGCCTTATGAATACCTTTTTTATTTATTTTTTTTTGCTGTTTTTATTTTTTTCTCGGTATTGTAATGTTCGCTTGTTTCTTAGTATATGCATTATAGCTGTTTCCTTTTTTTCTTTACAGTACACTGTGTTAAATTTTGTTCCAAAAAACTTGTTTGAACAATTTAGAAGAATAGCCAATTTCTACTTTCTCATCATATTTCTTGTTCAGGTAAGTTGGCACTTTTGTACACCAGGTACGTTTTTAAAACTGGGTCATTAATTGATTTTTGGGAGTGTGCTAGAGATGTTTTACACTTCATGAGAAATGGGCATTCAAAATGCTTACTTAACCCATAGGACTGTATATTGGTTGTGTATGTGCTTATATAATAACTTATACAGCAATAAACTAAAGTCATAAGGCCCCTTTCACACTGCTGGGTGGCTGCAGTCACCTGATTTCCTGTGGCAAAAATAGATCCTTGCTGCCGGAATTACCAGTTTATGCGATCAGTAGTGGATGCTCAGTCCGTTTTTAAATCCAATGGTGGTCTGTTAGCAGCCACTGCTGTGTGCATGTAGCCACACACAGAGCAGATAGCTATGGTTTGGTAGAGAGATCCAAGCCTGGACGCAGTCCACTTCAGGAATCCGGCAGGCGCAGCTACCCGGCCATGTGAACAAGGCCTAATACTTGGGAAAGTTCAAGTGACTGTAAATTCATATTTTTTTTTTTTTTAAATAACGGGTTTATACTTACCAGCGGCCCTAAACATCCTCTTGGGTCTCCTATTCTGGCTCCCCCTCTCCGAGGAGTTCCTCCAAAGAAATACGCTTTGTGTGTTTTTGCGTGTTTCCGTTTCCGAGCCTTAGACCCCAACTATACCATTAGATTTTCAGCTTTAGATTTACCGAAACCATGTAGTGCAAGGGCCTGCCTGATTGCATACAATTTGAAACTCTTAAAGGAACACTCAAGAGAATTTTTTTTTTCTTAAATAACAAACATGTTATACGTTCACTGTGCAGCTCGTTTTGCACAGAGTGGCCCCGAACCTGGTCTTCTGGGGTCCCTTGGCGGCTGTCTCGGCTCCTCCCGCAAGAACTTTCCACCTTCATGCAAGCTCTCACTGTATTGCTCAGCCCCACCCCCCGGCGCGCCGCGTCATTGGATATGATTAACAGTAGCACGAGCCAATGGTTGCGCTGCTTTCAATCAACAAATGAATGAGCTAAGAAGCCAGCGCTCTCACGGCGAAGAAGACCTTGCGCACAGATTTGTTGTATGATGCCCCCCCCGATCGATGAGAGGTTCCCGCAGGTGCCATCTTGCCATAGGCCAGGCAGGAACTGGTCAATAAAGGTGGCAGTATAACATAGAGAAAAGTACTCGCTAGATTCTGTTACACTGCATTGCATAAGAATTTTTTTAATATAAATTGTATACTTTATATAAATTTGTAAATATATAAATTATATAGTAGTAATGATAAATAATAAATTGACTGTTGTACAATCTATATTCCCCTCTATCACATGTATTTTAGGATATTGTATTTCTCCAGCTTGTCGCCCCCCCCCCCCCCCCCCCCCCCCCCCCCACCTGAAATTTTCATAAACGCTTTTTATACCCACTGTAAACAAGTCACAATTGTGCCGTAAATTCGACAGACAGGTTTATGTCACATTACTATAGACTTTAATGGAAAGAGTTGACAAGTTTTTGATGTGTTTCAGACTCCATTTGTAGTGGTGTTTGTGCCACACAGCAACGTGAAGTGATGCAAATGCTGCACATTTTCTATTTGTGAACAGCTCTGTACGAATTTACACAAGGACAAAGCATTTCTAACTGAGCACAAAAATAAATGAGAAATTGCCACTCTGTGTAGCATTTATTAACCACTTCAGGGCCACTTGCATTCACTGTGCTTGTACGAGCCGTAGAGTAGCTGTACGTTGCTCCCTCCTTCTGGGTTCAGGGCAAAGCAGGTAGAAGGAACACAGTTTATTTATTTTTTTGTGAAAAGCAGCACATAATAAACACATAAATATTAGGCACAAACTTAACCCCTTGATTACCCTGAGATGTTAAACAACTTCCCAGCCAGTGTACTTAGTACAGTGACAGTGTATAGTATTGGTGATGTCAGTTTCCACCCAGTGCCAGTTAGTGACACACTGCCCACCACACTATCACAGTCCCACTAGTAATTCACTGATCACTGCCATTAGTAGTATTGAAAAATAAATAAAAATTCCAGTGTATATATACCGTAATTTTTTTACCAGAGACGTAACAGAATGAATTTTGGCCTAAAATTATGAATGTTTTTATTTTTCATTGGATATGTTTTATAGCAGAAAGTAAAAAATATTGTTTTAAAATGTCAAAATAGTTTTTTTGTTTTAGACCCCTTTTACGCTGAAGTGTTTTTACAGTGTTTTAGCGTTAAAAATAGCGTTATTAAAATGCTCAAACGCCCCAGTCTGAAAGGGGCCGTATAGAATAAATAAACCCAGTTGCGATCAAATATCACCCAAAGAAAGCTCTATATGTGTGAAAACAATTATATAAATTTCATTAGGGTACGGTTTAATGTCCGCGTAGTTGGACATTTAAAAAAATGTATAAAACCATCTATATTGTACGCACATGTAGTAATGGTGTAAACCACGTTGAGTTCTACCAGGAGGCTTGAAAAAGCGGCTCCCCACCCTGAAACATGTTGCCACGTCCACTGTACAACATGTGACATCATCAGTATTATTCCAAGAATCTTACTGGAATGTGGCAATCTGCACCAGAACACATTTAAATGCATGAGAAAGGCACCAGAAAGCATAGCAGAAAACAGACTCATGAAATGGGGGGGGGGGGGGGGGGAAGCACTCCGGAACACATCAGATTTCCAGCACCCAGAAATTTTATGAATTTGAAATATGGTTTTCACGGTGTGTTTTTTTAAATCGTATGCAGAATATCTGGATATGTTTTTGAATATTTATTATTTGTTGTGTTGTATTAAATGGTGTATATACTCTTAAAAGGTGCACAAAAAGCTTAGGAAATTCTATGTGCAAGTGTGGAAATATACAGTAATTTTTGCAGGGGAGGTATTGCTCGTTAGTATCAATGGTCTCTTCATATCCCTATAAAGCAAGGATCTCCAAACTACGGCCCTCCAGCTGTTTCGGAACTACATTTCCCATGAGGCATTGTCAAATTCTGACATTCACAGGCATGATGGGAATTGTAGTTCCTGAACAACTGGAGTGCCGTAGTTTGGAGATCCCTGCTATAAAGGATGAATGACTGGCATTTGGAAGCACAGATGTAACTTGCTTGGTGTGTCTTCCTAAATGCATCTCGGGAACCTTTTATATAGTTTTTAATTTTAAATGTTTCATCTGAGAATAGTATAAATCTGTATGATTAACGTTTTTTCTGTGTGTGCGTGTTTGTTATTTTGCAGCTTATGATTGATACTCCAACAAGTCCAGTAACAAGCGGACTTCCATTATTTTTTGTAATTACAGTGACCGCCATTAAACAGGTATTGCATTAATAACCTAAAAAAGTACAGGTTTATTCATTACCCTATACTGCTAATCTCTCTTTTGCAGCAGATAAGTTATGTATGAGAGCTTGCTTTAACACATTTCAGTTTTTATTGGAGGAAGAAAACGTGTTTGGTCATTAAAGGGAACTTTGGAAAAATGTTACTACTATTATTTTTCTGCACTATCCAATGTTGGTGAGACACAAAGTTGGACAGCTGTTGTGTTAAAACTACGCATGTGGGATGTTACAGCTGTAATGCCGCGTACACACGGTCGTTTTTTGCGATGAAAAAAAACGACGTTTTCTGTGAAGTAAAAAACGACGTTTTTGAAACGTCACTTTTCAAAGACAATTTTGCATACACACCATCGTTTTTTCACAAAAAGCAAGGTTACGTTCACCACTCTTTTCCATTGTAGCTCGCTTCATAACTAGCTTCTGGGCATGCGCGGGTTGAAAAACGTCGTTCTGAACGACGTTTTTGCTACACACGGTGACTTTTTGTAAAACAAAAAAAGAAATTTTGAAAAACGACACAAAAAATTCAAGCATGTTGGAATTTTTTTTGGTCGTTTTTTTGAAGACAAAAAACGACGTTTTGCCCACACACGATCAATTTAAATGACGTTTTAAAAAACGTCGTTTTTTTTCATCGCAAAAAACGACCGTGTGTACGCGGCATTAGTCACAATGAAGAGCAACCACAGTTCTGTATTGCTGCTCAGTCAGAACTAGCATAACGATTGAAAGGTTTTCTCCTGATTTTTTTTTTAAATAGATCAGACAAAATGCTGCTATGCTTGAGCTGCCTGCTCATTTACATGCAGGAAATATCAAAGGCTAATTCTACCTTTCTGACAATAGTCCACGTAACACCCATATTTATGGTGTAACATGGTCACATTCAGCAGCCTTTCTCTTCCCTCCCTTTACTAAATTGGGGGGTCCCCCCTGCACGCTAAAGACTAAAAGGTCTCTGCGCTACTGGAGCTGAGGGACTTTTAGATATTAAGGGAACACAAGTGTAGTGATGTTGTCATACTTGCAGTTCAGTGATTACTTATTTTAGCTCCATAACCATTGCTATGTAGGTTCATATGGACCTGGGACTGGAGGAATAATCTGCAGCTGCCTGTGCTTTGACCCAACTATGCACTAATCATGGTTGCAATGCTTTTACAGGCTCCTGGGGGTAGGGGAGCCATTCATCCATGTGTACTTTAAAGTGTTTTGTAAACCTAAAAAAAACCTGAGGTATTGTTTCTTTAAGGCATGAATAACAGCACAGTGCTTGTGCTGTGCAATTCTTCTCTTCCTAACTGGTAATAAACCTGGTTGATCCTGCCAGGTCCTGAGTCCCCCTTCCTCTGTTGACAACGATAATCATGGGTGCTGAGCTCAGACTACTGTGATCAGTTTACGTGCCTCGTCATCCGCAGCCCTGCGCTCTTCTGACGTCTCTCCCCTCCTCCACCACTGTCATCATGCGGTTGCGTTCCTCCCTGCCACTCTTGCCTCTATTCAGCTACATAATGCAGAACTTAGGAAAGAATTCCATGCAGATATGCTGCCATTATTGAAAGTATAAGTGTTAGAAATGAATAGGGTAAATACATTTTCCGACACTGCAGCTGTGCGATTACATGATTCCCTTGTGCGGGCCAGCCTCACTCTATGGAGAGAAGCAGGAGGGGCGGAGATTACCCTGTGATATCATGTGATCGCACAGCTGCAATGTCCGAAAATATATTTTCCTGTTCATTTCTAGCAAACACACTTTCATTAATGGTAGCAAATTTGCATGGGATACATGTAAAGTCACTTTAGTGACTTTACAAATATATTTTTAATGCTGTGGGTCTACCTCTGATGGCTATTGGACTGCACAGTCATATTAAGACACCCAGCACAACTGCTGTAACAAGAAAGTGGAAGTAAGACTAAATACATTTTCAAACAGTGAGCTGCGGTGGCTCAACGCGATTGGCACTGCGCTGACAAGCCGTTCACCTCTGCAGCTAAGGGTTCGGATCCCGGTCTCGGCTGCATGTGAATTGAGTTTGGTGGTCTCAGCCCGGCTCCCGGTGGGTGTGCTATGCGAGGTAAGCCTGTGCTTAGTATGCCCGCCCCCCTCCCACAAAAACCACCACACTTACACGCACTCGAAATTGGGTTAACATGCACGCACTTTGGCCACGCGGTCTCTAAAAAAGAGAGGCGAAGGACTAACAGGGCTGGCTGAGCGGGCTAGATCCTCTCACTCCCTCATAGGGGGAGTCCCTCTGCCCCGTTGGGCTTCAAAGCGGAGCAGGTAGGGCAGGCTGTGTGGGAGGACACTCTCACACCCGCCATTGCCACCCGGGGGCATGGAGAAAGATGGCAGATTGCCTCTGAGGGAGGTCTGCCTACTCCCAACTCCTGCAGTCCGGCTCCTCTCGCGAGTACACGCACAAAATACACTTAAAAAAAAAAAAGACCACACCTCAAACCTGGACACTGGGACAAAAAAATAAATAAATACATTTCAAACGGTTTCTACAGCTACAGTAAAGATGAAGCATTTAAAGCAGAGTTCTTTTTTTAGTTATTGAGAAGTTCATAGAGGGATTTGATCCAACAAAGTAGAAAACCTAAAACTACGATATTTTCAGAAAAAAAGGTAGTTCATGGCATCTTCTTGCATGATGATTTATCTTGTCATGTTCTTGGCTTCCTGTGTTACCTTGTCCTAGTAACCACATGAGAGCTTGGTGTGATCTGCATAGTAGCTTGTTTTGACAAAACCCTCACATGACTACTTCTGCTGTATTTTCAGGGCTATGAAGACTGGCTGCGCCACAAAGCAGACAATGAAGTTAATGGAGCCCCAGTTTATGTTGTTCGCAGTGGAGGCCTTGTTAAGACTAGATCAAAAAACATCAGGGTATGTGTATCTCTTTGAGTAATGGGGGTTAGCTGGCACAAAGATTAAGGTGTGATCTTTATGAAGTTTGCTTGTTTTTAATGTGTTTTTTTTTTTTTTTTTTTTTTTTCCTTTCCTTTGTAGGTAGGTGATATTGTTAGAGTAGCCAAAGATGAGACCTTTCCTGTTGATTTGGTGCTGCTATCTTCAGACAGAGTGAATGGTTCATGCCATGTGACGACGGCAAGTCTGGATGGAGAAACAAATCTCAAAGTATGTTATTGACATCCCCTGCTGCATTAGTGTCTCACCTAGCAATGTAGAATACACAGCCTCTTGTGAGCTTGAGTCCTAATATACCTTGTCTGTGACTGAAGAGGCAGCATGCTTATGTTGCTCATACATGGTCTACTGTCTACATTTTAAGTTGATGGATCTTCACAAAAAAAAAAAATAATTAGTCACCATAGCCAGCAATCCTGCTTGTCGCTGCAAGGTCAGAACATATCTGTAGATGACTAAAACTCTGGCGTGCCTTACTGTATGCCACACACAGCAAGACATGGTGTTTATGTGCTTCAGCACCACTGTATTTGTGTGCAAGTTGAAATGAATGGAACAGCAGTGCACCGCCGAGTGGCATTACCACTTTTAATTAAAATATAAAAGTAATTCGTTCTTAGAGTTAAATAGGTTGATACTATCCTATCAACAGACTATTTCCGAGAGAGGCAAAGCAGCAACCTGTGTCTATATCTGACAACTCCTACTGCTAAATTGCTGGCCAGAGGAGAGAAGAACAGGGAGAGGATGACGGTCTCTGCAGGGATGCATGGCTACTAAGGGCTCCTTGCCAATCTTGGCTAAACAAAGAAAGCATAAGGAGAGATGCCAAAAATTGTTGGTTTTTGTCACTGCAGACTATTTGATTTTTTTTTTTCTTTCATGTGGGTTATTTTGTTTAGCGGACATTTATAATTGGAAACAGTCATGGAATATGGAAAGTAGTAGATTTCAGTAAAAATGATTATGCTTTTAGGGGAACACCAAGGAGAAATACAGATTGTCAGCCTTCGCATTTCTGCTGTTGGGGCCATTTTGTGTGGTGCAGATTTTGACTAAACTTACACTGAGGGTAGAGAATTTTAAGGTGCAGACCACATAGCGGTCTCCCTCTCCAATCATCTACTACAGTATAGGTTTCTATAAATTATGTTTCAATCGTTTTTCAAAAGCAAGGTGGTATAAAATACAAAGCCAAATAATCTATGGCATAAAATTTTTAACAAAATTCAAGACTGTAATCAAAATAACATCTGGCACGATATATGCAACCGCTACATATCTTCTCTGACTAAATGGAAATGCTCAACTATTGGGAAATCCAGCTTATTAATGGGGGTAGAAGCCAATAAACAAGTGATAGCAAAATACAAAGGACTTATAAAGGTCCAATGTATAGCAGCCACTCTGATTGGGCATCATCTCTAAGTACCTCAACACTGGGGTTCTTTACATTACTACACCAGGTTAGCGATAGTGCACTATCAAGACACACATTTGAAAACAAAAAAGGGGGACAAACGAGAAAGATTGAGGAGGAAGAAAAAGAGAAAGAAATTGCCCAACCAGGAATATTGTGCCATTCAATAAAGCATACATTTTCAGCCATGAATAAGCACTGATCCAGTGCGAAACGCGTCGGCTGTTCCTTGTTTCTACTGCTGTGACCCTATTTTTGTACATGCTGTCTATTGAATAAAAGACCACCCATCAGGTTTTGGAGTGCGGCTATCCATTTTTCTTTGTCTTCATTTTGCTTAGTGCACCGCCAGCACCCTCGGTATCCTGCACCACCTGTAACCATTTAGTGATCCCACCTGGAGCGGTGACTCCTTTCTCCCTACATTTTAAGGTGTTTGGGACCTGTAAATAAGAAAGCCAGGGTCTCCAGACCTTGGTAAAAAAAAAAAAAAACGTTGTTTATGCCATGGAAAACTCAAAATCTTTTCGTGAAGCATAATTCAGGTTAATTTGCGCTTCAATAGGGCTAGTTCAAACACTGAACTCTTCCAAGCTGTGGCAATAGCTATCTTGGCTGCCAAAAATATGAAATAAATTTACGCTTGCATATGTAGTGGCATATCATCCACTGGCTCAACTAGAGCGACATTCAGGATTCACTTGTGGATAAGGGTAGTCCAGGTACGCCACTCCTTGCTATCCTGTGCCATGCCCAGGTCCTTTTCCCACGCTAATTGATAGGACAATTTAGTAGAGGAAAACATTTATTTGTATAACATGGAGATGCATTCATGTTGTTAAGTGTCCTGCATACATCTGTTTTCAAACACTGTACATGTAGCAACATCCAAGCTCCTCTTCTGCAGAGTAAGCAGGAAATTCATGATTTGTTGTAATTCTATATTGTTGAAAGTTTGATCATAAAATTGTCCATGAATTATTAAACGGAGGTGCTACAGGAATATGAGGGGAACTAAGAGGCTGCCATATACATAAAGTAACCCAAAGTCTGAGAGAATGCAAAAGCGTTTGTCTCAAGATTACTGTACAATGCTTTGCGGGAAGCCATAGAATCGAATCAATGTTAATGAGGGAGCACACTTGGGCTTCTTGGCATACCCTGTCTGGTCGGTACTGTGATGAGTGCAATTGGCAGTCAATTGTGCTGCTATGAAATATTTCCAAATTCTCTAGGAGCATAGATTGTGACATGCGCCATTTGGCTGCCCTTGTTTCTCCAGATAAAGGAAAATTTGATAATTTACCTTGCTAATCCCTTCCTTAGGGCCCTTTCACACGGGGCGGATCTGTAATGATCCGCCCCGTGAACCTGAACCCCGTGAACCTGAGCCGGCGGATGACAGGGCGGTCTCCGCACACTGTGCAGGGACCGGCCCTGTCTTTTCTCTGCTCTCCCCTATGAATGCGGACCATCTGTTCGTGTTCATCTGATCTGCACACGGAAGGAAAAAAAAGGGGTTTCCTCCGTCTGCAGAATCGGAGGAATGCGGGGGCGGGCGAGATCGGGTGTCAGCGGATGACCACCCGTGATCTCATAGGGACCAATGTATGTCCCTTTTTCATCCGCACACGGATGGATAAAAAAAAGCGGACATACGGTCCGCAAGTGTGAAAGGGGCCTTAGTATCCAGTCTGCATCCCTTATGCCAACAATTGTGATAAAGGGTTTAATTATGGCTTGAGACATAGCAATTGCTCCTATTTTATTGTGCATTTATCTAATGCAGCCAAAATAATACCAGTCCATCCTTCTGTGTCAGAGAAAAAAAATATATAAATATATTAATTTTAGAGCTTTTTATAAAATGGATAAAGTCCAAAGAAAATGTCTACATAATAATGAAATCTGTATTGAGTGGATAACTGCTCTTGTGCACATTGCTGGATTGAGATCAGGCTGAGGGGGGGCACTGCACATTTCAGCCTTTACAACCACTTTAGAGCCCACCTGTAGGCAAAATAAAAATACCCTTGCCGTTAGACCCCATCACACTACAAGGGTAAATGTTTAAGTCCAAGGGATTGCTAAAGAGGCTCCATTACTTGCTTTTTTATCCCTTACTCCAACAGGGTCCCCCACAGCCACCTCTGTTGCTCTAGGCTATTTCTCTACAGCTAATGCTACTGGCGGTTTTATAATGTCCAGTGTGCATGAGGCCTAAGGCTTGGCTATAGGTTATGGGTTTTGAGCAGCTCTTGAGCCTCATGATGTTCTCTTCTGCTCCCCTACTTTAAAAACCCAGAAGTCGGATGTTTTTACCATTAATGCTTTAAATCTCTTTTCAGACACACTTTGCCGTTCCGGAAACAGCAGTATTACAGTCTGTAGTAAATCTGGACTCCTTAATCGCAGTCATAGAATGTCACCAGCCAGAGGCAGACCTTTACAGGTATTTTATTTCAAGACTAAGTGTAGCTGGCATTGATTCAAATGTCCGCCCACATTTGATATTGTAAGTGGCAGGGTATATCTCAGGTCAAGGAGATAAGCCTAAGAGCCCCACTGGACTTGCGTCTTGGTTAACTGTAAATGAAGGGCACATAGCAGGTGGATGGGGCATGGGAAAAGAAAGCACAGTTAACGTTTGTGATGATCGTCATGTATGAATACGCTTGGTTCTTAGCCAAGTTCTGTGCTTTTGTATACTGTATGTTTCATTATAATTCTTTGTCGAGTGAACACAATTCTGTCCTGTACAGAAAACACATTGGAGTCTGCCTGCCTGATGTTGTCATTGTCTGAATGCCACAGGAGTGTCAGTAGCAAGATATATTCTAGCTTAAGATCATTTTTATAGCTTTTTATTTTTACTTCCTGTGCCTGCTAGGATTTGCAGTTTATATTACTCTGTATAATGAAATCTATAGGGAATAAAATATAAAGAAAATCACCCCTTTTCATTATGCGTTACTAAAGGAACAGAAACTATTCATATAGAAAAGTAAATGTTCACGTTTGAAAGTGTATATTTGCTTTTCAGAGAGAACGTTCTCTTGGCTATGTAAATACAGGGGGCGGCAGGGTTTTTCTACGATGTAATTTTATGATTTAACGTGAACAAAATGTCTTGTTTTACGCCAAGCCAGGTGAATGTTCACTATGCATACACCAGTCTTTCTCCCTTTAGCAGATCAACACCTTAAGTTGTGCGATGCAATGAAGGGTATAAAGTTCTATGTATTAAAGGTGTGCTTTTTGCTGATGAGAGCAGTTTTCTACAAATTTGTCAAGCTATAGATATATATAATTTATAGTGTGTGTGTGTGTGTGTGTGTGTGTGTGTGTATATAAATATATAATTTATATACATTTTCACACACACACACCCCCTGGCAGAATTTGTGAGTTCTTGGCCATTTTTCAGAGAATATGAATGATGACACAAAAACATTTTTCACTCGTGGTTCGTGTTTGGCTGAAACCATTTATTATCAATCAACTGTCTTTACTCTTTTAAAATCATAATGACAACAGAAACTAACCAAATTACTCTGATCAAAAGTTTACATACCCTGGTGATTTTGAACTGATAACATGCACACACGTTGACACACATGGGTTTGAGTGGGTAATAAATATAACCATCCTCGCCTGTGATCTGTTTGCTTGTAATTAGAGTGTGTGTATAAAAGGTCAGTGAGTTTCTGGACTCCTGACAGATCCTTGCATCTTTCATCCAGTGCTGCACTGAGATTTCTGGATTTGGAGACATGGGGAAAGCAAAATAATTATCAAAAGATCTGGGGGAAAAGGTAGTTGAATTGTATAAAACAGGAAAGGGATATAAAAAGATATCCAAGGAATTGAGAATGCCAATCAGCAGTGTTCAAACTCTAATCAAGAAATGGAAAATGAGGGGTTCTGTTGAAACCAATCTACGGTCAGGTAGACCAACTTAAATTTCAGCCACAACTGCCAGGAAAATAGTTTGAGATGCAAAGAAAAACCTACAAATAACTTCAGGTGAAAAACCAAGACCCAAGTATCCCGCTTACAATACGCCAAACGGCACAGAGTCAAGCCTCAAACCTTCAGGCAAAAAGTCATTTGGAGTGATAAGACCAAAATTGAGCTTTTTGGTCACAACAATAAATGCCACATTTGGAGAGGAGTCTCCAAGATCTATGATGAAAGGTTCACCATTCCTACTGTGAAACACGGGAGGTTGATCGCTGATGTTTTGGGGAGGTGTGAGCTACAAAGGCACAGGAAATTTGGTCAAAATTGATGGCAAGATGAATGCAGTATGTCATCAAAAAATACTGGAGGAACATTTGCATTCATCAGTCAGGAATCTGTGCATGGGACGTCCTTGGACATTCCAACATGACAATGATCCAAATCAGAAGGCCAAGTTGACCAGTTGTTGGCTACAGCAGAATAAAGTGAAGGTTCTGGAGTGGCCATCTCAGTCTCCTGACCTCAATATCATTGAGCCACTCTGGGGAGATCTCAAACGTGCAGTTCATGCAAAACAGCCCAAGAATTTACAGGAAGCGGAGGCTTTTTGTCAAGTGGAATGGGCATCTTTACCATCTGAGAAGATAAAGAGCCTCATCCACAAAGGACTTCAAGCTGTCATTGATGTTAAAGGGAGCAATACATGGTATTAAGAACTGGGGTATCTAAACGTTTGATCAGGGTCATTTGGTTCGTTTCTGTTGTCATTATGATTTAAAAAAGGGTAAACGCAGTTGGTTGATAAAAAAAAAAAAAAAAAAAATTATTTCACTCATTAGTTAGTGTTTGGCTGAAGCCATTTGTTTGTTTTTGGTTATTTATATTCTCTGAAAAATGGCCAATAATAATTCATAAATTCTGTCAGGGTATGCAAACTTATGAGCACAACTGTATGTATATGTGTTAAATTTACACACACACACACACACACACCATTATTCTTTACAAATGAGTGTATATGCTTTTTCTCATTAATTAACATGTCTTATTTGTCTTCAATTATTATTATTTTTTTACCTAGGTTTGTTGGAAGAATAACTATACAACAACAGTCAGAAGATATTGTAAGGTAAACTCAGTTTAATTTTTGATCTAGAATAACCCACGAAGTAATTTGGTATAAAATAGCAAGATTTGTAGTTACTTCTCATTAGCAGTCTGTTAGAAGCATTGGCGGTGCTTCAGGGGTTGTGATGGTGATGCAACCCATGCTACATTGGGCCTTTTGCAGCCTCCTTGTAGCATTAGGATTTCCGAGGGGGATCAATTATAGCATCTGATCCCCTGTACGGCTTGCCCTGCTGCAGCTGAAAGTCAGCTTCTCATTCGCTCGATTTAGCTCCTACACAGAGAACCATACAGGGGGAGCGGTTACTCTGATTGCCATTCCACCCCACCACACTATTAACCCGCTTCTGTCCACTGTCAGATTCCCCATGCTGCCTGAATGCACCATGTGTGCTGCTGTTTTTACAGTTGCTACGCCCCATAGCGTAACATAGGCTGCCTTCACACAGCTCTAACCACATAACCAAAAAATGGTTTGCACTGTACAGGCCACAGCACCCATCTGAATGAGCCCCCAAGACCTGATTCACATACAAAGCTTTATTTTTTACCTCAATGCAGTTTTCGTTTAAAAGATTTTATTGGTATTTCAGAATAAATAACATAGTAAACCTATAATTAAATGTAGATAAAATAAAGTATCATAGGTAGTAGAATTGTAATATCAAATAAGAGAAAACAAGAATAGCAACAACATCAGTACATATTTTTGTTTAAAATTAAAGTAAATGTTAACTTATACATCAGTAGTTTTCGAACTTTGAGGCAACAAAACGAGAATAAAAATTGGAAATCATGGAATGAATCTAAAATAACAATATTAAATTAGAAATTTAATAAACAAAGGGTAAGAGGGGGAGGAAGTAGGGGAAGATAAAAAAAAAAAGGAATTATCACCTCAAGTGTGATTCGAGGAAGGCTGAAGAGACATTGCCTTAAATTCATCAGTTTTAGTAAAGAGTGTCCAGCAAGCCCATTTTTCGTAAAACTCTGTGGGGGAGTCTTTAGCCTGTAGAATTATGTCTTCCATTTCAGCTATTCTGTCAATCCGTTGGAACCATTCAGACAAGCTAGGAGGAGATGTGTCTTTCCAATGGGTAGGGATACACAGTTTGGCTGCATTTATTAAATGTATTAATATAGTGTTTTTGTAAGTAGAATGAGGTAAGGCAGTATGATGAAGTAGGTATTGTGCTGCCGTAAACTCCAGGGAAAAAGTGGTGATAAGGGAGATAATACGGTGTACTTCTTTCCAAAGTGCTTGTATAAGGGGACAATCCCACCAGATGTGTAGGAGAGTTCCTATCAAGTTTTTACAGCGCCAGCATATAGGTGGGGTTGAAGGGTGGAATTTGTGGATTATATAAATTGTCCTATACCACCTTGAGTAAAGCTTATATCCATTTTCTTGAGCTAAGACATTCATTGAGCCTTTATGTATGCATCTAAATATGTGGGTCCAGTCACTAAGTGAGAGATCCAGATCAAGTTCCCTCATCCAGTGTTTGGCAGCATTATCTTCCCTAGGGTCAACACCAGAAAATAATAGAGAGTGTGTTTTTGATATTAAATGTCTCTGAGGACCAAGATTGACACACAGCATCTCAAAGGGGGTTTTGTTTCTGTGCCATAATGAGGGTGATTTAGAGTTGAGTAAAGAATTTTTAATTACTTCGTAATCCATGTTAGAGATTCGGAAGTCAGGGTATTTAAGACAGAATGTGGTATAGGGGATAAAATTACCATTATCAAAAAACAATTCTGCTCTTAATGAGGGGATTGTGGAAGGAACACAGGGGATCGGATCTAAAGTATCAGGAAAAATATTTGAGTGTATAGGGATCGGTGACATGGGGCCTGTAGAAGAAGAAATATCAAATTTGGAATTCATTGACCTGAATATTCGTAGAGTTGTGCCCGTGAGGGGGTGAATGTTATTTTCGCGAGGTATTTTTCGAGGGTTAGTCCAAGGAAGTTGGTGTAACGGGAATTTAGAGGATAATTTTTCGAGATTTACCCAGTCTTTAGAATTTTCGTGAGCATGCCAGTCAATAATGCGGGATAGGTGACAAGACCAGTAATATTTTTGTATGTCCGGTAGACCAACACCTCCTAACAGTTTAGGGTTGATCAGTTTGGTCCATTTTATTCTAGGTTGTTTGGAGTTCCAAATGAATTTCATGCATAATTTCTTATGAGGTAAAAAAAAGAACCGGGTAGTCTAATAGGAACGGTTTGCAAGAGATAAAGAATTCTAGGGAAGACATTCATTTTTATTATAGCTATTCTTCCAAACCAGGAAAATATATCCTTGTCCCATTTTAAGAGGTCGTCCTGTATAGATTTGAGAAGGGTCAGAAAATTATAAGAATATAAATCTTTTAAATCATGGGGGATTTGTATGCCGAAATACGTAAGAGTATGTTCTTCCCACTTGAATGGAACCTCAATGCAGTTTTATCTTTTGGATTTAGCAGAAATTGTATAAGTAATGTTGTGCTTGTGTCCACTAATAATAGTTTTATTGTAAATATATGCAACTAAAACTAAAGATCTGATATATCTCTTTAGCTAATTGGAGAATTTTGGTGTGTGGTGGAAGTATCTTGACATGCGGTGGCAGTGAGGGGGCCTCAGGTCAACTTTGCATTGGGGCCCACAAGCTTCAAGCTATGCCTCTGGCTAGAAGAAGAAGAGTTTTAGGATTCTGCTTTCTTGATTTGCAGTAAATAAAAATAAAAACAATGTAATTGTTTTGACTGTTCTGAAAACGTATTATTCCCTTTTCTTTCCTCAGACCTCTTGGACCAGAAAACCTTTTACTTCGAGGAGCAAGGTTGAAAAATACGAAAGAAATTTTTGGTACATTTTCAAATTTTTTATATATATTTTTTGTACTTTCTCTTTTTTAGTAGTGTACTGCTCCTTTTTGTGTGTGGATGTTTTTGCCTTGTCTGTCCTTCAAGAGTCACTATTTGGTAGCGTTTCCTTCTAGATCATTAAATTACTAAAAACATTTTTTTTTTTTTTAACGGCCGCATTGAAACTGTGCCATTAAAAGGGCTGTAAAGGCAAATGTTTTTTTTTACCTTAAGGTACATTAACCACTTGACCACTGGGCACTTAAACACCCTTGATAACCAGACCAATTTTCAGCTTTCGGTGCTCTCACATTTTGAATGACAATAACTCAGTCATACAACACTATAACCAAATGAAATTTTTGTCCTTTTTTTCCCACAAATAGAGCTTTCTTTTGGTGGTGTTTCATCACCTCTGCGGTTTTTATTTTTTTTGCTATAAATGAAAAAAGAACAAAATTTTGCAAAAAATAATAATTTTTCTTCATTTCTATTATAAAATTTTGCAAAAAAGTAATTTTTCTTCATAAATTTGGCCTAAAATGTATACTGCTACATATCTTTGGTAAAAAAATAAAAAATGTTGGATATTATTTAGTCTGGGTGAAAGTTATGGGGTCTACAAGCTATGGTACCAAATCCTGAAAATTGATCAATTTCATCACACCTGAAGTACTGACAGCCTCTCTCATTTCTTGAGACCCTAACATGCCAGAAAAGTACAAATACCCCCCAAATGACCCCTTTTTGGAAAGAAGACATTCCAAGGTATTTAGAAAGAGGCCTGGTGAGTTTTTTAAAGTTGTAATTTTTTCCCACAATTCTTTGCAAAATCAAGATTTATTTTTTTTTCATCAAATTTTCATATTATTAGGTTATTTTTCACACACAGCATATGCATACCACAAATTACACCCCAAAACACATTCTGCTATTCCTCCCGAGTATGGCGATACCCCATGTGTGAGACTTTTACACAGTGCGGCCACATACAGAGGCCCAACATGCAGGGAGCACCCAGGCCAATTCTGACATTTCTCTCCTACATGTAAAAATCGTCATTTATTTGCTAGAAAAATACATAAAACCCCAAAACATGATATAAAGATACCTCACATGTGGTTTGAACACCGTTTTTATATGTGGGCGGGACTTGCGTATGCGTTCGCTTCTGCATGTGAGCTCGCGGGGACAGGGGCTGCTGTATGCCCAGAGTATTGCCCAGAGTATTGCCCAGAGTATTGCCCAGAGTATTGCCCAGAGTATTGCCCAGAGTATTGCCCAGAGTATTGCCCAGAGTATTGCCCAGAGTATTGCCCAGAGTATTGCCCAGAGTATTGCCCAGAGTATTGCCCAGAGTATTGCCCAGAGTATTGCCCAGAGTATTGCCCAGAGTATTGCCCAGAGTATTGCCCAGAGTATTGCCCAGAGTATTGCCCAGAGTATTGCCCAGAGTATTGCCCAGAGTATTGCCCAGAGTATTGCCCAGAGTATTGCCCAGAGTATTGCCCAGAGTATTGCCCAGAGTATTGCCCAGAGTATTGCCCAGAGTATTGCCCAGAGTATTGCCCAGAGTATTGCCCAGTAGAGTATTGCAGAGTATATGCAGCAGGGATGGCTGAGCAGGGAGGGAGGGATGGATGGATCTGTGACTGCATTTGTCACAGATCCAGCCCGCAGCACTGGCGCTGCCATCCGCTCCCTCCCTTCTCCTCTCACACTGTACCGATCGGTACAGAGAGAGGAGGGAGGAACCGGCGTCATCAAATGACGCCGGTCTGTTTACATCTGATCGCGCCGTCATTGGACGGCGCGATCACGTGGTAAACCGCCGCTATCAGCGGCGATTTACCGTGATCCGTGACCCGCCGGGTCCTCTGGACCCGGCGGTCACGGATGTTCCCGTGTGCGCGCCTCAGGAGGCGCGCGGGAGCGCGATTCTGACAGGCCGTTAATTAACGGCCAGTTAGAATACAGCAACCGCCCTAGAGCCGTACTTTAGGCATAGGGCGGTTGCAAAGTGGTTAAGGTGCATTAAGGTAAAAAACATCTGACAGCACCGCCCCCCCGAGCCCCCGTTTTACTTACCTGACCGTTCGAAATTCCCGGGCGCGTCCTTGTGATCCTCTTCGGTTCCCAGCCTGGCTGTTGATTGGCTAGGCTGGGCGGATTGATAGCAGCGCAGCCATTGGCTGGCGTTGCTGTCAATCACAGCGGATGACGCGGCGCGCCGGGTGGCGGGGCCGAGTAATACAGTCGGTGGCTATGGGCGCCGCTGTATCACGGTAGCGCACTCGCAAAAGCTTTCCACCGTGCGGGCTCGCTCGCATGAAGGTAGAAAGCTTTTGCGAGGAAGAGCAGAGACAGCCGCCGAGGGACCCCAGAAGACAGCGTTCGGGGACACTCTGTGCAAAACAAGCTGCACAGTGGAGGTAAGTATAACATGTTTGTTGTATTCATTTATTTTTTATTCCTGCCTTTAGTGTTCTTTTAAGGATATTTTGTGTGCCATGTGGGGCAAAGCAAAAAATGTGCATACCGTTACTGTTCAGCCAGCGGGAGCAGTACTTCCAGATATGAAAGAGCATGTGACTCCATGTAATGGCACTGAACCAGTCACCAAGCACCAGCACTCGTATGGGGAGAGTTGATAACCATTTATAAGCTATGACTTGGGTGATTCTTGACAGCTTCTACTGCCCCAAAACGTGCAACAGGCGTATGTGGAGCTGGCAAGGGGAGATTAAATTAGAAGTAAAGGCAAAGCTATAAACCCATTTCCCCCCCTCTCATTCCAGGATGGCTACTTGAGAGATGATTGGCTCTGCCCTCTACAGGAAACACAAATCGGATACAATTTCAAAGGTCCCTCACTTTCCTCCGACCCTCAGTTGTTTTGTGTTTCCAGACGCTCCAGGAGCACCAACACGTTTTTTGTTTTTCTTGGGTCTGGTAACTGTGGTTGGTGGACACCCCCCACCCTTCTCTGGCATCATCTAGTACTGGTTGTGGCCAAGTCCTGGGTGTTTAGTCCCTGTACTTTATGTCCAGAAGGGTTCCCTATTTGGAGGTACATACCTGATGGTGAAAGTGGTGGCAAGTTCCTCCTTCAGTTATTCCCCCCCAGCTTTGCCTGTGTGGAAACCTTGTCCTCCTCGTGCTTCGCCAAGGTGTACCAAGATGGCGCCGGAGGACTTCAAGTGACTTGGCAAGATGGCGCCAGAACCAGAAGTCATCACGTGACACACTTCCAGGCGCCGTGTATGAAGGGACCTTGTGTGATACACGGAGGACACGCTGCCTGGGGGAACAGTCTGCTGAAACGCCGGACAGGCACATTTTAGCAGGACGACAGCAGCCTAGCTCTCCGTGCGATCTCCACTCGCCTTATGGAGCTTGAGGACAGGTCTGAGGATGGAGCACCCACTCAGATTGAATCAGCAGCAGCCTCCAGGTCCCATACTGCTTCCAAGGTAAGCCCTTGTCTGTGGTTCTACAGCAGGGGACCCCCTTTTTTTTTTTTTTTGTATGGACCTTCTTTGTTTATGGTTCTAGTTTCTGCTTTTTTTTTTCTAGGACAACCCGGTGAAGAAGAAATGTGGAAACTGTAGTGCCAGGCTTTCTGATAGTTATAAAAAACTTCTGTGAGGATTCTACTCCATCCAGAGCTAGTTCAGATACTGCTTCTTTAAAAGAGTTAATGTCTTCTATGAAGGAGGTTGTAGCCTCCTTCCAGTCCTTTTATAACAGAATAGCAGGGCTGGGACCTTCCTCATCTAGTTCCATAACTCAAGAGCCTTCAGCCTCAGCTAGACCCCTTCCTCTGTTAGTGTCCGAGACCATTAATTCACACTATTCTTCTGATCTGGAAAAAGAAGCTCTTCATCTGATGGGGATTCCGCATCAGAGGAAAAGGCGGGTAGCTCTAAGTATCTTTTTCCAGCGGAAGTTATTGACGATTTTTTAATGTCAATATATACCTTAGAGCAGATTGAGATGCCACGGCAAACCCAATCTTTACAGGATAAAATGTATAGGGGTCTACAGTGGTGGAAATCGAGAACTTTTCCAGTGCACCAGTCACTTAGGGATATGCTTCTTTCAGCGTAGAAGGAACCTGAGAGGAGGTTATTCCAGTCTAAAGGGCACAAGAGAAGATTTCCTTTTCAGTCCGAGTTTGAGGAAACTTTCTTTAAATGTCCTAGGCTTGATGCCCCTAAGATTCCTTGCTGCGTAAGGCCTGGGATGCTTCCGCTTTCTCCTTGGGTCCAACTGTAGCATCCACCTGTGTGGCTAGGTATTTGGACGCATGGGTTCAGCGTCTGGACATCTTCTTTCATCCGACACCTCCAAAGAGGAGTTCAGAGAGTCTCTCCCACTATTTGCCAAATCATTTGCCACCTTAGCTGATGCAGCTACAGTCTCAGTGAAATCTGCAGCTAGGTATTCTGGCTTAAATCTTGGGAGGATGACCTTGCCTCCAAAAACAAACGCTGCGGCATTCCCTTTGAAGGCAAAGTTCTCATTTGGTTCCTCCTTGGTGTAGGTCCTAGCTCGTTGCTCTGAGAAGAGTAAACGGTTCCCTTCTCAAAAAATAAGCCACAGAATAAGAAGCCTTTTTGTGGTTTCGAAAACAAGGTTAATTTTAAACCCAACAGGCAAAGAAAAAGTGGTCTTTTTTACAAAGATAAGCAAAAAAGGAGGACTCTCTTTGCGCCTTCAGCCCCTTCCAAGAATCCCTAGTGATGCCAGAATAGGGGTAGGGGGGAGGTTGTCCCATTTGGTCAAAGAATGGGCAGAGACTTCCGACAATTCATTTATTCTTCAGACATTGGAAAGGGGTTACAGGTTGGAATTCAAGAGTCTAACCCGAGAATTTTTCTTGCCCATCTGTCGAAAGACCAAGAGAGGCGCCAAGCCATGTTGAATCTAATTTCCGTGTGGTAAAAACGGAGGGGGTTATATCTCCTGTCTGGAAAAATCTAAAATTCCAGGGATTTTATTCCCACGTCTTTCTGGTTCAAAAAGCCTCCGTTGGCTTCCGTATGGTCATACATATAAACATCCTGAACATATTTATTCTTTAGACGTTTCCGAATGAAAAACATTTATTCTGTAAGAAACCTGTTGTGGCCAGAGGTATTCATGGTAACCCTGGATCTTCAGGACGCTTATCTTCATGTTCCAATCTGTCAAAGCCACCGAAGGTTTCTCAGATTTGCGATTCTCATGGACAAGGGGCCGAGTCATTGACAGTTCAATGCCCTTACTTTCGGTCTCTCGGCAGCACCCAGAATAAAAAATTAATAAATCATAGCCAAAGTCATGGACTTTTTTCGGATGCAAGATATATCGATCGTCCCATATCTGGATGATTTTCTGATCTTTGCCTGACAGAGTCCCTTTATCCAGGATCTGCAGTTGGTTTTGTGGACATTTCAGAAATTGGGGTGGAAAATCAACCAACAGAAGTCTTGTCTGGTGCCCTCCCAGTGCATACTTTTCCTGGGTTATCTAATACTCTGTTGCCCAAAAGATGTTTCTTCCGGAGGAGAACATTTTGAAACTTCTGTCTGTGCAGGCCTTCAAATTGCTCCCACAGACCGGTCTTTGGCATATCATGCAGTTATTAGGGTTATTGACTGCAGCCATCCCAAGGGTGCCCTAGGCCCCATTACACTTCAGACCCCTTCAGGTGTTTCTCTTACTCCATTTGGATCACAGGAAGGGTTCTCTAGATCAGCTGGAGTCACTTCTAATGCTAACACAGCAGATTCTGTCCTGGGCAGAGATCAATGTCACTTCGATTAGGGGTTCAGAGTATACGCTGGCGGACTATCTGAGCAGAGTGAGTGTCAGTTCCATATGTTGGGAGCTGCATCAAGGCACGTTCCTGGAGAGTGTGCGAAGATGGGGTCTTCCTGCAGTGAATCTTTTTGCCTCCAGTCTCCATAGAAAACTGCCAGTGTTCTTCTCACTGGAGAGAGAGAGAGGTCCTTGCGGACAGATACTCTCTCCCTCCCGTGAGATTTTGCTCTGGCCTGCGCCTTCCCTCCTTTTCCCCTCTTACCTCTGGTAGTTCGGAAAATTATTCAGGATCAGGCAGAAGTGGTTCTGATTGCTCCCTGGTGGCCCAGGAGGAGTTGGTTTTCCTCTCTGGAGGCCCTCTCTGTGGATCTTCCCTGGCCCCTACCAGATCGGAAGGATCTACTCCATCAAGGACCAGTGTTGCAGCCAAACCCTCAGACCTTCCATTTGACGGCCTGTAGGCTGAGCGGTGCATCTTACAGTTGAGAGGGTGTTCAGAGAAGGGTATTCAAATGATTCTGGACAGCCGCAAGTTGGTTACAAGGAAAATCTATGGGAGAGTTTGGAAAACGTATTTCCTGGCAAAGGAAATCCGGTTTAGATTATTTTTCCACTCCCTGTATATTGGACTTTTTGCACAAGGGAGTAGAGAAAGGACCATCTGTCAGCACCCTTAGGGTTTATCTTACGGCCCTGTCTTTGTTTTCAGACAAGAAACTAGCGGAAGATCCTTTAGTCAGGAGGTTCTTAACAGCCGGATCTAGACATGCTCCCAGGGCTTCAAATGTGCCTCCTTGGGATCATTCATTGGTGTTAAATGCTCTAACAAGGGCTCCTTTTGAGCCTATGCACGAGGCTTCCCTGAAATAAATTTCCTTGAAGATTTCCTTCCTTTTGGCTATTATGTCAGTGAGAAGGATTTCTGATCTGCAGCCCCTTTTCTGTAAAGGCCCCTTCCTGAGGATTCTAGAGGACAGGGTAGTGATTAGGCCTGATCCTTTCTATTTGCCCAATGTATCTTCATACTTTCATAGGTCCCAGGAGGTAGTCCTGCCTAGTTTCTGTACCTGTCCCAAGAATGCGGAGGAGGAAAGATTTAGTCTTGTAGACGTAAAGAGATGTCTTCTGCTTTACTTGGAGAAAACCCTGTGGTTTTAGGAGTTCCTCCCAGCTGTTGGTGTTATTCAGTGGCCCCAAAAAGGGTCCAAAGCATCTAAAACCTCTATTGCTAGGTGAATTAGGGAAGCTATTTGTGAAGCATACAAAGCGTCGGGTCGCATCCCTCCTTCTAGAATTTTAGGGCTCATTCAACGAGATCCATGGCCACGTCATGGGCAGAAAAAGTGGAGGCATCATAGGAACACTTTTCTAAAGCTGCCGTCTGGTCCTCCCCTCATGCATTTGTAAAACATTATAGAGTTCAGATGCTTTCCAAGCCAGTACCTCTCCTTTGGTAGGAAAGTGGTTCGGGCTGTTGTCCCTCCCTAAGGTATAGAATTGCTTATCCTCTCAAGTAGCTGTCCTGGAAGGTGAGGGGGGAAAACACCAGTTAGACTTACCGGTAACGGTATTTCCAGGACAGCGTCTATATTCCCTCCCTATTCTTCTTTTCACTGGTCGACCTTGTTCACCTGGTGGTGGTGTTTTTTTTTTTTTTATATGTTTCTATTTTTTTCCTCTGCCGAGTGCACTTTTAGTGGAGGTTTACTTGATCTTCTAATAAATTGAGGGTCAGAGTAAAGGGAGGGGCCTTTTAAATTGTATCTGTTCATGTGTTTCCTGTAGAGGGCGGAGCCAATCTCTCAAATGGCTGTCCTGGAAGTACTTTTTTTTTTTTTTTTTTTTTTCTCTTTTTCTCTTTTTTTCTCTTTTTCTCTATTACAAGGGATGTTTACAATACTTTGTAATTGGAATAAAAGTGACACATTTTAATACATACATATATATATAATATTTTTATACTGTAAAGATAAAAAAAATGCAATCTGTAGAATTTTTTTTAACGTCGCCCAAGGAGATTCTTAATTTCTTTGTCGCCATACCTCAATCGGGTGCAATTTTGAATCATGACATGTTGGGTATAAATTTACTCAGCATAACATCATTCTTCATAATATTAAAAAAAATTGGGCTACTTTTACTGTTTTATTTTCAAAAAAGTGTATTATTCCTCCCAAAAAAAGTGTGCTTGTAAGACCACTGCGCAAATACGGTGTGACAAAGTATTGTAACGACCGTCATTTTATTCTCTAAGGTGTTAGCAAAAAAAATGTTTGGGGGCTCGAACAAATTTTCTAGCAAAAAAAATATATTTCAACTTGTAAACAACAAGTTTGAAAAATAGGCCTGGTTCTTAAGTGGTTAAAGTAACGCATCACAAAAAGTGGCCTGGTCATGAAGGGGGGTAAATCTTCTGGAGGTCAAGTGGTTAAGGTAAACATTGTTTTTTTCTATTAGTTGCATCTATCGATTTTTAAAACTGACTGCTGCTTTTAACCAGGCTTTAATTGTTCTATGTGTGTGGCTGTGATTGCTACTAAACTGTAATGCCTCATACACACAATCGTGTTTCCCGAAGAGAAAAGTGCAATGTGAGCTTTTTGTCGCGAAATCTGACCGTGCGTATGCTCCATCGCACTTTTTCTGTGAGAATTCCTCCCAAGAAAAGTATGAGATCAGGATCTCAATTTTCGTAACAGGAAAAATTCCTATCGGGAATTGCGATCGTCTGTATGCAATTACGACGCGAAAAAACCCATGCATGCTCAGAATCAAGCCAAAGACCCGAACTGCCTATTGAACTTCATTGATCTTGGCTCGTCGTACATGTTGTACGTCATCACGTTCTTGACGGTCGGAATTTTGTCCAAGATTAGTGTGACCGTGTGTATGCAAGAAAAATTCAGCAGTTTTCCTGCTGAAAAAAACCCCCATAGTTTTCTTGTCGTAAATCGCGATCGTGTGTAAGAGGCATTAGGGTTTTACAAACGGCTTTATAGGTTGTGCTGATTCCTGCTACATATGGTATGTGATTCCTAATGATCTTTCTTATGCATTTGTCTTGTAGGAGTGGCTGTATACACTGGAATGGAGGCAAAAATGGCATTAAATTATAAGAGTAAATCACAGAAGCGTTCTGCTGTGGAGAAGTAATGTATCTTCATTTTAAAGTCTAAAAATACTATCTCTCTGAAAGTATATCTTTGCATAGTGATTGGTGTGACTTCCGTATCCCCACCTGACCCTGCTGTGGCCTGGCCAGTGGATAGTGAATTGTGTTACTGGTTTTGTCCAAGTTCAAAACCATACCAGTTAATCCTGCCTAAATCCAGAATGTTTAGATTTGTTTATGTCAAACAATGTCATCAGCTTTCCCGTTTATTTTCTAAAGGCTAAAGGAGATACCTTTGCTGTATGTATTGAAAGGATGAGGGGGGCGGAGGGCTGTACCTTTGTCCTTCAGGGGCAAGGCTGCACCTCCATAGAATACATTATAATTAGCCTTTGTTATCCTAGGACAGAGGCATGCTAATGATCACCTTTCACTGCAATTACCACTCTTGAGTTGGAGCATATAAATTGTGGAATTTTTCTCAGTTTGCTATGGCTAAAGATTCCCTAATAAAACTAGATTTCATCTTTTTTTTTTTTTAAATCAGAAAAAGTTTATTGTAAACAAAGAAAAAGTACATAGACATACACAAACAGGTCGTGATTTAGATTTTTGCATTGGCAGGTGCAGACATTCAGCAGAGCCTTACATCAATACAATAACTAATCCTACAACGATCATCAGTATAAGTACAATCAATTAGTGAAGTGCAAATAAAGCAAACCTGAGGATAGGAGTACCGATGCATATGATACTGCATAATAAGGAGTGTATCCTGAGTGCGTTCACTGTAGCCTAACACGACTACAGGAGGGGAGAAAAAGGAAGAAATAAAAAGGGAAGGAGAAAGAAAATAAAAGAGAAAAAAGAAAAACAAACAAAGAATGAAGAAGGAAAGAACTTTCAGAGTTATAGTGAGAACAGTAACTGAAGGCTGTAACACAGTCATGGCTCTCCTACATATTCTCAATCGCCAGCTACCACTTAGAACTTTGTGCAGCACATCACCTCCACTAGTTTGTCCACACCTCCCATGCTATCACATAGCCCAAACCTGTTCCATCCCTGCCACGGATAGGTTAGCCTAGCAACAGTCTATCCCTCACCAGCTGAAGGGGGCCTAATCCCGGGACATCTAACCAGGGTTGCCACATTGAGTAAAATTTTCGTAGGACATTGCGATGTTAATATGTGAGTTTCTCACGAATTAGAATGCTATTAACTCGCTTTACCCACTGCCCACCTGCTGGTACCCTCGGAGTAATCCAGTGCCGCGCAATTTCTTTGCGAGTGATGTAAAGTAGACGTACCACAGCAACATGCCCGTTGGGCGACAGCTCGGGCAACTCCAGGGCACCAAGCAGGCACACAACTGGGTCCCGCAAGGTTGGTATCTGAAACACCATAGAAATAGTGTCAAGTACATACTTCCAGTAACGAAAAAGTGTGGGACACTTCCACATCATGTGTAGTAGATCACCGGTATGTGCCTCACATTTTGGACACAGAGGCGAATCCCTGATGCCCCATTTATGTAATCTGGCTGGGGTTCTATACACCCTATGCAAGAGGTACAAATGAGATAGCCTCTGTGAAGCAGAGACCGAGACCTGGGGAGCAGACGTCAGGCAAAGATCCCATACGTCTCCATCTATAGGCCCCAAGTCTCGCTCCCATCCCTTCCTACAGGGAAGTCCACCTGCGTCGTGGGTCAAATTGAGGAGCCTGGTATATATCCGAGATATCATTCCCGTCTTCTCACTTGTCAAGAGGACATCCCTCGTCAGGGGGTGTACCGTCTGGACAAATGGAGACAGCCTGCTTTCCCCCTGCACAGCATGACGCAGTTGTAGGTATTGGTAGAATTGAGAATTTAGTAAATGAAATTCCTCTTTCAAATGTTCAAAAGATTTAAGTACAGCTCCAGTAAATAGTTGGATGATATAATGGAGTCCCGCCCCCTCCCATAGACTGAACCCTTGGAGCTTGAACAGTTCCTTATAATATTTGTTCCCCCATATTGGGGTGAACTGGCAGACCGCTCTGATCTTAAAGAGGGACCTTACGTATTCCCATAATTTATTCAATAGTTTAATAGTGGGGAGAGTGTTTGGAAATTGCGTGAGACCTGCATCAAGGTATGCCAGCGCCGGAATATTAGAGTTCCCGGGGACTATGAGGGACCTAATAGTGTCAGAGTTATCCACCTCCCCCCAATTACCCAGGTGTTGGAGTTGTGAAGCCACATAGTAGTTTCTGGCATTGGGTACCGCCATACCACCCTGGTCCCTTGCGAGTTGCAAAGTGCGCAGGCTGATACGTGCCGGTTTGTTGTTCCAAATTAGTTCCCTGAATTGAGCATCTATTCGGGAAAACCATTTATGTGTTATCCAGACTGGGGCGTTGTGAAAGACATAGAGGAGTTGAGGGGCCCATACCATTTTTATAAGATTAACTCTGCCCGTAACAGAGAGTGGTAGTTTCTGCCAGGCAGAGCACTTCAGCCGAAACCTCTGAAGCAAAGGGGACAAATTTTTATCCAGATAATGAGTAGGATCCGGTGTAACCTGCACTCCTAAATACTTAAATTCATTGACTACAGCAATGGCTCTCGCGCAGGCAGGCAATGGGCCCGGGAGAGGATCTAGGGGCATAATTACTGATTTGTTCCAGTTAATGCTGAAACCCGACAGCTGCCCGAAGGCAGCTATCAGGCTCATCACATTTTGCAGGGATCCGACAGTGTCACCCAGGTATATGAGAGTATCATCCGCGTACAGGGAGACAACATCCTCTCTGGGGCCCCTACAGAATCCTACTATATCTTGTGATTCCCTAACATGGATAGCCAGAGGCTCTAAGGCCATGGCAAACAGCAGGGGTGAAAGAGGACACCCCTGGCGGGTGCCTCTAGCCAGGCTAAAGGAGTCCGAGACCCCCCCATTAATGCGTATTCTCGCCGTTGGGGCACTATATAGTAACTGGACCCATCTTAGGAATGAGGGACCTACTCCAAATTTAGTCAATACTTCCCATAGATATGGCCATTCCACACTATCGAATGCCTTAGCGGCATCCAATGACAGTATCGCCCTGTTGCCCATGTTGTCCGTGGGGATTTGCAGGTTCAGGAAGAGTCTGCGTAAATTTTGGGACGTGGACCTAGTTGGAATAAACCCGGATTGGTCTCTATGAATCACTTTTTGTATACAGTTGGCCAACCAATTCGCCAGTATCCTAGCCAGCAGTTTAACATCACAAGTGAGTAGCGATATTGGTCTATAGGAATCCGGAGACAAAGCGTCTTTGCCGGGTTTCAACAGTACCACTATAATGGCTTCATTCATGGAAGAAGGAAGAAAACCCTTCTCGAATGCGTGGTTATACACTTGAAGTAAATTGGGAAGAAGTATAGACGAATATCGCTTGTACACCTCGGATGGTAAACCATCAGCACCCGGGGCTCGACTATTTTTAGCATGAGACAGAGCCTCCAATAACTCCTCCTCAGAGGGGCATTGAGTTGAGCCACATCTGATGCGGCCAAACAAGGTAGGGGGTATTTATCCAGGAAGGAGCAAATGTCACTCCTGGAGGGCCTAACCTTGGACGAGTAAACATCCTGAAAGAAGAGTTTAAAAGTCTCTGTGATGTCACCAGTGGAATAGCATGGAGTACCGTTGGCATCCAATATAGATACAATGTGAGAGGATGATTGTTGTGACCTAGCCAGCAATGCTAGCATATGCCCTGTGTTCTCACCCTCCTCAAAGTGACTTTGTTGCAAGAAAAAACGTTTATTCTCAGCAAGTTGCAGTGACAGATCTCTTAACATAGACTGAGCAGCCAACCATGAGCGTTTTGTCTCATCTGTGGGATCTGCAACATATTTTGCCTCAGAGGCTCCTGCCTCCTTCAGGACTGACAACTCCCATTCTTTAGTAGAGGTTTTAATCTGGGAGATTATTCTGATAAACTGTCCTCTCATGAAGGCTTTGGCTGACTCCCAAACTACATCCAGCCCTGCAGAACCTAGATTATGTCTAAAAAAGGTGTTAAGAAGATCTGGCATAGGGTCTGGATCAGGGATTAGCGTGAGCCAGAAGGGGTTAAGCTTCCAAAGGGTATTGCCCCTACTCATCCCAAAGCGGACATCTATCGTTAGGGGGGAATGATCAGATACCTGCCGGGGATGGTATTGGGAGGAATCCAACATTGGTAGAAGTAATTCATTTCCCAGCCCCAGGTCTATTCTGGACAGTCCTCCCAAAGAAGCAGACTGACATGAGTATACCTTGGCCTCTGGATTACGTACCCTCCAGACATCTATCAGGCCCATTTCTGACAGCAGACGGGCAAACGGGGTAGGCCCAGTCCTTCTCAGTGGTTCACTCCCCCCACGTACAGACAATCTATCTTTGGCCTGGTCTAGGCAATTGTTGAAATCACCAATCACCAGTACCGGGACACCCGGGAAGCGGACAACAAAGTCAGTTAGTAGTCTCAGGATGGTAGTAGAAAATGGAGGGGGGACATACATCCCTGCAATAATACATTTGGTCCCGTAGAGGGAACAGAAAACAAAAACATATCGACCATCAGGGTCTAGTACGACCTCTATCATCGAGAACTGTACCCCCCGCTTGATCAGGAGACTCACCCCTCTCGAGTACACTGAAAAAGTAGAGTGATACTGGTGGCTGAACTGTCGCACAGCAAATTGAGGCATGGAGGACGGGGAGAAGTGAGTCTCATGTAGACAGACAACATCAGCAGTTACCCTCTTAATTGTGCGGAGCACAGCCAATCGTTTGACAGGGTTACCTAGCCCCCTAATATTCCAGGACATAATTCTAGTTATCTTAGACATGACAGTGCACACATTAACACATTAAGGATGTTTCCGGCTTGCCCAGATCGCCCTGAGGCGGGGCAGTAAAGAGCACTAAAATATGTAGGCATCAATAAAGCAGTAAATAAATCGGGTGGACGGTAAATAAAAGAGTGAAAGTCATGTAGCAATGGTGGAAGTCCCAGCACGACATGTCTAGTAAGTGTCCGTGACCGTGGTCCCCTGGAGCAGTTGGGGTAGCGGTGGCGAATGTCCCATGTAAGAGCCTTCCAAAAAGGGAGATATCAGTAGAAATAGAAACAAAAAAAAAAAATAACAGGAAATAACGGGCCAACATGGCCAAACTTGAATGCACCATGGCAAAGAGAGGCCTGTACCAGGCCAACATGGGGGCTGCAGTGGAAGCGCACAAAAGCGTCCAATCTTCTCAACAGCTGAAACAGGTAGCTCAGACAATGAGCAAAGAAGGGGTAAAACATCAGCAACTCTTCCGCCTTGACGACCAGGTATGGGCATCAGTAAGAATCAGGTTGTACATCACTCATCTTGCTGAGCACGGCGCCTAGTGCGGTTGTCCCTGATCGATCTTTCTTCTCTATCCAACCACTGTGCAGCCGCAGATGGTAGATCAAAAAAGTGGACAGAGCCCAGGGCCTCCACTCTCAGTTGGGAGGGGTACAGCATAGCATATTTTACATCTAGGTCTCTGAGGCGACGTTTGACATCAAGGAACTTAGCACGATGCTTTTGCAGTTCAGCAGAGAAATCAGGGAAAAAGGAGATCTTAGCATTATCAACTCTCATAACTGCAGGTTTGACTCTGGCATTATGTAGTATAGCATCTCTATCTTTATAATGGAGCAGTTTAAATAGGAAGGGTCTGGGAGGGCCTCCAGGAGGAGGAGGCCTAGCTGGGACTCTGTGAGCCCTCTCCACGGAAAACAATGGGGTGAACACTTCTTTGCCAAACGCAGTTATCAGCCAGTTTTCAATACATTCAACAGGATTCTTTCCTTCTGCCCTCTCAGGTAGTCCCACTAATCTCACATTATTCCTTCTCATCCTATTCTCCAATTCTTCCAAACGAGATGAATGCCGTGTAAGTAGGTGGTTGTTATATGTAAGGTCCCTCTGCATGGGAGCCATATCATCTTCAATGGAGCTCACTCTCCCCTCCACCGCAGAGGTCTTTTCCCTTAGCTTTTGTGCATCCTGTCTCAGGAAAGTTATTTCTGCTTTGACTCCTTTAATATCAGTGGCCAGGGCAGCAATGGAGGTGTTACAGGAGGTTATGGCCATGAATATGTCTCTTAATGAGGGTTCACCATCAGAGATGGGACTGGTGGAGGCCTGCGGCCTAACGGGGGTGTCATCAGGAGTACTCACTGCGTTCCAAAGGAACCCTGATCCGCATCCATCTTCCAGGGGGACAGTGTCATCCGCATCCGAGGAGCCACCCGATGATCTCCCCTGCAGTCCTGGGTTAGTGCTAGGGTCTGGAACAAGCACCCTGGAGAACAGTCTTTCCGCCCCCTCCTTGTGCCTCTCCTTTGGCGTGCGTTGGGCCTGGGCGCCATTTTGGCCTGGCATGCTGTCTCCGGAGCGGGCCGCGTGTGGCGGATTAGACGCGGGCATCCTTCGTGGATCGGGACTCAGACGGCACCGGGACACTCCGGGGACCTTACAGCAGCGATCAGGCCGTTGTAGTAGGTGAGCCGGGTAGTGTAGCAGGATCAGTTCAGGAGATTCGGCGGAGAGGAGCTGAAGATGCGTCCGGCTACATCCGCTGCCTGGCCACGCCCCCTAGATTTCATCTTTGACTCAGCCATTTGAAGATTTTAAAGGTTCTTGATTTTAAAACCGTTCTGTTGTAGCTTTGACTGTGTGTTTGGAGTCTTTGACCATCTGAACACTGCATGATGTGCAATATGAATTGCTCTGTTATGAGATCACATATATATTTAAAGATCGCCTTCCTATTTTTACTGACCATATTGATATGCCTCATTTCACGTACGTTTGTACCTGCATTTTCTGTCCCCAGTCTTATTAAAACTGCATAGATGCTAGACTAGATCAGTAATGGCAAAGAAATACTTTTTTGATTTTGCTGAAAAATCAAAGTTCAGTTGTATATAAAAGCACAAGATCTTTACAACCCCAATTCTGGAAAAGTTGTGAAGCTGTGTCAAATCTACATAATAGAATGCAATGATCTGCAGATCTCATAAACCCATGTTTAATTCACAATAGAAAACATATCAAATGTTTAAATCTGCGAAAATTTACAATCGGAAGAGGAAAAAAAAGGTAATTTTGAAATTGATGGGAGCAACTAGTCTCAAGCAATTTGGAACAGGGTAACAAAAAGCTGGCAAAGTAGGTGGTACTAAAGAGGAAAAGCTGAAAGAACATTTTGCAACTAATGAGGTTAATTGGCAACACGTCTGTAACTTGATTGGGTATAAAAAGGGCATCTTGGGGAGTCAGAGTTTCACAGAAGTTCACCAATCTGTGAAAAGCTGCATCTGAAAATTGTTGAACAGTTTTAGAATAATGTTCCTCAATGTAAAATTGCAAAGACTTTAATAATATCATCTACAGTACATAATATCCTGAGAAGATTTTGAGAACCTGGCAAGGCTGAAACCCAGTATTTGATGCCTGTGGTCTTCAGGCCCTCAGACAGAATCCACTGCATTAAAAGCGGGCATGTCTGTCATTGACTTTACTACATGGGCTTCCAAAAACCACTCTGTTAAATATTTTGCTGTGCCATCCAAAAATGCAAGGTAAAGCTCTATCGTGCAAACGAGAAAACATATCTGAACATATCTGGGTCAAATCTGTTGCAAAGTGGGAAAACTGGTCAGATGAATCAAAATTTTACATTATTTTTGGCAACCATGGGCACCATGTCCTCCAGACTAAATGAGTGCTAAATTCAAAAGCCTGCATCTCTGATGGTATGTTACATTAACATATGAAGTTGGCAGCTTGCACATCTGCAAAGGCACCATCAATGCTGAAAGATTTATCCAGGTTTTAGAGCAAGATATGCTGCCAGCTAGAAAACTTATTTTTCAGGGAAGGCCTTAAAAAATTTCAGCAGAACAATTCTAAACCGCATACTGCTTTTATGACAACAGCATGACTTCTTAGTAGAAGTCCAGGTGGTTAAGAGGCCTGCCGGCGGTCCAGAATTTTCACCAATTGAAAATATCTTAAAACGAACAATACGACAAAGAAGACCCACAACTGTTGAGCAGTTAAAATCCTATGTCAGGCAAGATTGGGACAACATTCCTCTCTCAAAACGGTAGCAACTGGTCTCTTCAGTCCCCAGACATTTACAGAGTGGTGTTTTTTAAAAAAAAGAGGATGCTACAACGTTGTAATGATGGCCCAGTCCCAAATTTTTTGAGACTTGTTGCGGGCATTTTTTTAAATTGCCTTATTTTTTTTTTAAATGGTATAGTTTCTCAATTTAAACATTCAATAGGTTTTCTATTTCCTATTGTGAATAAAATATGGGTTTATGAGATTTGCAAATAATTGGATTTTGTTTTTATGTAGATTTTAACAAACCCCCCTCAACTTTTTGGGAATTGGGGTTGTAGAGAAGATTGTTAAAGCTTTTATTACCTAATTAGTGTGGTTTGGTCTGAAAGAACCTTTTTTTGCAAATATATTTTCTTCCAGTATTCTTATCTGTTGATCAATGTTTAGGTCCATGAACACTTTCTTGCTGGTATATTTGATAATCCTGCTGTTTGAGGCTATTCTGAGCACAATCTTGAAGTACGCCTGGCAAGCTGAAGAAAAATGGGATGAGCCATGGTACAACCAAAAAACTGAACACGACAGGAATAGCAGTAAGGTTAGTACAAATGTAATTCCTTGTGTAAATGATTGCTAAAAAAAATCTAGCATCTAGCAAGATTGCATACCACTTAATGTACAAGTGCAGAGTATAATACAACGCACGCTGAGCAGTGGGGTGCTTGCATCTGCTCTGTGAAAATGTTATGGCTTTTCTTAGAGAGAGAAAAAAAATGTAGTGCTAAATGTTTAGGCTACCTTATTCTTAACTGGCTGTAAGTGCCCACACAATATTTAGCCATAATCATCTTGATTTGGATGTATGTGTGTGTGGTAAGAAAAGAGTAGATGATTAATCGTTAAACTCGGTTCAACCCCCCCCTCATGATCTCTATGCAGAATTTCCTCATTCATTCATGTAACAAGTGTAGATAGTTCTTTGCTCACTGTCAAAGTTTTGCAGTCTGTCAGTCTGCCACGTTTTTCAAAACATTGTTAGCACCGGTAAAGAACTATAAACCTTGTAACTTTTCCTCCTTTGATCAAAGGAATGAATTTCTGTCTAACACGAGGGAAGTTTAACCACTTGCTTACTGGGCACATATACCCCTTTCTGCCCAGGCAAAATTTCAGCTTTCGGCACTGTCACGCTTTGAATGACAATTGCGTGGTCGTGCGATGTGGCTCCCAAACAAAATTGACGTCCTTTTTTTCCCACAAATAGAGCTTTCTTTTGGTGGTATTTGATCACCTGTGCGGTTTTTATTTTTTGCGCTATAAACAAAAACAGAGTGACAATTTTGAAAGAAAAACACTATTTTTTAGTTTTTGCTCTAATAAATATCCCATTTTAAAAAAAAATATATATTTTTTTTTCAATTTTGTCCGATACGTATTCTTCTACATATTTTTGGTAAAAAAAATTAAAATCACAATAAGCGTATAGTGATTGGTTTGTGCAAACATTATAACGCCTACAAAATAGGGGATAGAATTATTCCTTTTTTTTTTACTAGTAATGGCGGTGATCTGCGTTTTTTGCCACGACTGCAATAATATTACGGCGGACACATCGGACACTTTTGACACATTTTTGGGACCATTCACATTTATACAGCGAACAGTGCTATAAAAATCCACTGGTTACTGTATAAATGTGACTGGCAGGGAAGGGGTTACCACTAGGGCGCGTCAAGGGGTTAAATATGTACCCTGGGAGTGATTCTTACTGTGGGGAGCGGGGCCCGACTGGGGGAGGTGACCAATGGTTGTCCCTATATACAAGGGACACACCATTGGTCACCTCTCCTGACAGGACATGGAGCTCTGTGTTTACACACAGAGCTCCACGTCCCTGGCTCTGTGACTGCCGATCGCGGGTGCCTGGCGGACATCACAGCCGCCAGGCCGGTGCATCGGCACCTGCGTGCCCCCTGTGGCGTACGGCCGGAGACGGCCTCCCAGCAGATCAGAGCCACCTTGCGGCCGTATTAGAGCTGAAACGATTAATCGATCTTATCGATAATATTCGATAATGAAAATCGTTGTCAACGATTTTCATTATCGAATAATCGGTCCGCCCTTCCGCCCATTCAAAGCCGCGGCCTCAATTACCATTTGCCGCGGGCCCGCCGCGATCGAGCAGCGGGGGAGGTGGGGGTGCACGGAGGCACAGGATTGTGTGTCTCCGTGCGCCCCCACCACCTCCACCGCGCGATCGCCGCGGGTCCGCGGCAAACGCTAATTGAGGCCGCGGCTTTGCGGCCTTGTGAAGTCCCAAGCTCTTCCTTCTGTGAGCTGGCGCCATCTGGTGGTGGCCATTTGACATTACAAGTTAAACAGCAACTGTAATGTAATTTTTCACTGCCATCTCCTTCCCTATAATTAGAACCCCCAAACATTATATATTTTTTTTATTCTAACACCCTAGAGAATAAAATGGCGATTGTTGCAATACTTTGTGTCACGCCGTATTTGCGCAGCGGTCTTACAAGCGCACTTTTTTGGATTTTTTTGAACAGTAAAGTTATCCAAATTTTTTTTTAGATTGTGAAAGATAATGCTACGCCGAGTAAATTGATACCCAACATGTCACGCTTCAAAATTGCGCCCGTTCATGGAATGGCGTCAAACTTTTACCCTTTAAAATCTCCATAGGCGAAGTTTAAAAAAAATACAAGTTGCATGTTTTGAGTTACAGAGGAGGTCTAGAGCTCGAATTATTGCTCTCGCTCCAACAATCGCGGTGATACCTCATGCGTATGTGTTCGCTTCTGCGCGCAAGCTCGTCGGGACGGGAGCATTTTCTGGCTCCTAACTTTTTTAGCTGGCTCCTAGATTCCAAGCAAATTTGTCAAGCCCTGCCGTGAGGTATCGTGCCCCAGCATTGGTGTTCCCAGGAGGAATAGTGCCCCAGCATTGGTGTTCCCAGGAGGAATAGTGCCCCAGCATTGGTGTTCCCGGGAGGAATAGTGCCCCAGCATTGGTGTTCCCGGGAGGAATAGTGCCCCAGCATTGGTGTTCCCGGGTAGGAATAGTACTGCTGCAAAGTTGTGTAATGTTAATGTTAAAGGTTTTTAATCTGCCGTTTGAGTGTAACATGTTTTTTCATTATTACTGTTAAATAAACAAAAAAATTCCACATTACGTTTTTTTAATGATTTTATCCGATTAATCGATTAATCGAAAAAATAATCGGCCGATTAATCGATTATGAAAATAATCGTTAGTTGCAGCTCTAGGCCGTATATAGTTGGCTGCAAGGTGGGAAGTGGTTAAAGTCTAAACCTTTTTCTGACACTTCTTACAAAATCATTATTTTTTCATAGAAAATTACTTTGTATATGTATATATATATATATTCAAATATATAATTTTTTAGCAGAGACCCTAGACAATGAAATAATATTTTTTTGTCACACGGTATTTGCGCAGCAGTCTTTTTAAATGCAATTTTTTGGGGAAAAAGAGGATCGTGAGAGAACCACGGTATGCTAAACAAAACATGTGATTCTCATTTTAGCCAGAATCGTGCAGCTCTAATTTAAAGCAGAGTCTTGTCAGTGAAGTGCAGTCATGAGCCAGCCTCCTTTGACCTTTGTTGCAATTTGGTCTGCGCTGTGCTATTATGAGACACACGCACGCACACACTCTCGCTTGTGAGACCCCCAAGTCATAAGACATGTAAAATCATAGGTTGGTATATTAGAGCTGTCTTAAAGTGGTTCTAAAGTCCAAAGGTTTTTTTTATCTTAATGCATTCTATGTGCAGCAGCCCCCCTAATACTTACCTGAGATTTCAATCCAGCAATGTTGCACGAGAGTGTCCGCTGTCCAGGACTCTCCCTACCACACAGTGTCTTTTAACCACTTAAGACCCGGACCTTTAGGCAGCTAAAGGACCCAGCCAGGTTTTGCGATTCGGCACTGCATCGCTTTAACAGACAATTGCACGGTCGTGCGTTGTGGCTCCCAAACAAAATTGGCGTCCTTTTTTCCCCACAAATAGAGCTTTCTTTTGGTGGTATTTGATCACCTCTGCGTTTTTTATTTTTTACGCTATAAACAAAAATAGAGCGACAATTTTGAAAAAAAAAATGCAATTTTTTACTTTTTGCTATAATAAATGTTCCCCCAAAATATATAAAAATATATATTTTTTCCTCAGTTTAGGCCGATACATATTCTTCTACCTATTTTTGGTTGGCAAAAAGCGTTTATCGGTTGGTTTGCGCAAAATTTATAGCGTTTACAAAATAGGGGATAGTTTTATTGCATTTTTATAATTTTTTTTTTTTTTTACGACTAATGGCGGCGATCAGCGAGTTTTTTTTTTTTTTTTCGTGACTGCGACATTATGGTGGACAATTTTGACAGATTTTTGGGACCATTGTCATTTTCACAGCAAAAAATGCATTTAAAATGCATTGTTTATTGTGAAAATGACAATTGCAGTTTGGGAGTTAACCACAGGGGGTGCTGATGGGGATATGTGTGACCTGAAGTGTGTTTACAACTGTAGGGGGGTGTGGCTGTAGGTGTGGTGACATAGATTGTGTCCCCCTATAAGAGGGATGACACGATCGATGCTGCCGCCACAGTGAAGAATGGGGAAGCCGTGTTTACACACGTTCTCCGGGGACCAATCGCCGCACTCCATCGGACCGTGTCACGGGAGCGCGCCGCGGGTGCGCGCCCGTGACCCACGGCTGGGTACGAGCACAACACGTACCTGTACGTGCATGTGCCCAGCCGTGCCATTCTGCTGACTTATATGTGCAGGAGGTGGTCGTGAAGTGGTTAAGTTGTTAAAGAGGATTATAATGCAAAGATCCACCAATTTAATTCTGTACGACCAGCCTGCCATACATGAAAATTAAATTTGTCAGGTCCCATCTGAGCTGGCTGAATTTTCGATCCATATATGGCTGACTTTAGTAGGAACATTTTTTTTTTTTTTTTTTTAGACTGTGGCTAAAAATACATCTCTGCTAGTGTATATCTAAAAACATGAATATCTTTCATTTTAATGGCCTTACCTCTTGCGAAGATGGTCCATTTACATTTTATTTAATCTAGTTTGCTTTTGGTGTCTGTAAAATAAAAAAATTAAAAAACATTTGTTTTGCTATATTGCACTAATACGGATTTTTTTTTTTTTTCACCAGATATTAAAATTTATTTCCGATTTCCTGGCATTCCTGGTTCTTTACAATTTTATCATCCCTATTTCACTGTATGTAACGGTGGAGATGCAGAAATTCCTTGGTTCCTTTTTCATTGGTTGGGACCTTGATCTTTATCATGAAGAAAGTAATCAAAGAGCTCAGGTGAACACTTCTGACCTGAATGAAGAGCTGGGACAGGTAATGTGGCAGTTTGTAAATGAAAAACCAAATGAAAAACCATATGCAATGTAGACAGAAGTGTCTCCATAGTTGATTAAAAGTCACTTTCTTTATACCTATCAAAAGTGACAGGCTATAGGCACAATTAGGGTAAGAACAGATTGCTTTATATTTATCCCTTTTTAGACACACATTTTCCTCACTAACTTCCCAAAATTTGGACCTGACATTAAAATAAGAACTATATAGCTCCAGTCCAACAAAGTTATGCAGGAACTATATAGCCCCAGTCCACATAGTTAGTCAGGTTGAAAAAACACACAAGTCCATCCAGTTCAACCAAAAAAAAAAATATATATATATAGTGCAATCCAATATACCCAATTCTATACCCACAGTTGATCCAGAGGAAGGCAAAAAAAAAAAAACAGCAGAGCATGCTCCTTCTGTATCCCCCAAGAGGCAGTCAGCTCTGGAGGGAGTCTATTCCACATTTCCACAGCTTTTACTGTGAAGAAACCTTTCCGTAGTTGGAGATGAAATCTCTTTTCCTCTAGACGTAAACCGTGCCCCCGTGTCTTTTGTGTTGACCGTAAAGTGAATAACGCAACATCAAGTTCACTTATATATTTGTACATGTTGATCATATCCCCCCCCTTAGGCCGCATACACACGATCAGTCCATCCGATGAGAGCGGTCAGAAGGACCGTTTTTATCGGTTAATTGATGAAGCTGTCTGATGTTGCCTACTACACACCATCGGTTAAAAAAAACGATTGTGTCAGAACGCGGTGACGTAAAACACAACGACATGCTGAAAAAAATTAAGTTCAATGCTTGCAAGCATGCGTCGACTTGATTCTGATCATGCGTGGATTTTTAACCAATTCTTTTGCATACTAACCATCGGTTTTGACCTATCGGTTAGGCTTCCATCTGTTAAATTTTAAAGCAAGTTCTCTTTTTTTTGACCGAAGGCTAACTGACTGATAGGGCCCACACACGATCGGTTTGGACCGATGAAACAGACCTTCAGTCTTCGGACCGATTATGTGTACGTGGCCTTATTCTCCTCTTCTCGAGTAAATAAATTCAGTTCCTCTAATCTTTCCACATACCTGAGTTCCTCCATGCCTCTTATCAGTTTGGTTGCCTTTCTCTGCACTATCTCCAGTTCCCCGATATCCTTTTTGAGAACTGGGGCACAAAACTGAACTGCATATTCCAAATGAAGTCTTACTAATGATTTGAACAGGGGCAAAATGATCTCTCTCTGGAGTCCATACCTCTCAATACAAGAAAGGACTTTGCTCGCTTTGGAAACCGCAGCTTGGCATTGCATGCTGCTATTGAGCTTATGATCTACTAAAACCCCCAGATCCTTCTCCACTACGGATCCCCTAGTTGTACTCCCCCCTAGTATGTATGATACTTGCATATTCTTGGCCCCCAAGTGCATTACTTTACATTTATCAACATTAAACCTCATCTGCCACATAGTTGCCCAATTAGACAGTGCATTGAGGTCGGCTTGTAAATTGGAGACATCCTGTAAGGACGTTATTCCACTGCATAGCTTGGTGTCATCTGCAAAGACAGAAATTTTACTTTTGATCCCAGACCCTTTATCTTTTATAAAGATATTAAAAAGTAAGGGTCCCAGCAATGAACCTTGGGGTACACCACTGATAACCTTGGACCATTCAGAGTAAGAATCATTAACCACTTCTCTCTGAATTCTGTCTTTTAGCCAGTTTTTTATCCACTTACAAACTGATATTTCCAAGCCTGTAGACTTTACCTTACACGTTAGCCATGTGTGTGGAACTGTATCGAACGCTTTTGCAAAATCCTAGTATACCACGTCCACTGCCACGCCTCTGTCCAAGGTTTTACTTACCTCTTCATAAAAATAAATCAGGTTTGTCTGACAACTTCTGTCTTTCATGAATCCATGCTTTCTGTTGCTTAAATATGTTTTTTTTTCCAGCAAGAACTTGTCTATGTGGTCTTTTTAATCTCTCTAGTATGTTCCTGATTATAGAAGTTAAACTAACAGGTTTATAGTTACTTGGTAAAGACTTTATTTCCTGTTTAAATATAGGCACCATATTCGCCCTGCGCCAATCCAATAATACTATTCCCGTCATTGAGTCCCTAAAAATCAGATACAATTTCTTGGAAATTACAGGGCTCAATTCTTTTAGGATCCGTGGGTGGATGCCATCTGGTCCAGGTGCTTTATCCACCTTTATTCTGTCTAAATATTTCTGGACAATATCACTTTTGAGCCATTGTGGATCCTTTGAGGCTGTGTCAATACCAACCCAATTATGGACATGATCTCCCCCATGCTCCTTTGTATACACAGAGCTGAATAAAGTATTTATCAAATTAGCCTTCTCTTTGTCCCAAGTCACCCACTCTAGATTATTTTGTAAAGGGCCTACATGCTCAGACCAGACCTTTTTTACTATTAATATATTTGAAAAAATTGTGGGGGTTTGTCCTACTATCTTTTGCAATCTGTGGTTTGTTTTGAATTTTTGCATCCTTGATTCCCTTTTTACATATTCCGTTTATATTCTTTGTAACATTTAAACAACATTAGTGTTACTTCATTTTTATATTTTTTAAAAGCTCTTTTCTTATTGTTTATAGCTTTTTTAACTGACCGTGAGCCACATGGTTTTATTTTTAGCCTTTTAAACTTATTGCCCATGGGAATATACTTTGCAGTGAGGTCCCAAACAGTCTTTATGAAGAATTCCCATTTCTGTTCTGTCTTCATCAATGCCAATATTCTCTCCCAGTCTGAGTCCTGGAGAGTAGCCCTCATCCTTGGAAATTTTGCTGTGTTGAAGTTAATTGTTTTTATTTTTCCCATATTTTTATGCTGGCAGCTAACATCGCATGCTATGAATAGCTGCTACCCAGGTGTTCCTTTATCTGAACATTAGAAATAAGCGCTGCATGGTTTGAGATTACCAGGTCCAACAGAGCATCATTCCTAGTTGGGGCCTCAATAAACTGGACCAAAAAATTGTCCTGTAATGGGTTCATACATTTTTTGCCCCAGCAGTGCCATTACGCCAGTCAATTTATCCCCCATTATTATCACCTTCCCAGCCCTTCCAGCCCTTTCCATCTGTGCAAGGAGCTGAGTCTCCACCTCCTCGTTAACATTGGGTGGTCTATAACAAACTCCAATGCATAACATTGAACTACGCACATCCATATGCAGTTCCACCCATAATGCTTCAGACTCATCACACTCTCTATCAACCAGGACCTCTCTCACACTTGCTCTGAGATCATATCTCACACAGACCCCATATGCACCAGATTCAAATGTCAATTCAATTTTTATAGGTCCTAGTTCACCTCACCCAGCAATTTGAATAATATGGTCACATCTTCTATCATGTGAACTTATAGAAGTGCTTTGGTGAATCATAGGTCAATTTCCAAGTAGTATACAGACGCACATCGGATCAATAACCATTGTGGTTGCTGTATACATTGCACAAATTCTGTCTAAAGTATCCAGTTGCTATTAAAAGAAGGAAAAATTATTGCTTTGAAATTGTATTATAAGTATTAATGCCTAAATCTACCTTTTTTTGCAAAAAAATTTTTAGAAATAAAATTGTGCGTTTGTTAATTTTTTTTTTGATAGGGGTCTGCAAAGTATCGCAACCACAATCGGTGGATCGTGGATGCAATGCACATGCTCCTTCAGTGTGGTGGTGGCGGGGTACATTTTGCATGTGAAACTCTAAATATTGGTGTAACATGACAAGAAATGTGGAACCTTTTTAAATAGATTCATCCAGACCTAATTGTGCCTTTTATTTTATATATTTCTTCAACATTTGGGACAAGGAATCATCATAGTATAATAACCCAAAAGAAATAGAACAATAGATATTAAACCAATTCAAGAAGATAACTCGCAAAGTGAAAAAATATGAACATGGCCCTTGAATTCCTGAATGGGATTTATAAATCTGATCTTGACTCCAACTTTGCTCAAGTATGTTAATGTATCAAAAATACACAGAAATACAATGCACTATAACCTGCATTATAAACACTGCAGGACATGCATGCTTCCCAGACATCACCTAGGTTTCCTTATGTATTATCGATCAATATAACAAGTGTTTGAGTGGAGAATTTTGATGTTTTTACCCCTAATCACAGACCATGTTAACAACCTGGTGCACCATGCAAACTAATAATCCCTACTTGGTAGACCTTGGGATAGCACTAATGTTTCATCACTTGAAAGAATATCCTAAAGGGCCATGTGGATAAAGGCTTCCTACAAGAGGGGTTCACTGTCCAGAACTTGAGCCAAAGTTTCCTTTGCATATGCATCAGCAAGAGGCACATACAAGAAATATGGCAGGCTGCTTCCAATATATATTTATTAAACAGGCTTATATGCTTGGAAAAATGGTACCCACGCCTTGCAAGGATGACGAAAGGGTTCTGGTAAGGTTTTTCCTGTAATGTGACCTCAGAGCGATGGTCCCTGTGTAGTGGAATCCTGGACACCATAGAGCTAAGGCATCCCTGCAGGGCATCATTGGGTACAGGTCCAAGGGAGTGGACCATAAAACATGAAAAGGTTACCCAGTCCCCCAAGTGATTGAACCTTCCTTGATTGGGGTCTTAGATTCTAAGGTTGCCCTGCACCAGGCTGGGTAAGTGAAATCCCTCCTTTACGTATTGTAGGTTGCCCCATGTGCATAACAAACTGTCAATCTAGCTAAGGCTGGACACCTGTGTAGCGGTAACCGTGAGGAGGGAGTTTTAGGCTGACTGTTGGTGTTTTTGGGTAAGGAGTACCTTTCTTGTCTTGGCTGCTTTCTTGTGGATGGTTCGTGCATGAAAATTCATTGGCACATGAAAATTTATTGCGTGCGCGGCACACAGCCATCTTATTTAAGCTGAGAGTAGCTGACATGTGGCACTTCCATGGGAACAGCTGTGGGACACAGAGCAGGTTTTGAAAACCTTTTGCTTTCAGCATTTCATTCCTCCTTACCTGGGTCTCGTGAGTCACCAGGTGTTGGATGGCAAGCTAAAGTGCTTAGCAGGCTTGTTGCAAAGGGGCTTGGTGAGCCCTATTAATAGGGTCTCCCTTCTGGGGTAAAATTACTAAACCCAGGAATTCCCTTTTTGTGGCTTGCAATGTCTTAAAAAAAAGAGGAGTGGGGCTAACACTACAGGGAAGGGCACGCCTATGTTATCAGTAGCTCCTGAGCAGCCTAGTCAAAACCCTGGTGTTGTATCCCCTGGCAGACCAGAGGCTTCTGGGAAATGTGAGCCGCTGCTTCTGTCTGGTATTGTGCCTACAGTCAATATGCTTGCTTCACCCTTTATCACCAGGGATGAACTGTCCTCCACCCAGCCAGGTAGGATCACAGGATTGCTGCCATGATTGCCTCCATCCCGCAGGGTGGCAATAAGTGTGACAGATCCCTCTCCCCTGAGCCTCCTAATTTGGAGCAGGAATGGGTTGAGGAAGGGGAAGAGGTCGATGCTAAGGACATAGGAGATGGCCCACCAGATGAGTCTGCTTCTGAGGAATCTGGACCAGAAGATGTCCAGTTGGTATTAGACTCTGAATCGCAGAGGCTTTTGATCCAGACTCTTGCCAAGACGATTCATTCTGCCTTTTAAATTACCTCCTACAGAGGTTTCTGAGTGTCCCTTGTTCTCTTTGGGGTCCCTGAAGCCTCCTCGGGTTGCACAGGCTTTCCTCTTGCACAAAAAAAGAGCAACAATAGCCCAATTTTTTTTTTAAAACATTTTTTTTCTCCGTTTAGGCCAATACGTATTCTTCTACATATTTTTGGTAAAAAAAAAAAAATCGCAATAAGCGACTGGTTTGCGCAAAAGTTACAGCGCTTAAAAAATAGGGGACAGAATTGTTGTTTTTTTTTTTGTTTTTTTACTAGTAATGGCGGCGATCTGCGATTTTTTTTATTTTTTTTTTTTATATTTTTTTTATTTTTTATTTTTTTATTGGGACTGTGACATGGTGGACACATCGGACACTTTTGACAAATTTTTGGCGCCATTCACATTTATACAGCGACCAGTGCTATAAATATGCACTAATTACTGTATAATCGTGACTGCCATTGAAGGTGTTAACACTAGGGGGTGAGGGAGGGGTTAAATGTGTACCCTGCATTGTGTTCTAACTGTGGGGGAAGGGGGTGACTGGGGGAGGTGACCGATATGTGTCCCTATGTACAAGGGACACAGATCGGTCTCCTCTCCCTGACAGGACATGGATCTCTGTGTTTACACACGAAGATCCATGTCCTTGTCTCTGTAACCGCTGATCGCGAGTGCCTGGTGGACATCTCAGTGATGCAGCAGGCACACGTGCGGCGCTCGCGCGCCCCCCCCCCCCCCCCCAGTGGCTTAGAGGAGCCGATTACGTAAAAAGACTGCGTCCCAGAGAAGTAGAGCCACCCTGCGGCCGTACAAAGACGGGAAGTAGTTAAACAAGAACTTAGCTTGTCTAGCTTGAAAGACCCAGTTGGAAAAAAAACTGAAGTCATTAATAAATGCTTCCTTTTCTTTGACCAGTTAAGTTATTCAGCCAGTTGTCTCAGCAATTTGAGTCTGCCAGTCCTTAAAAGATCAGGTCAGACGCCCTGACAGGCCTAACCAGGATGATGATCTTGTTGAAAATATGGAAGATATTCTCCAAGCGCTGTGTTTTTTGCTGAAGGTGCCTTTTATTGTTTATTGCTTGTATAGCGTAGAATCACCCGAAGGTATCGAAACGCTTCCAGACCTTAACAATTCACAACGCGACCGGGTGTTACAGGCATAAATTAACATAGTAACAATATACAATATGTACCACGAATAAAACAACAATATAGCACCATAAAACCAATACAATACAATATAAAACCATAAAAATCACATAAGACCAAAGGAGGGACAACACAAAATTCCCCATAAAACAGATCCAGCAGTACTTCCCTCCAAAATGACCCTAACCTCAATCCTCCTATCATTCTGCCTCTGCCCACAGGCAGGTTTTAAGATCCCTCCTAAATGTGGGTAGGTCCGGACTCTGTCTAAGACTTAGAGGAAGTAAATTCCATTCTCTCGGGCCGAGCACAGAAAAAGCCCGGCCCCCCCATTTTTTCAGCCGACTCTTTGGCTGTTTAAGGCGGAATTGGCAGCTCCATCTAAGGGAGCAGCCAGTAACATGTCTATTCAATTTCGCACAGAGATAGGCGGGTCCTAGCTCATGAAACGCTTTAAAAACAAGTGTTAAAATTGTAAAATGATTCTATCCAGCAAGTTTCTTATCTGGCTCTCCTGTCTGTACACATGTGCAGACTTGTGTGGCTTAAGAACTGGTCAGCCGTGTTTCCCTGTAAGAAGTTATTGGCAGGGTTCCCCTTCCATGGGTAAGGTTGTTTGATGACCTGGGCAAGTACATCCAAAAGATTTCCGGAGGTTTTCCCTGAGGTTTTAAACCAGGCATCCCTTTTAGTATTTTAGTGTCAAGGCAGTTCCACTGCCAATAGTGCGCTAGAGCCATGAGCAAGCCACATGGCCAGAGCCAGTATAACCCTGGGTCCAGAACTCTTCCAAACCTGGCACCAAGCCCTCCCTTTGAGTGGATGCCCCCACTCTATCGGGTGGGATGGAATGCTGCTCTGATTTGCTGACATTTGAAGAACAGTGGTGCAGGACGAGTGCATCACCTCAACAGTGTTCGCGGTTACAAGCTGCAGTTGCGACGTTCCCCCCTCCAGAGGTTTTTAAAGATCCAATGTTCCTGCGGATCCTCCAAAAAGATACTTTTTTTTCAAGCGCTAGAGCAGTTAGTGCATCAGGGAGTGATCATACAGGTTTCGCTGTCCGAAAGAGGCACAGGGTTTTATTCAAACCAGTTCACGGTTCTAAAACCAAATAGGGACATAAGGCCAATCTTGGACCTAATATCCCTGAACCAACATCTGTTAATCCAATCCTTCAGTATGAAGTCGGTCTGCTCGGGAGTAGCCTCGCTCCACATGGGAGACTTCTTAGCCTCCATCGATATCAGACACATATTTACACATACCTATCTTTCAGCCTCATTTGCCGTTTGTGGCAATGCCCTTGGGGTTAACTTGTTTGCTTCCCCCCATTAGTTCACCTATGTGTCCTTGGACTGTTATAAAAACAACCATTTGAGCCTATCAAGGAAATTCCATTAGTCTAGCTGTCACGCAAGCTAGCCTTCCTGATGGCTATCACCTCGGCTAGAAGGTGTTTTGGAGTTGTCGGCCTTTTCGTGCCGAGAACCATACTTGATCCTTCACCATGACAGGGTTGTGTTACGACCCGTTTTATCATTCTTGCCTAAGGTGGTGTTGGCCTTTCATTTGAATCAGGACATTGTTTTGCCGCCTGTTTTCTCTCGGCCTCGTTCGGCGGAAGAGAAACGACTGCACTCCTTGAATGTCGTGCGAGCAGTCAGAGTTTTTGTCCAGATCTGCGGAGATCCGAGGATCAGACTCCTTTTGTTTTATCAGAAGGACTCAAAGTCAGGCAGCTTTCAGTGCTTCCATTGCCCATTGGGTTCGTCAATTGGTCATTCCGGACCGTCTGAAACGCAAGACTTCTCCCTACGCGCTTCGGCGCGTTCGCAAAATCCATGTGCAGAACCCGCCAGGAAGTCGGCGCTGCGCTAATCACAAGCAGTGAGACATTGTCCCGATGCACGGCTGCAGAGATCGGGAAATGTCTCACTGGATTGAAATTTTGGCAGGTCCAGCAGGGACTGGCCGAATTTTTATCCATGTATGAACAGGCTGATTGTACAACCAGCCTGTAGGGTTTTTGCAGATCGCTCACTTTCACCGTCTATAGCCAACAACACTGATTGTTTTATTGTGACCGTTTCCCCACTGTCTGAACACAATACCACTGGTTGAACAAACAGAAAAAATGAATCATGTGTGGCCAGCTTTAGCCTCTTTATAATAGTAGAAGTTATAAACACCAGCACAATGAAAGCAATGTGTTTGTGCTGTCTTTATGAGGAAGATCCAACGGGCATTAAATGCTTATTTTCCTTCCACGGAGAAATATTTAGCTGCTACATTTATTTCAAATCATTTCAGCCCATGCTTGCTGAATCATCACTTTGTTACAATGCATTTTTAGTAGAATGTCTGGCACTAATGCTACATATTTTCCTGGTAGCTCTGTGTTTTGCTATACATACTTGGAGTTTATCGTTGTATTGATTTTTTTGCTATCTGTCACTGACTAGTCCATGAATCAACTGGCCTTTCTGTGAAGCAGCTCTTAATCCTTTTTTTTTTTTTATGCATCCCAAGCCTGCCACTTTCTAGCCTTCGAGTGCTGTCAGAATGAATTGTATGTATTAGTATTGGTCTCTGTGGAGGATAACTCTGTTCATACTGTGGTATTTATTTTATTGATGATGTTACTTAGACAGGGATTCAGGTTGTAATAATTGTTTTGTTTAGTTTGAGTTTCCTCCCTTTTTTACCATCTATTTTCTCTCCTTAGTCTGACCAGTCTGTCCTAGAAAAGAGATTTTCTGTCTTTATGAAGTATTGCCACAAATGCAACGTAGAATGGTACCTCAATTCTAAAAAAGTTGGGACGCTGTGTAAAATCAACATAATGGAATGCAATGATTTGCAAATCTCATAAACCCATATTTTATTCACACTAGAAAACGGAAAACATATCAAATGTTTAGGCTGGGTTCCCACTATTGCCGCATGCGGCTCACAGCAGGGGTCCGGTGCTTCCCTGTTCATCGTTTTCATGTCCTATTTCAGCCCATTTTGGGCTGAATTCAGACCTGAAACAGATCAGAAGAAGACACCTGTGCAAATTTGCACTGTACCTGCATCCATTTCGCATAGGTGTGAACCCAGCCTTGAACAGGGAAAATGTACCATTTTAGTAAAGAAATTAGGTTCTTTTTAACCACTTTAGCCCCGGACCATATTGCTGTCCAAAGACCAGAGCACTTTTTGTGATTCGGCACTGCGTCGATTTAACTGACAATTGCGCGGTCGTGCGACGTGGCTCCCAAACAAAATTGGCGTCCTTTTTTTCCCACAAACAGTGCTTTCTTTTGGTGGTATTTGATCATCTCTGCGGTTTTTATTTTTTGCGCTATAAACCAAAATAGAGCGACTATTTTGAAAAAAATGCAATATTTAAATTTTGCTATAATAAAAATCCCCAAAAAGATATAAAAAAAACATTTGTTTTCCTCAGTTTAGGCCGATACGTATTATTCTACATATTTTTCATAAAAAAAATCGCAATTAGCGTTTATTAATTGGTTTGCGCAAAATTTATAGCGTTTACAAAAAAGGGGGTCGTTTTATGGCATTTTTATTATTATTATTTTTTACTAGTAATGGCGGCGATCAGCTTTTTTTTTTCAGTACTGCGATATTATGGCGGCCACATCGGACACTTTTGACACATTTTTGGGACCATTGGCATTTTTATAGCGATCAATTCTATAAAAATGCATTGTATTACTATAAGAATTTCCTAGGGGGCAGGGAAGGGGTTAAGTGTGGTCCTGGTGTGTTCTAACTGTATGGGGGGGTGGCCTCACTAGGGGAAGTCACTGATCTTCTGTCCATACATTGTATGGACAGAAGATCAGCGTTTCCCCCGCTGACAGGAACGAAAGGTATGTGTTTACACACGAGCAGTCGTGGCAATCGTGGGTGCCCGGCGGCGATCGTACCCGCCGGGCACGCGCGCGCGCCCTATTAGCTGCTACAGGGAGGACGTAGAGCTACGTGCTCCCGCGTAGCAGTGCCACCGTCCCGCAGTAATATGACGGCGGGCGGTCGGCAATTAGTTAAAGTGGCGGTTCGCCTAAAAAAAAATTATTAAAAGCCAGCAGCTACAAATACTGCAGCTGCTGACTTTTAATAAACAGACACTTACCTGTCCAGGGTGACATGTGTCACAAAAGTTGGGACATGGCCGTGTTTACTTCAGCGTAGCATCCCCTCTATTTACCAACACTCTGTAAATGTCTGGGAACTGAGGAGACCAGTTGCTGGAGTTTTGTCTGATATAGGATTCTAATTGCTCAATAGTCCTGGGTTTTCTTTGTAGCATCTTTTGTTTCAAGATGCATCAAATATTTTAGTTGGTGAATGGTCTGGACTACCAAATCACGTACCTGGTATGTCATTTAACTTAAAGTGGTTTTTAGAGCCTACGGTCGGCTCTCTTATAATTGCAACCAACTAGCCACTCGATTGCTATTACAAGACGTGAGAATGGACGCCTCCTGCCGCCTTGCACACCCCTCTCTGCTTCCACCAGGAGACCCAAGCTACTAGCCGGTACTTTAGCAGACTAGTCAAAGCCGGGATCGTCTTTGATCTGGTCTCTGCTATGGTAACCTTTACCTGCTTTTCACCTGCAACATTGTTTTTTTGAAAAACAAAAGTACAGATCTTGGAATTTTTAATGCTTTTAAGTGCAAAGGGTTTTTGGGTCCTAGTAACCCCCAATCCCTCCATAAACTGTACCTGTCACATTATTATTATTATACAGGATTTATATAGCGCCAACAGTTTGCGCAGCGCTTTACAACATCACTTGCCTATTGCTGTCAGAAGGATGTTTACATAAGTTTATATATATATAAACTTAATATAGAATTTTTTTTTTTTTTTTTAAAGCAATAGTATAAAAATAAAAAAAATAATATAACAATTAATGATTAAAATGTAATTATTAAAAAAATTAAGTGTCCTCGTGCTAGCGCGCAGAAGCAAATGCATGTGTTGGTCCCCCGGGCAAGCAAACAGCGATTGTCCCACGTGTGAGGGATTGCCACAAATGCAGATCATAAGCAGTAATTCTAGAGCTAGACCTTCTCTGTAGAGCTAAAGTGGTAACCTGAAAAGGCTTTTGAAGCATCAATTATGGATAGTAAAATGTATGTTGTCCTCGTGTGGGCATACGCAATTTTAAAGTATGACATATTTGGTATCTTATTACTCGGTGTGACATTGTCTTTTTACACAAAAAAAATAGGTTATGTATTTTTTTTTTTTTTTGTATCAATTTTTTATTTTTTTAAGTGTATTTTTCCCCCGAAAAATTGCATTTGGAAAACCACTGCACAAATACCGTGTGACATAAAAAAAAAATTCAAAACCCACCAATTTATTCTCTAGGGCCTCTGCTTTAACCACTTGCCGATGTACATTTACTGTGGCAGGTTGGCTCTCCTGCACAAACCGACGTACCTGTACATCAATCTGTGCAAGTGGGATAGTGTGAGTGACCTGCAATCCCTGTTTATAGAGGCAGAACGGGGAACTGCATATGTAAAAAGGCGATTCCCCGCTCTGCCTAATAACATGTCCGATTTACTGTTCCCAGTAATCGGGAACAGTGATCTCTGTCATGTCCCAGTGAGCCCAGCCCCCTACAGTTGGCACACACTCAGGGAACCTCTTGATTGCCCCCTAGTGTTAACCCTTCCCCTGCCAGTGTCATTTATATATTGATCAGTGCATTTTTATAGCATTGATCAATGTTAATGTCACTGGTCCCCAAAAAGTGTAATTTGGGGTCAGATTTGTCCGCCGCAATGTTGCAGTCCCGCTAAAAATTGCATATCGCTGCCAATAAAAACAATATAACCCCTTTTTTTTTAAAGTCCCTAAATCTATCTCGTAGTTTGGAGACGTGATAACTTTTGCGTAAACCAATCAATATACGTCTATTGCGATTTATTTATTTAGTTTCCTACCAAAAATATGTAGAAGAATATATATTGGCCTAAACTGATGAATATTTTTTTTTTTTTTCTGTTTGTTTTTTGGATATGTATTATAGCAGAAAGTAAAAAAAAAAAAAATCGGTCCTTTTTTGTTTATAGCACAAAAATAAAAACCACAGAGGTGATTAAATACTACATAAAAGAAAGGTCTATTTGTGGGTAAAAAAAATTGTTTGGGTGCAGCCTTGCACGACTGTGCAATTGTCAGTTAAAGTGCCGTATCGCAAAAAATTGCCTGGTCATTAAGGGGGCAAATTCAGGGCTGAATTTGCATGATGCAAGAAATAATATTTTTATTATGTTTGCTCTGTTACGGTATTAGGCACTGTTCTAAGAAGGTTCTGCTGTTTAAAAAAATAAACAGCCCTTTCAGCTCCCTGAAAGAGCCACAGTTATGATTGTGTTGCAAGATTATCGCTTCTGTTATGGTAGAGTTAACTAAATTAATACAATTTCAGCTGCTGACTATTACAAATTAAACATGTTTTATGCAATGTCCAAATGTTGTATTTTTTATTTCATTTTTTTTTAGGTAGAGTATGTGTTTACAGACAAAACAGGCACTTTGACAGAAAATGAGATGCAGTTTAGAGAGTGCTCAGTAAATGGAATTAAATACCAAGAGATCAATGGGAAACTTGTGCCAGAAGGTGTAACCGTGGATTTTCCTGATGGAGCCTCTACAAGCTTGGTAAGATATTTCCTCTTTATCATGCATGACAGAATGTCCAATATTCTAAAGCTCACCACATACATTATAGTCTGACTGGATCCAAATAAATTGGATAATTTTCCCTGTTCCAATGATCTTCACTCTGTTGCTATACATCTTTTGCACAAACACTTTTCCTGTGCATGCAGGTCACAGCCCCATGTGTACCATACTTATTGCAGTATGTCTTACCCATATAGCTCAACCTTCTTGCCCAGATTAAAACCTTTTCATCTAGAGTTCTCTTACATTCAGGAACTTTTTATTAAAAATTAATTAAATGTATTCTAAATGTGACCAGTAAGCACCTTCATTTAGGCTTGATTTCAGCCCCTCGTAGTCCCTTGTAGAGGAACACTCAAATTGGGGGGGACAGAATTTAAGGGCTTGAATATACACAAGCTAAAAAGGAACAAGATGATGGAGCGAGATACCAGAGTAATGTACTATTGGATTAGGAATTTCTCTCTTTATGGAAATATTTTTTGTGGTAACAGAGCACCTTTAAATAAGCACTTTTTTTTTTCTAATCGTCTTTCATTTGTTTTCTGATTTATCGATCTGTCTTTTTTTATTTTATTTTTTTATTTATTTTTTTACTTTTAACTTTAAAATGTATTCAATAGCTGCAGAAATAGCTGTGTTTTTTCTCTAACTTTTATCAGAGTGTTGAAGAGGAACTATTCTTCAAGGCAGTCTCCCTTTGCCACACTGTACATATAAGTCATGAACAATCAGAAAGCTCTGTTGATGGCCTGCGGTACTCCAATGGTATATCCACCCAAATGGAATACTATGCTTCTTCACCAGATGAAAAGGCACTTGTAGAAGCTTCTAAAAGGTGGGGAAATTAAACTGTATAGTAACAATTCTGTAATGCCTGCTTATAATTGGTTTTAAGTCTAAGCAAACAGTATTATGATTAAAAAAAAATCAGAATCCTCCTTAAAATGTATTAGTTTCCCAGTAAGGGCTTTTTACAGTACACAGACTCTTTATCATTACAACTGGATTGTATGTAGCTACCTTCAAGTTAGTGGATGCAGGCAAAAAAATAAGTCTGCAACAACATCTCTGTATATAACCCCTCTACTTCCAACTACCCTCGGTTTTTGCCATGTTCCTTCGGTGATGGACCTCTTCTCTCCCCTGATACCTTCTTTCTATGGAATTATCTCTTTCTCTCTGATCTCCCACCAAGACTCTGACAAAATTCCTGCTATACCATAGCCAGTGTGGCTCCTAATGCAGCTTTCAAATTGGTTGACTCTTTTAACAGAGCCTTGGAGGAGCATACCCAGACCTTCCCAGCCTGTGGAGTGGAACCTGTGACATTGCTGCTGTGTATTGGATCCTCTTGTAGATGCATCCCTTGGCAGGTGCAGGAAGTGCAATGTGTAGAATTGTCCACTGAGTGATTTACAGGTCCAGGACTGTCTGCCAGCTGCAGAACCGTGTCCCTGGTGGTCCTCTGAGGATTTTCCCATCGTGCAGGGCACAGTCAGAATGCCTACAAGATCTTCAGTTTAGTATAAGAGCGAATGACCTTTAAACATTCAGTCCAGCGTGCCCCCCCCCCCCTTTATTTTTTTTGCTCCTTGTCCCCTTTGGGGTGTGTAGAAGATACCACACTTCCAACGGTTCTGGTTTGCAAGCTGGGTTACCGTTAAAATTGATGCACTTTATTATTAATTGCAGGCCTGGAAGGTCTCTTTCATGCTTTTTCCTGGTAGCGCTTACTGTGCTGCCACACTTTCAGTTGAGTTAATGCCACTGGGCATCCTGCCTCTTCCTCTTTCAATGCACAGTTGTGGACCTGTAACACTTCTAGCCTTTGTCCTAATGACTCAGTATAGTGGTTGTTACCACAATACCTGGCTTTTTCTGCAGCCTCTATTTGCTTGGCTCACTTGGTTAGGTCATGACTACCCCTCGGGGTACAATTTTTACAGGAATGGTAGATTTTGAGAGCAAGGGAAAATGGTCTGATGGACTTGCTAACTTAAGCCCAGTTCTTAATTGGGGATGGTAGTTTGTCCATTTAGGGCTCTGCTACCTTTCTCTCTGGCGGTTGCCCACAGTCTAATGCCTTTCCTTTCCAGAAAGGTATATTCTGCCACAATGTCAGATTTTATGGGTGTAATTTCTGGCCTTATCAAGGACATGGATGGCAGGAGTCGCATCTGTGAACCTTTTAACCTTCTCACCCATATCAGTCTTTTAATTTTTGCCCTTGAACTAGACTAGTTACTAAAAAGGAGATGAGGGTGATTCCCCCCCCCCCTCCTTTGAATCAATTGGATCAGGATAACACGCCTATAGCAGAGATTTCACTCTCAGTACACGTGGCTTGGTCGCATGAAGAGGTTCAACTTCACATCAACATTCTAGAGCTCAGAGTGATTTGGTCAGCTCTTCAACCCTGGACACCTAACGAGAATAAGGATACAGTTAGACAATGCCATAGCACATGCCTACATTAACCATCAAGTGCATTGCACAAAAATACAATTTTAACCGCTTTTTTGGGCAGAACTGTATGTTGTGGCCATGTCTGCTGCCCAAAACCCAGGCTGCGAAAATTGTCAAACAGACGTTGCGTTTTATCTGGAACTGAGAGAATAGGCTCTCCACTCAGATGTTTGAAGCCCTTTGTCACAGTTAGGGAAGGCTGGACGTGGATCTGGTGGTGTCTAGATTCTGCAACAAACTGAACACATTTTGTCACCAGGTTCAGTGGCACTCGAGCATTCACAGTGGTGATGCAGCGAAATCCTTACTGTCTGAACTACATCTTTCCATTACTCACAAGGTGGCCTCTCTTGTTTCTAACATTTCTGCACTGAGGGTCTTATTCTACCAGAAAACATTCTTAGTGTTGCACAAGAATAAGTTTCTCGAGTCCCAAGTCCTCCTTCATTCCAAAGGTTGGTCGTTTTCCATTTGCGGATGTTGTCCCTACTTCTTTGTTTTTTGCCACTGTCCAATCACCTGAAGGTATAGCTGCATATAACCCAGATGTAATGATTAAAGATCTGGTATCCCTTACCAGGTGACATTTTACTGGTAAGTCAAAAATTGTATTGTGTCCTGTCATTAATGCAGGATAACATTGGTTTACCTTTTTATCACAGCAATTGGGGACGGTCTTCATTTCTAAAATTGGTTACACCTTTAAATGCGGTAGGGTGTTTTTTTTTTATTATTTTTTGTGCAGTGTCAATTGCATGCCTGCAAAAGGCTTTGTGATTTAAATTCTCCTTGTAATTCTCTCACACCTGCCACATTGCACATTCAGGCTGGTGATGGCATTGTTTTCTGCTTGATCTGTCCACCTGGTGCTGCCTCATTGGGCAGTGAGTCGTCATCGCCTCTTTGATGGACAAGGAGGCGACACAGGAGGCTGTAAAGCTGAAAAGGGAATCTTCTTTGCTCTAACGTGTGGCAGATGTGAATCTTAGAATGGGGGAACAAACCTTTTGGTAATTAACACATTTCATACCAGAGTCTCTTCCTCAGCACAGTGTTGTGTGTTTAACCACTTAAGACCCGGACCAATACGCTGGCAAATGACCCAAGGGGTTTTTGCGATTCGGCACTGCGTCGCTTTAACAGACAATTGCGCGGTCGTACGACGTGGCTCCCAAACAAAATTTGCGTCCTTTTTTCCCCACAAATAGAGCTTTCTTTTGGTGGTATTTGATCACCTCTGCGGTTTTTATTTTTTGCGCTATAAACAAAAATAGAGCGACAATTTAAAAAAAAAATGCAATATTTCTTGATCGTACATCACGGGACACAGAGCGCATAGTCATTACATATGGGTTATATGGGTACCTTCAGGTGTGGACACTGGTGTAATTAACTTCACAGGAAGTTCCTCCCTATATAACCCCCTCCCACTGAGAGTGCTCTAGTTTTTTCGCCAGTGTCTTAGGTGTTGGTCACGTCTAGCTGTCCCTCGGAGGTCTCGGGACCCAGGATAGCTAGCCGGATCCGTCCGAAGTGCTTCAGAGCCAAGATGTACGGTACCCGGGCCCTGCTGGAGTGGGGTTTTGCCTATAATGCCTCTCCTTGGAGGGCTGGATTCTGGGCTCCAGTGCCTTAGTCTCTTCCAAGAACTAAACGCTACTGATGCCAGGATGCTATATAGGTCCAGGGGTGTGGGTTCCTTAACACAGGACCCCGGTCCCTGAAGGTCCAAGACAATACCCACGGAGATGGGGGGAAGGTTGGGCCTCTTGCATTTTGCAATACCCTGCGGCGTGGAGCAGGTAAGAGGGAACCTGCGGGACTTGGTTCGACAGTAGGTATCCCCCTGGGGGTTCTGGGTTGGCTAACAGTATGCTGGTGCATCAGCCACTATCTCCACTATGTCTGTTGAGGCAGGATGGGATTCTAATGTTTACCCAGATAATATGTAGATATATGTATACTTGTGTAAGTTATATATTTGCTACTCACCCCAGGTCTGCCTGTTAACACTGATACTGCAACCCCACATGTTTAAAGAGGAAATTGCTGGTAAAAAACTCCTGTTTCTTAGGAAGCCCAAGGGGACAGCTTCCTCGCTGTGTGTGCACTACAATAAGATTAGTGCTTACCTGGTGTCTGTTGGTGCTGCATAACGCTGGTCCATGTTGTTCCTCTGCTCTGCTTCCTCCATGTGGTTTCAGCGTGGTGCGCGCGATCGTGCGCGCGTGTGTGCGCGCGCATACGCGCGCGCGTGCACGCCGCCTTTTATAGCGTCGGCGGGGCGGGCCAGCAGCGTCAGGGTCTGTATAAAGGGAAAACTTCTCTCGGGCTGGTCTTTCCTCCTGGAGGCAGAGGAAGAAAGGATACAGAGCGTGCAGCTGGGTCTTTTGGCCACACAGGGACACCTAGTGGCGGTTTTGTGGATCTTCAGGTCTAGGACTTAGGTCCACTATTGACCAGAAAAAAAAAAAAAAAAAAAAAAGTTTTTTTGCTTAAAGGGACTCAGCCTTAGATCCAGCAGTATCTGAGTCTACCTTGGACTCCGGCTAACGGGCATTGGTGTGTCAATACTCACAGGTTTCCTCAGTATTGCCACCTCCCAGGCGGGTAAAAAAAAAAAAAAGAAAAAGAGAGAAATTAGTTTTTTCATTTTTCCTCATACCTGCCCTCATATTGGTTACTCCTAGCTGCAACAGTCAGGTGTTGGCTATAGGGGTGACCCAAGGTTGTACAATGGCTCCAAAGGGATCTGGACCAGCCAAGGCTGCTAAAGGTGCCAAAAAGCAAAAGGGGTCTCCATCGGGGTCAGAGGATTTGGGCCAGGCTTCTACGGCCCCACCCTCGCCAGTCAGGACACCGAGTGGCATAGTACAAGAGCCATTGGGGGTGCTGGGGCAGAGGCGGCCCCCGATCCACCCATTCCCGTTTACGTGACGGAAGAAATGCTAGCAGCCACCATGTGTGGGCTAGAGAAAAGGTTAACTGCGTTGTTTTCCCGTCCTTGCCCAAGTAGCAAGCGGGCTAGATCCCCCTCACCCAGTGTGGGGTTTTCAGATGCGGAGGTCTCCTCTTCAGAGGAACGGGACCCACAAGGGGATCAGGCAGACCCAAGTCCCGACGGTTCAGACAGGGAAAATTCCACTATAGATGAATATTTTTCGGCCTCTCAAGCGGAGGGCCTGTGGATCCAGTCTTTGACAGATATGGTTCGCACTGCCTTTAAACTTCCAGTGCCAGAACTAGTAGCCCCGGAGGTATCCTCATTGGGTTCTTTAAAGGCTCCATTAACTTGTGCATCTTTTCCAATGCACCCCCTTCTGCGGAACGTGATTTACCAGGATTGGGCTCGACCTGATAGAATCTTTGTCCCTCCTAAAAGATTCTCTATTCTCTACCCTATGGAAGAGGAATATGTGAAGAAATGGGCTCTCCCTACAGTGGACGCAGCCATTTCCTGCGTGAATAAATCCCTGACTTGTCCGGTTGAAAATGTCCATATGTTCAAGGATCCGGTCGACAAGAAATTCGAGACCCTACTGAAAGCAGCTTTCACCTCAGTAGGTGCCATGGTTCAGCCAGCAGTAGCAGCCATTGGTGTTTGTCAGGCCTTGAAGGATCAGGCAAAACATATATTAAAGGACATGCCGGCTCAGCATACTCATGAATTAGCAGAATTCCCTAGGGCTCTCTGCTTTGCAATAGATGCTATTAAGGACTCCATCCAACAGGCATCTCGTTCATCTCTACTGATGGTTCACATGCGTCGTCTTTTGTGGCTAAAGAACTGGTCAGCAGAGGCACCCTGCAAAAAGCTTTTAGCAGGGTTTCCCTTTCATGGGGGAAGACTATTCGGGGAAGACCTAGATAAATATATCCACACCATATCAAGTGGAAAAAGTACTTCCTTACCGGTCAAGAAAAGACCGCGTGGGCCACGTTTAAATGACAGGCCATTGTAGGCTCGGCCCCTTCGACTTCTCGTCAGTATCGACGGCCTCCCGGGCGTTCAGCAGTTAATAGTCGCCCACAGGGACAAGCCGCGGCAAACAAGAGGCCCTGGTCTCGCAAGCCGGCTAAACCAGTCATCAAGTCAGATTCATGAAGGGGCGCCCCCACTCTCTTGGGTGGGGGGGAGGCTTCAGTTTTTCTCCGAAGTCTGGAAGGCCAGAATTCCAGACGCTTGGGTTCGGTCCGTAGTAGCCTCAGGCTACAAACTAGAGTTTCGAGAAATCCCCCCTCCTCATTTTCAGGGGTCAAGTCTTCCAAGCGACCCGTTAAAGAGGGCCTCTCTCGTAAAGGCGTTGGATCGCCTCTTGCTCCAAGGAGTAATTGTAGAAGTACCAACCCAAGAAAAGGGTCTGGGATTCTACTCCAACCTTTTTGTTATACCAAAACCCAATGGCGACGTCAGGCCTATATTAGACCTCAAACGCCTAAATCGCTTTTCTAAGGATTCAGACCTTTCGTATGGACTCCATACGTTCAGTGACAGCCAGCCTGCATCAGGGCGACTTCCTAGCATCTATAGACATAAAGGATGCATATCTGCATGTGCCGATTTACCCAGCACATCACAAGTTTCTTCGTTTTACGATAAACCAAAGTCATTACCAGTTCGTAGCCCTCCCTTTCGGGTTGGCAACAGCTCCACGGGTATTCACAAAGGTGTTAGCCCCGGTGCTAGCCGTCCTAAGGACAGAAGGCATCTTGGTCCTAGCATACCTGGACGATCTCCTGGTTATCGACAGTTCAGCTTCCAACCTCAATCATGCAGTAGTCCGCACAGTGCGGCATCTAGAAAAGTTCGGGTGGATTGTGAACCAAGAAAAATCAAGGTTACAACCCACAAGACAGTTGGAATATCTAGGCTTTCGGTTAGATACAGAATGCCAGAGGGTATTTTTACCTCAAAAGAAGATCAGGTCGTTGATTCAAACGATTCAAATAGTCTTAGGCAAAAAGAAGCCGACTATTCGCCTATGCATGCGACTGCTGGGAAAGATGGTGGCCGCCTTCGAAGCAGCGCCCTATGCCCAGATCCATACCAGAATTCTGCAAGCAGCTATTCTCTCTGCTTGGAACAAGTCCATACAGGCATTAGACCGTCCATTAGTTCTTTCCCCAGGAGTCAGGCACAGCCTGTACTGGTGGCTGATCCCTCAAAAATTATCAAAAGGGAAAACCTTTTGCCCCATCTCGTGGAAAATAGTAACCACAGATGCCAGCCTAACAGGTTGGGGGGCAATCTTAGGAAAACGGACCCAGCAGGGACAGTGGTCAGAGGCAGAAAGTCTGCTTCCCATCAATGTCCTAGAGATCAGAGCTGTTCGGTTGGCCCTGGTCGCCTGGACTCTTCCCCTGCAGGGTCTGCCAGTAAGGATACAGTCCGACAATGCCACGGCGGTGGCATACATAAACCACCAGGGGGGCACAAGGAGCCTGGCGGCTCAAAGGGAAGTAAACCTGATTTTTTCATGGGCCGAAGCCCATGTACCCTGCATCTCAGCAGTGTTCATCCCAGGGATAGACAATTCTCAAGCAGATTTTTTGAGTCGTCAACAGTTACTCCCGGGAGAGTGGTCTCTTCACCCCCAGGTATTCCAAGAGATTTGCCAAAGATTCGGAGTTCCCGATGTAGACATCATGGCAACAAGATTCAACAAGAAATTGGACAAATTCGTATCCCGAGCCAGGGACCCCTCGGCCTACGGGACCGATGCGTTGGTTTGCCCCTGGCACCAGTTTTCTCTCCTGTATGCGTTCCCTCCACTACAGATGATTCCCCGCCTTCTACGAAGGATCAGGGTGGAGCGCAGGCCGGTGATCCTGGTGGCCCCAGCCTGGCCCAGAAGGGCTTGGTACGCACTCATCGTGAGGATGTCAGTAAGGGCACCGTGGCCACTCCCCCTGCGCCCAGATCTGCTGTCTCAGGGCCCGATCTACCACCCTGCTTCACAGCAGCTAAATTTGATGGCTTGGCGGCTGAATCCCTAATTCTTAAGGGCAGAGGCCTCTCAGCCCAAGTCATATCTACGTTAATTCAGGCTAGAAAGCCAGTCTCTAGAAATATCTATTACAGAGTCTGGAGGACCTATGTGGAGTGGTGCGAGTCTCAAGGAGGGCATCCTCGCAAGTTTTTTATTGACAGGATCTTGCGATTCCTCCAGGTTGGCGTTGACAAGGGGTTAGCTCTTAGTACTCTAAAGGGGCAGGTGTCTGCCTTATCGATATGGTTTCAAAGGCCTTTGGCCACACATTCGCTTGTGAAAACCTTTTTGCAGGGGGTCTTGCATGTAAATCCCCCTATTAGAGCTCCCCTCTGCCCCTGGAATTTAAATCTGGTCTTGTCAGCTTTACAAAAGCAGCCGTTTGAACCTCTGACAGAAATCCCTCTTGTGCTGCTAACCCGAAAGTTGGTTTTCTTGGTGGCTATGGCTTCGGCCAGAAGGGTCTCCGAGCTGGCAGCCTTGTCTTGCAGGGAACCGTACCTGATTCTGCATAAGGACAGAGTGGTTCTGCGGCCTCAGCCTTCTTTCCTTCCTAAGGTCATATCCAGTTTTCACTTGAATCAGGACCTAGTCCTACCATCCTTCTTTCCTACTCCCCAGTCCAGAGAGGAAAGACTGCTTCATACTTTGGACGTGGTCCGAGCCATGAGGGTCTATCTCAAGGCTACAGAAAAGATTCGGAAAACAGATGTGCTTTTCGTTCTCCCGGATGGCCCCAAGAAGGGTCAGCCGGCTGCCAAGTCTTCCTTGGCTAGGTGGATTAAGCAGCTGATTTTTCAGGCCTATGGTCTGAAGCGCGTTCCACCGCCCTTATCAGTTAAGGCCCATTCTACGAGGGCCATGAGTGCCTCTTGGGCGGCACACCATCAGATCTCTATGGCACAGGTTTGCAAGGCGGCAACCTGGTCTTCCGTACATACGTTTACTAAATTTTATAAGTTGGACGTCACAAAGGCTGCGGACGCAGCATTTGGGCAGGCGGTCCTACGGGCAGCAGTATAGAATCCTCTGGCCCGGTTCACGCCCCTTTTTTTCTGTTGGTGGAGCTATTTTACCTCCTGATATATTTTCTGTTTGGCTATTTTTGGCCTTACGGTCTCCCTCCCTTCATGGAGCATTGCTTTGGGACATCCCATATGTAATGACTATGCGCTCTGTGTCCCGTGATGTACGATCAAGAAAAAGGGATTTTTAATAACAGCTTACCTGTAAAATCCTTTTCTTGGAGTACATCACGGGACACAGAGCTCCCACCCCTCTTTTTGGGGAACATTGTGTAACCTCAGAGAAATTGCTTGCTACAAAACTAGAGCACTCTCAGTGGGAGGGGGTTATATAGGGAGGAACTTCCTGTGAAGTTAATTACACCAGTGTCCACACCTGAAGGTACCCATATAACCCATATGTAATGTTATGCGCTCTGTGTCCCGTGATGTACTCCAAGAAAAGGATTTTACAGGTAAGCTGTTATTAAAAATCCCTTTTTTTTACTTTTTGCTATAATAAATATCCCCCAAAAATATATAAAAAAACATTTTTTTTCCTCAGTTTAGGCCGATACGTATTCTTCTACATATTTTTGGTAAAAAAAATCGCAATAAGCGTTTATCGGTTGGTTTTCGCAAAATTTATAGCGTTTACAAAATAAGGGATAGTTTTATTGCATTTTTTATTAATTATTTTTTTTTTACTACGAATAGCGGCGATCAGCGATTTTTTTCGTGACTGCGACAATATGGCGGACACTTCGGACAATTTTGACACATTTTTGGGACAATTGTCATTTTCACAGCAAAAAATGCATTTAAATTGCATTGTTTACTGTGGAAATGACAGTTGCAGTTTGGGAGTTAACCACAGGTGGCGCTGTAGGGAATGTGTGCCCTAATGTGTGTGTTTACAACTGTAGGGGGGTGTGGCTGTAGGTGTGACCTCATCGATCGCGTCCCCCTATTACAGGGATGACGCGATCGATGCTCCGGCCACAGAGAAGCACGGGGAAGCCGTGTGTACACACGGCTCTCCCCGTTCTTCCGCTCCAGGGACGGATCGCCGCACTGCAGCGGCGATCGGGTCCGCGAATCCCGCGGTCCCGGAGCTTCGGACCGGGTCGCGGGCGCGCGACCGGGTACTAAAACCAACGTATTTATACGTTGATGTGCCCAGCCGTGCCATTCTGCCGACGTAAATGTGCAGTAGGCGGTCCTTAAGTGGTTAAAGGACATTAATCTATATTTTGTTGTGGAACTAGTGCTCTGACAGTACCATTAGTCTATAATATAGACTAATGGTACTGTCAGAGCACTAGTTCCATAGACTCTATATTAACACTTGGAAACTGAGTGTGGTTACTGATCATATGAACACCTTGATCAACAAACCTGCCAGCTTCAGCGAAAACTAATAACGGTGCTGAATGTTCCTGTCCTCAAAGTATTCCCTCTACGGTGCCATTTAAATATTAGGACCATCCTGTACACAGGGCCTTAAAGTTTTCTTAATCTCTTCCTCCAAATGCTTACCACTCCCTGTCATTACATTATAAAATGCTATAAGGTTGGTGGCCAGTTGATGCTTTGGCAGTTTTTAAGTAGACTAACTGCTGTCACCAGCATGGCACTGCTTTTTAATTTAAACAGTTGATGTGTGTGATTTCAAAGCCACCATCAATGTACTTAAAGGAACACTAAAGGTTCATTTTTTCATTAGATCAATTGATTGCTGTAAGCTAGAGCATTTAAATATCACTTACCTCGTTTTTCCTTTTGACCTCCAAAATACAGTAATCCAGGTTTGAAAATGCCATTTCCTGCCTCTGGTTGCTTTCCATCAGCACCTGAGCTGTTTGGCATGGTGGAAAGCAGAATGTGCTCACCCCCTCCCTATGACTACAGCCCTGCGTGAAGGTACTCTTATCCCTCACAGGCATGTAGGCTAAGCCTAATGGAAACTGTAGTTCCCATTAGGCCGTGATGTAGCAAGAATGAATGCGCACCGCAAACCAGGAAGTCAGTGAGAATAACGATTCAGGAGTGACGGAGGTGAATAAAACAGCTTGATTTCAACAGGTATCAAACTAGTTATAATGCAAAACAATACTTTTTACTTTATCAGCTACTGTCAGACTTTAATTTCAGAGGAAAATATTTTTGTCTTTATAACCCCTTTAAACACAAAGATCCCATTGATGGGATTTAATCCAAAGTTTAGGGTTGATCCAAATAACCTTCACACACTGATCACACATATGAATAGCGCACACATGGCCATGTGGAAACTGTGGGTCAGCATTGCTGTTCAAGGGGTTTTTATTTCAGTACAGCGTTCATAAATTTTTTGATAGATTTAGAACAGAATGCACAATTAGAAAGCTACAATATTTTGTCATGTACAAATAAAATGGGTGGAATGAAGTATACACAGATAAATACAGTAAAATTGGTTACAGCCTATATTACAAAGGTTCTAATCAAGATATTTGTTTCATTTAGAAGTGATCTTGAGATGCATTTTTTTATTTATTTTTTGAGATCAATGGTCACGTATGGAAATACATGGCTCAGGCATTTGATCACTGTATAGTAGGATGTTGGAGGGGATATACCTGGTTTTTATCCAAGAAAATCTTTATGGAAACAAGCGATTCAGATGCTCTGGGAATTAAACATGAAAGCAGCAGTGCTCTGGGGAATAAATAGCAGTGTTATTTTGAACGTGGTGCCTGCTATCACACACCCCATCGTTTGAGATTCACATCTATAATACTTAACTGCATGTTATAGTAATTCGGGATGGAGCCTTGTGAGAAGTATAGTGAGCTATTTGTATGGTTAATTATCTGTGTAGAATGTTCTGACTTTTCATAGCTATTTTTCTGCAAAAACAAAAAAACTAAATTTTCTTGTTGCAGGATGGGCGTTGCTTTTTCTGGAACCAGTGGTGATGTAATGGAAATTAAAATTCTTGGAAAACTTGAAAGGTGACTATATAATCATTAACCTCTTCCCGCCCGCACAGCGGGTTTTTACGGCCACATTGTGGCTCTGAATTGCCGGGAGGCCGTCTATATACAGCCTCCGGACCACTTGGGGGGGGGGGGGGGGGCGCGATTACTCCTGAGAAAGACAGAACGGAGTCCCATCCCCCCACAGTTAGAATCACTCCCTAGGTAACACATTCAACCCCTGATGTTAACCCCTACCCGGCCAATGACATTTATACAGTAATCGGTAGCTATTTCTAGCCCTGATCGTTAATCTGGTATATAAAAGTCAATGGTTTCAAAAGTGACCAATCTGTCCGCCGCAATGTCGCAGTCCTGATAAAAATCGCAGATCGCCACCATTACTTGTAAAAAATAATAATAAAAATGCCATAAATCTATCCCCTATAACTTTTGTGCAAAGCAATCAATATACTCTTATTGCATTTTTTTTTTTTTTTATACCAAAAATATGTAGAATAATACATATTGGCCTAAACTGAGGAAGAAATTTGTTTTTTCATATATTTTTGGGGGATATTTATGTAAAAAATGTTAAAATGTAAAAAAAAAATACTTTTTTTTGGAAATAGACGTTTTTTGTTTTATAGCACCAAAAAAATCAGAGGTGATCAAATACCACCTAACGAAAGCTTGGTTTGTGGGTAATAAAGGGACATCAATTTTGTTTGGGTACAGTGTTGCATGACAGCACAATTGTTAGTTAACCACTTAAGACCCGGACCAAAATGTAGGTAAAGGACCTTGCCCCTTTTTGCGATTCGGCACTGCTTCGTTTTAACTGACAATTGCGCAGTCGCGCGACGTGGCTCCCAAACAAAATTGGCGTCCTTTTTTTCCCACAAATAGAGCTTTCTTTTGGTGGTATTTGATCACCTCTGCGGTTTTTATTTTTTGCGCTATTAACAAAAATAGAGCGACAATTTTAAAAAAAATGCAATATTTTTTACTTTTTGCTATAATAAATATCCCCCAAAAATATATAAAAAAACATTTTTTTCCTCAGTTTAGGTCGATACGTATTCTTCTACGTATTTTTGGTAAAAAAAAATCGCAATAAGCGTTTATCGGTCGGTTTTCGCAAAATTTATAGCGTTTACAAAATAAGGGATAGTTTTATTGCATTTTTATTAATTATTTTTTTTTTACTACTAATAGCGGCGATCAGCGATTTTTTTCATGACTGCGACATTATGGCGGACACTTCGGACAATTTTGACACATTTTTGGGACAATTGTCATTTTCACAGCAAAAAATGCATTTAAATTGCATTGTTTACTGTGGAAATGACAGCTGCAGTTTGGGAGTTAACCACAGGTGGCGCTGTAGGGGATGTGTGACCTAGTGTGTTTGTTTACAACTGTAGGGGGGTGTGGCTGTAGGTGTGACGTCATCGATCGCGTCCCCCTATTACAGGGATGACGCGATCGATGCTGCGGCCACAGAGAAGCACGGGGAAGCCGTGTGTACACACGGCTCTCCCCGTTCTTCCGCTCCAGGGACGGATCGCCGCACTCCAGCGGCGATCGGGTCCGCGAATCCCGCGGTCCCGGGGCTTCGGACCGGGTCGCGGGCGCGCGCCCGCGACTGGGTACTAAAATCAACGTATATATACGTTGATGTGCCCAGCCGTGCCATTCTGCCGACGTAAATGTGCAGTAGGCGGTCCTTAAGTGGTTAAAGCGGCACAGTGCCGTATTGCAAAAAATGGCCTGGTCAGGAAGGGGGTAAATTCTTCCCAGGGTTGAAGTGGTTAAATCACATTGCAGAAATCTGCTTTGCTTGGACATGTTTATTTTTAGCAGAATTATCAAAAATTAGGAGTGCATTCAGTGTGATTCAGAGATCTATGAAAATGCGCTACAAAAACTTCCAAGATGGTGAATACTTTTTAAAGACGCTGTATACTTAGGTGTCCTATATGTTCTATGTGATGCACTCACCGGTCACTTTATTAGGTGCACCGGTTCAATTACTTGGTAACACAAATTGCTAATCAGCAAATCACATGGCAGCAACTCAATGCATTTAGGCATCTAGACGTGGTGAAGACGACTTTCTGTTTAAACAGAGCATCAGAATGGGGACAAAAGATTTGAGACATTAAGTGTACCTAATAAAGTTATGAGGACCCAAGTACTCTTCCCATTTACCTTTACACGGGAAGTATTATGTAAAGCATGTTGCCCCTTTTAGAAGAAGCATCAGAGCAGGTTAGTAGAACTTCCTTTTTGCTGTAATATCCCCCAAAAATATATATAAAAAAACTTTTTTTCCTCAGTTTAGGCCGATACGTATTCTACATATTTTTCGTAAAAAAAAAAATCGCAATAAGCATTTGATTGGTTTGCGCAAAATAGGGGGTCGTTTTATGGCTTTTTTTATTTTACTAGTAATGGCGGCGATCAGCGTTTTTTTTTCAGTACTGCGACATTATGGCGGACACTTCGGACACTTTTGACACTAGGTGTGTTCTAACTGTATGGGGGGGTGGACTCACTAGGGGAAATCAGTGATCTTCTGTTCATACATTGTATGAACAGAAGATCAGCGTTTCCCCCGCTAACAGGACCGGGAGCTGTGTGTTTTACACACATAGCTCCCGGTCCTTGCTCTGTAACGAGCGATCGCTCGTGCCTGGCCCAAACACAGAAGCAAACCCACATTTTGTCATGTGAAAAAACGAGGGACAAATGCTTCAAAATGCACAGTAAACTGCGCACAAAACGCCAAAATGTCCCATTAACCACACATAGTGCAGTCAATTGAAAGCAATGCCTGCCCTATGCGTGTCACAGAAAGAGACACAAAACGTTCACTCCCACTATGCTAGATGTGAATGGGGCCTAAATGTGAAATTGGTGCAACAATGAGGCTCCATTCACATCTGATCACATCTGTTAGTTTCCTCCCATTTCAGAATTGCCCTGCACCAGAAATCGCAGTAAAAAAATGCACCAAACTTAAAAGTTCTGAAGCTTTTTGGTGCGATGGCTGTGTGTTGGACAGCCCATTCAGGTGGATGGGCTGCCATATGTGTGATAAGTGAAAATACTCCAAAACCCCTCTCAAAAAAAAAAAACACACGCATGTGGGAATTCGAGTTCCCGTTATGCAGAGTTGTGAATGGGGCTTGACAGCTGAGTGTTTCTGTCCACTCTCTCCTATGCATAGGGTTGCCATCTCATCCCTCTAAACCCAAACACATATGAATTACACAGGTTCTGAGGCTAATGTAGATAATTTACCAAGTGAGTTTAATTACTACTTTAACCACTTAAGACCCGGACCAAAATGCAGGTAAAGGACCTTGCCCCTTTTTGCGATTCGGCACTGCGTCGTTTTAACTGACAATTGCGCGGTCGTGCGACGTGGCTCCCAAAAATATATAAAAACATTTTTTTCCTCAGTTTAGGCCGATATGTATTCTTCTACTTATTTTTGGTAAAAAAAATCGCAATAAGCGTTTATCGGTTGGTTTTCGCAAAATTTATAGCGTTTACAAAATAAGGGATAGTTTTATTGCATTTTTATTAATTTTTTTTTTTTTTTTTACTACTAATAGCGGCGATCAGCGATTTTTTTTTCGTGACTGCGACATTATGGCGGACACTTCGGACAATTTTGACACATTTTTGGGACAGTTGTCATTTTCACAGAAAAAATGCATTTAAATTGCATTGTTTACTGTGGAAATGACAGTTGCAGTTTGGGAGGTGGCGCTGTAGGGGATGTGTGACCTATGTGTGTGTTTACAACTGTAGGGGGGTGTGGCTGTAGGTGTGACGTCATCGATCGCGTCACCCTATTACAGGGATGACGCGATCGATGCTACGGCCACAGAGATAGCCATAAGTTTACATAGCCTGAGGGAATTTGATTTATTGACCATTTATCAGAGAATATGAACAAGACAAAAACTTTTCTTTCACTCATGGTTAGTGTTTGGCTGAAGCCATTTATTAACAATCAACTGTGTTTACTCTTTTTTTAATCATAATCACAACAGAAACTATCCAAATGACCCTGATCAAAAGTTTACATACTCCAGTTCCTAATACCATGTATTGCCCCCTTTAACATCAATGACAGCTTAAAGTCTTTTGAGTCTTCTCAGATGGTAAAGCTGCCCATTCCTCTTGGCAAGAAGCCTCCAGTTCCTGTAAATTCGTGGGCTGTCTTGCATGAATTGCACGGTTTGATATCTCCCCAGAGTGGCTCAATGTCCCATGGGCAGCTTTCTGGCTGATGAATGCAAATGTTCCTCCAGTATTTTTTAATAACGTACTGCATTCATCTTGCCAATTTTGACCAAATTTCCTGTGCCTTTGTAGCTCACACATCCCCAAAACATCAACGATCCATCTCTGTGTTTCACAGTAGAAATGGTGAACTTTTCATCATTGGCTTTGTTGACTCCTCTGCAGATGAAGTGTTTATGGTTGTGGCCAAAAAGCTCCATTTTGGTCTCATTGATCCAAATGACTTTGTGCCAGAAGGTTTGAGGCTTGTCTCTGTGCTGTTTGGCTTATTGTAAGCGGGATAATTTGTGGCATTTGCGTAGTAATGGCTTTCTTCTGGCGACTCGACCATCAGCCGCACAACATCTTTTAATAGAGTCTTGTATTTCATCTGAAGCTATATTTGGGTTTTTCTTTGCATCCCGAACAATTTTCCAGACCAATTTTAGTTGGTCTACCTGACCATGGTTTGGTTTCAACAGAACCCCTAATTTTCCACTTCTTCATGAGAATGCCAATCCGCAGTGTTCAAATTCAAAATTCCTTGGATATGTTTTTATATCTCTTTTCCGGTTTATACAGTTCAACTACTTTTTCTCACAGATTCTTTGACAATTCTTTTGCTTTCCCTATGACTTAGAATCCAAAAACGTCAGTGCATCACTGGATGAAAGATGCAGGGGTCTGTCAGGAGTCGAGAAACTCATTGACCTTTTATACACACACACTAACGAATTACAAGCAAATAGATCACAGATGAGGATGGTTACCTTTCATAGCCATTCAAACCCCTTTGTGTCAACTTGTGTGTTATCGGGCCAAAACCACCAGGGTATGTAAACTTTTGATCAAGGTCATTTGGGTAGTTTCTGTTGTGATTATGATTTAAAGAGTAAACACAGTTGATTGATAATAAATGGCTTCAGCCAAACACTAACCATGAGTGAAAGAAAAGTCATATTCTCTAAGAAATCATAAATTCTACCAGGGTATGTAAACTTATGAGCACAACTGTAAATGCAGAAGAGACCAAAAATGCCTCTTCTGCATTAAAAATTCTGCCTGTTCGCCCATCTTTTTTTTTTTTCAAATGAAGTTCCACTTTAGGGAACTGTATTGAAAAGAAATCCGCTGTATAACCTTTTCTTTTTTTTTTACCCTGTAACATGATATACAATGGACATGTAACTGGTCTCCATTTTTTAAAATCCAGGTACAAGCTTCTTCATGTTCTGGAGTTTGATGCAAATCGTCGACGCATGAGTGTCATTGTACAGAGTCCCTCTGGTAAGGTTCTAGAGTTGTATGTGTAAATATAAATATTTGAGCTAACCCAAAAAATATATAAATGGGTAAGGGAGGTGCTGCTGCTAAAATAGCCTGAATACTCAGCTTAAAATGTATAGAAAGAAAGCACACATCCACTAGTGAAAAAATATATTGCCATAAAATGCTAATAATGTTCATATGAATGATAACACAAAGCTCAAATGGGCTCCATTGAGTGCAAGGTGAAAAAAAAAATATTCCGGTGCTCTCGTTCATAAAGTGATAAATCGGTGCCGCTTACCAGAACTGTTGAATCTCGGGTTATAGAGATCAAACGCGCTCAAAAAAAGCCTTCCAGCAGGGATAATCTCCTCCTAGGATTCCTCCAGGGGAAAGATTCCTTTCCAATACAGCGGGCTATCCGGATAAGTGGAAATCCAGAGCCAAAGGTTCTGGTAAGCGGCAGTGATTTATCACTTTATGAACAAGAGCATTGGATGAATTTATTGTCTTTTTTTCAGCTTGCACTTCCTGGAACCCTAATGGGCTGTTTGTTATCATATCATTTTATTAGCATTTTATGGCAATCTATTGATTTGTGGTTTATTTTTGATCACTATATATTTGTTCACTAGTGGATGCACACTTTTTTACTATATCTAAGCTTTCAGACTTGCATGTGATTTCACACTATTGACATGTTCACATTTTGTATAAAACAGAACCACTGAATGCTTTTTTGTTTTGATTAGGGGACAAAATTCTTTTTACCAAAGGGGCAGAGTCTGCTATTCTTCCAAATGCCAAAAGTGGGGAGATAGAGAGAACAAGACTGCATGTAGATGAGTTTGCTCTGGTAAGTACTGTTTTTGGTCTAGATTATTTTTAAATGGACAAAATCAAAGATGTAATTGATCTACAGTTAACGTTCAAAAATAATAATAATAACGTTGTTTATGAAATTCATGAAGTGGTTTCAGATACTTCAAATTTGTACATAGTGGGAAAGGTTTTTTTGTTTTTTTTGTTTTTTTTTTGTTTTTTTTGTTTTTTTTTTTACAAAAGCTTAACATACACATAATTGAAGGGTGTCTGGGTCTAGGAGACCCAAAAAAATGCTTTTAAAACCGACACAAGCACACGCAAGCTCCAAAATATGCACTTAAAGCGGAGTTTCACCCAAAAGTGGAACTTCCGCTGAAACCACTCCTCGCCCCCTTATATGCCACACTCACTGCGCAAACGCAGTGAGTGCCCGGCCGTGAAGTCGAAAGCTGTCACGGGCGGGTGCCCACAGTTAGGATTCAGGTGCCGGCGGAGAGGGGGGGGGAGCGGAGTGGAGCTGGACAGTGTAGTAGGTTAGTGTATGTTTATTAAAAGCCAGCAGCTATGCGTTTTGTAGCTGCTGACTTTTAATAAACATAAAAAAAGGCTGATCTCCCCTTTAACCACTTCAGCCCCGAGCCTGTTTTTCAGATTCGGTGCTTACGAGACTAAAACAGTTTTTTTTGCTAGAAAATTATTTAAAACCCCCAAACATTATATATTTTTTTTTTCTAACACCCTAGAGAATAAAATGGCGGTCATTGCAATACTTTTTCTCACACCGTTTTTGCGCGGCAGTCTTACAAGCGCACTTTTTTTGGAAAAAATTCACTTTCTTGAATTAAAAAATAAGACAACAATAAATTTGGCCCAATTTTTTTATATATTGTGAAAGATGATGTTACGCCGAGTAAAATGATACCCAACATGTCGCGCTTAAAAATTGCGCCCGCTCGTGGCATGGCGTCAAACTTTTACCCTTAAAAATCTCGATAGGCGACGTTTAAAAAATTCTACAGGTTGCATTTTTTGAGATGCAGAGGAGGTCTAGGGCTAGAATTATTGCTCTCGCTCTAACGATCGCGGCGATACCTCACTTGTGTGGTTTGAATACCGTTTTCATATGCGGGCGCTACTCGCGTATGCGTTTGCTTCTGCGCGCGAGCTCGTCGGGACGGGGCACTTTTTTTGGGTTTTCGTTTTTATTTTTATTTATTTTATAATTTTTAACACTGAAAAAAAATAAATAAATATCATATCACTTTTATTCCTATTACAAGGAATGTAAACATCCCTTGTAATAGAAAAAAGCATGACAGGTCCTCTTATATATGAGATCTGGGGTCAAAAAGACCCTCAGATCTCATATTCAGGCTTAAATGCAAAAAAAAAAAGTCAAAATGTAAACAAATTAAATGTCTCTTTAAGACGCTGGGCGGAAATGACGTTTTGACGTCACTTCCGCCCAGCAGAGGTATGGGGACGGCTGAGGGACATTTTTTCCCTCAGTCGCATCCCCGGACAGCCAGCAAGAGGACCCGATCGCCTCCGGGAGAGCGGCGGGAGGGGGGGCACCCTCTCCCGCCGCCGGTAACGGCGATCTCGCGGCGAATCCGCCGCGATGACCGCCGTTATCGTTGGCAGGACCGCCCCACGAAGAGATGGATATCTCGGTTGTGGCAGCAGCTGCTGCCGTTACCGAGATATCCATCTTCAAAAAAATGACGTCTTTGGACGTGGGGCTGGTCAGAAGTGGTTAAGCTGCTTTGAAGCAAATTGAAGCAAAATTCCAGACAATTGGCAAAATACTCAGATGAAATGCATATAATGGAGCCATTTTTTACCTGCCAAAGTAATTGTATTTCTACCTTACAAGTCCTGAGAATACACAGTCCTGCGGCACAGCCCTATCTGGCAAGGCAGAGAACCTGAGTTTTAATACTTGCAGGTAGGGTTGCACCAGTACTAGTATAGATGCTGATACCGAGCATTTGCACAAGTACTTGTACAGGTAAGGCTGTTGACATTGCTTGCGTTTAAAGTGTTACTAACCCGACAGCCGTAAAATCCATGTGTATACACAGGAAAGCATGCATGTGTGAGACCTAAGGGGTTAATCATCTGCATTGTGTAAAAAGGCTGTTCGTTCCTGACTCATCTCCTTCCACTGACTTTAAAATATAACCTGATATTTACAGAGCCAGGGGACATGCTCAGTTTGGTGTGTATTGCTAGAAAGTTTATTTTTTATTTTTGGGAGAGTGCATGTGATCAGCACAGTCCAGACAGAGGGTCAGGGATCCTGCATTCTTATTGCTCAATCATGGGAGAATGAAAACTACTCCTACAAGCTTTAACCAGACACTCATAGAAGTCATAAGACTGCTCCAACTGCTGACAAAAAAAGGTATTTAGCACTTTGTATTTTCGTAAATTAATTGCATTTCCATGTTCTTTGTACTGTGGGAAACCAGATATAATGAATGCAGGGTCCTGGTTTAGTAACACTTTAAATAAAATACATATTACAGTGTAATCTAGATTAGAGCTGCAATAATTTGTGACTAATATGTATGTCTAGTGTTCAGCTTTTAAGGTTGGGTCAGATTCACTTTAGTATACTGTAACAGTTACAGTGGGATTTATGGAATTACTTGCTATTGCTCTATTATGTGCACACTTGGTTAGTTTTAAATGTTTAGTCTTAATGTTGCTTTAAATACATGTCTTTTGCTGAACCAGAAAGGACTGCGGACATTATGTGTAGCCTACAGGAGGTTCACAGCAGAAGAATACCAAGATATTGATCAGCAGCTTCATGATGCTCGTACTGCACTACAGCACAGGGAGGAGCGCCTGGCTGATGTATTCGATCTCATTGAGAGAGACCTGGAGCTGCTGGGAGCAACTGGTGTTGAAGACAAGTGAGATAATTACATTCCCTTTACAGCCATAGCAGTTTAGGCCTGTGTGTCAACTTTTTTTCAGTCATGGCACCCTTTAAAAAAGTATCTTCAGTTTTAAGACACTGCAGTCTAAGGGCTCGCTCACATGTGAGGTTGGAGATATAAACACATGGTTGGGGCTACATCTTTGACACCCCCCAACTGCTCACCCTTTACCAGCAGAGGCTGATATTTTACAAATGCCTTGGGTGCGATGCGTTGCCTAATGGCCACGGCAATAATTATACCCTCTGTTGCATTCGGTGGACAATACCCACCCCCCCCTGCACGCTACCCATTTAAGTGAATGGAGTCCCACTGCAACCGCCTCACAACTACATGTAGTTGTGGTGTGGCATCCCACTCTTCCAACAGTTTGGAACTTCTCTTTCTTAACTTTGTAACCGTTAGAAAGTGAAGGCAGAAAAATGCCATACTGTATGTTGGCAGAGTGAGAGCTCGACCAGGGCAACGGTATACTTTTCTCAAATGACAATTTTGAACAAAAAAAATATATATATATTTTTTGCTTTCTGCTATGATATATATATCCCCAAAAAATATAAACAACAAAATTCTTTATCAGTTTAGGCCAATATGTTTGCTTCTACATATTTTTGTTAAAAATAAATTGCAAAAGCCATATATTGATTGGTTTGCGCAAAAGTTATAGCGTCTACAATATAGGGGATAGATTTGTAGACAATTTTTAGCAGGGCTGTGACATTGCGGCGGACTAATCTGGGACCATTGACATTACAATGATAAAAAAAATGCACTTAAAGACAACCTTTGAATGTTAAAATAAAAATAAAAATGCACTTATCAATGTATAAATGACACTGGCAGGGAAGAGGTTAACACTTAAGAGGATCAAGGCGGTAACTGTGTTCCTGGGTGTGTTCTAACTGTGTGGGGATGGGCTCACTGGCACAACAGAAATTGCTGTTCCTGATCACTAGAAACAGCAGATCTCTTTTTTGTGCCCTGTCAGAACAGGAATCTGCCTTGTTTACATCCCAGTTCTGTCTCTGTGGATCGGTGGCGGGTGTACATCGGGTCCACTTGTCCCGCTCCCACACCCACACTATCTGTTGCATGAAATGACGTACAGGCAGGGATGTATTCTGGCCTAGGCCGACAAGGCCCAGGCCTAGGGCGGGACTTTGCGGGGGGCGTCCCTCTGTCGGTCACCCGCAGCGTCCCTCTGTCTGTCACCCCCGGCGTCCCTCTGTCGGTCACCCACGGCGTCCCTCTGTCGGTCACCCACGGCGTCCCTCTGTCGGTCACCCACGGCGTCCCTCTGTCGGTCACCCACGGCGTCCCTCTGTCGGTCACCCACGGCGTCCCTCTGTCGGTCACCCACGGCGTCCCTCTGTCGGTCACCCACGGCGTCCCTCTGTCGGTCACCCACGGCGTCCCTCTGTCGGTCACCCACGGCGTCCCTCTGTCGGTCACCCACGGCGTCCCTCTGTCGGTCACCCACGGCGTCCCTCTGTCGGTCACCCACGGCGTCCCTCTGTCGGTCACCCACGGCGTCCCTCTGTCGGTCACCGGCGTCCCTCTGTCGGTCACGGCGTCCCTCTGTCGGTCACCCACGGCGTCCCTCTGTCGGTCACCCACGGCGTCCCTCTGTCGGTCACCCACGGCGTCCCTCTGTCGGTCACCCACGGCGTCCCTCTGTCGGTCACCCACGGCGTCCCTCTGTCGGTCACCCACGGCGTCCCTCTGTCGGTCACCCACGGCGTCCCTCTGTCGGTCACCCACGGCGTCCCTCTGTCGGTCACCCACGGCGTCCCTCTGTCCTCTTCCCATGAATATGACAGGGGTGTGGCTTTGACAGGAAGGGGCGGGTCATATTTAAATTAGGGGGTGCGCAAGTTTAGTCAGGCCTAGGGCAGCACAAAACCTAAATACACCTCTGCATACAGGTACGTCGTTTTGTGCAATAGAGCCGACCTGCCACAGTATATGTACAGTAGCTGGTCGGCAAGACCCTTATGACCTGCAGAGTAAAGGCACAATGTGCTAGTATGCACATTATGTTAAAATTCTTCCTTCTGGATCTGCGGACTCCGGCTGTATAAATGGCTGAAGCCGCGTGATGTCATGTGAGGGTGCCGCTGGTCACAGCACAGGGCTCTTAAGGAATAGCACGGGTGCCTATATAGTAGGAGATATTTATAGTACCTATAAGTAAGCCTTAGTATAGCTATAGGTAATATTAATCTGAGAGTTTACAACCACTTTAAAGAGGGTGATTATTTTATATACCCACAGTATGGGTTAAAACAACATGGTTGTTTTGTCAGTACAAAATGTAAAGAAGTGTTCAAGTATTGGTAATATCGCAGCTCATTGGTAATACCGCAGCTCACCGTTCAAAATACGGCCGCCAGACTGGTGACTGGGAAAAAACCCTGGGAATCCATCTCACCTTCACTGAGAGCCCTTCACTGGTTGCCAGTAAAAGACAGAATTGTCTTGTCTGATGCATAAGTGCATCCATGGGAATGCCCCGAAATATCTTTGCGAAAAAATAGAAGCCCACAATCCCAATCGCGTTCTGCGATCCACCGACCAAAATTTGGTCAAGGTACCCAAAGCCAGATACAAGTCCAAAGGAGAAAGAAGGTTTGCTTTCCAGGGTCCCAGACTATGGAACGCTTTACCAACCAGCATTCGGTTGGAGGAAAACCACCTGACCTTCAGAAGACAGATTAAAACTCTGCTCTTTTGATGTCAAGAGAGACAGAAACAACGAGCGCCCAGAGGCGATTCAGTTCGCATGTGTCGCGCTATATAAGTTTTTCATTCATTTATTCATTCATATGAATCACTATATAGGACAAACTGCAAGGCCTCCAGTACTCTGCTCTATTTCTCGTCAACAATAAACAGAGATAAAGCTGCCTTTAGCTTGCTCTTTGTTTACACGCTAATAACTTAATAGGTGATCCTAGGGGAGTATGACTGTGGTAAGAAACATAGCAGCCTCTTGTAGTTGATTGTACAAAACCACAAGTAGATGTATTGTCTGGCACTTACGCTATATTCACACAGCTGTAAAAAAGAAAAATACAATTATAAATATTTTTTTATTTACGGATCTGAATGCAGCTGCATGGTTTTCAATGGAGATATTCAAACAGGTGTTAACCATTAAAATCTATATTTAAGATTTTTTTTTTTTTTTAATGTCACAATGTCGAGTATAAGATTTCCTATCATCTGTGCCCAGTCTTGTCACACAGAGTTAATCCAGCGCTGAGTAATCCTCTTTTAAAGTTGAGGGCAAATTAACAGAATTTCAGATAAAAACCTGCCAAATTAGGTTAAATCCGTTTCTCTGTTTTTGCTTTCAGTAACAGGTTATTTACAAATTTAGCATGGACATGTTTATCATAACAAGAGGTGATCCAAAGTTCATTGTATATTACTAGGATGTGTTATGATGTTATATCACCTCATGTTATTGTAAACAAAACAACATATAATAAACATGTCCTAGCTATATATCTAAATAACCTCTCACTCAAAGCAAAGGGTTTTATTTGGAAGGCTGTTCATTTTCACTGAACATAAGAGGATTTCTCAGATCTGGAATAACTCTGTGTGGCAAGACTGGGCACAGATGATAGGAAATCTTATACTCTACATTGTGACATAAAAAAAAAAAATTTGGGGGGGTTTACAACCACTTTAATATCAAAGATATGCTGTGGGTTAAATCGGAGTTCTTTTGGCCAGAGGTGGAAGCTTTAACATAGTAACTATTATGTATTGTTAAAGTCTAATACACAGAAAATATCTATAGTCTTAAACAAGAAGGAAATAGTAGGTTAAAATACAAATATTTACATGGAGGAATACAGAGTATATTCCTTTAAAACATTAATGTACACACATATCCAGTTACATGCAAGACAGACCTTTTCCCATAAATACCCTTTAGTACCATCCTGCCGGCTGGTGTTCCATCAAGAGAGTTTTTCCTCCCATCTCCGCCGTGTATATCCCTGGCTGCTGATGTCCCATTGGTTGGTCTAGCTGGTCTCATGATTGGAGGGCTTACTACATACGTCGGCCCCCTTTCATGCAAATCCTGGTGACTATTCTGGGCAAGAGATTTAATTGATTTCTTCCCAGGGAGTTCGGTTTTGGCCTCCCTACATTGCATATCCCAGCATGGGATCCTATGAAGGGAGTGGGTGTAAAACAATGGAATTGTCTCTCCATGGTTTGTATATACAAGTCTCGGCTCCGCAATGTCAACTCTACCGTGCACTTCTGTGACGCCATATTGCCCACCTTACACAGATGCAAGCTAAATGTAAATACAGGGTATAATCATAATTACAATATTTTACAGCTATTAATGGAGATTTCACATAAACCCATAAGGCAACACAGGTGTGTAGACATTCACTGCATTCCGATTTGTAATCAACAATTGGCGTCTGAGGGCATACATATACCATTGAGAAAAAGAATGACAATTTGTACGGTATTAAAAAAACGTATCTATTTACTAATCATTTGTAAATAGTGTTGGAGATGTGTTCCAAGCTCAGGTTTTGCTATTAGAAAATTGGGGTGGGTAAAATGTTCATCATCCACTCTTCCTAGCCCCCCCCCCCTTTTCTCCACCATTTACAGTAGATTATGAGAGCCTGTAGACAAGTTTGTTTTTTTAACCACCATGGATTGCTGTTTGGATGCATTTCGTGATTAACACGTAAAATTTGTGTATGCTGTGAGTATATTTTGAAATGCTATTACTTGGTTTATCTTCATTTTATGGTTGCTCCTTTTACAAACTACATCAATAAATGGGCTAGGTTCACACTAGAGCTCGGTGTGAGAACCCTGCCATCCATACGCCAAAATAGACCACAATTGCGATCTGCAGCAAATGTCGGTTAGGTTAACTACTTCCCAAATGCAGGTCACAAACACAGTGCATTTGCATGCATCATATTGCATGATATAACTGTACCAGTAGTTACATTAAGGCAGTGTTTCTCAATTCCAGTCCTCAAGCCCCCCCAATTGGTCATGTTTTCAGGATTTCCCTCAGATGAAAAGGCTGTGGGAATTACTAAGGCAGTGAAACTGATCAAATCACCTGTGAAAAATAATGGAAATCCTGAAAACCTGACCTGTTGGGGGGCCTTAAGGACTGGAGTTGAGAAACACTGCATTAATGTGATACATTTTTATGTCCGTCAAAAGGAAAACTACACATTTCTTTTAAAGGCTGGCAGTAAAGATCTTTTTTTTATTTTTATTTTTTATTATTCATATGTAACCATCTTAAAAAATGTATTCACTTTTTGTATTGTGTTTTTTAGGCTCCAGGACAAAGTCCAGGAAACAATTGAAGCTCTCCGACTTGCAGGGATAAAAGTGTGGGTGCTAACAGGAGACAAACATGAGACAGCTGTTAGTGTAAGCTTATCCTGTGGACATTTTCATAGAACAATGAACATTCTTGAACTTGTACAGCAAAAGTCAGACCGCGATTGTGCGGAGCAGCTACGACAGCTTGCCAGGCGGTAAGTTAACAAAGTGCGCTGTGATCGTGAGCAAGATGGAGGCTTATGAAGCTGTAGTTTTTATCCAATAAAGTTAAAAGGGCTCTTTCAGATTGGTAAAGTTGTTTGATCTCCTGAATAAATATACCCCTGTCAGGTTTTTTTTGTCAGCGCCACTGCTGTGGCGTTTTTATTTTCTCGATTTGTCTTGATAAGCATGCAGGAATGTAAAAGATGGTAAATCCAAAATGTTAGTTTGCAGGGCAGGAGTGGGAGCTCATGTGCTATTGAGAGAAGAAATCTTAGCTGTCTTCCTGAAGGAAAGTAAAGATAAATAAAATACACTCAAGAAGTGGACCCTCAATATACTGTCCCTAATCATAAAACAAAAGAAGGAAAATAAAAAAATCATAAATTAGTATCTTATTTAACCCCTTCAGATCCGCGCTATACCCGAATTATGGCTACAGCGCGGACTTTACTTTGCCAGGAGGGCGTCAGACATCGGTCCTGATTAAGAAGAGCAGCCTCCGCCTCATCTGTGCCACCTACCAGTGCACGACAGTGCCCGCCTACCAGTGCTCATCAACAGTGATGCCCATCAGTGCCACCTTATCAGTGGCCATCAGTATCGCCTTATCTGTGCCCACCAGTGCAGCCTCATCAGCGCATATAAATGAAGGAGAAAAACTACCTGTTTGCAAAATTTTATAACAAACTGAAATGTTTTTTCTTTCCCCATAATAATCCGTCCTTTTATTTTATTTTTTTTGTTTAGCAAAAAAAAAAAAGCCCTAGCAGTGATTAAATGCCATAGAAAAGCTCTATTTGTGAAAAAAAAGTGTGACAGCGCTGAAAGCTTAAAGTTGGCCTGGGCAAGAGGGTGGTTTAGGTGCCCAGTAAGCAAGTAGATAATATATAGAGAGGATGGATGGGTGCTATCGGTAAAGAAACCTAATGCAATATCTGAGAATAAAAACCTGATTTTGCTCAACCACCTCTTGAATTAATTAGCAAAAAATCTTAATATAAAATAACTTCAACTTACTAGACTGACTAGAAAAGTTTATTATATCAGACAAAATAAAACCAAAATCCTATAAAATTGTACCACACAATCTCACTCATACTGATAATAGGCACAGGCATCTACTTCACTCTTATTATAATATATACCGCCAGTGACCATAAACATGTATACGAGTATATTTCCTCACTAATGAGCTACCATCTGATGGAGACAAAATAACTTGGTGATACTCAAAGGATCATGCATGGGAAGCTCGGTTGTAGTTCTTTATATGGGTGTTGATGGCTCTATAAAGATCAACGTTTTTAGATTAGATGTACAAGCAAATGATCTAAAATGCACTGTTTGATGAATATAGTTCATAAGGGAATCCAACAAAGTGGATCTAATGGAGGTTAGTTAATCAAAGCTTATAACAGAAGTCCAGCTTTCCCTGTGGGTCAGCAGAAAATCCTACCTCCATAACATGCCAGGAAATATTAATATACTTTTGCAGTCCTCCCTCACACTGTGGGTGAAGTACTACAACTGTAAATAAGAACTTATCCAAAAGCAATCTTCTGGGAACTCCACTCCACATCTCCCAACTGTATAGCATAGGAAGTCTTAGTAAATAGTATAGTTGGATCATGGTCAATGTCCCAGCATCCACAAGAAACTTGAACAGTGATACTTATCAGATCCTGTTGTCTGTAGTGGTCTCAGAGCCAGTGGATATAACATCCATCCTAGAGCAATCACCTCGCATACAGGTCACTGGTTGGTTACGGTGAGGAGGTGAGACTCAGGCATAATCCTGTCCGGCTTTGCCAGTCACACCTGGCTGCTTCAGAGGCTGTTGGGAGTAAAGTCTGTCACTATGTGTTCCAATTGGGCTTAAAATGTCCGCCATAGCGTGCTCCCTTGCACAGCGGCATCATTGCGTATGCAACATGATAGCGTCACCGTGCACACACACACATGGGTTTTTATTTTTATTTTATTTATTTTACAATAAAAGCAATTTATTTTTGGAGTGCCGCTGTCCAGAACATTTTTCCTTCATTTTGCATCATCCCATGCATTGCCAGCACCCTTGGCTTTGGATCAGGTGAGGAGACTTTCTGATTAGTATCTTAGAGCGGTGATATCTCTTATAGAATGAACCTGTTGCTTTGCAATTAATGGATAGAAATGGCATGTCATTAAAACAAACTTCACACATGAAAATAATGTTGATACCAGTAATTTTTCTTCAGGAATAACAAAAGTGATCTGTGGTTTTCTTACTTGGAGCTTTTTGCTTAACTTAGGTTAAAAGATGACCATGTGATCCAGCATGGGCTGGTTGTGGATGGTGCCAGCCTTTCACTTGCACTCAGGGAACATGAAAAGTTATTCATGGACATCTGTAAAAGCTGCACTGCAGTTCTGTGCTGTCGAATGGCACCATTACAGAAAGCAAAGGTACAAAGACAGAAAATTCTGAAAAGCTTGAATTCAACTCTGAAGAGATTATTTTATATAATATCTTATGCTAATTCATTGCAGGTGGTCAGATTATTAAAAATCTCTCCAGAAAAACCCATCACCCTGGCCATTGGTGATGGAGCGAACGATGTCAGCATGATCCAAGAAGCCCATGTAGGCATAGGTAAGATAATGAGCTTTGTAGTGCTAGAAAGCGGTTAGTCTTCAGAGTTCTCTTAACCTACATTTTCACATTTTCATTTCCATTTATAAATCTATACAGAGTGTAAAATAAGTATTGAACATGTCACCATTTTTCTGGGAGAATAAAGTCTGGTCAGATGACACCAACATTTAACTCTCTGGGTGTCATAATACACACCATATTTGGAGGTCCAATGGCACTGCACATCACCCCAAAAGCACCCCCATACCAGCAGTGAAGTTTAGAGGTGGGAACATTATGGTGTGGGGCTGTTTTTTAGCATACGGTACTGAAAAACGTCATATCGTTAAAAGAAGGATAAATGGAAAAATGTACCAAGACATGCTTGATTAAAATCTGCTGCCATCTACCAGGGTGATGAATATGCAACAAGGGTGGACATTTCAGCAAGACAATGATCCCAAACACAAAGCCAAGGAAACTCTCAATTGGTTTCAAAGAAAGAAAATAAAAATAAAGCTGCTAGAAAGGCTAAGAGACTTGAATCCAAGAGTATAAAATCTCACCTGAGCAATGTGTGCGACTAGTTTCTCCATACAGGAGGTGTCTTGAAGCGGTCATTACCAAGAAAGGATATTGTACGAAGTACAGTAAAACCTTGGTTTGAGAGCGTTTTGCAAGACAAGCAAAATGTTTTAATACATTTTGCCTTTATACAAGTGATGTCTTGATATAAGAGTAGCGTCATGTCACAACTGAGTATAAAAAAGATGAGAGGAGCCTCCAAGTGTAGCAATATGGTTACATTTAATGAAGGTACAACATTTAGCAACTTATTGCTACACTTAGAGGTGCCTCTCTTCTATTGTATACCCTGTGAAAAATTGCTTTGATGTACAAGTGCTTTGGGATTACAAGCATGTTTCTGGAACAAATTATGCTCGCAAACCAAAGTTTTACTGTAGTAAATTTCAATTAGCGTGTTCAATTATTTTTCCCTGTGCCATTTCATTTTATTACACATAACTTAATTTCTGAACGTATTTGTTTTTTGATTACTTAGTATATATGGATTGCATGGATCTCATGTCAATAGCACATTTAGAAATAGATTTACCTAGAAAAATGGTGACGTGTTCAGTACTGGTTTTACCCGGTGTATTTATGTGCTAATTTTTCATGCATGGCCCACTATTATTATTCCAGTCTTGAAAAAATTTGTCTACGTAAAGGACTTGTAAAGCTCTACCCATGTTGCTCTAAAGTGCAAGCAGACAGCAACAAACTACAGCCCTCCAGTCATTCAGGAACTACAATTCCCATCATGCCTAGTCATGTCTTTGAATGTCAGTGTGTTAAAATGCCTCATGGAATGTGTAGTTCTATATCAGCTGGAGGGCCGTAGTTTGAGGATCCCTGAGTTAAATCATAAAATCTTTCATATCAAAAAGCTACGTTTTGAGCCATCAAAGGGCTCTCATTTAAGCATGGAGTTCTGTTATTCATATACTGTGACAAATATTTGGGTTTAATTTGTATACCTTCTGGCTTTACAGGAATCATGGGAAAAGAGGGCAGACAAGCTGTAAGGAACAGCGACTATGCAATTGCGAGGTTTAAATTCCTCTCAAAACTGCTCTTGGTGCATGGTCATTACTACTATATTAGAGTAGCTACTCTTGTACAGTACTTTTTTTATAAGGTAAGTTATTGAATGAGTTGTAATTTTTGTATTTCTTTTGTATACAGGAATAGCACCTACACTCTGATACACATACTCAGTATGTTACTGTGTTTTTATTAATTTCTTTTCCAATATTTTATTAAATTTTTCAAGATTATAACAAGCCATGGTTTGCCCACGCAGGGGCAACATAGAATAAAAAAAAACAAGAAATAGCGCATGAGCACATAATAAACTGTGTTTTATTAACCACTTAAAGACCCCCGCACGCACATATACGGCCACAACATGGCTCGTACAGGCACAAGGGCGTAAATTTACGTCCCCGCCTGAGTGCGGTTCGGGGGTCTCCCTACCTCTGGGAGCGATCCGGGATCTGCGGGCGGATGTCCGTGTTTTCCGCCCCCCCCCCGCGATCGCTCCCAGCCAATGGGAGCGCGCTCCCAGCCTGTCACTTCCTCCTCCTGTGTTTACACAGGAAGGAGGAAATGATGTAATCTCTCATCGCAGAGCTGTTTCCCAGCGCTGCTGATGAGAGAAGACATGACAAGTAAGTGTGCACCAACACAACACTGACACACACTCACATAGGCATATTAACCCCTTGTGATCGCCCCCCCCACCCCCCTGTCACAGTGTTACTGAATGCAGTGATTTAATCACTGCATTTAGTGTCAGTGTGACAGGCACTGTAAAAAACAGTTAGTGTTAGGTTCAGGATAGCCCCCCCACCCCCCCTAATAAAGTTTTAACCCCCTGATCACCGCCCTAGTTAACCCTTTCACTCCCTATTGCCAGCGTCACTAAGCGATCATTTTTCTGATCGCTGTATTAGTGTCGCTGTTCCCGCTAGGTAGCTATTTTTTTTTATTGCGATTTTTTTTTTTACTAAAGACATGTGGCTAAATAAATTTTGGCCTAAATGTTTGACTAAAATTTAGTTTATTTGATTTTTTTTTAACAAAAAGTAAAAAATAGTGGGTTTTTTTTCAAAAATGTCGCTCTATTTTTGTATATAGCGCAAAAAATAAAAATCGCAGAGGTGATCAAATACCACCAAAAGAAAGCTCTATTTGTGGGAAGAAAAGGACGCAAATTTTGTTTGGGAGCCACGTCGCACGACCGCGCAATTGTCTGTTAAAGCGACGCAGTGCCGAATCGCAAAAACACCTTGGGTCATTTACCAGCGTATTGGTCCGGGTCTTAAGTGGTTAATTTAAAGACAAAAATAAACTATGCCCATTTTGGTTTTGGACAAAAGCTGAATGCAGTTAAAATGCTAGTTAAGGGGTAATACTCCTCTTCACCAACAATTTGATGAACAGCATGATTTTTTAATGATCATTCCCTGTTTTTCTGCCGCCACTCTTTGAAAAACTGCAAATACACATCTTACTTAACCACTTCATTTCCGCCCCACGTCCAAAGACGTCATTTTTTTGAAGATGGATATCTCGGTAACGGCAGCAGCTGCTGCCACAACCGAGATATCCATCTCTTCGTGGGGCGGTCCTGTTAACGATAACGGCGGTCATCACGGCGCATTCGCCGCGAGATCGCCGTTACCGGCGGCGGGAGAGGGTGCCTCCCGCCGCTCTCCCGCGCCCTCCGCCGCTTACCGTAGCCGTCGGTAGCGGCGGAGGCGATCGGGTGCGCTCGTCGTCTGTCCGGGGATGTGACTGAGGGAAAAAATGTCCCTCAGCCGTCCCCCTCCCTCTGCTGGGCGGAAGTGACGTCAAAACGTCATTTCCGCCCAGCGTCTTAAAGAGACATTTAATTTGTTTACATTTTGACTTTTTTTTTTTTTTTTTTTTTTTTTTTTTTTTTTTGCATTTAAGCCTGAATATGAGATCTGAGGTCTTTTTGACCCCAGATCTCATATATAAGAGGACCTGTCATGCTTTTTTCTATTACAGGGGATGTTTACATTCCTTGTAATAGGAATAAAAGTGATCATTTTTTTTTTTTTTTTTTTTTCAGTGTTTAAAATTATAAAATAAATAAAAACGAAAACCCCAAAAAAAATTTTTTAAAGTGCCCCGTCCCGACGAGCTCGCGCGCAGAAGCAAACGCATACGCGAGTAGCGCCCGCATATGAAAACGGTGTTCAAACCACACAAGTGAGGTATCGCCGCGATCGTTAGAGCGAGAGCAATAATTCTAGCCCTAGACCTCCTCCGCATCTCAAAAAATGCAACCTGTAGAATTTTTTAAACGTCGCCTATCGAGATTTTTAAGGGTAAAAGTTTAACGCCATGCCACGAGCGGGCGCAATTTTTAAGAGTGACATGTTGGGTATCATTTTACTCGGCGTAACATCATCTTTCACAATATATAAAAAAATTGGGCCAAATTTATTGTTGTCTTATTTTTTAATTCAAGAAAGTGAATTTTTTCCAAAAAAAGTGCGCTTGTAAGACCGCTGCGCAAATACGGTGTGAGAAAAAGTATTGCAATGACCGCCATTTTATTCTCTAGGGTGTTAGAAAAAAATAAATATATAATGTTTGGGGGTTTTAAATAATTTTCTAGCAAAAAAAAATGTTTTAGTCTCGTAAGCACCGAATATGAAAAACAGGCTCGGGGCTGAAGTGGTTAAAAATCTCCTTTGTGTACACTGGTATTTCTTTCTCGTACATTGAGGGACATTGGAAGTCTTTTAACCTTCATTTATACTGCTGACTACAGGGGAATTGGACACTGGCAAACTGAAAAAAACAATAGACCAGTTTAGGATAATCCCCCTACTGCTGCCAGCAAGCTTCAGTCCTAAGGAAATGTATGTATTTTCTGCAGCTCAGCTGTGCAAATAGCGTCTTATTTTTTTGCTAGCACCTTTTTTTTTTCTTCCTAGATATTTTTCCTCAATTAACGCTTCTGTAAATTGCTGGAGCCTTGTCTCTTCGATTTGCAGCTCTTTAGCATGGTTGTCCTCAGCTTGCCTTTTGAATTACCGTGTCTGCACTCGGAAAGCCCAGTATGTTGCACATCCAAAGCTACTGACAATGCCTCACTGTTTTCCATTTCTCTGAAGACTTAGTGCGTGGTCAGGCTGAGCATTGGGTGCTACCTCAATTAGGTCGCTGAGCACCCGATTTCCTGTTTTGTTACAAAATGGGTTACTGCTACTGGGCTGAGTGATGACATCTGCTGGTGGTTGAAGTGTCACGTGCTGCACATTTGATTTTCCCCAATGGCCTATCCCCCATTGTGAGATACCTAGATGGTCTCCTATTGAAGACACAGACTGTGTGGCCTTTTCCGCACAGTTTGATGAACGTTTAGACATTTAAGTCATTTGAATGAATTAAGAAATTATTTCTGGAACTGATTAATCGTTTGGAGTATCCTGGTCTATTCCAGGACACAGCTCTGGCCACAGGAGAAACTTAAGATTTGAATTTTCAAGTATAGGAGCCGTTTAACGTTCCCCTTTTGCCTCAAGTCTGATCAGTCGACATCTGTACAACAGAGGGTGCCCATACACAGCTTGAAATTTTGCTGGTCCCTGCTAAATTGGCGGAATGATCCATGTAGGTCCTTTTTTTTTTTTTTTTGGATCCTCATGACAAAGCCTGTTGGGTCTTGGTGATTTAGTCACTTCCCAATCAACATCCTTGTTCTTTGGGTGTTCTGGACTCTACTGGATGGTCATTCAATCCGGATTTAGTCGGACACCACAGGGTTGGTTTATATCAATTGTCAAGGAGGAACCAGAATTCTCCCTTCAGAAAAAGAGGTAGATCATATCCTGTCCTGGGTAAAAATATTGCCTTCCAGCCTTGTTAGCCATGTACTTTCCAGGGGTAGAAATTGGCAGACAGGTGTTCCTACAGGTTTAACAATAACTTAATAAATGTAAAGCCTTTGCAAGCTTACGTGTATATTCACTATGACTTCTATTATTGAAAGTACAAAATGTCATGTGTAACCAGCTGCTGACACTGTCGCAGTCCCATATAAATGTGCAAAATGAAGTCAAAGCAAAAGATGGTGTCATACTAGAATCTTACTTTCAAATGTATCCAGTGGATAGAATCAATACAATAAAATATATATATATATATATATATATATATATATATATATATATATATATATATATATATATTCCAATGGTAATAAAGTGAAGCTAAATTTCTTCCCAATACATGCACTTATAAGTGCTATAAATTTCAAGTGCATCAAACGGTGTCCTTGGTAAGCTTCTTAATTAAATTCGATCCATGTGATAGTGCTCCAAACATATTAAATGTGCCAACACTCTTGTGTTCCCCCCCCCCCCATGGTGTTATCCTCACCTCAGGGAATGTGACCTTACAATTAAAGAGGAAATAAACCCTCATGTTTCCCTTCACCGTAATTTCGAGCATACGCGATCTGACGTTACTGCGGTAACCGCGCACTGATACTCATAGCTGACCTTCTGCAGTGTTTTTGTGCTTTATTAACGGGTAAATGCCCGTTCTGGGTATATGCATGCCTGTTTTGCTGCAGCTGATCACTGTGCTAGGATACAGACAGTTTACTCCCTGTGTGACTTCAAGCAATCACATGGGGAGTTCCAGGATGCTGTGAAACACTCTGCAGTCGTGCACGATTTAACAGCTATGCCACTGGAAGAGGAAATCCAATTCACGGCACCCTGTCAATAGATGGACTGCACACAGAGTATTCCAAGAGTTAAGGGAAGGGAAGCACACGCACCTGTGATGTCATTAACCACTTCAGCCCTGGACCATTTCGCTGGCCAAAGACGGGCCACTTTTTGCGATTTGGCATTGCGTCGCTTTAACTGACTATTGTGCTGTCGTTACGTGGCTCCCAAACAAAATTGACATCCATTTTTCCCCACAAATAGAGCTTTCTTTTGGTGGTATTTGATCACCTCTGCAGTTTTTATTTTTTGTGCCATAAACAAAAATAGAGCGACAATTTTGAAAAAAATTAGGGCTGTTGCTGATTAAAATTTTCGCGTTTGATTAATACATTTTTTTAATCGATTAATCAACTATTTTTGATTAATTATAACGCACATACATTTTTCGGATGACCACCATATATAGTCCCCACTGTAATATCCACAGATCTCTCCCTCACTGTAATATCCACATACCTCTCCCCCCACTGTAATATCCACAGACCTCTCCTCCCCCCACTGTAATATCCACAGACCTCTCCCCCCCCACTGTAATATCCGCAGACCTCTCCCCCCCCCCCACTGTAATATCCACAGACCTCTCCCCCCCCCCCACTGTAATATCCACAAACCCCCCCCCCCCCCCCACTGTAATATCCACAAACCCCCCCCCCCCACTGTAATATCCACAGACCTCTCCCCCCCACTGTAATATCCACAGACCTCTCCCCCCCCCCCACTGTAATATCCACAGACCTCTCCCCCCACTGTAATATCCACAGACCTCTCCCCCCACTTTATAGGAAGATTAGTGCTTGCTTAGTCTTACCAGAGAAGTCGGCTGAACACGAGCATTTCAGGCTGGGTGATGACGTCAGTGCGCCACTCTAGGCTCACCTAGGCCACCGCAGGGTGGACCATTATGGCCGCCGCTTCAGAAGCTAGGCCAAAGCCGCGGCTTTTCCTATGGTTGAGGCAGCAGCGGAGCTCCGAATCATGTGGTGTGCCGATCCACATATGGTGACGTGTTCGGATCACGGATCATTTACGATCCGTTGCACTACTAGTACCGATCAAAAATGTTTTAAACGATCAAAAAAATTTACGATTAATTCGAGGAATTAATCTTTAATTTCCACAGCTCTAAAAAAAAAAATGCAATATTTGCTATAATAAATATCCCCAAAAAATATATATAAAAATGTTTTTGTCCTCCGTTTAGGCAGATACGTATTCTGCTACATATATTTGGTAAAAAAAACAACAAAGGAGATAGTTTTATGGCATTTTTTATTAATATTTAAAAGAAATTCTAGTAATGGCACCGATCAGCGTTTTTTTTTTTTTAATCGTGACTACGACTTTATGGCGGACACATCGGACGCTTTTGACACCATTGTGGGACCACTGTTATTTCATATATAGTGCTATAGAAATATATATATTGCTATAAAAATGCACTATACTGTAAAAATTACACTGGCAGTAAAGGTGTTAACCTGAAGGGGGCACCGAAGGGGTTAAGTGTGACCTAGGGAGCCCTTCTAACTGTTAAGGGTGTGGCTTGCCGTGACACGTCACTGATCGATGTTCCCAATGACAAGAAGCAGACGATCAGTAACAGTGTCTCTAGGCATAACGGGGAGATGCATGTATACACTTGCCTCTCTCCGTTCTGCAGCTCTGTGACCCGATCGCGGGACACCGGTGGACATGGAGTCCACGGGTCCCGCAGCTCTGGACGGGGTCGCACGCGCGCCACCGGCGACCACACGGCCGGCAAATTAGATGTGTGTGTATATATACGCTCATTTGCCCAGCGGTGCCATTCTGACGACGTAAAAGTGCATGCAGCGGTCGGCAAGCGGTTAAACAAAACAGGATGGATTACAACAAAATTAAATGAGTAAGGAGACCGCAATCATTAGTGTTTTTTATGAAGAGTTCAATACAGTAAAGATGTGTGGGAGGGTTTACAACCACTTTAAGTTTGATCAATTGGCACTGATGAGCCTCCCCTGGGCTCCTTGGTTAGTGAAAGCTCCTATGCTGATCCTTAATCTGGTTTCCTCAGTACATGTAGTTAGGAAACGGGAAACTTTTATTACCATCATAGGTATACCTCAACTATGAGAGTCAAAATGTGGAAACAATTTATTTGCAAAGTATGGTGAAAATTAAGTACTTGGTCAATATCAAAAGTTCATCTCAATACTTTGTTATATATCCTTTGTTGGCAATGACAGAGGTCAAATGTTTTCTGTAAAGGCCCATACACACGGTAGGACATCCAACAAAATTTCCCTTGGATTTTTGTCCTAATTGATTTGTCCGGTCACACCCATAGCATACACACAGTCAGACTTTTCTGCAAACTTTTCTAAAACTTTCCCATTGTCACGTGGTTTTTCTGCTCTTTACCGCCACCCTTTGGTTAACTTCTGCTATTGTTGGTTGATTTTAACATTGGTTCTGAGCATGCGCATTTGTAATTTGTCCAAAAGTCCGATGGTTTGCTGTACACACGATCGGACTTTGCACCATCGGACTTTTGTTGCCTGAAAGTTGGTCCGTTCGCAGACCCAACTTTTTGTCTGATGAAAGCCAAAAAAGTTGGTCCGATGGAACGTACACACGGTCGAACAAAGGCTGGGCAAAAGTCTGACCGTGTGTACAGGGCTTAAGTCTTCAAAAGATATGTTGGCCCATTCCCCCATGCAGATCTCCCTTTAGAGCAGTGAATGTTTTAGGGCTGTCGCTGGGCAACACAGACTTTCAACTCCCTCCAAAGGTTTTCTATGGTGTTGAGATCTGGAGACTGGCTAGGCCACTCCAGGACCTTGAAATGCTTCTTACGAAGCCACTCCTTCATTGCCCCGGACAGTGTGTTTGGGATCATTGTCATGCCCTTGCTCATGGGAGGAGGTTTTCACTCAAAATCTCACGATACATGGCCCCATTCATTCTTTCATGTACACAGATCAGTCGCCGTCTTCCCTTTGCAGAGAAACTGCCCCAAAGAATGATGTTGCCACCCCCATGCTTCACAGTAGGTATGGTGTTCTTTGGTTGCAACTCTGCGTTCTCTCTCCTCCAAACACAAGTTAGGTTTCTACCAAACTGTTCTACTTTGGTTTCATCTGACCATATGACATTCTTCCAATCCTCTTCTGGATTATCCAAATGCTCTCTTGCAAACCTCAGACAGGCCCGGACATGTACTGGCTTAAGCAGGGGGACACGTCTGGCACTGCAGGATCTGAGTCCCTGGCGTCATAGTGTTACTGCGTTTGTTACGTTGGTCCCAGCTCTCTGCACGTCATTCACTAGGTCCCCCCCTTGTTGTTCTTGTGATAATTTTGACCCCACAGGGTGAGATCTTGCGTGGAGCCCCAGATCGAGGGAGATAATCAGTGGTCTTGTATATCTTTCATTTTCTGAATATTGCTCCCACAATTGATTTCTTCACAACAAGCTGCTTGCCTATTGCAGATTCAGTCTTCTCAGCCTGGTGCAGGTCTACAATTTTGTTTCTGGTGTCCTTCGACAGCTCTTTGGTCTTCACCATAGTGGAGTTTGGAGGGTGACTGTTTGAGGTTGTCTTTTTTTTTTTTTTTTATACTTATAACAAGTTCAAACAGGTGCCATTAATACAGATAATGGGTGGAGGACAGAGGATCCTCTTAAAGAAGAAGATACAGGTCTGTGAGATCCAGAAATCTTGCTTGTTTGTAGGTGACCAAATACTCATTTTCCACCATAATTTGCAAATAAATTCTTTCCAAATCAGACAATGTGATTGTCTGGATTTGTTTCCACATTTTGTCTCTCATAGTTGAGGGAGACCTATGATGACAATTACAGGCCTCATCTTTTTAACTGGCAGAACTTGCACAATTGGTGGCTGACTAAATACTTTTTTGCCCCACTGTATGTGTGTGACATACACACACACACACACACACACACACACATGTTGTTTTGATTAAATTCACTCTAGATGCGTTTGAAAGTTAGATTCTAGCTTGACTCTATATATCTTGCTTTAACAATAACTTGTCTCTGGTGGCAGGAAGCCGTGGATGCTCTTGTGGCCCTGTGGGATCAGTTCACACTGATCTATGCCTTTCCTTCCCTGAAACTTCTTCCTTGTTTGCTTCACACAATCAAGTTAGTGGGTATTCCTGTCATCCATTGCCCCAACTGGCCCAGGCAGATGTGGAAAGCTGACCCGTTCAAACTTCTGGCAGATGCTCCCTGAGCTCTGTCCATATCATCAGGCTTTGACGACCAGTGTGCCATCGTGCTTTACAGTTGCTGGCTTCAACACGCTGTTCTGAGGGACAGGGGCATCTTCAGAATCTGTGATTCCTACGATGCTAAGAGCTAGGAAGTCTTTCTATCAAGGTCTATCATCGGTCTTGAAAGGCATACTTCACTTTGTGTGAAGTTGGGGCTTCCTGTCCCGATTCCCTCTGAGAGGAACATTCTACTTCCTGCAGCTGAGTCTTGACCAGCGTTTGGCTTTCAGCACTATCTAGGACCATGTTTCAGAGACTGTTTGCCTCTTACTCTTTGAAGACTGTTGTACCTGTGGTCACCCATGCAGTCCTGCATGGACCTCTATGAGATCTGAATCTGTCTCTCTCTGCATTTCAAATACCACCATATGAAGCCAATCGAGACATTCCTCTCATCTCACCCACCAGTATGATCTTGAGGCTCAGGACTTCCTTCCTGCCTAACGTAGCTTCTGCTCTTCACCTCAACCAGGATATTGTTCTTTTGTCCCTCTAACTGGCTTTGATTTACTAAAATTAAATTCCCTTCCCTTTGTCTGGATATGGTTCAGGCTATCAGTTTACATCTTAGCAATTTCTTTCAGAAAGAGTGATTTGCTTTTTGTCATTCCAGGTGGATGTTGTAAGGGGCACTAGCAGGCCATTATCCAAGTTTATGGTGTTGCTCACCAGATTCCACCCTTTCCTGTTGATGCAAATTCCACTAGATCTGTGAGTGCCTCCTGGGCTTTTTGGCATCTGGCTATTGTCCGTTAGATTTGCATGGCTGCCATCTGGTATTTTTTTTTTCATAAACATTCTACCAGATATATGATTTCAAGCTTCAGGTGTTCTACCCTTTTGGTAGATTTCGGGCTGCAGACAGTCCCCAGTTTTCTGTTTTGGTGACCTTGTTGGCATTTGGTTGCCATTGTATTCCTGTATCCCTGTGGATGAGTGACATTTTTGTACACCTCGTAAAAATCTTTCCTAAAGTCCAGTAAGGATCCAGGTCCCACCCCTCTCAGTTAATAATCATGCTCTCACTACTAATTTGCTACTAAATGGAGGCATGCTGGTAGGAGGGCAGGCCTACACTTTGTTTGCCAGTGTCCAATCCTCTTGTAAGTTGCAGTATATCCCAAAGGTTGTCTTCCTGTTCCCCTCTGGACTCCATGAAAGGGATTTTATGGTGACTTTTTTTTAAAAAAAGTCCTATTTTCTTGGAGTGCACCACAACTATTTCTGCATTGCCAAAAAACAGGTGCACGTTGGTAGTAGGAGGGGGTTTTATGGGCGTGCCTACTGTTTGTTTGCTAATGTCCAGTCCTCCTGTAGGTGGCAGTATAAATTGAAGGTAGGGTTGTCCAGATACCGATACTAGTATCGGTATCGGGACCGATACCGAGTATTTTCGGGAGTACTTGTACTCGCGCAAATGCTCCCGATACCCAAATAGAATACTTTTTTTTGTATTTATCAACATGTTCTGTGAAAATTCTTTGAGTTTTTTACTACTGCGTGACAAGAAAATAAATTGTTTTTATTCATTTTTACTCATTTTTATTCTTTTGTAATGTCTTGAGTTAGAGTTCTTCATAATTCTAAAGAAAATATCCTTAGTCTGTATTGTGGTTTGAAAACTGTCACATGACATTTAAAAAAAGTATCCGTATTCGGTATCGGCAAGTACATGAAAAAAAGTATCGGTACTTGTACTCGGTCCTAAAAAAGTGGTATCGGGACAACCCTAATTGAAGGTTAAAAACTTCCTATTTTATGGTGAATATGAAAATCCTATTTTACTTTCCTTACTCATAGCAATTCCATGTTGCAACTAAGGTGTATCTAGCAGGTTATTCCTTTTAGATCAGTGTTGAATGTGCCTAAATTTGACTTCTCTATGAATTAGACCCAATAGAAATATGTAGGTTGTTTTTGTATGCTGTTGAATTTTGTACAAAGTTTTTTAAAATCCTGTCTTCTTGATTGAAGAAGTAAACAAAAGATGTAATAGACATGATACCTTTCAGACTACATGTATTATTTCTGTGGTGTCTGCCATGCAGTTTGCTAGAACTGTTTTTAACATGCATGCATATTTGGTATTTTAGTATGTGCAGTCTTACTGATAACAATGTTTTATTTTCTCTTGCAGAATGTGTGTTTTATCACACCACAGTTTTTGTATCAATTCTTTTGTTTATTTTCACAGCAAGTAAGTGTAGAAATCCCTTTTGATAATGATGCCACACAGGATTTGTTATATTTTCATTGTGATATTTTAATTTGAGCTAGAAATATAGGAGTTCTCCCAATGGCAATTCCCTGTAATAATTTTTCACACTTCTCTTGCTTTGGCGTTTTGTGAAAGCAAAATCTCCCATCAGTAGCACACAACGTATGTCGATTTAGAAATGTCCTGTCATTACAGAAATCTGAGAACTGGCATTGCTAACTTGTCTTTTTTACGGTGAAGGTTTAGTCTTTTATTCCAGCTCTTAGTATTTGGCTAGTCCCAGACCTGAAATAGGAATGTACATATCTTGTGTCAGACACCTGATTTAGGCTCCTTACACACGGAGCGGTCCGTTTTTCGGTCCGCTCCGTGTGTCCGTCAGCTCAGCGGGGGGGTCTCCGCTCAGCTGTCGGCGGACAGGGCGGTCCCCGCACACTGTGCAGGGACCGCCCAGTCTCTCCTCCGCTCTCCCCTATGGGGAGTCGGATAGAAACGGACCGTCTGTCCGTTTGCATCCGATCCGTTTGGCCAGACGGAAGAAAAATAGGGCATTCTTCCGTCCGCAAAAACGGATGCGGATCTAGCGGACGTTAGCGGATGCATCATCCGCTAACGGATCCGCTCCCATAGGGGTTCATTGCAAGTCCGTAAACGGACTTGTAATGAACGGACAGGCGGAGCGGACGTGAGTTCTGAAGCAAGGATAAGGATGACATACCCAAAATCTGAACCTTTTACCCTTTACAGACAAGTTGGCAATATCAGCTTCTATGTTCTAACTGATTCCCTTTAATGTTTTCAGAATATAAGAAACAGCAGTAAAACCTAAAACTGAAATGTTTAGGCAAGTTTCCATACCTGCACAGACTATCAGGTGTTTTATATTATTAAAGCTGTGGATTCTGTGTATATAAGCAGCTATTGTAGGCTGTAAGAGGTGAAAGTGGCAGTTGCCAGTGTTCTTCTGGGGAATTGCTGAACAATGAAAGGGGTAGGTTCACCTTTAGTAACATGCTACACATTTAGATAGGATACCCAAGAAAAGACTAATCTGTGCTGGAAAGCTAAAAGAAAATCATTCTCAGGACTATGAAAGTTAAAAGGAAACTATGCTATTTTTGATATTTGGGTAAATGTTATAATCTCATATAAATACGTTTATAAATGTTTTAAAAACTTCTGTGTATATTTTTGTTAACATCTTTGTAAGTAAGGTCAACCATGTTTTCTCATTACACATGAGATGCTGCTTCCTGCTTTGTACTATTGGACAATGCTGATCACTCCCAGTGCAAGTCTAAATTGGGCCCCTTCTAACTGAGAACAGTATACCCTCTGAGAATAATTGAAGTTTATTTCAGCAGTCGTTAGGAACAAGGGAATCACATTCCCTGTTTATGTACAATAGCTAGCATCAGAATTTTCCAATCTGTCTGTAAAATACTGTAAAAGCCCTATGGGACAACAAGCTATTAAATATAAGAGAGCCAATGTAAAAGTAATAGTTCAAAATCTATTTATACTGACAATACAATTGTTTCCTTTGTACATCTTAGAATATGCCAGCGCTGTATCCTGGCCTAGGCCAACAAGGCCCAGGCCTAGGGCAGCACTTTGCAGGTGGGCAGCACAAAAAGAGCCCCCGCCGGCTTGTGCTATACTGTTAGTGTAGCCGCAGTCTTATGGGGCAGGCTGGGCTGAGAGGCAAATTAGTCTAGCGCCCCCATAAAGCGGCCACACTGCTGTAGGGGGGGGGGGGTTCTGCTGCACCATTGGCATGGTTAAATCTTCTTAGTCCTCCATAAAATTATCAGAACTTTGTGCTTAAAGTAGAACTATAGGCACTTAACTTTATTTTTCATTTTGGATAGAGTAAGGGCGGGTTATAGCCCCTGTCAGTTTATTTTTTACCATTCCTGTCCCATTGCAGAGATTTCCCTTCACTTCCTACCCCATAGCCAAACAGGAAGTAAGAGGAAATGTATACAAATTAAGGGAATGCAGGGCGGGTCTTAAATAGAAAGGGCGTGGCCTTGTCAGGAAGGGGTGTGTCATATTTAAATTACGGGGTGCGCAAGTTTAGTCAGGCCTAGGGCAGCACAAAACCTAAATACACCCCTGGAATATGCCCCAGGCTTTTTAACTTGTAACATACCTCTGATACAGTTATGTATTTAAAAAAAAAGAAAAGCTATTGTTGCCGGATAGTAGAAAATCTCCCAATCCTCAATCTATATAAAACTTCTGAAGTATTAAATGTACAGTAATGCTCCTTTAGAAAGACAGTGTAGCATATTACTAAATTCTTGAAATAATTGCTACTTTTTAATCACGTTCCGTTTATTTTTGCAGACACTGTATGACAGTGTGTACCTGACTTTGTACAATATTTGTTTCACTTCCTTACCTATCCTGGTGTACAGCCTCTTTGAGCAACATGTGCATCCACATGTATTACACACAAAACCTGGTCTCTATAGGTGAGTATATCTGCCGTTTCTGCTAGCAGTATTCATTTTTGTTTTCTTGCTTGTTGTAGATTATTGCAACATGTGTAAATGTCTCCTTCCTAATTGTACCTCAATGGACACAGAAAAGTTAATGACTTATGACTACAGTACCTGGTTTATGCTGCCACCTTTTGGTGAATAGACACTGGGGAAAAAGGCAGGAATCCCCACCCAAGCAGAATACCCTTCTAGCTCAGCTAAGCCTCAATTTAGAGCAGAATCCTTAGGTGATGAATTGTGCTTTCCTATGTCTCTCAGAAGATCTTTCTTGTGGGCTCAGTTCCCATACTTTCTAGTCCTTTCATTGCACCCTTCCTGGGGCAGAGGTGGGGTTAATCCAGATTAGTTGCTATGACAGCAGGCCATGAGGGGACTGTACCCGAACCCAGCATTAAAGAGCAGGGATGGCCTGTAATATCTGCTGGTTGGCGTTGAATCCTGCAGGCAGTGATTCTCAGTCTACAGTGTGCCCGTTGACTGCATGGGCAGGGTGTTGTACAGGTCGAGCGTAGTCTTTGCCTAAAGACCCTGTAAGGCACGCCAGCTGTCATGAGTAAAGTCAAGCTTGGGTTGGCAGCTATGGACTCTAAATGTCAGTGGAGCAATATAGCAGTCCCCTGGGCAGGGTTTCTCTGTATTATTGGGCGTTTGCAGGCACAAAAGGGGTGGTCCGGCACGGCGTGCAATTTTTAAACAAGACCTGGGGATAGTACACGTGCATCGTTGTTTTCGAGTGTCCAGTGTGGGAAGACTGCCAGGCAGCACCAAAGGGTCTCTGTCTGTTCAGTGCCATTGTGCTTATAAGCACTGCTCAGCAGCCGTTGCCAGTTCCTCCACCCCAGGCACAGTATTGGGACTTTGTCTTCTAAAGAGGGTTATTGCCACACATGTCTTCTGACTTAGGGTGACTGCCACATGTGTTCTAGTGGTCGCCTGGCTTTGGGCTAAAGGTCTTGCAGGTGACACTGGGTTTTTTCCCTGTTGTGGTTTAGAATTTGTTTTGGCCTTGTATTGCCCACCCCTCGTGTTCAGTGCTTTAGGACATCCCTAGTAGTCATGAATTTGACAGTCCTACTGTGTACATTTAAGAAATCAAGGTTTATGGTTTATCTGTAAAATACTTTAACTGGATTGCTTCACAGAACAGAGAGATGTTTTCCCCGCTTAAATGTTCCTTATTGGTTGCTACAAAATGGCCTTAGTTTCCTGTATTTTTTAACCAGTGTCCACTGACCCGAGCGTGGCAGCATAGTCCAAGTCATAGTCATGAATATGAATGCCTCTGTACTCCAATAATTTTTTTTTTATTGGTAAAGCAAAAATCCCAATTTTGGAATAGTAGCTAACTCTACATTAGCGATGTGTGTGAAATCCAGTTGCGTGGAATTTTTGGATGAATGGTAAAGTTTATTTTCAGCAAGCATACACAAAGCATTCACAGTAAACCTATGCAGTCAGGTCCATAAATATTGGGACATCGACATAATTCTAATCTTTTTGGCTTTATACACCATCACAGTGGATTTGAAATGAAATAAACAAGATGTGCTTTAACTGCAGACTTGCAGCTTTAATTTGAGGGTATTTACATCCAAATCAGTTGAACAGTGTAGGAATTACAACAGTTTGTATATGTGCCTCCCACTTTTTAAGGGACCAAAAGTAATGGGACAGATTAACAATCATAAATCAAACTTTCACTTTTTAATACTTGGTTGCAAATCCTTTACAGTCAATTACAGCCTGAAGTCTGGAATGCATAGACATCACCAGACGCTGGGTTTCATCCCTGGTGATGCTCTGCCAGGCCTCTACTGCAACTGTCTTAGAGGAATACATGGACTGCAATTTCTGATTGTGAAAATGCTATCTTCTTGGCTGTCTCCAGCCTCAAACGGTTCTGAATCGGAATGAAATCAGGCCCTCACACCACAAACTACCAACAGTAAGCTTTGCATACCAATCACACAAATGGGCATAGAGCCCTGGTGTCTAACCTGTGGTCCTTTGATGCTTATTGTTTGGCACATGGGCCCTAGCAGCCAGTAGTGGGCATGATGCCATTGATCTGTAAGGGACCTGTAATGATGATAATCTCTAGTGATCTGTCTTTTGCGGCCAGTGTCCAACCACACCTGTAGAATGTTCATAGTCTATCTCTGACAATCTTCCGTAGTATTACATATGCACAATATTGTGTGTGGACATCTGGGAATGTCAGTGGCTGCAATTGAGGCTCTCTAAAATGTTGGCAACCGCTGTCATGTAGCCATCAAACCCATCCTGTTAATAAATTCTGACAGCCTATAATAGAAAGCCAAAGGTTTTTCATGGGCTATAACACTGTGGAGCAGGTATGCAGGCCACAGAGTAGGTCCGTACTCCTCAGTTAGTTGAACATATTTGAAACTGTGCATTATTCCATCATTCCATAAATATGAACATCTGATTTTATCTGAGTTTAGCGTTTTATCATAAACTGTACAGGTGATTCTCTCTGTTGCAGAAGCAGTTCTTCAGAGCAGACATTGTTCATGTGGACTTACAGGGGTATCAATATTTAACCAAGTGCTGTATTTGGCAAAAGAATGCAGTCAACCCTAAATGACAGCATCATCTTCGCAAAGAAGACCTCCTGTTGGCTACTTCCATTTCCCATGGAATAATGGCACTCAAAAAGGCCTCCAGCTGTTCTGTGCAGTATGGCCATTCCAAAGGAATGAATAGGGCAATGGCACAAAGGAAAAAGAGAAGCCATTGGAGGTTTTATTTGTGAAGACTGTGTGGCATCTGGCAGGGCGGCATAGCAGACATCACTAGATTGAGGGTGAAGGTATGTTACCAAGAGGTGACGTTGTTTTTTTTACTGTGTACCTAAAATGCAATAAGACCACCCAGTTAATTTTATATCAGACAGTAGAAGGCTTGAAATACTTACTTTGGCTGCAGAATACACTACTCTTTAGTATGCCACAAGACCAGTTAATGAGGCCTTGGTCACAGAATAAGGAAGGAATTGGCCAAACCTTTTTTTTTTTTTGTAAACTTTGGTCATCTCCTTTAGGTTATGTGACCAATTTCCTTGACCTTGTTTTTGTAATATGTTGCCATGGCATCTAAGAGCGCTGGTTTCTGTATCTAAAGTATTTAATTCCTAACGAGAATAGCTCTTTTTATTGATTTTAAATATCATTTTCAAGTCTTCAGTGTCAACATACTGTTAAATGTTTATACAGTAGTAATGCAATCTTTGCTTTAGCTAATGCATATTTTGACACCTCTTTCTGATTACCTTAGTAATGTATGTATATTAACCATTGTGGTTTTTAATCAAATAATGAGGATGCCATTTCTAATATACTGGTCTTTCTGTAATTTCCACAGAGACATTAGTAAAAATGCCCTGCTTGGATTTAAACCTTTCCTTTACTGGACCCTTCTGGGCTTTGCACATGCCTTTATCTTCTTTTTTGGGTCATATTTTCTGATGGGGGAAGATACTTCTCTTCTTGGAAATGGCCAGGTATGTAACAATTTCCTTACTTTGTGCTTTTTTATTGTAGGAAAGAGTTCTAAAACTGTAAATCAATAAACCCCTTGCTATTGATTTTTTTTTTTTTTTTATAAAGTTTACCAACATTTTGTTTTTTTGTGTGTGTAAATTATGGATAGGTGTGTAAATTAGGATACTTGTTCGTATGTTCTTTTTCCTTGTGGTGCTAAATTCTTGCAGTGCTCTTAAAGGGATTTTCTGACATCTCATTCATGGTGTGTTGTCGGCTTTCTCTTCAACCAAAGAAAAAGGGGGGTAAAAATCCTACTACTACTGTGTGATGGCAAAAGCAGTTCATCTGGCATATAGTGGTTGCATCCAGTGGGGTGAGGGGATCTCTGCTGATCTCAAAGGGTTTAATATTATGTTTAAGTATGATTATTACAAATTAAACCTAATAGGAAAGGGTAATTACATAGGACGTGCAGATAAGATGACAGATGATAAAGTAGTAACATGAACAAAATGCATTAGGGCAAGTACATGATACTTTTGGTATAATCAGATCTGTGGGCAGTTGGCGGCATAATTTTGTTATTTTTGAGCTTCATAGGCACATCTAATGAAAACTTAACTCAATGTCATGAATGAGCATGAAAGGCAAGTAGCTAGCATTTACAGGAATAAATCAGCAATGGATGCTGCTACATATTTCATTTAACATCTGTAGGCCGGTTTTAAATATGTAATGTGTTATAACCTGGAGAATTAAAATAGTGTGCACCCCCCCCCTATATATATATATATATATATATATATATATATATATATATATATATATATATATATATATATATATATTTATTTTATTTATTTATTTATTTATTTTGTTTAAATTACAACCTTAAATAAAATAGATATTTGGTGTAAATGTGCAAAACATGCCAAAGACTTTTAAATGCAATTTATTTTAATTTTTTTCTTTGTGACACACAAAACAAAAAAACAGCAACAATACAGTCTTCACAAGTATTTACCTTCCTACCACCCCAAACGTCAATACTTTGTAGAGCCACCATTTGCTGCAATTACAGCTGCCATTTGCTGCAATTACAGCTGCAAGTCTATTGCAGTATGTCTCTAATAGCTTAGCACAGTGATGGCGAACCTTGGCACCCCAGATGTTTTCGAACTACAATTCCCATGATGGTCCTGCGCTGCAGTGTAGCTGAGCATCATGGGAAATGTAGTTCCAAAACATCAGGGGTGCCAAGGTTGGCCTTCACTGGCTTAGCACATCTACCCACTGGGAATTTTGCCCATTCTTCACAGAAAAACTGTTCCGGATCCTTTAAGTTGGATGGGCTGTGTTTGTGTACAGCAATCTTCAAGTCATACCGTGGATTATCAATTGAATTGAGTTATGGGCTTTGACTAAGCAATGGTCCCTCCAGCTGTTACGGAAACTAGGATCCAAGACATTTACTGTAATTGTTTCGCTGTAAACCACTTCAGTGTAGTTCTAGCAGTATGTTTAGGGTCATTGCCATGCTGGAAGGAAAACCTTTGCCCTAGTCGTAAATCTCTGGCAGACTAAAACAGATTTTCTCCAAAAATTCAAAAAATCAAAAGCGATGCACTCGCCTCAAAAGTGCAAAAATAACAAAACTTAGTGAGGGAAACAAAAGTCCAAAAATTAATAAAGGGCAATAATGTAACACTAATTCAAATCTTTAGAGTGGAAAACCATTCCTAAATATTTATTGTACTGCTTATTAAAGTGGTTGAAAACCCCATTCATGAAATCTGACCCGGGCACATATATCTGCAGTGTTTACTTATCTCTCTCCAAAGCTCTGAGTGCTGTCTTTCTGCTGCTTCATTACTCTGTTATCGGCATGATAACTTCTGGAAAGCTCTCTGCCATCCACTGCTGAATGAGGAAGAAAGATTTCTAAAATGATCTGCATTTTCTAAAGAATGGAAAGACTGCAAATATACATGTAAAACATATTTAGTGAGATTTGTTTCAATCTCTGTGTATCATCTGGGGCTAGTCACTTCACTGGGTATAGGAGAGGGTTTACAAACACTTTAAGTACAGTAAAACTTTGGTTTGAGTCTAACTTGGTTTGAGAGTGTTTTGCAAGACAAGCGACATTTTTTAATAAATTTTTACTTGATATACAAGCAATGTCTTGATATACAAGTAGTGCCGGTAATCCAGACGGGAAATCCGAGAGCCTGCTTGGTAAAGTTTCCCTGTGTACACACGGCCGGGTTTCCCGTTGGGAAAACTGCGGTGAGAGCTTTGGCCGGGAATCCCGGCTGTGTGTATGTTCCCTCGCAGTGTTTCCCCATAAGAAAACTGCTGGGTTTAAAACTGCCTGGAATCCCGGCGGGAAAATCGAGAGCAGGGTCTCTATTTTCCTGCTGGGATTCCCGACCGTTTTCCTGACGGGAAAACTGCGAGGAAGCATGCACACGGCCGGTTTTCCAGGCCAAAAGCTCAACTGGCAGTTTTCCGTGTGTATGAGGCTTGAGTGTAGCAAAATATGGTTATCTATATAATGAAGGTACAACATATTGCTACACTTAAAGGAACCTCTCTTCTCTTTTATACTCTGTAGCTCCTGATGGATTTTGCTTCTAATCCCCTTGTGAAAGCTTCCATTTGTGGATGGGCATTTTATGTTTACACAACCTGGTCACATTGCTATAATCTTTTTATATGGACTATGCTATCTTTTTATATGGACTATAAACTGAATGACCTATAAATAAATGGTTGTGGAATGAATAATTTGAGTTTCCATTATTTATTATGGGGAAATTCACTTCGCTATACAAGTGCCTTGGATTACAAACATGCTTCACGAACAAATTATACTCTCAATCCAAGGTTTTACTGTATTTTTTACAAATATGATAATTAAAAATACAAACCGTGACTTGATGCTAAATCAAAAGTAGTAACCATGGCGTCTGTGATAATGAAGTGTAAATCCGTATCACACATTATTGAACAGAAGTCTTCAAGCAAATGCTCCGTAAATTACACGGTGGTAGATGAGGAAGAACTCCACCACTTTTGGATATGAAAGTTCCCTTTTTAAGAGCCAGGATCATCTACTGGTGGCTATCACTTGCTCCAGAGAAGACCGCTCCAGAAGTCATATGAGATGCCCTCTTGTAAAAGTCGCCAGAAACAAACTATTGCCAATACCCTTTGGCTTGGCATCAATTCACTATTTGTATTTTTAATTCTTGTACTTGTATTTATGAAAAAATACTTGACAAAGTAGTACACTAAATATTTAGGAATGTTTTTTCTTAAAAAATTGCCAAACATTTAGTGCCATCGATCGTTGCAATCTTGACCAGTTTTCCAGTCCCTGCCAATAAAAAGCACCCCCACCGCATGATGGTGCCACCACCATGCTTCACTGTGGATATGGTGCGCTCAGGGTGATAGGAAGCATTGGGTTTGTGCCATATGCAGATTTTCCTACTGTTGCCATAAGTTCAATTTTAGTCTCATTCTCAGTCTGACCAGAGAACCCTTTTCCATGTGTTTGGGGAGACTCCTACAAGCTGTCTGGTGAACTAAACGCATGTATTCTCGTTTTTGTTTTGTTTTTTTCCTTTTAAAGCGGAGTTCCACCCACTTTTACAAGGTGGTCTGAAACCAAAGACCACCCCTTGTTCTTGATTTTTCGAGCTGGTGGATAAATTGGCCTAGGGGGGTCGACATTGTGGCCTGAAACTGGCTTTTTTTCTGTCCACTTTTCCATAAAGTCCTGCTCTGGAGTGCACAGCCTAAATTCTGCTGTGGATCTTTGCATCTCCTTCTGTGTTCTCCTGGTGGTTTTGCTGTAATGTCCTTCTTGCCATGTTTGAGTTTTGGTGGGTGGCCTTCTCTAGGCTAAAACCTCCAACGTAGGTTAGGCCTGTAGTGTTGCTATATTGTTTCCATTTGTTATAATGAATTTAAATGTGTTGTGTGGTATGTTTAGAGTTTGGGATTTTTTTAATTTTTATTACCGAACCATGATCTCTACTTCTCCACGACTGTCTCTGCCCTGTTTGGAAAGTTCTTTTGTCTTCACATTGCCGTCTTGGTGGTGTTGCAGACTCGGGGGCCATTCAGGACAGGTGTATTCTATGTATACTAACATGTCACAGACCATGTGACACTTTGCTAACAGGTGGACGTTTATGTAATCCATCTAATTATGGGACCTCTGAAGTTTAATTGGTTTGACCTCATCTTTAGGGGTTTCATTGTAAAGGAGATGAATACTCAAGATTGCTTTTTTTCTTGTCCTAACTGTTTGAGTCGCAACAAAAAATATTTTGAGCCTTCAAAGTCTATGGCATTTTGTTTACATTGCATGGTACAAAGCACCATAAATCCATTTAAATAGATCCATTTCAAGCTATAATACTAAAAATCACCAAGGGAAGCGAGTGCCTTCAAGTCATTATGACAGCAATAAAGGGCTATACATCCTGTACAATGCTAGGGTGTGCAGATTTTCTGTTTAACTAGCATGTGCCTGCTTATCTGTACCTTATCTGATATCTATGTATTTTTGTATTTTCTACATCTCTAAACATCATTGTCTTAGTGTTTTGATACTGAAGCCTTTCTGGGGAAGTATTACTAGTTCTATTAACAAAAATGTGTCCTTTTCAAATTAGAGACGCCTGTCTGTCCTTTAATTTATCTGTCACTTTATAATTTGTGCCCTAAATCTTAAATTCTACCTCCTGTCCTCAATATGTTTCTGCTTTTGGCCAACATCATGCAGGTTGTTTTGTATCATTTAACTTGAAGCTAGTAAAACTTCCCCTCTTCTCAGATGTTCACCTCTGCTGTGCTCTTGCTTTATCTCTTGGCTCTACTTTTCTTCCTTTTTCCTCCTTTCCATGCTGTGCATGCCATCAGATAATGAAGCCTAACAGGCAACTGGTAAGAGTATCGCTCAAAGATAAGGAGCAGTTTTCCAAATTAACTGTCACATTAACTGTTGGCACTCTTGCTGCTGAAAGGGAAACTGTGCTAAAGAACTAGTGCTCACTTACTGTACTGCAGTTTACTTCTTCATGGCTTTCATATATAATATATTTCAAAGGAAGGATAGTTCTTGTTGCCCATATCGGTGATATACTCTTTCATACGTAAATAGAATAAGAAAAGGAATAATCTCTTTGCCGTGACCATAAAAATGTTTTTTTTCCTTTCGATCACTTACATTGTACACCCAGTCTTTCTGCTCTGGTCCATTATTTGTACTAGGTTTGAGTGCTCTGCTGTAACATCTGAAGAATAATACTGCTGTTTAATTACTTAAGGACCTTGGGTGTTTTTCAGATTTGGTGTTTACAAGACTAAAACATTTTTTTTTTGCTAGAAAATTCCTTAAATTCCCCCAACAGATTCCCTAACCATCGCGGTGATACCTCACTTGTGTGGTTTAAACATCGTTTTCATATGCGGGCGCTACTCGCGTATGCGTTCGCTTCTGCGCGCAGGCTCGTCGGGACAGGTCGCTTTTATTTATTTTATAATTTTTTACACGGAAAATAAAAATAAAAATAAATCACTTTTATTCCTATTGCAAGGAATGTAAACATCCCTTGTAATAGAAAAAAGCACGACAAGTCCTCTTAAATATGAGATTTGGGGTCAAAAAGACCTCAGATCTCATATTTAGACTTAAATGCAAAAAAAATTGGAGATTTTGTCATTTAAAAAAAAATGTTTCTTTAACCACTTAAGACCCGGACCAAAATGCAGGTAAAGGACCAGGCCCTTTTTGCGATTCGGCACTGCGTCGCTTTAACAGACAATTGCGCAGTCGTGCGACGTGGCTCCCAAACAAAATTTGCGTCCTTTTCTTCCCACAAATAGAACTTTCTTTTGGTGGTATTTGATCGCCTCTGCGATTTATTTTTATTTTTTGCGCTATATACAAAAATAAAGCGACATTTTTGAAAAAAAAACAATATTTTTTACTTTTTGTTATAAGAAAAATCAAATAAACTAAATTTTAGTCAGACATTTAGGCCAAAATTTATTTAGCCACATGTCTTTAGTAAAAAAAATCACAATAAAAAAAAAATAGCTACCTAGCGGGAACAGCGACAATACAGCGATCAGAAAAATGATCGCTTAGTGACACTGGCAATAGGGAGTGAAAGGGTTAACTAGGGTGGTGATCAAGCGGTTAAAACTTTATTAGGGGGGTTATGGGGGCTACCCTAGACCTAACACTAACTGACTGTCACACTGCCTGTCACGCTGACACTAACTGCAGTGATCAGTACATATGATCACTGCATTCAGTGACAGGGGGGAGGGGGGGGGGTGATCGCAAGGGGTTAATGTGCCTGCGTGTACTGGTGTCAGTGTAGTGTTGTGCAGACTTACTGTGTGATGTGATCTCTCCTCAGCGGCGGTTGAAAAAACCGCCGAGAGCAGAGATCACATCACTAACCTCTTTCTGTGTTTACACAGGAGGAGGAAGTTCACTACAGGGGGAGCGCGCGCATTGGCTGGGAGCGATCCGGAGGGGGCGGACAAAAACGAACTGCCGCCCCCTCAGCATGGATCGCTCCTACAGCCACCGGGACCGTCGGATGTACCGGGGGCGGGTTCCGGATCGGACCCCCCCCGACCCACGTCAAGGTACGTTGATGTGCCTGTCCGTGCCATTCTGCCGACGTAAATGTACATGCGGCGGTCCTTAAGTGGTTAAGACGCATGGGCGGGACTGACGTTTTGACGTCACTTCCGCCCTGCAGTGCTATGGGGACGGGTGGGAGCCATCTTGCCCTCACTTGCGTCCCCACACAGCAGGCAGCAGGACCCGATCGTCTCCGCCACTACCGACGGCTCCGGTAAGCGGTGGAGAGCAGGGGCCCCCTCTCCCTCCGCCGATAACAGTGATCTCGCGGCAAATCCGCCGCGGAGACCGCCGTCCTCGTATAGAGGACCGCTCATGCTAAAGATGGATACCTCGGTTGTGGCAGCAGCTGCCGCCATTACCGAGATATCCATCTTTAAAATACTGACGTATATGTACATCAGCGGGTCCTTAAGTGGTTAAGTCTATCCTAAACAGCTCAACTAATACAGTGGATATAAAGTCTACACACTCCTGTTAATATGTCCAGGTTTTTATGATGTAAAAAAATGAGACAAAGATAAAATCATTTCAGAACTTTTTCCACCTTTTAATGTGACCTATAAACTGTACAACTCAATTGAAAAACAAACTGAAATATTTTTTTTTGGGGGGGGGGGGGGGTAAAATAATAAAATAATAATGTGGTTGCATAAGTGTTCACACCCTCTTATAACTGGGGATGTAGCTATGTTCAGAATGAACCCTTTCGCTGCCAGGCCCTGTGCTCCATTTTGTACACTCAGGTGGCTAGACTATTTTTGCAATTTTTCCTTTTGCTTTTTTATTTTTCACTTATAGCTTTCAGAATTAGTGAAAGACCCCCCCCCCCCCCCCCCCCCCCCGCCCCAACTATATCATTTCTGAAAGCACATGGTCAGTAGAATAAAAACAGGGTACTACTGATTGTTTGTTTTGTTTTTATATAGACCCTGCGAATTTGCGCAAATGTTTATCATAAATAATTTTCAAAAAATACACTAAATACATAGCAAATTTTTCGAAATTCCTATATTCCTACTAAAGTTAATAAGTAAAAAAAATTGTTCAAATCGAACATGTGCAAAATTGTAAATATACACATTTTTCTAAAAATATGAAGGTTTTAATTTTTCCCTTACAATAGTCACAATTTGTCAAATTCCCCAAGCATAAGACCAGTAGAATAAAAAGAAGGTGCTATTAAGGCCCCACGATATTTGCGCAAGTGTTTACGAAAGCAATATTTTCGCTAAAAATACATTTAAATCATTCATAGTGGATTCATACATGGCAAAATGTACAATATATAGTAAAGTATAGTAAATATAAAAGTTATAACTGTATTGAGTTGATAAATAACATTTGTACATTTTAAATGGCATTTTTTGTGAAATGGTGAAAACTGGCGGTACGCAAAACTGTAAACCATTTACTCAAAGAATCCGGAGGTCAACATTTTTCATTTACAGCTTTTTAGAATGTGAAAAGGCCCCTCAAACTAGACATTTTATAAAAGAACATGACCTGTAGAATATAAAAAAGTGCTACTGATTTTTTTGGGCCCTGCAGTAATTGCACAACTGTTCATAATATCGCCCTTTTCACTAAAAATACACTAAAATCATTAATCCTGCACATAAATACAACGTAACTTACAAAATACCTGCTAAATTAGTACTAAAGCATCGTTCACATGTGGCATACTAAAGTGTATGCCCATGGAGGGCCATGTTTACCTGCACAGCAATGTATGGGCGTTCCGTGCATCCCCATACAGGCAGTCCCATTTATGTCAATTGGGATGCAACGCCTGCACAGGCATAGCATGTGAGTTCTTGAGTTAGTGAGTTCTAAGGATTAAAAAAGTGAGCAGAGAAATATTATGCACTATTTTTCAATGTACAGAGCCAGGTTCTGGGAGACCTGTATAGTTTTGTGCACTGTGTTAAGTAACATGTTTCAGAGAACAGTTGTATTAAGTGACCAATCGCAGATCAGCTTTCAGTGGTTTGACACTGCCATAGCATATGTGACTTTGGAAAGAATTTGATCATCATTCTAAAGAAAAGGGAACAGATATGCTGAAACTATTAAAGGGAAGGTAGAGCGGTTTTGTGTATATTTATTATTTATTATGGTGAGGGTTACAAAAAAAGAAAAATTTTCTTTTCAGTCAGGTAAATATTCTTAAAGAGAAAAAGTGACACACTATGGCTCTTACCGCATGCATGAGCTTTTTTAGTCTTGGTGTCTTAAAAATATTTTAGCTGGGAAGGGACAAGATCAAGTAACATCCTCACTGGCATATAAGCTTTTTTCAGTGTAGCTGGTATCATATGTGCACAAAATGTTCAAAGCGAGAGGCAAGCGCGGCACGTCCACAAAGAGGAGTGATCGTAACTGCCCAGGGGCTTCCCTGCAGATGTCGGGCTGAAGGTGCTGGCACTAGTGTACTGAATCTCCTTCTAGAAAGACAGCAACAGCAGTCTTTTGGGCTCCTTTTTACACGTATCCATTTGTATCCTTACCAACTTTTTACAGGACTCAGTAGCTCAATTTAAATTTCACAAGGTAAATAATTTGAAGGCGTAATTCATCCTCCTTGCACAGCTTGTCCAAGGTTTCAGTCAAAGCAAGCCAAAAGACAGGCAGCTTATGCTCTACTGGCCTTTAAAAAAAAACACCAGTTTAAAAGCATAAAAATGTTAGTATCAGCTGACCCAGTGAGGCTACTTAAAGGAAATCTGTACGAACAGAAATATCTAGTGGGTCACAGTTTCTTGCCTCTCCTGATAGTGTTGATGCAGCGGCTAAAACACTTTGAGTAACTGACTTGCAACAATATGCAGCAGGAATTGCACTAAGACTTTGATTGCCACATGCTTGATCCAGGTCAGTGACTCTGAAGGCACTTAAATTAATCGTGAGACAATAACTAGCATTTTCTGAAAAGTTTCACCTCCATTTTTCCCTTACTGCTGTACATCAGTAACTGGTAATTGCTTTCTTCCATGTGGCTTTGTATGTTCTGGCACTTTGTCGTACTTTTTAGCAAGCTCGTGTGTGTGTTGTACTTGTTTTAATAAAAAAAATATTTTAATCATTATTTAATTGTGGTTTCATGCCTTCTCTTTAGATGTTTGGGAACTGGACATTTGGGACCTTGGTTTTTACAGTGATGGTTTTAACGGTTACCATGAAGGTAAGAATTTCTCAAACTGTCCGCCTCGTTTCTTGTGTGGTCAAGAATATGTCTGTGTATCTACAAGAGATTTTGGTGTGGTTGCCACATTTCTGAACTTTTAAACTACTTTTAAACCCTACTCTCTCCTGTTAGCGTTTTAGGAAAGAAACCCTGTACCCCCAGCACGTTAATACACAGTAAAGAGCTGGTTTGTCCGTGTCTCTACATTTTTAAATAAACAAAAGGGCTATGAATAAAATGTGTCTTTAACCACTTTCCCACCACGCCATAAGCATTTTACTGCTACGGCGCAGCAGGGTTATCTTGGGATGACGTCCCTGGGACGTCGTCCTTCACTTTCGCGATTGCGCGTCCCCTGGGATGCGCTCGCGAAAGTGTCCGTGCTCGCCGGGTCTAGAAGACCCGGCGCATCACGGATCACGGTAAATTGCCTCTGATCGCGCCCGTTTACTACGTGATCGCGCCGTCGAATGAAACAAAACGCCGGTTCCTCCCTCTCCTCTCTGTACCGTTTGGTACAGTGTGCGAGAAGAGGGGGGGGCGGGGTGTCAGCAGCTGAGCTGTGGCTGGATCTGTGACAAATGCAGTCACAGATCCAGCCATCCCTCAATCTATCCCAGCTCTGCAATCCCCCAGTACCCTGCAATCCCCAGTACCCTGCAATACCCCAGTACCCTGCAATACCCCAGTACCCTGCAATACCCCAGTACCCAGCAATACCCCAGTACCCAGCAATACCCCAGTACCCGGCAATACCCCAGTACCCGGCAATACCCCAGTACCCGGCAATACCCCAGTACCCGGCAATACCCCAGTACCCGGCAATACCCCAGTACCCGGCAATACCCCAGTACCCGGCAATACCCCAGTACCCGGCAATACCCCAGTACCCGGCAATACCCCAGTACCCGGCAATACCCCAGTACTCGGCAATACCCCAGTACTCGGCAATACCCCAATACCCTGCATGATACTTTGCAATACCCCAATACTCTGCAATACCCTGCGCGATACTCTGCAATACTGCCTATGGGGATTTTTAAGTAGCGAAGTTTGGCGCCATTCCACGAGTGTGCGCAATTTTGAAGTGTGACATGTTGGGTATCTATTTACTCGGCGTAACTTCATCTTTCACATTATGAAAAAAAAATTGTGCTAACTTTACTGTTTTGTTTTAAGCACAAAACAGTTTTTTAAAAAACACGCGTTCAATAAATTTCTGCGAAAATACCGTACGAGATAAAAAGTTGTAACAGCCGCCATTGTATTCTCTAGGGTCTTTGCTAAAAAAGCATATATAATGTTTTGGGGTTCTATGTAATTTTCTAGCAAATAAATGATGATTTTTCCATGTAGGAGAGAAATGTCAGAATTGGTCTGGGTGTTCCAGAACGCCTGATGGTGCTCCCTGCATGTTGGGCCTCTATATGTGGCCACGCTGTGTAAAAGTCCCACACATGGGGTATCGACATACTCGGGAGGAATAGCAGAATGTGTTTTGGGGTGTAATTTGTGGTATGCATATGCTGTGTGTGAGAAATAACCTGCTAATATGACAGAAACAAGTTTTTTTTGTACAGAATTTTCATCCGTTTTTCTTTTATAGCGCAAAAAATAAAAAACCCAGAGGTGATCAAATACCACCAAAAGAAAGATCTATTTGTGTGAAAAAAAGGACAAAAATTTCAAATGGGTACAATGTTGTATGACTGAGTAATTGTCATTCAAATTGTGAGAGCACCGAAAGCTGAAAATTGGTCTGGTTAGGAAGGGGGTTTAAGTGCCCAGTGGTCAAGTGGTTAATACTCCACACTCTGGGTAGTCTTTCTCACCATTCAGTGTAAAGGAAATATCAGGCTGTTCCTGGTCTTGACTTGCAAGCCATCACGTGAAACTCTGACGTCCGGTTGGTCATTACTGCCCCCTATTGTTACCTTGTCCCATCCAGCTGTTTGAGCCCCTATAAGCCACCAGCTGCTTGACTTTGCAAGTACCTGAGGTCTTGCCCCTTATTCTGGGCTTACTTTTATTGCTGCCACATGGTAAAAAATATGCCTGTTCAGATAGGTATAGCCTAGAGCTGCGCGATTAATCATTAACCACTTAAGGACCGGACCAATATGTTGCTAAATGCCCAGAGGCGTTTTTACAATTCAGCACTATGTCGCTTTAACAGACAATTGCACAGTCGTGCGACGTGGCTCCCAAACAAAATTTGCGTCCTTTTCTTCCCACAAATAGAGATTTATTTTAAAGGTATTTGATCGCCTCTGCGATTTATTTTTTATTTTTTGCGCAATATACAAAAATAGAGCGACATTTTTGGAAAAAAAAAACAATATTTTTTACTTTTTGTTATAAGAAAAATCAAACTAAATTTTAGTCAGACATTTGGACCAAAATGTATTCAGCCACATGTCTTTAGTAAAAAAAAAAATCTCAATAAAAACAAATAGCTACCTTGCGGAAACAGTGACACTAATACAGCGATCAGAAAAATGATTGCTTAGTGACACTGTCAATAGGGGGTGAAAGGGTTAACTAGGGCAGTGATCAAGGGGTTAAACCTTTATTGGGGGGGTACGGGGGCTACCCTGAACCTAACACTAACTGCCTGTCACACTGTCACACTGACACTAAATGCAGTGATCAGTAAATATATGATCACTGCATTCAGTGACACTGTGGCAGGGGGGTGATCGGGGGGGGGGGGTTAATGTGCCTACATGTCCTGGTGTCAGTGTAGTGTTGTGCAGACTCACTTGTGATGTCTTCTCTCCTCAGCGGCGGTTGAAAATACCGCCGGGAGGAGAGATTACATCACTTCCCCCTTCCTGTGTTTACACAGGAAGAGGGCGGGGAGGACGTGCATTGGCTGGGAGCGATCTGGAGGGGGCGGACAAAAATGAACAGCCGCCCCCTCATCCCGGATTGCTCCTGAAGCCACAGGGACCGCCGCAAGTACCGGGGGGGGTCCTATCGGATGTAACACTTCCTTTTAGGCCGCGTACAGACGAGGAGACATGTCCGCTCAAATATGTCCGACGGACCACTTCCAGCGGACATGTCTCCTCTGATTTTGGTCCGATGGCGTGTACACACCATCGGACGAAAATCCCCTCTGACTGAGGACGCGGTGATGTGACGTTGACGCCGTCACGTCACCACTCCAGGAAGTAAAATACTTCCACGCATGCGTCGAATCCATTCGACGCATGCAGGAGATTTATGTCCGCTGGTTAGGCGTACTAACCAGCGGACATGTCCGACTGACAGGTTTCCAGCGGACAAATTTCAAAGCATGCTTTGAAATTTGTCCGCTAGGTCGTACACACGATCGGATATGACCGCTGAAACTGGTCGGCGGACCAGTTTCAGCGGACATATCCGATCGTGTGTACGCGGCCTTAGTGTAGCAATATGGTTATATTTAATGAAGATACAACATTTAGCAACATATTGCTACGCTAAGAGACTCCTCTTTTTTTTCTTTTTATAGTCTGTAGCTCCTGCTGGATTTTGCTTCCAATACACATTTTCTGGTTATACAACCTGGTCACATTGCTATAATTTTTTTATATGGACTATAAACTGAAGGACTTATGAATAAATGGCTGTGGAATGAATCATTTGAGTTTCGATTATTTCTTATGCTTTGATATGCAAGTGCTTTGATATGCAAGTGCTTTGGATTACAAGCATGTTTCTGGAACGACTTATGCTCACAATTTATTTAGACTGGTCAGTGTTTTTTCTTTTCAGCCAGAAGGCTGTTTCCTTTATCCAAACAGATGAGGTGGATGGAGGAGATTCCCCTTCCCTCCACAGGGATATTGTATTCTGCCAGCAGCACCAATGACTGCAGTCACTGATTTGACCAAAAATTGCAAAAGTGCAAAGGCAGCTGAGGGGTGTGCACATATGCTGTGGCTGCAATGCTTTGCATCGCTATGCAATGTAAATGGTCAACTGAACGAGCGCATCCTGCAACCGTATACAATGCACCTGGTTGTGGCACACTATTGCAGGGTTTAAGGAGATAAAGCAGATTGTGAGGAGCCAATACTCTATTATAAACAATGCAGTTTAAGGTGTAGGAACGCCCAAGATTTCCAGGTTCACAGAATGGAGCCAGGACTTGTGACAGGGAGAACTTGCTGCATAATATAAGACACAAGATGGTAGGAACTGACTCAACCCACCAGGCAATAGTTTTTGCTGGACTAATTCTTTAAATTTGGTTATAGTTGCCAAGCTTTTTTTTTTTTTTTTTTTTTGTATAGCCATTTCTGCCTTCAAAGTTGGAAATGTGCTTTCAGTGCTATTTGTTTTGTAGCTCCATACAGTAGTATTGTATGTAGTAACCAATTGTATTTGTTTTCCAGATGGCACTAGAAACCCAGTTCTGGACATGGATGAATCATTTTGTCATCTGGGGTTCCATTGGATTTTATTTTATATTTTCCTTGTTTTATGGTGGAATCATCTGGTAAGTGCAACCCTGTTCTGTAATTGTGGGTGTGAAGCCTGTTTACTAGGACCTCAAATAAGGTGTTGGGATGAATTTTGGAAACCCCATTTATCAGAGATGACAATTTGAAGGAGTATTTTTAGGGTTTTTTCCACTACCCTAGCAAGCTTAAACTTATGGTCCTAACCTAAAAACATCTAATCCAATTCCTTCTAATGTGTAAATGTATATGTATAGTGTCTTTATTTTCATTATCCTGTTGGGTTAAAAAATGCCACATATTTGTGATGGAGCCATCAAAAAATATTTAGAAAACTAGCAGTTTTTGCCTTATTTGACTCTAATTTCTGAGTTTATCCTGGTCCTCTATTAGTATATGCATTTGTTTGCCTGAAAAAAAAATCCTTTTTAGCTTCAAAGATTCCACCAATACAAGCCTAGCATCAGAATTTTGGGCCATGCAAAGATGTGATTGTTTAATGTAATGATTGTATCTTTTAAAAAACGATGCATTAAATATGGGCGGTTTGATCACTGAACAGTTGGTTCAGTGGACAGTATTTTTTTGCACCCATAAGATTAGATCTTGTATGTTTTGTCTTTGCACTAAATACTATTCGTTATTTAGGCCCTTTTAGAACGGCTCCCTAATTTCAAATATCAAAATGTATGTGCCATATTTTTCAGGGTCTGCTATGACCAGGTAATACAAATACTAGTGGGGGAAAAAAACAGTCTGTCCCCTTATGAGGAAAGTTGACCACCGTTGGAGACTGTGGAATCCAAAGCAATCAGGTTCTTGCCATAAGGGTTTGTTCTTGCCATGTCGAGCTACATTTATTTTAATTTTCCTTAAAGCGGATCTCCACCCTAAAGTGAAGATCCGCTGATCGGAACCCTCCCCCCCTCCGGTGTCACATTTGACACCTTTCAGGGGGGAAGGGGGTGCAGATACCTGTCTAAAGACAGGTATCCGCACCCACTTCCGGCCCGCAGTCTCGGGCAAAAGACGGGCTTTTCCCGTTGTGTGCTGGGAACTCTCAGCTCCCAGCACACAGCGGGAGCCAATCGCGGGCGCAGCGCGACTCGCGCATGCGCCGTAGGGAACCGGGCAGTGAAGCCGGAGCGCTTCACTTCCTGGTTCCCTCGCCGTGGATGGAGGGGGGAGCAGCAGGGTGACGAGCGATCGCTCATCCTCTGCTGCGGACGCCGCTGGACTCCAGGACAGGTAAGTGTCCTAATATTAAAAGTCAGCAGCTGCAGTATTTGTTGCTGCTGGCTTTTAATATTTATTTATGGTGAACCATCCGCTTTAAATTTGATAGGTTTTTGACCAAGAGAAAAAGTTAAACATACATTGTAAATTGAGTATCAAAGGTGGTAATAATAACATGCATAAAATGTGATAAAGAATGGAACAATACAATTTTAACTAGGTTCAATCAAAGCATTGTTGACCTACGTTTTATTACAAAACGCACATGTATGGTGTATTGTGGACACATAGAAAATAGTTTTTACATGGTTTGTTTTCATCAATTATGTGCAGAAAAATTCCGGTAAGTGGATGTGAAGCCCTTATTCTTTATTTTTTTTTTTTTTTGTGCTAAAAGAATGAGAAGAATCAGGTTGCAGTAGTCACTATATACAATCGGATAAAACTCTTCTGTTGTACAATGATGAAATGATGATTCATTGGGCTAAAACTCATACTATGAAGTGTGGGAAGATTTCTGCATTAAAATTGAATGTGCCTTGTTATAAGGTTTGGAAAGAGTGCAACTTATTGTATACTACAAATTGTTGCGTTCTAATCTGCTGCGTTTAAATGCAAATATAAATTGTGTGATTACCAAGCTCATGGGTTTTGTTTTCTCTTGCCTATTCCACAGGCCATTTTTGCACACACAGGACATGTACTTTGTGTTTGTGCAGCTGCTCTCCAGTGGATCTGCATGGTTTGCCATAATCATCATCATTTTTGCTTGTCTGTTTCTTGACGTCATGAAGAAGGTGGTGTTCAGACACCTCTATCCTACAAGTACAGAGAAGACACAGGTATCCAGAACTGTAAATGGTCACCAGACTCTTTTTTCAGAGAGGTTATTCTAGTAAGAGTTTCAATTTCTTGTAAAAAGATGAACGAGATGTGAACCACTAGTAAATTCTAGATGTACACAATGCAGTCTTTCAATAGCAGTATTCAGCATTGCTTCTTCTATTATGAATAATAGGCTGGGGTAAGTCGTGGTGGTTCTATTTGGTTTGCTATGTAGTACAAAGCAGAAGACAAACCAGTAAATGCCAAGGGAATGTTGCCTTTGTAAGTACTTGTCTTGTCAGAAACTACTCCAGTACTGCAATTTTTGCAATTTTGACCATGGGCAGTCGGCCCCTGTTCACTTTGGAGCAACTTGTCATGCGATTTGACAGGTCAAATCACATGAGTCGCATCCTATAGCCGGCAATCGCATTGTTCAGTTTAGTGTGCTGCATCGATATGAAAAACAAGTACTGTCACTGCTTTTGCCATTTTCAGGTGTGACTTGAATAGATCTCTGTGTATAAAGCCGCACAGATGTCTTCAAAGTCGCACGTGAAGTTGCACTGTCATGCAGCTTAGAAATCGCGCAACTTCAGATGAAGCTGTGCGACTTCAAAGCCACAGTCAATGTGAACTGGGGCTCAAAATGAAAGAGAGGAATCACTGCTCTAAGATACTAATCGGAAAGTCGCCTTACCTGATCCAAAGCCAAGGTGCTGGCAATGCATGGTATAATGTAAAATGAAGGAAAAACGTTCTGGACAGCCGCACTCCAAAAATAAATTGCTTTTATTGTAAAATAAAAATAAAAAACACACAAAAAAGCATGCCACAGCAGACGGGGTAAAAAGCTGACGCGTTTCATACCAAACTTTAGTGCTTATTCATAGCTGGAATGCGGCTATCCAGAAAGTTTTTCCTTCATTTTGAGCTGGAGCTCAGGTCTCTAATTTAAACCAATATTAAACCCAAAAACAAAACTGTATTATATTGCAGTTTACCAATTCTTAGATCAGGGTTCCTCCAGAGGTTGCTAGGGGTTCCTTGAGTAACTAGCAATTTCTGCCTCTCAGATAAGTTCCCACTGATACCAATGATCTTTTTAGCTTTCTGTAAGTTTTCCCAATGACAACCATTGTAGTATTTTTTTGTAGGGGGTTTCCTGAGACTGGAATTTTTTTTTTTTAAACGACCGTCTTAGATGGTGGTTGCATTAGTTTAGTTAGAGGGCTTTTCCCCCCCTTTATTTTGACCTGATCTAGCCAGTAAGTTTATTTTATCACTACCTTTTAACAGTCAAATCAGTCTTGGAAAAGTGTCAGCTAGAGGCAACCTTTTAAAACTTATAGGGGTGCTTACACTTTTTTTATTTATAAACGTCCTGCCACAAGTGTAGAAAAAAAACCCTGCTGTAACTGCCTAACAGTGTTAGCTGGAGTTCTACTTTAATTTGTTAGTAACTTATGTAAAGTCCATCTAAATCAGCTAGTGCATCTAGCACTACCCTCTCCAGATTAACAATGCTGCTGTTGAAAAGTCTTTGTTGTTACTGCAGTAGAGTGCAGACAACCTAAGACAGGATGTGTAATACTGGCGGGATCACCGGTTAATAAAGGGGAAAATGCTTAAGAATTCTAATGAATGCAGCCACCAAGTTTAAGGGTTGGTAAGCTGCAATTTATTACATTTTTGGGGTTATTACCACTTTATAATCACTCCTATACCAATCCAACACAGCAGTACTAATTCTCATTTAAGACTCTTAAAACTCTATGGGAAATCACTGAAAGCAAATAAGATTGTGGCCATAGGACTAGAGGTAAGAGGTCTGTAGGGGAAGATTCTAGGCTGCCTGTTTAGGGAGTGTTGGATTGGGGGAGATATTCAAATCACAGTTGGAGTTTCTGTGGCAATTTTAATGCAGCGTTAAATATGTTTTTAAGATGAATTGTTATGGGTAATTAATAAATCAGCCTAATTGCACTATGTAAATATTTCCGTAATCCAGCAATATAAACTATTTTAAACTTGACAAATATTTGTCAGGAAGCCGAACTCTGGAGATTTGTTACTTATATGGTTGGCTTGGCAGTGCAATATCTTAATACCAATATATTTGTTTGCAAATGTCCAGCATGTTTTTAAATGCTTTTGTTACATATAAATGTCAGTAACTCAAGCCAATACAATAAAAAAAAAAATCAAGTGAACTGTAATCTAACAAAATAAAGTTTTGACGTCTGTACTTGCCAACTATACCTTTCGCCTGTTTTTCATTTTTACTGTGTCATTTTTAATGTTTTGTTATGAAAAGAACCTATAAAAATATCAGGGTCACTGATGTAAATGAGCCTCCTTTAATCTAGATTCTAGACCCATCTAGATATCTAGTCTGCATTTTTAATTTGTTGGAAGGTCATTCGTTTAGAATGAAGATGTGTGGCAGACAAGTACTATTCTAAAATTTCAAGCAAAATGAACTTTTTAATGCGTTACATTTTCAATGTACGTTTTTTTTTTTACTGTTCATGATAATACACTGGATTTTTTTTTTCATCCCCCTACTTGCTTTTCAAATGTGTTGAAGTTCCTCTCCCATGTATGAAATGACTAATTCCTATTGACGTGATGTGTGTGTTACATAACTTTTCTGTCCACCTATAGATGTATTCCAACAGAGTTACTTTAAGTGACGAGTTCATCGCCCTGCAGCCTCTGTCACGGGCAAGGAATCAGCTGAGCAAAATTAGGTAGAGTAGGAGGGGAGGTTCCTCATCCACTTTCTTTGTTATGCATGCTGAGGCTCTACTAACCAGCACTTAGAGAGATGGAGCGAGGCATGAGTACCATTATGTTAACAGCCAGAGCTGCCAGCTGTTCGGTTTGCTATTCCTTTTTATTTATTTATTTTTATCAGGTCCAAGAGCCTGCAATAAGAGTGCATGTCGTGCGTTAAAATCCCTAGCATGACACTCTGATAACAGACCTACTGTGCTATTGTTGTGTTACTTTTCTCAGCATGATTTGAGCGCTTGTTGATGAAGGATAAACGTACAATTAAAACTATATTTGGTGCATGCTAGATAATTCTAGGCTGCAGAAGGCATTACAGCTTTGTGTTTTATAGTTTATTTTTGATTGGTGTTTTTGTTTCTTTGGATAAACTTTCTTTGTGCTTGGGCTTTCAGTGTGCATTTACACTCAGACGATGTTCCACTGTAAATGTATTTTTATTTGTCATTTCTTTTGCACAATTATGACTCCTGAGTTTGACAACAGAGCAGTAGGAAGCATGGCATTGAGGAAAAAAAAGGATGACGTTATAATATAGAATGCTCACTGTTCTCTGCAGTTTGTGCTGTATTTTAGTAGGTACAAATAAATCTAAGATTTTTATTTTAAAAATTGAAATTTGAAGCAGCTACTGGAGTGGGTAGGGTATACTGCTGGAGCCTCACTGATGTACTTTTATTAGGAACAAAGAAACATATGAATTTTATAGTTTGAATAGCATAAGATGTCGCAATTTATGCCGAATATTAACCACTTAAACGCCCACACCTGTACACCACCTATTGATTCCCAGCTATGGGTCTAGTAATTCAACAGTAAGTTTGTCTTTATTGAAGATGAGATAATACATAAGTAATGCATATATCCACAAATGGGGCTTTCTTGGTGATGTTGCCTCCAAAAACGTATTTTTTTTTTTTTTTTTAAGTCTATAGACGTTCCTGTCAATAAAAAGTGTAAATTGTAATTCATAATCTGAAATCCATTTTAAAACTTTTACACTAAAATCATGATTCTGGCACAAAGCTTTGCAAAATATGATTTTAAAAAATGAGCAGGAAATTGATAGTTAGGGGTTGAAGAAAGCATTAAAGTGATCACTAAACCTTCATAGTATTTGACTGACAGCAGCAGGAGCCTTTGACTTCTATGGCTCTGCCATAAAGCCAGTGTCACTCTTCTAAATTGCAAAAATTTGAGCAGATCTTGCTTCTAATAAGGAACGCAGGGTCAACTACTTTGGTAAATATCAGTGATCTGCTCTGTTTTCCATGTTGTGACTGCACAGCTTGTTCAGCATCCCACTATGCAGACAGAGCGGAGCATTGAAAGGTCTGCCAAGTTACCGGGAGACCACTTGTAACCCGTACGCCAGGTTCAATTTGGAAGAGATTTGTGACGTCATTCTACTTTGAGAATTCCCAGGGCTCCATTTGTTGTGTTCAGAGCTAGACCACACTGTATAAAATCCAAGTGGGTCAATGTAGATCACCAATCACAAGGGTGTTTGAAGAGAGGGCTACACTGGGATGGATTTCTATTTCATTGGTGCATAGATCTGCAGTTATGAAAACCACAGTATAGAAATTGGATTGTGATTTATTTATTATTTTGTCTTAAACAACAACAACTTGAATAACAAAAGGGAATAGTATACCTAAAGCCAGAACTTCGGGAAGTGAAAATCTTCCCCCCTATTGGTGCTTTAGTGACAACTCAGAATTCCTGGTTAAACAAATAAGGATGGGGTCTCCCCCCTGTAAAGACAGCGCAACAATTTTTTTTGTCAGATTATGGAAGGGTTTTCAAGCCTGACAAAAAAAAAAAGTTTTATCTTCAGATACATTCTGCTTGGGGAAAAAAAATTGTACATGGAAATAAGTTGTTGCTATTGTACTGCTAAATAGAAATAGTATCACAATAATGATGCCTAGCTACCCATGTAAAAATGCCTATAGGAAAAAGCCACTGTGCAGAAAATGAAATGAGAAATTAGAAAAAAGTTGTTCCTTTTGTTATGCTTCTGTGTTTTTTTTTTTTTTTTGCTGTACATTTTAGTTGGCAATGTAGTACGTTTTTTTGAATCAGTCATTTGTATGGCTATTAGTAAGTGAAAACGACAACATGTATCCATCTGGAAAATTAACAAACTCTTTTGAGACAGGCTTTTAACTCACAACCTAGCACTTAAAAGTCGAATAAGACAGGGGGGATAGCTTTGTGTCTAAATAATTTCTCTTCTTGCCATCAGAGTGTGGTTACTTTTGGATTGGATTGCAGAGCAGCTTAGTAATGTATGACATTAAGATGGTGTTACATGAGTAGAAGTATATCAGGGGTGGACAAATAATGCAGAATTCAGAAATCAGTCAGTCTAGTTCAAGAGCAAGATTGCAGACTGTCAACAACAAAAACGTTTCTCCTTGAATTCCCATTGGCTACCTGGCTTTTAAGATTTCTTCATTTACAGTTTGGTCACAGCTTTGAAATCCTGCGGCTTCACTTGAAATAGTATGATTTCTAAGCCACCTATCAGTGTGACTTGGAAGACATCTGTGCGACTTCATGCACAGATTTCTATCCAAGGCACACCTGAACTTAAAAACAGTAGTGAAAGAACTACTTTTAAAATCGGTGTGATGGAGACAGAGTTGCACTGATTTTGCTGCTTCCATTGCGAACAATAGAGTGCAGCTTGTCATTCGATTTGAAACTAACAAGTCATCATGTCGCATGACAAGTCACACCAGTGTGACCGAGGACTTAAAGTTTTTGTAAATGGCATTTTTTTTTTTTTTTTTTTTTTTTTTTTTGTTTCTTTGTTTTGTTTTGTTTTTTTTGTTTTGTTTTTTTTTTTTTTTTTTTTTTTTTTTTGTTTTGTTTCTTTGTTTTGTTTTGTTTTTTTTGTTTTGTTTTTTTGCTTTGTTTTTTTTTGCTCTGTGCAGTGTAATTGCACAGAGCAGCACTGATCCTCCTCTTTTTGGGCCCTCGGCGCTCCGGGCTTTTTCTCTGTTTTGGTGTGCCACCATAGGAAGATGCACCTGTGGGCTTGAGCCTGAGCCATTCTGCTTGCAAGGCTCTGCGCCACCGCCGCTCCCTCGTCATAGGATTTGACAAGGGATGGAACGGCTGGTTTTGAAATCATTACAGATTAAAAACATCTGTAACGTGCTTTATAGTGTTTGTTATGCTCCAATATGTGACTGCATTAATAAAATCTTCCACCCAAAAGGAAAACTTAATTTGTAAGTAGAATCTTGTACTAATGTACTAAAACATCAACTTTTTTTTATATCGCTGTTGATCCTAGAGGTCTTTTAAGCTGGCCATGCCTTATGCGGTTTTCTTTCCTTCAACCACGGGAAGAAAGGCAAATAATTGTATTCATCCAGCAAAACGACGAGGATCCACAGCCATCTCAGGGGAAACAGAACAAATTGTTAGCCGTATGGCCGCCACCCATGCTGCCCAGATCTTGTCAAACTTCTGAGGGCAGTTTGCTTTAAAGCCTTTAAATCTTCATGTTGGGCATAGCAACACTATTCACAATGGTAATGCTGATTGTAACTTTAGGCAAGCTGCTAGCAGCATTTTCAGCAAGGTTTAGCAGTTTTACCATGTATTTTGCCTTCCCTGGTTCCTCACAAGTTCTGATTTGTCAGGGTCTGCGGGTAGGGGGCTTATTGAAAGCCTGGAAGCCCCCTTTAACCAGAAGGCTCCCAGATCCCAGCCCCCTCCCTATGTCAATAAGTATGGGGTATATTGCCCCGCCCCTTAGCGATTTAAGAGCTGTCAGACGGCAGAGCGTGCAGATGGCTGTTGTAATGATGGTTGCAGTTTTTTTTTTCCCCTCCCTCCCCCCGCGGTAGTGGCATTCATCGTGATTGACACTGGATCTACAGCGGAGGACATTTGTTTTTTGTTTTTTCAAATAAATTGTCAAAAGCCGTCTTTATTTCTTTTTGTCACTTTTCTTTTAGCGAACGCACCCCATATTCATTCACATAAGGTGGACGGGATCTGGGGGCCACCTTGTTAAAGGGGCATTCCAGATTTTGATAAGCCCCCTGCCCGTAAATCTCCACAAACCCTGGCCAGGGTTGTGGGGATGAGAGGCCCTTGTACCCATCAACATGGTGTCAAGGTGCTTTGAGATGGAGGGAGCAGAGCCCCCCCCCCCCGTCAATGTTGGTCATGTGGTCTGGTATGTTTCTGGAGGGGGGGGCTCACTCCCTCCCCCCTTCTTGGCCTGCCAGGCTGCATGCTCGGATAGGATAAGGGTCTGGTATGGCCTTTGGGGGGGGGGGGGGCCTCCACACAAGTTGCCTTGGAAATTTACTGTAAAAATGAAGGAAAAATTTGTACTAGACCTCTAGCCTTAACAAACATTTACCCTATGAAAGCCACAAGCCAAAACATTACACCACTAGTGGCTCTCAATCCTGGCAGTTACTGACAGCTTTGGTCCCTTTCCCTCAGCTATGACAGTTACCACATGCAAGCTGGGGTCGTCTTTGACAAAATTGGCCTGCAGATGCCACTGTAGATTGGAAATGTACTAGTCTGATGCAATTAATGTATTAAAAAATTAAGTGTTCAAAATAAGCCTTTATGTGTCATTTAACTACTTGCCGACCAGCCGCCGTCATATTACTGCGGCAGGTCGGCACTGCTATGTGAGAGCACGTAGCTCTACGTCCTATCTTTTGCGGCCGCTAGGGGGCGCATGCCGCCGGCGGCCCGCGCGCTCATTCGTTACAGAGCGGGGACCGGGAGCTATGTGTGTAAACACATAGCTCTCGGTCCTGTCAGCGGGGAAACGCTGATCTCCTCTTCATACAATGTATGGACAGAAGATCAGTGATTTCCCCTAGTGAGTCCACCCCCCCATACAGTCAGAACACACCAGGAACACACTTAACCCCTTCCCTGCCCCCTAGTGTTAACCCCTTCACTGTCAATGGCATTTTTATAGTAATCCAATGCATTTTTATAGCATTGATCGCTATAAAAATGACAATGGTCCCAAAAATGTGTCAAAATTGTCCGATGTGTCCGCCATAATATCGCAGTACCGAAAAAAAACGCCGATCGCCGCCATTACTAGTAAAAAAAAAAAATTAATAAAAATGCCATAAAACTACCCCCTTTTTTGTAAACGCTATAAATTTTGCGCAAACCAATCAATAAACGCTAATTGCGATTTTTTTTTTTTTTACGAAAAATATGTAGAAGAATACGTATCGGCCTAAACTGAAGAAAATTTTTTTTTAGATATTTTTTGGGGGTATTTATTATAGCAAAATGTAAAAAATATTGAATTTTTTAAAATAGTGGCTCCAATTTTGTTTATAGCGCAAAAAATAAAAACCGCAGAGATGATCAAATACCACCAAAAGAAAGCTCTATTTGCGGGGAAAAAAGGCCGCGCAATTGTCAGTTAAAGCGACGCAGTGCCGAATCACAAAAAGTGCTCTGGTCAGGAAGGGGGTAAATCCTTCCGGGGCTGAAGTGGTTAAAGATATTTAAATAAATGAAAGTAGAACTAAAGGCAAAACTGTTTGTTTTTTTTTTGGATAGAGTGGAGAGGTATTAGAATGCTTGTTAGTCTTTATTGCCATCTGTGTCTGTGGAGATTCACCCTCCATTTGTCCTATTTACCATGAAAGTGGAAGTAAAAGAAAATCCCAAATTTTGAGTTGTCACCAGAAAAGTAATAGAGGGGGACTGTGTGATCTGGGGGTCCCCAAAAAATGCTCCTAATTTGCAGGAATTTCCTTTCACCTCCTGTTTTGGCAACGGGACCGGAAGTGAAGGTAAATCTCACCAACGGGAAACAGATGGTGAAAACAAACCTAAAAACCAAATCCAAAATGGGGGGAAAAAAAGTTTTTCCTGTAGTTCTACTGTAAGGCAAGTTAGTCATAGATTTATTGTCAGGTTTATGGAAACATATTAACACTTCTATTTATCGGCATCCAGCCATCAATGACCTCTGGTTGTGAAAAAGATTAAACTCTTCAAGAAACTGCTGCTGGCATCCTGCTAAAACCTTCGCAAATGCATGTATTTAAAAAAACTTATATAAATGCTGAATTGTGTATTCGACTGGCTGGCTTCTGAGTGTTTGTTCACTCCATGCTAAAAGTAATAAAGGGCAAAAAAAAAAAAGTTTTGAATAAGATAAAGGTGGGTATTCAGAGGTAAAATGGATGAGCAAAAACTTGAGTATCCTTTTCTGCCCTCTGTCAGTGTGCTAGGATCTGTGTTTATTTCGAAGACATATGACGAGTATGAGAGGAAGGAAAAAAACACATACTACATAGGTATACATTAATAATTAAGAAGGGGGGGGGGTGCTCCCCTAGGTGTAAAACCTCCTCCTTTTTTTTTGACACAAAAAAAGATTAAGGTGCACTCATGGTTCCAGTGAACCAACACGTTTGTTGCAGTGTAAAATAAGCGAGAGTGATCCCATTCATCCACCAAGCTGGCTGCTTCAACGATGAGCCTGAAGGATGCTGTGCCCTCAAAAAATAGTTGCAGTATCCATAGCACATTGGAGTACATTGACTTGTGTTCCGCAACCCCCTCGGCACATTGGTCTGACGTTTGCAGCCACCATGGGATTACTCGCCACACTGCCATAGACTTCAGTGACTGAGTGTCTCTGTCCCGACTCCCGCAGCAGCCCTTGGCTCAGACCCCCAGGCTGCAAAGAGACGTACATCGTTGGAGCAGCCATTCAGCTTGGTGGATGAATGGGATCACTCTGGCTTCTTTTACACTGTGACAGGCATGTTGTTTCACTGGAACCATGTGAGCATCTTAAAGGGGTTGTAAAGTTTTGTTTTATTTTCTAAATAGGTTCCTTGAAGCTAGTGCATTGTTGGTTCACTTACCTTTTCCTTCTAAATGTTTTTGTCTTTGTCTGAATTTCTCACTTCCTGCTTCTCCTCAGTAAGCTTCCCCCATCATCCGAGCCATTCTAGCTGGGGGTTAGTCAGTGTACCTGCCCCCTCCCTTGGAAATACATCCCTGCAGGGAGACGCTGTGAACATGGTTTCTCCCCGCAGGGATGTGGTCCCAAGGGAGGGGGTGAGCACGCTGACTGACCCCCAGCCAGAATGGCTCGGATGATGGGGCAAGCTTACTGAGGGCGAACATGAAGTGAAAAATTCGGACAAAGAAAAAAACATTTAGAAGGGAAATCGAAGGAAAGGGTAAGTGAACCAACAATGCACTAGCTTAAAGGAACCTATTTAGAAAATAAAAAACAAACCTTTACAACCCCTAAGCAATTTTTTTTATTATTGTGTCAAGAAAAAATAAGGTTTTACACTAGGGGAGCACATCCCTTGTTTTTTTGTTTTTTTCCCTTCTCATCTTCCCATACAGATTGCAGCCCAGACCTTGTTGGTAATCTCTTTGGGAGAGCAGCTGTATCCAGTAAACCTCACCTATTTAATGGATGCTTGGCTTAAAGAGCACAGGATTAGCATCCTTTCGTTCTGTGATGATGTTTATACATCAATAATTATTAAAACCCTAATGAACCTTCCGTATTTACTACTGTAATGTGTTTGGGCTACAGTAATATGCTTGTGGCGCTTTATCTTTCTGTTTTTGTTAACTGCTTGCCGACCAGCCGCCGCAGTTATACGGCGGCAGGTCGGCTCTGCTGGGCGAGATGACGTAGCTATATGTCATCTCGCCGAGCAGCCAATAGGGGCGCACACGATCACTGTCGGGCACCCGTGATCGCTCGTTACAGAGCGAGACCTGGGAGCTGTGTGTAAACGCACAGCTCCCGGTCCTGTCAGGGGGAGAAATGCCGGATTGTCTGTTCATACAATGTATGGAAAGCGATCAGTCATTTCCCCAAGTCAGTCCACACCCCCCCCCCCCCCCCTTCAGTTAGAACACACCCAGGGAACATACTTAACCCCTTCCTCACCCCCTAGTGTTAACCCCTTCCCTGCCAGTGGCATTTTTATAATAATCAATGCATGTTTATAGCACTGATCGCTATAAAAATGCCAAGGGTCCTAAACGTGTGTCAAAAGTGTCCGCCATAATGTCGCAGTACCGCTGATCGCCGCCATTACTAGTAAAAAAAAATGCCATAAAACTATCCCGTTTTGTAAACGCTATAACCTTTGCGCAAACCAATCAATAAGCGCTTATTGCCTTTTTATTGTATTTTTTACGAAAAATATGTAGAATACGTATTGGACTAAACTGAGGAAATTATTTTTATATATATTTTTGGGGGATATTTATTATAGCAAAAAGTTAAAAATAATCTTTTTTTTTTTTTTTCAAAATTGGTGCTCTATTTTTGTTTATAGCGCAAAAACTAAAAACCGCAGAGGTAAACAAATACCACCAAAAGAAATCTTTATTTGTGGGGGAAAAAATTTTGTTTGGGAGCCACGTCGCACGACCACGCAATTGTCAAAGCGACGCAGTGCCGAATCGAAAAAAGTGGCCTGGTCTTTGACCCGCAATATGGTCCGGGGCTTAAGTGGTTAATCACACATAATGCAGGGGTTTCTAGTGGTCTGGCACCCATCGCACATTCCACCAATGAAGAGAGCTGCTTTTAGGTAGTGTGACTGCTGTTGACTTGAGCATTGTGAAGAGCGACACGTCGCACTACTGCAAAACCCCGGTTTCCAGTGATCTAACCCTCCTGCATGCGCAGAAGCGGCTCATAGTAAAAAAAAAAAAAAGGGGGGGGGGGATATTACTGTATATGCACCTGTCTGCTTTACTGTAATAAATTCATAAGGTTCAAGTGGGACTTGACATTTTTTATTTTTTTTTGTAAACTCTGAAAATGCAAAGCACAACCATATCTTATGTGTTATTGTTTATTTTAAATAGCCTCCACTCTTGCATTTTCAGCTTTTTACAATTAAAGTGTAATTCCGAACGAGTTAAGATAAGCTGCAGAAACCGTTAGTAAATGTTTCTCCTAAATGAAATTTACAACCCCTTGTGTTGTCGATAATGTTGAGCATGCACCTCCATGATGACACTCAATGTCTACATGTAGGACTTATTCAAAAAGGCACCACAAAGAGCAGAGAAAACATACAAAGAGCGTAGACAGCTCATTAAGAGATTATTTCTAATTGGTTGTTAGGGGGCACTGCACTCTTTGGACTGCCTTTTTGGCTAAGTATATTGGTTTCTCATTAATTATTCCAGGTTTTGTCTGTGAAACAGCCTTTCTTTAATGGAAAGGTGTGGTAGGTCTTCTGTCTGCAGTTTTATTTGTGACATGAAAAATGTATCAATTTTTCATGCTTAGAAGCATATTTTGTTAACAAAAAAAACATGCAGGTAGGCGTGTGTTTTATTTTTTTTTTCTCTCCCTCCTCACAATGGATTCTTGAGAAATAATTGCATGTCATACTAGCGTTTTAAAGCTAACAAAACGCTCGGGAGCGTGGTTTGTGGAACTTTTTTTTTTTTTTTTTTTTTCTTAAAGTGGATGTCTCCCAGTGTTTTAAAAGTAGTAATTATTTTTTTCTTTTAAAAATGGCTTTATGAAGCCCTGGTACTATTGTAAGTATACATGTAAATGTGTGCAGCCAAATTTGGAGGCGTTTATTACATGGTGAACACATTGGGTAAGGCTTCATTTCCACTGGCGTTTTTAGAGCCACGTTTTTTACAGCTTAAAAACGCCTGTCCATGTTTATTTTTTATTTATTTTTGGAGCTGGAGCTTTAAAAACGCGTTTTTAATGCCTGGCGTTTTTACAGCTCTATTGCTGGAGCTTCAGAACGCACTGGTCCCGCGTTTTTTTTGCAGCTTAGCCATCTACAGCTCAAAAACGTCATGGTGGGCATGAGGCCATAGACTAACATGGACAGGCGTTTTTAAGCTGTAAAAAACGCTCAGAAAAGTGGCTGTAAAAACGCCAGTGGAAATGAGCCCTTACTGTGGTCTTTATATACATGGAAGCTGTTGGGGGGGGGAGTACGGTGCACCACAAAGACATTAAAACTCTTTAATGTCGCAGCAGAGATTTATACCAAGCCTCTGATTTTCACAGAGATCATATGCTGTTACAATGTGGAGACCACACCGTAATTCCTGCTGCAAGTACATTCTCTTATCTTAAATCAGTGTTTCTCAAACCTGCCCCCATATCCCACCAACACAAATTTTTTAATGTAATTCCATTTTATCTTTTGGATTAATTCATAACATGATAGCTGTGGTTTGGCTATCTTTGTGGATACCTAAAAAAAACTTTATGGCAGGTATTGGAAATACAAATATGGAAAACCAGTCCACATACTTAAGCTTTTTCCTTTTAATGAAAGAGTTATATATGCAGTTGTATGTGAAGATATGTAGGTGTTATCGATTTGTTTTGTTTTTCCAACAATTCCATGTAATGGCTGTTGTTTTACTAGCTGTATTACTTTTCTATCCCTCTAGATGGAAGAGGATAAGGGTTCAGTCAGCTCAGCATTTGACTTTACTGAAAGCGAGCACAGAGGGTCGGACAATAGGCAATTGCTAGCAGATGCCTCAAACCAGCAGAACACTTGAGCAGACTAGGTAGTAATCTAAACTGCAATGTGATGTGTAGTCACTTGTGGTACTGCCCGTGAAATGGTGGCATGTATTCGTCATTAAAGAACTGTGTTTATGCCACACATGTGATCACTCTAGAGAACATTCTATAAGTGTTTGTGAATTCATCCATTAGTGGACATGTGCCTTAACCCACATTATGTGCTTTCACATCTAGAAAAGACAGCATGTCAAACTAACGCTATTCCATGGTCTTTGACACCTCAGTAATGCTAGTTAAAAAAAAATGTTTTGCACCTTTCTTGCCTCTCTTTATATCTTTCAATAATGGGGGTGGACAAATTAATTGAAAAATCAGGTACTGTTCATTCAAGTCTAGAAGCCAGCAGGCCATGTTTGGAGCCAATAATCGTGCTTCCATTGACATCAGTGGAAGAGATTCAAAGTACTACTGTACTGTTTTTGTATGTATTTATTTAGAGTGCTGTTTAATTACTAGAATTTGTCCAGCCCTGTTAAATCACTATGTGCAGATGAGTTATTGTTTTAAATATCACTTCTTTATACCTCAGCAGGCAGCCAAACTATCAACAAAAAGAAAATATTCTGATGGTATGCTCGTAATTGTGTGTGGAGCACATCAATTCTGGCTTGATTTAATGTCTATCCTTTTTATATCAACTAAAAGAAACAAGCAAATAAAGCAACCTGTCTTAACCAGGGTTCTGTGGAACACTAGGGTTCCTCAAGAGGTTGCTTGGAGGTCCTTGAGTAGTGAGCAATGGCAAATTGACACCTTACATGTTGGTGCCTGCATAGTTCTGGGGCCTGTCAGTGGTGTGAAACCAGTACTCTCGCCTCTCTTCCTTCTGATAAGCAACCATTGATGCCAATGATCTTTTTAGCTGTCTATAAGGTTGACATTCTTATTGATGAGCACCAGTGTAATGGAGCACTATCTTGATCACCCAAGTTAAGGGGTCCCTCTCACTGGCCTCTATTGTGAGGGAGTACTGCAGTTTTTACTGTCTGCTTTTCTTTTCTGGTTATTTTGTACATATTTCTCACTGAAATGAATTTTCTTCTATAGAACGGGGGGGGGGGGGGTGTTGTTTAAAAATAGAGACAATTCTAGGTACACTATATAGTCTTTTTTTTTTATTATTATTATAGTGTATAAGCAACTTTAAATTTATTTAATGGGTCCCTCCAAAGTAAAATGGTTGAAAGATTAGAGAATAAGTATTTCTACATGACATAACTTTTGGAGCAATGGGGAGGAAAAGTATTCTAGCATGGTGCAAATGTTTTTAGTTGAAGAGTGAGTAGACATCAGAGTCGTTGGAAGTCCTGTAACTGTAAAACATAGAGTATCTGAAGATTATTTTTTCTGGAAGAAAAACCTGTTGGATGGCTGTATCCAAGTTATAAGGATTTCATTTTGCAAGTATTTGATTTAAGAGCACTGCTAAAAAATATAAAACACTTATAAATGGCAGAGTCCCTAATGTGTCAGCAAAGCCAAATACTGTCACCCATCTGCAGCCATAGTACACCATAACCAAGAAAATCATTTGGCTGGGAACTAATGGCTGCCAGATGAGTAATGTCTTCTGTGACAGCATGCCCTTATAGCATACATAAAGTAATTATTGTAGGAAGTACTCTAGGGAGAATGATAGGAAATATACAATATTTAGTCATAGGTATACATGGTAAAAAGCTATTTACTTCTGGATGCACTGCTTTGGAGGAAAATATAGTTCATTAATATGGCCCTGTTGCAGGAGTTGTTGGTGAAGGATTGGGTACTATACACTTTGGCTAGTTATGAGACAACCGGTCCCTAGCCAACACTAATGTAGTAAAGGGAGTCCCCCACATATCACCCGAGTCGTCATTGAGTCTAGGGACATCTACAGTCCAAGCATTCCTACATGGTGTGAGTAGTTTACTAGTGTAACGGGATGACCCTTGACGCCCAGAGACTTTTGAGGGATGGGGGATACTCCTGTGCCAGCGGCACTAAGGACTCTTGGGTCTAAGGTCACCCTGTGCCCCTTTTGGGCATAGGGTGGCTGATAAATCATGTATTGCAGGATATCTTGAGATATTACAAGTTGTTGGTTAATGTTGACCCACACCAGGTCAATAGACTCCTAAGATATTCCATTGTCCATTGTGTAAGGCTATAGAGGTGTTAATTCAGGTCTGCTCCTAAGACCTTTCCTTTGTGTAATGCTAATGACACTGTTAAGATGCGGAATGGAACTTGTCAAGCTGTATGCGGAGACAGACGTCTGTCTAAAATGTGGAATGTGACTTCTCAGGTGTAGTAATTAGGTCATGTTAAAAATGTCAGCCTGGTGCCGAAATGTCTGGATACTGATTAGTAATTAGCCCATCTGAAGGGGTATTGAAGCCCCCAGTGTGTGAAGAGGGGGTGGAGAGTTTCTTTGTTCCTTTCATGCTTGAACTGTATAAAAAGCTGAGAGTGTACCATTAAAGCGGTCATTCATTTGAAACCAGTTACCAGAGCTGTGTGCGTCTCGGTGATTCTGGGGAATGGTTGGATCGTGTCTACAGGGATTGTCAGAGTGTCGGCTAAGCTGTCTTGCTTATAGATGGTGGATAAAGCCCACCAAACTGCAGCAGGGACCCCATTACGGGTGACATATTTTGAATATCAAACTTCATCCAGCTGACAGGGTCATTAAAAGATTTTTTTGTTTATAATGTCATATTCTTCAATAGTTCTTGTGAACCAGTCATTGTTCATGTTATGTTATGGATCTTGCAGTCTCATATTTGTATAGCATCCACACTTAGTAGGCTGCAATGGTAAGCTTATATGAGATGACTGTATTTGTCCAAATGGCGGAAAAAATTTGTAGGCGACGGCTATCCCTTTGCTTCTGCCACCCAAAGGCACATGTGAAATGTGCCTAATGGTAAATGCTAGCCTGGTTATGAGTCAACACAGAAGATAATGGTGGCACTGTAAATTAATTCAAAATAGATTGATAAATTGGGTTGGTGGCTAGTTATGTGCTGTCTTCAAGACTGAAGACTCATGTGTAGCTGCTCATTAGCTTACAAAGATCTAAACACTGGCCCTGTAGTTGTAGTTTAGAAGATAAAATCTAGTTTGAATCTTCATTTTCCCTATAGTCTTTCTGTTTTTATGAGTGGTTTATATTCCTATTTAATCATGCATTTGCCATGTCAGCCCTTCATATGTTTTGAATGCCTATAAGCCACCTTTAACCACTTAAGACCCAGACCAAAATGCAGGTAAAGGACCTTGCCCCTTTTTGCGATTCAGCACTGCGTCGTTTTAACTGACAATTGCGCGGTCGTGCGACGTGGCTCCCAAACAAAATTGGCTTCCTTTTTTTCCCCACAAATAGAGCTTTCTTTTGGTGGTATTTGATCACCTCTGCGGTTTTTATTTTTTGCGCTATAAACAAAAATAGAGCGACAATTTTTTAAAAAATTCAATATTTTTTGCTATAATAAATATCCCCCAAAAATATATAAAAAAAAAATGTTTTCTTTAGTTTAGGCCTATACGTATTATTCTTCATATTTTTGGTAAAAAAAATCGCAATAAGCGTTTATCGGTTGGTTTTCGCAAAATTTATAGCGTTTACAAAATAAGGGATAGTTTTATTGCATTTTTATAAAAAAACAATTTTTTACTACTAATAGCGGCGATCAGCGATTTTTTTCGTGACTGCGACATTATGGCGGACACTTCGGACAATTTTGATACATTTTTGGGACAATTGTCATTTTCACAGCAAAAAATGCATTTAAATTGCATTGTTTACTGTGGAAATGACAATTGCAGTTTGGGAGTTAACCACAGGGGGCGCTGTGACTTTGAGTGTTCCCTGTGTGTGTGTTTACAACTGTAGGGGGGTGTGGCTGTAGGTGTGACGTCATCGATCGCGTCCCCCTATAACAGGGATGACACGATCGATGCTGCGGCCACAGAGAAGCACGGGGAAGCCGTGTTTACACACGGCTCTCCCCGTTCTTCAGCTCCAGGGACGGATCGCCGCACTGCAGCGGCGATCGGGTCCGCGAGTCCCGCGGTCCCGGTCCTGAAGCTTCGGACCGGGTCACGGGAGCGCGCCGCGGGCGCACGCCCGTGACCCACGGCTGGGTACTAAAATCAACGTATATATACGTTGATGTGCCATTCTGCCGACGTATATGTGCAGTAGGCGGTCCTTAAGTGGTTAAAGTGCGTTTGTCATATAGTTGACAGTTTTGTAGATTTGTATTGTTGATTTCGGTGTATGCTGCAAGGCCCTTTCAGTGTTTTGTGCTGATGCTTTCAACATGATTTGTGGTTTTATAGATGATATATGTATTTTAAAATCTACATGTCTAACAAGGGACTAGTTACAAATATGCAGTATATAAACAAAGGCATCTAATATACCACCACATGCTTCAGTACATTGTACCTCAACTTTATTTTTGTACAGAAGCTTTTGCTAAAACTCTAAACTGTAATCAACAAAGTTCATGTAAGAAGCAGAAGTACCCCCTGGGGTACATGAGAACCATATCTAAATATAAACTGGCACTTTGAGGTCATTGACACTCTCAAAGTAGAAAATCTTTAGTTGGCTGTTTAATTGGATCCTATTGGTTTATACTTGAGAACTAATTTTCTGTTAACCTTGATGGTAAATGGTTTTGCTTTCTCTAACGCAGTCTCTCCAAAGTCTAGTCCTCGGGAAACACTGGCTTTGTGTGTGAGGGGCAGGTTTCATTACATTTAAGATGCATTTACAGTGAATTTCTGTTACATTCACACTGACTTGGCTAAAGCAAGAAATAGTGAAAGTATGCAGTGCTCCCTATGGTGCAGTGGAAGTTTTGGACATTGTGTTTTGAATTCGTAGAAAAAAAAAAAGCTTTGCAAACATGCTCATGTATAACTAGCCCTACCTGCAGATGAGACATTAAAGCGGTTGTATACCCGCAGATTTTTTATTTTTTTTAACCTGTAAGGCAAAAGACATAATGAGCTAATATGCACAGCATATTAGCTCATACTTAGAATGAGGCATCGGCAGGTGATCTCGGTCCACGCCAAAGGAGCTGATATTTTCCCTTGGTGCGCCTTCCGGGTATTGCGGCTCTAGCGCTGTGAGTGGCCGGAGCCGCGATGTCCTCATTTTATCCCCATAGTGGATGCTACTGGCTAGATTCAGGTAGAAGAGCGTAACTTTGTGCGGGCGTAGCGTATCCCATTTACGCTACGCCTCCGCAACTTTTACAGGCAAGTGCTGTATTCACAAAGCACTTGCGTCCAAAGTTACGTCGGCATAGCGTAAATGGGCCGACGTAACCGCACCTAATTCAAAACAGGCAGGTAGGGGGCGTGATCCATGTAAATGAATCGTGACCCCACTTAATTGACGCTTTTTACGAACGGCGCATGCACCGTCCATGGACGTATCCCAGTGTGCATGCTTAAAATGACGCCGCAACTACTCATTGGTTTCGACGTGAACGTAACTTACGCAAAGCCCTATTCGCAACCGTTTTACGCAAACAATGTAAACGTCGGCAAATTCTACGCCGGCCCGACGTCCATACTTAACATTACGTACGCCTCATATAGCAGGGGTAACTTTATGCCGGACTTACGCTTACGCAAACAACGTAAAAAATACGCCTGGCCGCAAGTACGGTCGTGAATTAGCGTATCTAGCTCATTTGCATATTCAACGCATAAATCGACGGAAACGTCACCTAGCGGGCAGCCTAAATATGCAACTAAGATACAACGGCGTAGGAGACTTACGCCAGTCAGATCTAAGACCAATCTATGCGTAACGGATTCTGAGAATCGGGCGCATAGATACGACGCCGCTCACTCAGAGTTACGCCAGCGTATCTGGAGATACGCCGGCGTAACTCGTTCCTGAATCTGGCCCTACATGTTTAACCCACACTTTCCCTAAACTGGAAGCTTTCAAAACCTGAACATTCAGGCCATATGCACACAGTAATTGGCTTTCTCTTCCTTGTGATGTCCTCAAAGTGAGAAAAGGAAAGCTGCTCATGAATAGGGCTGCATTGAAATGTATGGGTCACTAGGCAGAATATACACCTGGATTCTGGACAAAGGGGATATCTGAAAAATAGTTAATTGTGTAGCATACTGCCCCTTCCTTTCCTAATGTAGTGGCATAAACAAAAGCATGGCATGTCCACATGCTTTCAGCCTTAACATAAACCTATTGAAGAAGGTATTAATCTGTCTCTTTAAATGCTTGCTGCCTAATCGTGCTGCTACTCTATCTTCAAAACATTGAGTTGCTGACCCAGTATAGATCAGGAAAGCATGCAAATTGTCAGAAGTCAATTTTCTGTATACTTGTTCCAATAACTAACTCTAGTATTGAAGTAAGAGCATCTATGTGACAGTAAGGCAACCAGCATTTTTAGAAGAGCTCAGTAATTCTCACCTCTGTGCTGAGAACTTTTTATTTTAACTACTTGCCGACTGCGCACCGTCGTTTTACGGCGGCAGGTTGGTTCTCCTGCGCGAGAGCACGTAGCTCTACGTCGGCTCTTTAGGGGGCACGTGCTCTCGCCCCCCGAGTCCTGTGCCCGGCGGGCGAGATCGCCGCCGGGCACTCGCGATTGCTCGGTACAGAGCGAGGACCGGGAGCTGTGTGTGTAAACACACAGCTCCCGGGCCTGTCAGGGGAGAAATGCTGATCTTCTGTTCATACAATGTATGAACAGAAGATCAGTGATTTCCCTTAGTGAGTCCACCCCCCCATACAGTTAGAACACACCCAGGAACATACTTAACCCCTTCCCCGCCCCCTAGTGTTAACCCCTTCACTGCCAGTGGCATTTTTATAGTAATCCAATGCATTTTTATAGCACTGATCGCTATAAAAATGCCAATGGTCCCAAAAATTTGTCAAGTGTCCAAAGTGTCCGCCATAATGTCGCAGTACTGAAAAAAAATTGCTGATTGCCGCCATTACTAGTAAAAAAATATGAATAAAAATGCCATAAAACCACCCCCCATTTTGTAAACGCTATAACTTTTGCGCAAACCAATCAATAAATGCTTATTGCGTTTTTTTTTTTTTACAAAAAATATGTAGAAGAATACGTATCGGCCTAAACTGAGGAAAAAAAATGTTTTTTTATATATTTTTGGGGGATATTCGTTATAGCAAAAAGTAAAAAATATTGCATTTTTTACAAAATTGTCGCTCTATTTTTGTTTATAGCGCAAAAAATAAAAACCGCAGAGGTGATCAAATACCACCAAAAGAAAGCGCTATTTGTGGGGAAAAAAGGACGCCAATTTTGTTTGGGAGCCACGTCGCACGACCGTGCAACTGTCCGTTAAAGCAACGCAGTGCTGAATCGCAAAAAGTGCTCTGGTCATTGGGCAGCAATATGGTCTGGGGGTTAGGTGGTTAAAGATGGGTTTAGATGAAAGCTTTTTGTGCATCAAATAGTTTTCCAAATGAAAATTACAACATGCAAAATTCCACACGGAGTGGCTGTTTGCTATATAATTTAAATGTAGAAGTCAGTGGGAACAATTCTAAGGGTATGTGTGCAGCAGAGACTACATGGGACTGCTCCTTGCCTTGCTGAGTCTATTCTTCTGAGCACAGGGCAGAGTATCTGAATAGGACATGATGCCAATAAGATCCTCTTCTCTACATTCTGCGAAGCAGCCAAACTCTTACTTGAAGTGCTGTGAAATCATCAAGGGCCAGTTCACACCGGATGTGGTTTTGTGCGCTTTTTTCTGCATTGAAATACATGGAAAATGCTGTGCATGCATTTTTGAAAAAAAGCGGAAAGAACTGCATCTAATGTGAACTAGCACTAACAGATAGTTTGCTACTACTTGGTACACCTGTTTCCTAAGTAGCGGTCAATTGCTAGCTGCAAAAGATTAGTCCTGGGGGCATTTATTTGGGGCTGGGGGGGGGGGGGGGTAGCAGGATTGCACTAAACAAAAATTACCCTTGTGATCCCCCAGCCTACGACTAAGGCTGGGTTCACAAAATGTTATAAGCTGCGGGTAATGGGGGGAGGGGTGTGTATCTTCATGTACCCAGACCTGTATTCTGTCAGGCACGTGAATCTTTTGCCATCAGCTTCACCTATTCAAGCCTCGTTGCACAGCCAGTGATGACCTGCAGTGCAGAGAGCCGTGAATAGCTGCAGCCCCAGGCGACCTGTCATAGTGAACAGGGCCAGTGGCTGCTGAGCGCCACAGCATGAACTGCTGCTACAGTTTCACACCTGCCTTAATCTGTGCTGTGTATGTAGCCATAAAGGGGTTGTAAAGGTTTTTTTTTTTTTTTTTACCATACTTGTCTCCACTGTGCAGTTCCTTTTGCACAGAGTGGCGCCCCGATCCTTGTCTTCTGGGGTCACTTGGCATCTGTTTTGGATCCTCCCTGCAAGAGCTACCCCCCCCCCCCGGGAAGAGCTCTCCCAAGGGGGTTAGCTTGCGAGCGCGCTCCTGTGTGATACAGTCAGTGGCCATAGCCACTGACTGTATCACTCTGCCCCGGCACGCCGCGTCATTAATTTGATTGACAGCAGCGGAAGCCAATGGCTGCGCTGTTGTCAATCATCCAATGAGGAGTCTCCTCAAGTTGGGGGGGAAAGCATCGCGCCCACTGAGATTCCTGGCTCAGGTAAATAAAACGGGGGGTGGAGAGTGCAGAGTGCAAGGTGTTTTTTCACCTTAATGCATAGGATGCATTAACCTCCCTGGCGGTATGATTCTGTCTGGAATTACGTACCAAAAGCGGTACAATTATTTTGCATGAAAATTTGGCATTTTAAACTGTAGGCCTGCAATTCTTAGGAATAACTTGCTTAAATCTGTCCAAACACGAGTCTAGTAGACATCCCGGGTATGATAAAGTTTAAAACACAAAATTATAATATAATAAATAACTATAAATAATTATAAGAAATGATGATGTAATTATAATAAAAATTATTCAATAATGTAATCAACTCCAAATCACTGAAATTTGCTCAGTTGCAGAATTGTCACTGTCATTGCTTTTATTTTTTTATGACAGATTTCCCCACAAATCGCTATTGCTCAATTCTGCAAGTGATTATAATTTATCATCGCTGTTTTATAGCTGCTCTAAAAATAATTTTTGACATACAGGGGCACTTTTGGTTCCTATGGACAATCTACAGTTTGCAGGCACAATTTTTTTTTTTTTATTATATAAAAGTTCATGTAGGACACTGGGCAGACCACTAGGGACAAGGGGGGGTGTATTTTTTACATACAGTACTGTAATCTATAAGATTACAGTATACTGTATGTAATGTGTTAGTTTACATTTTTGAATTTGCCGCCGGTCTCCGTCCCCGTGCGTCGTAACGTAGCAGGGAACGAAGATCGGCGGCGCGCAGGCACTGTGTGAATCGAATGGAGGACGCCACTCGCTCACACAGCGCGGATGCACCGCTGGATCCAGGGACAAGGTAAGTACAGTAACCTGCCTGGAAAAGGTAAGCCAGCGCACTGCAAACTCTGCACATCTACCCCGAGCGTGACTCTGGGTTACCGATTTTAGCATAGGAAATCCACCCCGAGTCACGCTCGGGGATACCGCTAAGGGGTTAAGGTGAAAAAACACAGAGCTTTACAATCCCTTTAATGGTATTTGCTTTTCCCATTTTTTTTTCTGAACTACTCAGATCCACCTCCCATCCCATACCCACAACATAAAGGCTAATCATTTTGTAGTCCAAGATGACAACTAAGGAAGTCTAAATCGGCTCTTTGAAAAAACAGGCTGAAAGCACAGGACACATGACCGCTCAGGATTTGAGCAAACGCACTGTTTTTCACTTGTTGAACAGATATAACAAAATGCTTTCCATGGAATTTTTTATTGGACAAAAAGGTAGCAAATAAGAAACATTTACTTAGAATATACATATACTTTAAAAGTGGCACTAAACTCTGGTTTAAAAAAAATAATCTTTTTCAGGTATGTATTCTAAACTCAAAAAGTACCCTCAGTAACATCTCAAGGTCTTTTTTTTTTTTTTTTTTTTGTAATGTCACTTCAATGCTCATCTTTTGTGTAAAATTGTTTGAGCTGTGCCTCCATTCAGAATTCTTGGTAAACTATAGTGGTGAATGCATTTAATTTGGTTGGGCCTCCCATCCCGTAAGTAAAGAATATTGGCAACCGTTACTTTATTAGGCCCATTGTGTGTTTATACATGTGTCTTTTGGAATATCATCTAACCCTTTCTGCATTCAGAGACCGATAGTCAATTGCACTGTAGTGTACATGACTCTCAGACTTTACAGATCGGTGCTCTTATCAGCAGTGTTAGGTTTAAGGATTTAGTAATAATTACATTTCTGTAACTATTTTTAAAAGATGCTAACTTTACCTACTTGTAAGCTGTTTGTTTTTTTTTTTTGTTTTTTTTTTCTTCAGCATCCTTAATGTTCTCTTTCGACTGAAACATAATTTCATAAATGTTTCTGTAAATATGGTGTAAATGCACTTGTAACAATGCTTTGCTGTCACATTTCTATCTCCTCCTCAGCTTACTGAGACAGGATCAGGTATCAGCTGCTTGGACTCAATGTGCTGCTACACCAACGGGGAGACAGCGTGCGTGCCTGTTAGAAGACTGCTGGAACGATTGATGGGCCGCTGCACAGCACCACGGGTCACCAGGTGTGGAACTTCTCTAAATACCCTTTGCTGCCAACGATTCTCCTATAAACTGGAAAACGATGAGCCTGCAGCTTTAGATGACTAAGGGAAAAGCCTCCCCTCTCTCTCCTTTCTCTCTTTTTCTTGGGGCTTAAATGCTCATAGGTCATTAAGAACCAAGATGAGGCAACATGCGTTGATGAACTTTTCTTTCTCTTATTTAATTTCCTATGTCTTCTGTATATTTTTATACAATGCATATTTGTTGTACGTGTCTTATTTGTCTGGCTTTTTTCTCTTTCCTTTTGCTAGCATCTTGTCTATGTAATTCAGTATTGGGTAACCTTTATATGATCATTTGATTTCTGGGAATTCTCCTTTTATTTTAATATTTGGGCATGTACTTTTAAATTATATAAAATGTATTTTTCAGTACGTCCCTAAATGAAGGTGGCTCACTTTTAGTACCTCCTTTATTCCCAGAAATTGCTTACCAAAAATATTTAATGCTGGGTTTATCTGCTGGGAGAAGTCTTTTGTCTATCACCATTCTCTGTAAAGTCTTGCAATGTTCTCTGTCCCGTTCACACATAATTCTGATTTTATGTACACAGGAACGTTTTTTTTTCTGATTAGTTTCTGGTAAGTGTGGTATGCAGCTGTTAGAAAATACTTAAGTTATTCAGTTATGCCATACACTTGTACTCAGTTCAGTGCTAAAGACCTATGATGTGTATACCTGCTATGAAAGAGTTGAATAGTTCCCAGCAAGAGTTATTCAGTCTCTGGTTCACAAACACTGTGGAAGCAGCCATTTTGTGATATGACAAATGTATTGATGGAGGACTAAAGCTGGCCATATATGGTTAGTGTTGGCTTAACAAAAAAAAAAAAAAACATTCCTCCATCCACACAAAGTGAAGGAAGGATCCCCATCCCTGCCTGGGCATTGTGTTCTGACAGCGGCTCCAGCTGATCGAGGAACATTTTCCAACAGGTCTCTTTGACAGAAGTCACTCAAAAGATGAACTGCTCTCAAGCGGGGGTGGTCACACACTCTGAAATTCAGCCGATCCCTCCTCAGCCAACTTATTTTTCGATCCGTGTACGGTCAGCTTTAGGCCAGTCAGTGGTGTTCTGATTCATTTATAGTACACCAACTAAAACTTGTGTAATGCAGGTTTGGGTACAAGGGGTAAATTAAATAGAAACCCCTCTTACCTTAAAAATACAAGTAAATCTTTTTGATAAGGTATTTTAAGACAAGGTGATGAGATCTTTTTTTTGTAGAGTTATTTCCTGGTGAGTTTTCATGTACACTTTGCCAGTGGTCCAAACTTGTTACCACTGTGTAATTCTTGGCAGTATGGAATGTAGTTGTCTGTGTGAGCGATTTATCAACTCCTGTGCACAGACATGATGGCTACCCATTAGCCATAACACAAACTTGAACATACTGCAAGGGTAATAGCCAATGGGGTAGATTTACTAAAACTGGAACATGCAAAATCCGGTGCAGCCCTGCATAGAAATCAATCTGCTTCCAGTTTGTTTTTTTTTGTTTTTTTTTGTTTTTTTTAAAGCTTAATTGAAGAAGCTGATTGGCTATCATGCACAGCTGCACCAGATTTTGCACTCTCCCGTTTTAGTAAACAACCCCAAACTCTCATTGCCCTGCCTTGCAATGCCGAGTTGGTCAATTACTAGCAGAAAGTTGGTTATCTACTTTAACGACTGCATCAGACAAAAGAGTAGACAAATGAACTGTGTTCCAAAGATGAGTGAACATTTCCATGCTAGCTCTGTTTTTTTCTTTTTGTTTGTTTTAATGTATGTTTCAAATGGAGCAATATGCAACTTTTTTTATTTTATATTTAGAACATAAATGACAAAGTATAAAATACATATTTTTATTTCAAGTGTCTGTGTGTAGCTCAAAGCATCAAGAGTATTTATAAATACCATGTTATAACAAATTGTAATTTTTTTAGCATTCTTATCAGATATCTCCATTTTCATAAATAAATGCATCCTTTGCAAAATTACAAATGCTGTTTTTGTTTTGCTGGGAATGCGGGACATGTTCTCTTTCTGTCACCAATTTGCTGCTTGGTCTCTGGGTTTTTCCTGCTATGAAAAATTGTTTGGTGCCTTTAGCTTAAGAGTGCTTCTTGAGTCCTTATCCTAAGCCACACTTTATCCTGTAGTGACAGGCCATTCTGATTAGTGATGTTTTCCAAGCTTTTCTAGAAAGCGTTATACTACAATGTGAAGCCTTTATACAGACTGCCTCAGATCTCAGACAGATTAGTTAAATGTGACAATGCACATTTCAATGCGATCATTCAATGCAACTAAAATACATTTAAAACAATCAAAAACCACAGGCCCGTCATTTGATTATTTCAGTGAGCTTTCAATCTATTCTGACAAGTCAATTGACCATGCCATAATGATTGCTCCTGACCGATGTAGCAAATATCTGAATTCTAATCTAGATTAATTATATGATCATTTGCAATCTTTTCTGATGGCTTGCATTTTCGATTGATACCACTTATATTGCATTGATCACCATTTTATTCTGCGGTGGATCATTTGTTTACGATTTCTTGTACTTGAATCACAAATAGATGTGTATTGCCACTTTAAGAGAGATCTTTTGAATGGCTGCTATGGGTTTCTTTTACTAGTCATTGTACTGTGCACTACTTTTGTAAAAGCCCACTTCACTTAGAATTAATATTTAATTCAGTAATATGTGAAGTCTAATAGGCTAAATCACTAAATATTTGAAAGCTCGAGCAGCAAGAACTCGCCACCATATTTCTGGCTCTATTCCTGCTGCCTTTGAGTCTGCTGCTTCAGCATGGGTGTTCACAAGCATTCCCACTCATATTGCATTCATTACCAAATACAAGGAAGGAGGTCCTGTATCTAAGCAAATGTGCTTATAAAGCAGTGCTAAGAGCAGCGTATTGAAAACCAAAGCAGCCAGTCAGATTTCAGAATCTGTACTTAATGATTGTAATGCTGTTCTTTGTACAGAAATTGATAGGAAGGAAGGTGGTGGCTTAGAATAACAACTCACTGAATAGCTGCAAAGCATCTTATCTGTGTGTTGGGTGTCATTCTATCATCCGGAGCTCATTTGTTCATAAGGATCTTGATAAAAAGGTGTCAAACACATGCATGGCTTGCATAGATATTAATCAGCGCCGCTTTCTCCTTTGGAATCCACAGCTGCCAATTACAAAGAGAACTCCACTTCATCATGTACACTTTCATCCTGGGTGGTTTATGGTGTTTATTATTCGTCATTCTCTATGATTATGTCCTGTGCACAAGTAAATCTGTCTTTTTTCTTTTTCCTAAACTGGGACTTGGTTTCTTTGCTCGGTGATAATGAAATTGGTGATTGCTTTTGTTTTATCCTAGACAATATTGTAATTCATACTTCATCATAAGCTGACATATTATTTAGCCCAAAAAAATTAAGTGTTTTTCGAAAAATGGCTTCCTTCATGCAAATTGCATTTGAAGTATATTTTTAGGTTAAAATAAAATGTTACTCCTGCTAGAATTGCCCTAGTGCACAATTGTTGCACCACTTTCACTGGGGATTTGATGCACAAATGAAACCTGCCTTCATTGTCAGAATTTGTGGTATTAGAACAGGGGTCTTCAAACTATGGCCCCCCAGGAACTACAATTCCAATCATGCCTAGTCATGTCTGAAAATATCTGTCAGAGTTTTACAATGCCTCATGGGATGTGTAGTTCTACAACAGCTGGAGGGGCGTCGTTTCTGTATTAGAGGACCACTGTTTTATCCACAGCAAAACAACCACTTTTTTTTTTTTTTTTTTGTACAAAGGTGGTGTAGGTGGGTGCATCAGCCTCCTACAGGAGTTTTATTTTATATTCTGCCTGAAAATGCCCATTTATCTCTGTGTTTAAAGTTATTTTGACTGAAGTATGCATTCATGTTTGACAGTAACTAAAGCACTATTCCTCCACCACTGCCACTTGTATAAATATAGGTTTCATTCACTCCCACAATGTGCCTGTAGGGAAACCCAGTTAAATTCATTGAGAAGGTGCTGAAGTATAAGGTATCGGTTACACAGAACGTTCTAATTACTTGTTACTGAATGATATGATCATCAGTGTTCTGCAAATGGGGTGATTGCCAGCAAGTGGCTTTATCTTTCATCGGCAAGCAACTAGTGTCACTTTCCAGGCCCTAGAGTGACACCTGTTGGAGCTGGGAAGCATAGATCGGCCATGTTACACTGAAAGCCCATTTTATCTACTGGAACTTTAAGAATCTGTCCCATGATTTTCCAGGTGTAGGGACTAGCTAACTAATTTTCTTCCAGCGTGCATTGGGACACAGTATATGTGGTGGAATAGTCCTTTTAAATTTCTATGCTTACAAATGCATTCAAATACTTCTTTTTGGGTATACCTTAAATCTAATCAATATGTACTAGTCTAGAAAAAGCACCCTTCTATACATTTACCAGTTAAAGTCTGATATCTACTCACATTGGCCCAGTAGCGCATTCAGCTGATTCATAGTAAAAACTGATTAAGAAACACTGTTGATTAGGGTTACTACAGCTTACAGGCGATTAACCACTTGCTGTCCACCATACGTATATAAACATCCGGTACAAACAAGTGATTATACCAGGATCTGGGTTACATCTATGAATCTGGTACTTTTTTTTTTTAACGTGGGAATCCATTTTCTTGTATAAGTGATCTAAGTGGCTTTACATCCGCCTGATCACTTTTACAGCGATTGGAAAGTCGAACATGATCTTTTTGATCAGCTGCCTTGGCAAGCAAGGGAGACATCAGAGGTCTAAAAGACCCCTGATGTCTATATATAAAGAGTAATTGTCACTGCCAACAGCTATCACAAGGGGGCTTGTTCACCTATTTGTGAGAGCAATAAAGTTACATTTAAAGAAAGAAAAAAATTATAAGCACCCACATCCCCTCATGGTCACATACAAACGCACGTGCAGGTCTTGTTTGCATATGTAATCCAGAATTGCACCATTTGAGCTATCACCACAAACAGTGATAGCAGTAATGCTAAGCACCATAGCTCACGTTTAACACTAAACTGATAACCTGTTGAGGCTTTTAAAGCATTGTCTATGGACAATTTTAGGTACCATTCTTTTATCACCATTTTACAGGCGTGCACAATATACTTGACACAATATCTTTCATATTTTATAAAAAAAAAAGTGTCCATTATATTGTGTTTGCACCCTAAAATTTATTTAGGTGTATTTTTTTCCCCCCTTTTTAAATTTGCATTTGATACGGCTGCATAAGTATCTTGTAGTATAGACAATTTGTGCTTTTCCTTTAAAACTTTTTTTTTTTGTATCCGTTTGCATCCGATCCGTTTGCCCGGACGGAAGAAAAATAGGACATTCTTCCGTCCGCAAAAACGGATGCGGATCGAGCGGACGTTAGCGGATGCATCATCCGCTAACGGATCCGCTCCCATAGGGACCCATTACAAGTCCGTAAACGGACTTGTAATGAGCGGACCGTTCGTCCGCTAGTGTGAAAGGGCCCTTAAGGCAGTGAAACTGATCAAATCACCTGTGCAAAATAATGGGAAGCCTGAAAACCTGACCTGTTGGTGTGCCTTGAGGACTGGAGTTGAAAAACACTGGCGTAGATGAATGAATCTCACCCTATGCTAATTGTATTTTGACAGCCGGCCCTGCACAGAATCTGATTTGGATACAGCTGCCCTTCAGCCAACAATTTTCCACCCTGTTCGAGCGATGGGTGAGAGGCCGCCGCCAGGGACACCTACTATGTGAATTTTGGCCAGTTCCTCAGGAGTTGCCCATAATTCATACAGTGTACAGGCAGCTTTTTATTTTTTTATGAAAATGATGCATTGAGTATAAATGACGAGATAAGGATCTGCTGTCATCACTATCACTAATCAACAGTGTTTGTTCCTAATTTTAATTTAAAGGATAAATGTTACAAATGTATGGTTGTCCTCCTGAAAGTTATGTGTGTAGACAAATATACACTATATTACCAAAAGTAGTGGGACGCCTGCCTTTACATGCACATTCACTTTAATGGTATCCCAGCATATATATGATTCAATATAGAGTCAGCCCACCCTTTGCAGCTATAGCAGCTTCAACTCTTCTGGGAAGGTTGTCCACAAGGTTTAGGAGTGTGTCTATGGGAATGTTTGACCATTTTTCCAGAAGCACATTTGTGAGGTCAGGCACTGATGTGGATGAGAAGGCCTGGCTTGCAGTCTCCACTCTAATTCATCCCAAAGGTGTTCTGTTGGGTTGAGGTCAGGATTCTGTGCAGGCCATGTCTTTAAGGACCTTGCTTTGTGTACTGGTACAAATCATTTGGTGGAGGGGGGATTATGGTGTGGGGTTATTTTACAAGGGTTGTGCCTGGCCCCCGAGTTCCAGTGAAGGGAACTCTTAAGGCGTTCGGCATACCAAGGCAATTTTGATTTAATGCTCCCAAATTTGTGGGGACAATTTGGGGCCCCTTCCTGTTCCAACATGATTGTGCACAAAGCAAGGTTCATAAAGACATGGATGAGTGAGTTTGGTCTGGAGGAACTTGTATGGCCTGCCTCAACCCAATAGAACACCTTTGGGATGATTTAGAGCAGAGACTGCGAGCCAGGCCTTCTCGTCCACATCAGTGCCTGACCTCACAAATGCACTTTTGGAAGAATGGTCAAACATTCCTATAGACACACTCCTAAACTTATGGACAGCCTTCCCAGAAGAGTTGAAGCTGTTATAGCTGCAAAGGGTGAGCCAAGTAAATATGGAACCCTATGGGCTGGGATTCCATTAGTGTGTGTGTGTGTGTAAAGGCAGATGTCCTAATACTTTTGGTAATATATTTTCTGTAAAAATGTCATGTTTAGGCAGTGAACACACAGACATTTAAAAATTAAAAATTTAATATATAACATAAAATGCAAAACTATAAAGGTTAGAACACTAGTTTCAGATAGGAATGTTGATACAAAATGATGCATTGTATACACCACCTTTATTTTGTTATTTTCTATACCCATTAGCACATAATCCATAATGGCTTTTTTCTACAGCTTCCTTCTATAAGGAAGCAAGTATTGTAGCATAATAGTTTTACAACCTCTACTGAACGTCGATTTAAAAACGTCCATTTTGCAGTGTTTACATGCCAGTTTGCGTTTTTAGAAGCGCTTTTTTTTCCTCCACATATTAAAAAATTTAAAACGCCTCTAAACGAAACGCAGCTAAATGTGGGTTACATGTTTATAAGCTGTATGCGTTTGTTGGCGTTTCAAATGCCTCTGCACATCTATTCTGAGTGCATTTTTTTGCTTTCTAACCTCATCTGCCTAGAAATTACTATAAACGTCTGAGTGAATATGTACTGATAACATAGAGCTGCATTCAGGGCCAGCTGAAAAAAAATGCCCAACTGCTCCTAAATGTCCATTTATCAGCAGTAGTGTACATGAAGCCTAAAAGCAATAATACTGTAGTAAAAGCAGCTCTAGAGATGTTCAGTAGGGTTCAAGTCGCATACCAATCTGAGGCCCTGAGCGCTGTGGGACAGGTTTTCATTGAGGATATCCCTGTACTTTGTTCCATTCAGCTTTCCCTTAATCCTGACCATGTCCATGCTACTAAAAAAACAACCCCACAGCATGATGCTCCCACCAATGTGTCACTGTTGGAATGGTATTGGGCAGGTGATGAGCGGTGCCTGATTTCTTCCAGACATTTAGTACTGAGTTCAATCTTGGTTTCAATAGACAAGAAAATCTTGTTACTCAGTGTGAGTCATTCAGGTGCTTTTTTTTTTTTTGCAAACTCCAAGCAGGCTTTCATGTGTTTTGCATTGAAAATGGGCTTCTGTCTAGCCACCCTGCCATAAAACCCCGATTGATAGAGAGCTGCAGTGATGGTTGTCCTTCTGCAACTTTGTCCCATCTCCACACAGGATCTCTGGAGCTCAGTCAGAGTGACCATTGGGTTGTTGGCCACCACTCTTATGAAGGCCCTTCGCCCCTGATTGCTCAGTTTGACCCGGCGACCAGCTCTTGGAATAGTCCTGGTTGTGCCAAACATCTTCCATTTGGGGATTGGAAGTTCTGTGGACCTTGTGGCTTTTGCTCTGATACAGTATGCATTGTCAGATGTAAGGCCTTTTATAGAGAGGTGTGTGCCTTTTTGAATCATGTCGAATCAATTTAATTTACCACAGGTGGACTCCAGTCAAGGTATAGAAACATCTCTGCAATGATCAAGAGAAATGGGGGGCCCCTGAGCTAAATTTCAAGTGTTTCAAAGGGTCTGAATGCTTATACCAATGTGACATTTAAGTTTTTTCCTTTTTCATACATTTGCAAACACTTTTAAAATTCTGTTTTCACTTTGTCATTATGGGGTGCCTAGTGTAGATTGTAGTTTTAGGCTGCAACATAGCACAATGAAAAAAATGTTATATGATCTGAATACTTTATGAATGTCCTGTATAATCGGCTTGTAAAAGTTTATTTTTTTATGAATTTTTTTATTAAATGTTAATGAGGTAGGTCCTTACCTTACCCTTTAGTCCTTATAAAGCAGTGCTCCACATGTTTTCTAAATAAGTAAAACTGCACGCACAGTTGCATCAAAGTACAAATCACAACTTTGGTGTAAATCAGATGTGCACAGTCAGAACATTTCATACCCTGCTTCATGTTTGGACTGTGAATAGGGGCAAAGAAAAGGCACACCAACATAAAAGTACAGCCAAATATGCCGTACAAACCAAATGCAAGCTGATAATTCAGTAGGGATTTATACGACACACATCCAGGCCGGTTGTCTGCACATTAGGTGTATATAATTGGCTTCTGTGCTGGCCTGGTAATGCTTGATGACCACAATTTTACAGAAAAGTAGTGATTACATTGACTTTTTATTTCAAAACACTGGATAATGGATCATATATCCATCAAGATATTTGTAACATTAAAGGGGCACTCTGGTCAGTTTCTTTTAAGCCAGATGTCCCTGGATATTCCTAAGTCTGGGGAACATCTAAAACATTAGACATGGCCAAATCAGAAACTGAGTTTTATGATTTGACTTGGACATTTAATGAACATAGAACTGTTGTATGTATTTGCTGTATCCATGGTTTCTTTATGAATGGAGAAGACCAGGAGACACTGAATAGCATTTTTGTTGATGTAAGAGGTTTCTAGTTTCCCATTGTTTCTTTTTGTTGCTCTAGATCTTGGAGTGAATTGGATCCCTGCTATTCGAATGACAGAAGCATCTTGACTCTTTCAGCCATGGACTCAACATCATGTTAAAAGGGCAGACCCTACTGGTTTAAATGCAATGCCCGCTCTCCTGTATAGGGCCTTATCCATATTTATTGAACTTGAATATATTTTCTTACAGAAATAAACCTCAGCTAGATGTCACTTTTAAATTGGATCATTTCCTTTTATATATTTTAAGGTTCAAGAAGTTCCATAAATTAGATTTTATCATGCCTGAGAAGGTGTTTTAAGTATGTTGCATTTGCCTGCACTAAAAGAAAATGGAGCCTTATTGGCGTTTGTTTCATTCAATGACTATTTTATGAAATGTGTACCCTCATTTCTGTTATCAAATTAAGTTTTAAACTGTAGTTCTCCAGCTAATGAGCAATCCGCCTCAATGTGCAATACAATGGTCTCACTGTATGTTGGAAGATTTACAGAATGTATGCTAAAAGTTTCCCTTTAAACCACAATTCCTACAATTAACACTGACTAGTCTTATTTTTTGGTATTGGATATAAAAACAATGGCTGTGTAACATTGGCTCCATTATTTATTTTTTAACACAATATTTTGTTCACATTTTTTATAGAAAGAACAAGAAAGGTGTTTAATATAAAAAATATTAGGATGTGGCATTATTCACCAAGGTTTGACTTATCTCTACAGATACGTAACCATAAAGCTCTACTTCAGGAATTCAGCGACTTTGTAAAATGTCCAACAAAATGCATGCCATCTCATGGACGTGTCTTTTATTTACAACTGACTGTTTTACTGAGTGCTAAGAGTACAGCTATCGCTAAACTCCCAGTGCTCTGACAGGAGTGATGCTGCTTTCTCACACAGCAGCAACCTGTCTCACAGCAACAAGCCCTCCCCTTGTCTGTCTATTCACAGAAGGCTTTGTTTTTTGTGAGTGGGTTCACAGAAAGCTTTGTATTTTTTTTTTTAATGTGTTCACCTAATACAAAGTGTTTTGTGAGTGGGCAGTTGCATATGACTGCAGCAGCTGAGACCAGAACATCCAGCATTGGTGTATAGCAGTAGCTATGCTCCCAATGTTCATTAAAAATATAAATTGTAACTTAGAGTTAAGTTGACAAGGTGGTGTGCACCTTGTTGGGCTTAACCCGTAGTATAGTAATCTGGCACATTTGAAAAAGTTGCTGAATTACAGCTTTACCTAAAATGAATAGAAAGTATGAGCTGATAGTCCATGAAGATCATTTAAATAGTAACCCACATAGCTGGAGAATTCTTGCTGTTTGGGGAAAATTCGAACTGTGCATGGCCCTGTTGGCATATCCTGGCTTCAGACTTTGACAGTGGACAATTGTTGGCCAAACAGTGACTGTATCCTGTCAGATGCGGTCTCTGGACAGTCATTCTTCCACTGGGGTCACAGCTGCTTCACACTGTTTAGCATGGAGGAGGAATCTATTCAATCTCTTCTCATTCAGCATAGAAGCTGAATGAGAGAAATCTGAGTGTATGGATAGCTTTACAGGTAAGTTGATTCTTGAAGGATCCATCAAAAAGGGACAATTTCCAGCATGTAATTGCAGAGTCCCCTTCCTAATGTTTTGTGTATTGGTTGCCTAATTTGACAAGCTGTTTACAAGTTGGAAAAGCCTCAAAGGTATTTCATAGGTAACTTGCACCTTTTTTCGAGAAATGTCTTGCCTGTATCCAGCCAAGACCTTTCTGCCTCTGTTGACAAATATTAGGTATGTGTCACTGACATCAGGTTGAGATGCTTCTGAGATCATTCAGAATTCATTAACGTGTGCATTTAAAGCAGAGGTTCACCCAAAAATCAACTTTCTGACATTAGATCCAGCATACTGCTAACATCTGCAGTATGCTGGTTTTTTTTTTAATTTTTTTGTACTTATCATTTTATGAGCTGTTGTTATCCGCCTCTGAGCGGGGAATCCTGTGGGGAATGGGCGTTCCTAAGCCAAGAGGAGTTGATTGACGGGCTGCTAAGGCACGTCATGCCTTCCGAAAATACTCGAAGTAACACTCGGGTATTTTCGGAAGGCGTGACTCGCCTTAGCAGCCCGTCAATCGACTCCTCTTGGCTTAGGAACGCCAATTCCCCGCTCGGAGCCGGATAACAACGGCTCATAAAGTACAAAAAAAAATTAAAAACCCCAGCATACTGCAGATGTTAGCAGTATGCTGGATCTAATGTCAGAAAGTTGATTTTTGGGTGAACCTCCGCTTTAATATGCAGTTATCCTCTTTCTGAACTATTTTGAATGGCTTCAAGTTTTTTCTTTCTTTCTCTGACTTGTGTGGGAATGCAAATCCCATTTAAAGCGAGCCAAAGCTTGACACAAGTCCTCAAAACCTCGACACACTATGAGCAGCTGTACTAACAATCCAATGTTAGTACATCGATCTTCCCTGCTGTGCTATTATGTTCGGGAGGCCCCCGGCCAGAATGCTCCTGTGCCATTGGCTAAGAGCGCTGAGCAGGAGTTGGTTGGCAGACCGTTTTCAGTCATGACCCTTCGACAGAAGCCTGCTGTACTGCCAGCTTCTGTCGGGCCAGCTGTTAAACCAGCCAATGCCACCCGACATTCAGCCCATGTGTACTAGGCTCTCGTCATAGAAATATCATTGCAGTGGAATTCAAATCAACAGGTTTGACTGCCGTTACAGAATTGTATTAACTGCCTGGTTGCCATTATTTACTGCACTTTCTCAGGCTCATTGCTTTTTTGCTGTTGCATTTTACATTGCCTTTTTCAATAACCTCATCTGAATCCAAACAATCGGGGCCTTTTTGCACGTGTTGCAATGCACACTAAATTGCACATGTTAACGCATGTTTGCAATAACCTGATCCACTGCACCTGCTCTACTTGCATTGATTAGGTGTACCATTCACTGTGAATTGCTCCCTAATGCACTGTACGCTAGAGCAGTGTTTCTCAACGTTTTTCCAGTCGGGGCGCCCTTAAAAAGTATTTTCCGTCTTGAGGCACCCCATTCCAAGGTTTAGTTCACATTACGGTGTGTCGCAGAACACGCGCAAAATCGTGCTCATTCCTGACACATAGACAAATGCTCTGCTCTTTAGGGGTACCATTTCGGTACCCCCACACATTGGAAAATGTGGGGTGCTTTTTCTGCAGTGCAATAAAAAAAAAGGTTGTGGACTTGTTTTCCTGCATTTTTGTGGGTACGGAAGCCCATTGAAATGAATGGGCTGCCCTACATGCATTTACACAGATGTGAACCAAGGGCTTGTTCACATGTAAAAGGGGCAGTAAAACCACATAATTGAGCCATTTTTACCACCCCGAACCTCTCCACCTTTAGCTGCAGAGGCAGCAGCTGGGGGGTTTTACATGCTGTGGCTGCAACTGGAGGTATATCGAGGGTGAATGGGGCTGCACTGCAACTACTCCGCAACTGTGTGCATTGCACGGTTGCGGTGTAGTGATGCTGCATTTATGGGCTTAAAACCGGTGGTAAAGAGGCAACATAATTGCTCTTTACCCTTTCAAATGCCTCTGAAAAGCGATCTGTGTATGGATTGCTTTTCAGAGGAGCAGCAGTCCTTGCTGCTATCAAACAAGCCCTACAAAAGCCATTCTGATGGTACAGGAAAGTAACATACACACATACATACATACATACATACATACATACACATGCTTACTCACGCATAAATACATACACACACATGCACACACACATACAGTCACATGTGCACACATACATACAGTTACATGTGCACACATATACAGACAGTCGCATGTGCACACACAGACACACACATACAGACAGACACATGTGCACAGACACACATACAGACAGTCACATGTGCACAGACACACACACACAGACAGTCACGTGTGCACACACAGACACACACATAAAGACAGTCACATGTGCACAGACACATGTATAAAGCCATTATAAAATTAATATAGCTTCTAGCACAGACACAGTACCTTTCCAGATTCCTTATTCAGGCGGGTACTGCACTCTAGGGGGAAGCAGAGAGCACAGCACACTCCTCTGAACTTTACTTTCTTTTTTGAAGCCGACAGAGCTTCTCACATTACGGCAGGAGATAGGGCTCACCTGACAGCCTTCTCTCCACTGACCCCCGCGGCACACCTGAGAACCTCTGAAGGCACACCAGTGTGCCGCGGCACACTGGTTGAGAAAGGCTGCGCTAGAGTGTGGTGCACAGCAGTACACCACAACACATACTGTGCATTGCTGTGTGCTATGTTTTGAAAGAAGGATCGTGCCCATTTATTCATCTGTTGAGGTGCATTGACAGCGCCTTTTGTATGAAATAGCCATTCATGCTGTAATGTGTGTTAACATACGGATTAATGTAGTGAGAATGGGCCCTCAAAGTATTAAAGAAATGTGTGCACTTTTGGTACGATATGTCATTTAAATACTAGACTTAATTTTCAATGTGAACACCCTTAAATGCTGATTTGTTCAGTGAGCAGTACGAGGAGCAAAGTGCAGTAACAAATTAGAACTTACCAAATAGGTCTGACTAGTGAAACATGAATTGTGGTTTTTATGGGTCAGAGGAAAACATCCACTCTTTGTAATTGTTAAAATGGCAGCTTTAAAAGACATCTCAACTATCATGCATGTGGCTATTGCTCAGGTTGTGTATCTGGTATTGACCTATCTATTGACCTATTGGTGTATCTCAGACAAATTTGTCTCTGTTTTGCAGGTTTTGTTTTTCTTCCCTAAATGTTTCACTTTAGATATTCATCAAGGGGGGGGGGGGAAATATTTCTGAAGACGAACCATGAAGTTTACTGTTTTATTATTTTATTAAAATGTTTACAGTTTAAAATGTTTGTCTTCAGTGTATGTGTGCCTACTCAGATCTGAGGTTTTGCAATGTAAATTGTTGTTTTTTTTGTGAAGAAGTATGCATTTTGTGTTTTTTATTTTGTATACATAGTGCATATTTTAAAAAGAACAAAAGAAAATAGTGTTTCAGCTTACTGGTCTTTAGATGTGGTGGCTGAATTCAATTTCTTAGTTTTCTTTTTTCCTTCTTATATTAACCTGTGTAATGCTGCAATTGTTGCACTTTCTGACCTAGGGTGGCAACTGTTCTGAGCAGCATTGTAATTCTAGAAAATGGCGTGTTATTTTGTAGTTTTTTTGAGATAGCTGGGAAGAATGCTAAATAAGTCCAGAGGCAGAGAGTACAGAATTTTTTTTTTTTCGGTGATTTATTTTTTTTTGGTGATTTTTTTTTTTTTGGTGATTTTTTTTTTTTTGGTGATTTTTTTTTTTGTTGGTGATTTTATTTTTTTTCAGTGATTTTTTTTTTTTTTTTTTGGTGATTTTTTTTTTGGTGATTTTTTTTTTGGTGATTTTTTTTTTTCTGTGATTTTTTTTCGGAGAAAAAAAAATTGTCAATTTGCTCGATCAGGTCTACTCAATGGGCAGGGGTATCGGTCAAATTTCAAGGAGCAGGTGCTATGGTACTCTTGGAGTTAACCTAGGAGCCCTAAACCTTCAAAAACGTTTTTGGACACCCTCTGGCCTCATATGTCAACTTATACAGGAGTATAGCATGGTTGATGGTAGTGAGCCAAAAGGCTATGGTGGATGGAGACTTCCAGTGGAAGGTTATCGATTTCTTAGCATAAAACAATACTATCCGCAGAAAGGTTTGCATATTCTTAGATATACTATCATTGTCGAAAAAAGCCCAGTACACACCTCAGGGGATTACATATATTGGGTATTTGTGTCAGTGAACTAATAAGGGTTGACCTCTGACCAGAACTTCCTAATCGGAGGACACGCCCACATTAAATAAAAAATGTGCCATCAGCCATGCGGCATCGGGAGCAGAGGGCAGTCTATTCAACCTAAACAGTAAGCATGGTGTAATAGGATAAATTAGTCTGTATTACCTTGTCACAGGAAGACATGACAGAGGGAACCTGGAGGGGGCAAAACCTCCTGTCAGATGTCCTCCGTCAACTCAGGGATATCAGCTCTCCAGCTAGCAGCCGCTTTGCTCAGCCTTCGAGTCCTAGTATGCCGAAGGGGCCCATAATATGTGAAGACCAGTTTGGCATGAGAAGAATCGGTCAGCAATCGTTTCAGCGGGTAGAGTTGGATAACTATGTTATAAACGCCGAACTACGTTGCTGCAGTGTGGCCTATTTGTAAATAAAGGAAGTAAGCTGTGCGTGGCAGATTGTGGTCTCTACGAAATTCATCAAAAGGATGAAACACGTTGTCTGAGAACAAATGCATTTCAACCAATATCCCCCATCAGATCTGTGGAAAAAATCTGGTAGATTTGGATTCCCCCAGAGTGGAGTGTTTGGCAAGTATGTATTATTTCCAGAGAAAAATTGTAATTTAGTGAGTTTAAAAATCTGTCATGATACTCGTCCCCTCCCGCCCGCTAATGGACAGACAATTAATCAAATTTTGCAGGTATTAATAAAATACAAATAATACAAATACCGCGCTATCAATTGCTAAATAAAGTTTAAGCAGCTAACACAGCAAGGAAGATCAAATTGCTATACAAACAGTGGGAAAAATGTGTAGCGCTAGTGATGATGACATTTCAATGAAGAAATTATATATAAATAAATGAATAAACAAAATTAATTGTGCAACACCACATGTGAAGTGATCATATGAAAACTAATTAATGTCCATAAACATCCAGAGATTGGATATAAATGATAGAATCTGGACAATGTCAGAAAAGTAAAAGTGAATAGAACCATTCATAGAGGAAAAAGTTCATAAATAAAAATCCAGTGACTGAATGATTTAGGCAAAATCCAACTGTGATCAATAGGAAATCCACCACCACTTAAGACGGGGGCTTACCGAAAAGATTGGACCCAGAAGGGCATATACCCGCTAGACCAATCAAGCTTGTAGATACGATACACTATATATACCACATATATATACCACAGATGTCACAAGGTCAGGAATATTTGAGGAGACCTCAGGCACGAAAATCCAGGGAATCACAACAGGTGATGGTTTACAGCAAATCCTAGAAATGGCACATCAGATATCACAATGAAAAAGAAGATGTATTAAAAGAAAAAAACTCACATATTGCAGTGATAAAACAAGCTCATAAAATCAGGGTAGCAATGACGACAGCAGTCCTTCCCGACATGTTTCGTTACAATAGAACATCATCTGGGGTTCTGGCGTCTTGCTACAATTACCCTTAAATAGATAAAATGACCCTCTTGTTCAAATCATGGCTCCAATAGGAAAATGGTAGCAATAACTCACCACTTCCTGGTTGATACACAATAGAGTGAATGGCGTGAGGGTCAAGCCTCACTTTCAAACCGGAAGTGACTCGGGATTGAGGGAGAAAAAAACTCATATAATCAAGCCAAAAATATATGATGTGTATCCTGTAAGGACTGCCCCAATACAGACATTGCGTTTAATGACAAAACATTAGTGGTATTAGCAACGTTATTACATACTTTATATGTGCAGCATTGCTAGAGGTACATGTGTGTAAAGAGACTCCTATCACACACGGCCGGTCATGTGACCGCACAGACACGCCTTCCCATGCTAATAGAGGAGGCGCTCCACACTCAGCTGTCCAATAGCGCTGAGTATGCTGGTCACAGCCGGTCATGTGACCGCATCACCAAGCCTCATTCTGATGCTGAGAATGCACCTCAAGCTCGGCATTTGTGGATTGCGTCACATGTCAGCGCCAGGCCCTTTGCAAAGGAATGGTTTAACCCCTACCTATGCTGCACTCTATTATAACAGAGAACGGGCACTGAAGAGAACTAATTAAGAAAAAGAAAAACCATATTGGCCAAACCTGCCCTGTAGCTGACAGGACACATTAAACACTCTATCATTATAAAAACAATGGTATCTAATCAGAGGTTGGAACCATATTAAAATAAAAGTTCCCACATCAACTCAAAAACTGTCAGATATCATGATTAAATGACCGTAATAACCCCTTCAGACAAAATTGCTCAAATGAAGGTATGTATATGGTGGATCATAAAAAGAAAGCTATGGAATCATATAAGGGAGGAGGGGCTCAAGGGAATGGCCAAGATACTACATATATTTAAAAATATTTTTGTTTAGGAGAAAAATATTTGTGTATTATTAACCACTAGCCGACCAGCCGCCGTCGTTCTACGGCGGCAGGTCGGCTCTCCTGGGCGAGAGCCCGTCATGCTACGTCGGGACATTCGCGGCCACTAGGGGGCGCTTGAGCGCCGCCGGCGGCCCGCGCACGCTCAAGCTCGCCCCCCGAGTTCCGCGCGCGTGCCCGGCGGGTACGATCGCCGCCGGACACCCGCGATTGCTCATTACAGAGCGGGGAACGAGAGCTATGTGTGTAAACACATAGCTCGCGTGCCTGTTAGCGGGGGAAATGCTGATCTTCTGTTCATACAATGTATGAACAGAAGATCAGTGATTTCACCTAGTGAGTCAACCCCCCCATACAGGAACACACTTAACCCCTTCCCTGACCCCTAGTGTTAACCCCTTCACTGCCAATGGCATTTTTATAGTAATACAATGCATTTTTATAGCATTGATCGCTATAAAAATGCCAATGGTCCCAAAAATGTGTCCGAAGTGTACGCCATAAGGTCGCAGTACTGAAAAAAAACGCTGATCGCCGCCATTACTAGTAAAAAATATAAAAATAATAAAAATGCCATAAAACTACCCCCTATTTTGTAAATGCTATAACTTTTGCGCAAACCAATAAATAAATGCTAATTGCGATTTTTTTTTTTTACGAAAAATATGTAGAAGAATACGTATCGGCCTAAACTGAGGAAAAAAACTTTTTTATATATGTTTTTGGGGGATATTTATGACAGAAAAAAGTAAAAAATATTGCATTTTTTTCAAAATAGTCGCTCTATTTTTGTTTATAGCGCAAAAAATAAAACCCGCAGAGATGATCAAATACCACCAAAAGAAAGCTCTATTTGTGGGAAAAAAAAGACGCCAATTTTGTTTGGATGCCACGTCGCACGACCGCGCAATTGTCAGTTAAAGCGACGCAGTGCCGAATCACAAAAAGTGCTCTAGTCTTTGGACAGCAATATTGTCCGGGGCTAAAGTGGTTAACCACTTGCCGACTGCCCACCGTCGTTCTACGTCGGCACTTTAAAGATGGATATCTCGGTAACGGCAGCAGCTGCTGCCACAACCGAGATATCCATCTCTTCAGTGGGCGGTCGGTCAAACGATAACGCCGGTCTCCGCGGCGGATTCGCCGCGAGATCGCCGTTATCGGTGGCGGGAAAGGGCCCCCCCTCTCCCGCCGTGCCCTCCGCCGCTTACCGAAGACTTCGGTAGCGGCGGAGGCGATCGTGTCCTCTCCCGTGCTCAGTGATTTGAAAAAATGACATTTTACATTTTTTATACTTTTTTTGCATTTAAGCCTAAATATGAGATCTGAGGTCTTTTTGACCCCAGATTTCATATTTAAGAGGACTTGTCATGCTTTTTTCTATAACAAGGGATGTTTACATCCCTTGTAATAGGAATAACAATTATATATATTTTTTTATTATTTCAGTGTTAAAAATTGGTAAAATAAATAAAAATAAATACGAAAACAAAAAAAAATTTTTTAAATCGCCCCGTCCCGACGAGCTCGTGCGCAGAAGCGAACGCATACGCGAGTAGCGCCTGCATATGAAAACGGTGTTCAAACCACACAAGTGAGGTATTGCCGCGATCGTTAGAGCGAGAGCAATAATTCTAGCCCTAGACCTCCTCGTATCTCAAAAAATGCAACCTGTAGAATTTTTAAACCGTTGCCTATCGAAATTTTAAAGGGTAAAAGTTTGACGCCATGCCACGAGCGGGCACAATTTTTTAGACATGTTGGGTATCATTTTACTCGGCGTAACATTATCTTTCACAATATGTAAAAAAATTGGGCCAAATTCATTGTTGTCTTATTTTTTTATTTAAAAAAGTGAATTTTTTCCAAAAAAAGTGCGCTTGTAGGACCGCTGCGCAAATACGGTGTGACAAAAAGTATTGCAATGACTGCCATTTTATTCTCTAGGGTGTTAGAAAAAATATATATAATGTTTGGGGGTTTTAAGTAATTTTATAGCAAAAAAAATGTTTTAGTCTCGTAAAAACACAGAATCTGAAAAACAGGCTCGGGGCTTAAGTGGACAATAGAGCCATAATTGAACATGGGCAATCAAAAAAAAAAAAATGTAATAACTGAAACATTTTTTTCCCACAAATTACAGAATACAGAGACAACCCAACCATTTGATATTATGCATATGATTGACAGTATAAAGAATAACCCTGAGCAAATCTTAATATACATGTATGGAATCAACTGGGTATTATGAACGCATTAATATCCCAATCTACATTCATACCCTGAGGCGAGTGGCATTGTAGTTCATATATCCAGTATGTTTCCAATCTGGATATTCCTCGAATTTTCGCTCCACCCATCCACGGTGAAATGTACCTCTCAATCAAAAACTGTGACCCCCTGGGATCCCGATTGTGGCATGATATATAATGCTTCGGTACAGTGTGCTTTGTGTCGCCCCCTATGATTTTAGTGATATGTTCACCTACCTGTGCAGAAAACGCACGGGTCCTGCGACCCACGTATTGTTTCCCGCACGGGCAGGTGATCAGGTATACCAGTGGTCATCAACCTTGTCCTGCAGGGCCCACTAACAGGCCAGATTTGCAAGATAACTGAAATACATAACAGGTGATATAATTTGCTGCTCAGTGATTGCAGTATTCTAGTCTGCATCTCCCCAAGGTAATACATAAAACCTGGCCTGTTAGTGGACCCTGCAGGAATGGTTGATGTCCACTGAGTTATACGACATGTGTGGTCACACAGGTACAGAACTGTTTTATAGGGTAGGTTTGATTTGTCACTCTGGATTGGAATTCCAGGGTTTTACGTCTACCACTGAGGTTGTACTTGCACACTGTACATTTTTTGCACAGAAAATAACCTTCCATATTCTGAAAGAATATCCATAAAAATCCATATCCCCCCATCCTCTGCCTTTTTCAGACCCCCCATCCTCTGCCTTTTTCAGACCCCCCATCCGCTGCCTTTTTCAGACCCCCCATCCGCTGCCTCTCAGATCCCTCTCCTCTGTCTATCAGGCAGGTGATAGTGGTAAGTAACACGCTGAATCTGGAGGCAGGTGACAGTGGCAAGTGACTGACACAAGTGACACACTGTAAAGTGCGTAAATTGGGGCTTGTAGGGGCCCCATAGGATTACTTTGCCCAGGGGCCTATCATGCTATTAAGATGGCCCTGTAGAGACGACTGGGGGTCGGACAAGTATATTAACATGTCATCAGCGTAAAGATACCTTCTCCAGACCCCCAATCGTCAGTCCCGCAACCTCCCCACAAGATCTTATTAGTGCTGCCAAAGGTTCTATCGCCAGCGCAAATAGCAGCGGCAACAGAGGACATCCCTGTCTGGTGCCTCTCTTTATCGGAAAGGGGTCAGATATGCCTGCGTTCACTCTCAGTCTAGCAGTGGGTTTTAGGTAAAGCAGCTGTACCCACCTGATAAAGGTGTTGCCAAATCCCATCTCATAATGGGTGGCCTGCAGGTTGGTCTATGGAGGTCGATCACCCAGGGATGAACCCAGTCTGGTCCGCACCAATAACAGTAGAAATGACTGTGTTCAATCGCCGGGTGAGCATCTTGGCTAAAATCTTGACATCCGAATTGATGAGTGAGTCTGTAAGATTCACAGAGGAGGTGGTCCTTATGTGGTTTAGGAATGAGAATAATCAACCTCTTTGACATGCCCCGTTTTCATAGCAAAATTATACACCCTGCCTAGGTGAGGTACAAGCAGATCCTTGTACTGCACTCGATAGGGAAACCATCCAATCCCGGTGTTTTGTTTTTGGCAAAGGATTGGATAGCCTCCCAATTTCCTCAGCCGTCAGACGAGCGTCAAGGAGTGTCGCCTGTTGGGCCTGAAGCCTAGGCAGTGAAATTTCAGAGAGATAGTCATCCAATTCCACAATCGTGTAGTGAGCTCTAGTAACATAAAGGGAGGAATAAAATGTGACAAAGGCACCCATGATCTCAGTGTTTTGCTCTACCACTATGCCCTCTGAGCTCCTAATTCTAGGTATACTGCAAGGCTGATAGTCCGATCTGGAGAGAGATGCCAACAAGTGACTGAGTTTGGTGATAAGAAGAGCCATTGGTTCTGATACAGCAACTTTTGGGTGTGCTCCAAAAGCACCAAGTCCAGTCCCCTGGCCCTGTGCTTCCAGGCGGCGTGTGTCTCAGGAGTAGGGGGTCGCAGAATAAGCGGCCTCTGTCTCTCTGAGAGACCCCTCCGTATCCATCAATCTTGACAGAGAAGCCTTGCGCGTTTGACCAATGACCACAGCAAAAGAGCTGCGTGTGGTGGATTTAAAGGCAACCCAAACCACCGGCACGGAGGCGCTCTGCTTGTTAGTTATTCAGTAAGATCCCATCTCTGCCATACACTGGTTCACAACAACCTGATCCGCTAACCACAGCGGGCTCAGCTGCCACACACGATAGGAGGAGAAACGGGTGCCCAGAGCGAGGTCCACTAGCAAAGGGGAATGATCAGACACCGCCCTAGGGACATATTTAACCTCAGTCACCATATTAAGCAGATCCGATGAGACCAGACATGGATCAATACAGGACAGAGTACCGTGTGACTCAGAGTGACACGAATACTCCCTCCCATCCGCATGCCTCCACCAAATCAAATTGAGTTAGAAAGGAATCCAGGGGGGTGGGGGGGCAGTGTAGAGCATCGTAATCAATCAATGGAGTTGTCCAACACTGTATTATAGGCAACCGCTATCAATAAAGGACCTTCCGCTATTGCCAATATTGAGTTCATTACCCACTCAAAGGGAAAATATGGTATATACCTAGGTATGTACGCTCACCGCGCTACTAAATAAAACAGCAGCTAACACAACTAAATGATCAATTTAGCAAACATAGAAAATACAAAGAAAATATGTAGCGCTTAAATAAAAATAAATGGCAAATAATAACATAAACTGAACATTAGACACCATAGGTGCACATTGAAGTGTCTCTGAAATAGTGATATAGTCCAAAAATTCAATATATAGTGACTGGGTGCAAGTGAGGTCTGAAAGGTCCACCACTAGTGTTGCTCACGAATATTCGCATTGCGAATATTCGCTGCGAATATTGCATATTCGAGTATTCGCGAATAACTCGAATATTGCGGCGAATATTCGCTATGGAGAATATTCGTATTTTTTCAAATTTATTTTTAAAACAGATCACATCCTAGTGATCTCCATCGACGTCTAAAAGCATTGCTGGTATAATTAGAGAGAGACCCTGGGCCGAGTAGCTGATGCGATTCTTTTATGTTGCCGAAAAATCGCATTGCGAATTTTCGGCAACATAAAAGAATCGCATCAGCTACTCGGCCCTTCTTTTGCATCAGAGCCAATCAGAATAACTCGAATATTCGGCAAAAGGAATATTGCGCGATATTCCTTTTGCCGAATATTCGAGTTATTCTGATTGGCTCTGATGCAAAAGAAGGGCGGAGAAGATAATGGCGCAATATTCCTTTTGCCGAATATTCGAGTTATTCTGATTGGCTCTGATGCACCCTTCTTTTGCATCAGAGCCAATCAGAATAACTCGAATATTCGGCAAACGGAATATTGCGCGATTATCTTCTCCGCCCTTCTTTTGCATCAGAGCCAATCAGAATATCTCGAATATTCGGCAAAAGGAATATTGCGCGATATTCCTTTTGCCGAATATTCGAGTTATTCTGATTGGCTCTGATGCAAAAGAAGGGCGGAGAAGATAATCGCGCAATAGGAATATTGCGCGATTATCTTCTCCGCCCTTCTTTTCCCCTTTATTCTCCTTTCTTTTAAGTAGAGTTAGTGTTTAGTGCATATTAGTTTAGTAATACAGGAAATGATCTCCGTTTATGAGAATTTCGCAATCATTTTCACATTAGCGAAATTTCGCATTAGCGAAATTTTGCAAAATTTTTTTTGGATATCGCCACCGCGCAATTGTCAGTGACCGCGCAATTGTCAGTTAAAGCGACGCAGTGCCGAATCGCAAAAAGTGCTCTGGTCTTTGGACAGCAATATGGTCCGGGGCTGAAGTGGTTAAAATGAGTCTGGAATTTAAACTGGCGGGAATGCAATTCTATTTCTAAATCAAGAAAAACAATTTAGAAATAGAATTGCATTCCCGCCAGTTTAAATTCCAGACTCATTTTAAAGCAACAGACCGGAACAGTTATATCCCTAGAGATAGCTGTCACCACCGGTCCTGGTTGGATTCTGTCCCTCGCAGTCAATTTCTACGGCTACGCAGAAACTGCACTGATCTGGAGACCTATTTCACACAGGCTCAGGTTTTAAAGGAGAGGTTTATCGAAAAGGGGTATGACACCTCAGTAGTAGACCTTGAATTACAACAAGTGGGAACTACAGATAGGATGTCCCTGTTATCCCAAAAGCCCCCAGGAGAACCAGATGGCTCTTTTAAGTTCTCTGTTTTGACGTCTTATTCTACACAGCACAGAGATGTCAAATCCATCATCAATAAACACTGGGGTATACTTAAGAACGATAAAGTCCTTGGACCAAAACTACCCGATACGGCCAAAATCATTTTCAAAGGAGCTCCATCATTAAGGAATAGCATTGCTCCAAATGTCATCGATCCGCCCACCCGCCCCGTTTTCTTTCAAGATATGAAGGGTTACTTCCCATGTAAGAAGTGCAATGTATGCCACTTTAACATCAGTGGTAGAACAAAATCTTTGGAATTTAGATCCACTTCAACAGGAAAAGTTTACCCTATCAAATGCTTTTGCACGTGTGCAACAACACACATAGTGTATCTCATCACCTGCCCGTGCGGGAAACAATACGTGGGACGCACTATACGTGCATTTTCCGTGCGGGTAGGTGAGCATTTAACTAAGATCATAGGTGGTTGCACCAAACATACTGTACCCCGTCACTATCGGGAGTGTCTAAGGGTACCCAGTTCCTAATCATAGACAAATATGTGTCACCTTGGAGGGGCGGTGCTAAGATTAGGGGTGTCTCCAGGTTAGAAACCTATTGGATTTATGTACTACGCACTTATGTCCCACATGGCTTGAACGTTGAGTGGGACGTGAATGCATTCATTAATCTATCCTGAGATTATTACCCTTTTAGATTTTATTTGGTTTTGGCTACTATTTGGTGTCTTCTTAGCTTCTTCCTGTTTAATTTATCATGGGTCTCATTACTCTTGGATATATTGTTTAACTATGACATTTCAATGTCTTAATTCATGTTAGTTGTAGGATCTATGCATGAAGTTTTTATATACAGCTTGATATCCTACAATATATGTACTAGCCCATTATGTGTCTCTGGTGTTTAGTTACATATTAACATGTATTTTTTATTATTATTTGTTATTCTGTATGTGATTTTAAATTCAACATATACTGTAATTTTAGAATGTTCCTGTAAGAATTGCTTATTGCATCAATGCACAACCAGTCGAATTTAGGATTGTTTACACTGTATTTGACTTTTTATCTTTTGAAATGTATATTATGATCCCTCTACCCCGTTATGCTCTTGCGCGGACAGTTCACTGACGCGACGGGGTGTTCGCATCCTTTTGAGGCCCGTGGTGTCTCTCCTTTGTTTGATTGGTCCCCCTGATCCATCCGTCGAGAGGCCGGGGCGGGTGTCCCCTTGGTCGTGACGCCATCACGCGCTCTGACGATGCGTCCAGAGTCTACGTCTCTTTCCCTTGTTGGTTGCGAGGTCTGGAACGCATCGCAGAGTTCAAACCAGTGACGCTTGACGCGCCACGTGACGAGATGACGCGCGCACGTCTGTCTCCTTTGCGCTCCACTGTTGTGTGTTGATGCAAGGTTTGGAACGCACAGCGGCGTATTAGTATTGGCGTTAACACGGTCGGGGTCACTTTTCTACATCGCAGTATTGCGCGATTTTTTATTTTATGTCTTATTTGAGTTTTTTAACCGACGGTCCATATATGCTCGGCGATGCGCTCCAGTGTCCTACACGGAAGTGAGGCTTGGAACGCACGCTGCAGTGGCCATCTTTCCCCCACCCGGAAGTATTTAATAACTGATGATTTCGTCCCATTCGCGTCATTGCTGATTATCTGTGGGGGCTCACTATATATTTAAGGGTCTTTCTATGCAGTAGGACAATTCCCATGAAGATGTTTGTGAAACGAAACGTGTCGGGAACCGATTGACCCTACTGCCTGTATACTTATATGCCCATGATTGTTCATACCAAATGTGAGTGTATTACTTTCTTTTATCTTAGTAAACTTGTTTATCAGAGTTACGCTATGTTTGCTTTATTTTTTCCTTCCTTGCCATTGGGCCTTCTGAGTCACCTTGTCGGCTGAATATATTGAGAAGAGAAAGGAAAATAATTTTTTGGGTTTGATCTTTCATCCGATCTGATACTTTTACCACTCCTCTTCCTACCGGAGTCGTCTTGTGAGCAGTTCTTGGTATAAGTTTAAGCTTTAGCTGACCAAATAGGTGTATACTTATTGTGGTCGCTATCCATCTGGTAAGCCTCCTCAGCTTCATCTATGGTGGTGGACCTTTCAGACCTCACTTGCACCCAGTCACTATATATTGAATTTTTGGACTATATCACTATTTCAGAGACACTTCAATGTGCACCTATGGTGTCTAATGTTCAGTTTATGTTATTATTTGCCATTTATTTTTATTTAAGCGCTACATATTTTCTTTGCATTACCCACTCAAAGAATGTTTTAGTGAAGTGGGGCGGAGCATATAAGCCAGTTACCATATACAGCCTACCCCTTAGCTCTATCACAATTACAAAGCAACCATAAGGATCAAGTTTAACATGTTTAATACTTACTGGTGCAGACTTGGCGATGAGGATGGAATTTCCCCTAGCATACGTAGAGTATGTGGAGTGGAGGGCATAAGCATATTTTTGCCCGCTTAAAGGCCATGACTCTAGAGCCCTGGAGGTGGGTTTCCTGGAGTAGGATCACATGCGGATTGTGGCGTACCAGGTAGTCAAACATTAATGATCTTTTCACTTTGGAGTTGAGCCCCTGTACATTCCAAGAAACCAAACATAATCTGGACATGAGGAGGCATAAAATATGACTAGAGGAAGCCATTCCCCACAGTACGCCGGAAGCAACCAGAGCCTGGAGTCCGGCAGACCATGAGGGATGCGTATGGTCAAGAGCAAATCAGAAAAACAGGACAGCTTACCCTAGGCGTCCTTCACTCACGTTACTTGGTTCCGCCGGAACCAAGTAACGTGAGTGAAGGACGCCTAGGACTGTGGGAGACGAGCGCAATCCACCTCCCTGCAAAGCACAGAGCGGTAGGAGACGCCGACCATAGATCTATAAAGAGCGGCCGTAATGAATGTGACTACATGCTGGTTTATGTTTTAATGTTTGTGAGTGTACATCTATATGGATTTTTATACATACAGAGTTGAATTAAAAGTTTAAACGGTATCACACTATGTCCATTCTCTTTGTTTTTGCTTGCTAATCACTGAGCACCCATTTGTTTGGAGTGAGGAGACACACATTGAGATCAGCTTGGATCCGGTTTTCTTAAAGGCTTGTGTCTATTCGATCGCTGGTAAGAGGCTTTCTTAAGAGGGGGCTGCTATCCACACCCCCCCCCTCCTCTCTCATTACACGAGTGGTGGTGGATCTTCTGGCAACAGCAAGATTTTGTTTCATCTTCTTGGGATTGAGTGGACTGTTTGATACTACTACTATACTATCTTCTCTCTTGTAGAAATCTATATACAACATGGACATGTACTAAACCAGTATATGGATTGATTTTTTGATGTAATATATGTGTTGCAACAGACATATAAACTAGCGCTGCCTGGTGGATGCTAACTTGTTTTAAGCATTGCTTTTACTTTTTTTTTCATTTACCCTGTGCAAAAATAATTAGTAAAAATACAAAACGATCCCCCTAATAGCGCTACCACATGATACAGTAACACACAAAGTATTGTGATAACTATAGCGAAAAACCTTTTGTGCAGCTGTCAACCAATACAAATGGGCAACAGATTGAAGAGTTCATATCATTGTTTTTACTTAACCACTTAACCCCCGGGCCATATTGCTGGTCAAAGACCAGAGCACTTTTTGTGATTCGGCACTGCGTCGCTTTAACTGACAATTTCGCGGTCGTGCGATGTGGCTCCCAAACAAAATTGGCGTCCTTTTTTTCCCACAGAGCTTTCTTTTGGTGGTATTTGATCATCTCTGCGGTTTTTATTTTTTGCACTATCAACAAAAATAGAGCGACTATTTTGAAAAAAATGCAATATTTTTTACATTTTGCTATAATAAATATCCCCAAAAAATATATAAAAAAACTTTTTTTTCCTCAGTTTAGGCCGATACGTATTCTTCTACATATTTTTCGTAAAAAAAAATCGCAATTAGCATTTATTGATTGGTTTGCGCAAAATGTATAGCGCTTACAAAAAAAGGGGTAGTTTTATGGCATTTTTATTAATATATTTTTTTTACTAGTAATGGCGGCGATCAGCGGTTTTTTTCAGTACCGAGACATTATGGCGGACACATCGGACAATTTTGACAAATTTTCGAGACCATTGGCATTTTTATAGCATTGATTACTATAAAAATGTCATTGGCAGTGAAGGGGTTAACACTAGGGGGCAGGGAAGGGGTTAAGTGTGTTCCTGGGTGTGTTCTAACTGTATGGGGGGGTGGCCTCACTAGGGGAAATCACTGATCTTCTGTTCATACATTGTATGAACAGAAGATCAGCGTTTCCCCCGCTGACAGGACCGAGAGCTTTGTGTTTACACACAAAGCTCCCGATCCCCGCTCTGTAACGAACGAGCGTGCATGCCTGGCGTCGATCACACCCGCCGGGCACGCGCGGGGCATGAGCGGGGGCGCGCGAGGGCCGCCGGCGGTGCGCATGCGCCACCTAGTGGCCGCTTAAGGGAGGACGTAGAGCTACGTGCTCTCGCCCAGCAGTGCCACCGCTCCGCCGTATAATGACGGTGGGCGGTCGGCATGTGGTTAAAAAGTATTGTACTGCTGCCAGTTCAATATCATGTGGTATGGATGTGTATAGGGAAGCAATATCCAGTGAGGCCCATGCGTAACCCTCTTCCCAAGAATAGTTTTTGAGGGTCTCAATGATGTCACTGGAGTCTCTGATATATGACGGTAATTCACAGACTATGGGCTGCAATTTGTAGTCGATATAGGTGGAGAGACCGCTAGTAAGGCTATTAGTACTTGCCACAATCGGTCGACCGGATGGGTCCACTAGAGATTTGTGTACCTTTAGGAAGATGGTAAAAGTGAGGAGTACTTGATATCTTAGGCAACAGAAAAGACCTTTCCTTCTTGTTGATCACGCCTTTGTTGTAGGCAGTGTCCACCAAGGTTATTAATTCAGTTTGATAAGTTGAAAAAGGGTCTACACTGAGTTTCTGATAAATGTCACTATCAGATGGCAGACGATCTGCTTCTCGAAGGTAATCTATTCTATCTTGAACTACCAAGCTGCCGCCTTTGTCTGCTTGTTTAACTATGACGTTTTTATTGGCCGTGAGGTCTTTAAGTGCCTGACGCTCAGCAGGGTTCAGGTTTGGAGTTCTTGATTTAGATTGATTATCACATAGTGTCACAAAATCTCTATATACAGCTTGATAGAAAGTTTCAATGTAAGGCCCTTTGGATTGAGTTGGATTAAAGATGGATTGTGGTTTGAAGTTCGTATGAACAATATCTGGATCTAAGAAGGGGCAAAAGGTTTGGTTTTCAATATTCCCTTCAGTCCAAAGCTCCTCTAGGATTTGTAACAGTCCATCAGGATCGTGCTCATTCACCGTCTCATTATAAGCGGTGGTGGAAGTACTAGCAGGATCTACTATAATGTCAATATTAGAAGCCTCGCGTTTAGCAAAAAATCTTTTAAGGGTGAGGAGCCGGACAAACTTATTCAGGTCCTTGAACAAACCGAATTTGTTAGGTCCAGCGGAAGGGCAAAAACTTAGACTCTTTCGTAGAAGGGAAAGTTCAACAGGGGTCAGATTGTGTGAAGATAGGTTAAATATCTTAATTGTGCTATCACTTAATTCATGTCTGTCCTTTCTTTGTTGTTGGATCTTAGATCGAGATCCTCCTCTTCTACCTCTTCTAGTTTTCTTTTGATTATGACACTCCCCTTGGAGGTAGGTCTAAAAAACCTTCATCAACCATTTCTGTAGAAACGGGGTGCCCATTAAACCTGGGGCTATTCCCCCCCAGTGTGACCTTTCAATTCTATTTAATCATTCCATCATTGGATCACTTCTGTGGACTCATTGTGGACTGTGATTTGATTTTACCATTTTTTAACTTATGACATTTATTATTGCCATATTGTATTTTACTTCAGCCTATGTTAATCCTTTGTATTTTATGTAATTTCAGACTATAAAGTCACAATATCTATTTACCTTTTTGTGCGCTGCATTTTTGTTTGTTTAAATAATTGGTAAATACTGTCCACCTGTGTGTAATTTATTCTCCGTATAAATGCAGCTGTTCTGTGAAGCCCTCAGAGGTTTGTTAGAGAACCTTGGTGAACAAAAGTATCATAAAGGCCAAGGAACACACCAGACAGGTCCGGAGTATAGTTGTGGAGAAGTTTAAAGCAGGGTTAGGTTATAAAAATGGAAAATTGAATTCAAATACTTACTGTAATTTTCCTTTTCTGACAAGCTCCATGTTAGCACAGCTGGATGAGGCCCCACCCACCCCCTACGTAATCAGGTCTTAACTATAATTTTTTTGCCCACCGCAGCCTCAGCGTTTCATAACTAATACTGTGGTGGATGTGAATATGGAAAATGAATATTTTTGTAAATGTTACCATTTGAAATGAAGTGTGTATGTTCCTTGAAAATATTTGTCCAGATATTATTTTGAAGATACGACTACACATCTGTTTGAAGTGAAGAATCAGATTGTTTTGGAGTTGTGAGCTCAGCATTGAAAATACAAAGGAGAGCTGTTTGTTCAAAAGCCATTTCCTCTCCATTTTACCCTCATGTTACAAATGTGTCCGCCCCATCCCCCATCTGTGAAGAAAGTTTGCAAGAGAAAGCCAAAACCCCCCCCCCCCCAACTTCCTGTCTGCAATTATTGAAGGCATTTTTGGTCAAGAGTGATAACCTACATTGGATTCAATTATAGGCTCTTAACTAGCTTATTTCTGGTAAGCTGCAGTCCATGTGGTGGCGGTTCACGTTTTCTGAAGTACACTTGGGTGTTATCTGTGATGAACGGATTTTCTTCTTCTTTATTGTATTGGACTTTTATATATTGGACTGTATTAAGTACTATACTGTTATTATATATGTTTTTTTAGTTGGCGCAAACTTTTTCTTTTTCTATAACGCTTCTGTCCCTGCCTGCATTCCCTGGCACCCTTTCCCCCCTCCCTTCCTTACGTTTAACCCTTTGCTTGCTGAGAGCTAGGCTTCCCTTCTCATGTTGTTAATTCATACATCCTGCTGTGACACAAGTAATTAGCTCTCTTTTTCACTCGTACTTCCACCATGTCTTGCATGAGGTTCTATTAACTGTGCTCCATGTATTTTGACTGTGCATATTTAACCTTATTGTGTCTATGGCTGCTGTGAACTTCCTGCTCTGTTAGTCGGGTGGCAGTGCATACAGTTACGTGTGTTACCTATTGTGTTTTCTTTTCTTGCACTTTGCATTTTCTTTGCTGAAAGTATTATTAACCCTTTTTCTCTCTTTTCACTTAAGCTCCATCTTGTCTTTCTTTCCCGCCTTTTTGCTTGCCCCTCCCCTCTTCTTCACCTTTTATCTTGTCTATTTTCCCGCTCAATCTTCTTAGCTCCTCCCCTTCATCGCCATACTCCATTTTATTTCCAAAGGACAGGCTGCTGTATTGCGACATGTTATACGGTTATAGCACCTGACGATAATATTTTAGAAGGAGTTTTGGTTATTCGCAATGATTTTATACTTCTCACTAGCTTTGATGGAGATATAATTTCTGCTTTAATACATAAAGGGCTTTTTGCCAGTTTAGCTGTTGTCATGTGATGCCCAGGCCTGTTACTATGCTTCTTGTCCCTTCCTTCCCCTCCTGTTCTGCCCAAATGTTTGCTGAATGATGCCTGGCTGGAATTAGCATGGGCCTGCCCGGATGCTATTCTGTGCTCGAGGCCTTGCCCCGTCCTGCCCCTGTCCCTGAACGCAGTTGGTGTCGCCTCCTACCCGCTGCCATACTGGCTTCTATGCTTTGCGGCCCACCGCCCTTTCTTCTCTCCTCGTGTTTGTGCAAGGGGGGAGTATGATAATGCAATTCTATTGTACAAACACGGAAGGATGTGGATGATGCGGGGCCACAGTCCTCGCTTGGTGGGTGGCCGAGATGGTAGAATAAGGGTGAATAAGTCCTTGCGTTCATTGCTACAGTCCTTGAGCTCACAGTCACAAATGAAGGATGAAGGCCTCTGTGTATTGCATCAGAACGGTTTTACATATTACGTTTAAATGGTTTTATTCCACATACCATATCACACTCATTGTTAGTGGGCATAGTATTCCCCAAGGGCATTTATTATCCCCTTTTGAAGTCTTGTTTGAAGACAGTCTCTAACATAGGTTGCTATGGGCGATGACAGTTGCAATTACAGTCTGGTACTTTGAAAATGATGTGACCGCTTTTGAAAAGTAATTAACTAATATCTGTGTACGAGTTTCTTGCATTTTCCGATGTAGGTACCGATTAAAAGGTTCCTTCGCAAAAATATTCTCTGGAGATGAGATATGATGGACTGTGCCACCCACGTCTGAATGAAACTATATATCTTTTTTCAAATACATGTGATTGTGACCACTGGGAATCTGTGGGTTGGAATATAGCTGATATATGTGTGATATATGCCCTGATATATAGAGGGGCCCCAGACAAGTTTAAATCAAGAGATGAAGCCATTACAGGTTTTGAGTCCCATAATCACTGTGATATATCTCATAGGATAATTAGTTAATTAATGTCAGAGTGTAAAGAAGTTATATAATGAGAAAATTGAGTTTAATATTGTCTGTAAATGTTTATGAATATCTAGCCTAAAACAACTGAAAATGTGTTAGGATATGATATGTCAAAGCACAAACATGGGATCAGAACAAAGGTTTAAGAGAAAATTATTGATTAAGGTTGTGTAAAGAATTGTATAAAAACTCAAATGATGGTAAACAGCATGGTATTTGGTATTTAAACAGAAAATCCTACAGATCTGGTTGCAAGCAATGTTTAGAACAGATTCTAAAAAAAATGTAAAATATGAAAGTTATGTTCAATCAAAATTATAATAAAAATTGTAAAAATAAAAAATTAGATAAAAATAGAATAAAAATAAACAAATGTTAAAAAGTTTTATAATGTGATGTTACTGACAGAGTGGAGATGCTGGTTGAAAGGAGGAATTTTCTCAGGAAAATGGCCAATTCACAGTTCATTAGGCTGGAACTAATCTGTGAGTTTCGTGAGATTTCTCTTCTAAAAGATCTGTTGTCGCTGCTTTAGTAAGAAATGTCATTTTGTAATGTAATGTACATAATTTTTAGCAAATGTAAAAACCAAATACGTTTAAAAATGTTAAAAAAGCGTTAAAAAATTTGAAAAACGATACAATTCGATTGTATTGTAAATGGTGCATCTATAGATCTTGTACAATGTTTTCCAAGCAGTGGGGGAGGGAACAGATGTTTAAGCAGATGTTTCACCTTGAAGGTCTTTTAGCTGCTAGAGATCAGGTTACACAGTGCCACATGCTGTGTTACCCTGCTGTGTGTTTGCAGAAGGCAGAAACTATGTGACCTTCCAGTGAGAGTTTATTGAGAGGTTTGAAGGCAAAATATATATTTGTCTAAAGTAAATATTAAGTGAACTATAAAAGGTTTATATAGGGTAAAAAAAAAAAAATATTGAACTAGTTTTTTTTGCCAGATATAGAAATGTTTCTCTTTTTCTTTCTTTCTTTCTTTCTTTCTTTCTTTCTTTCTTTCTTTCTTTCTTTCTTTCTTTCTTTCTTTCTTTCTTTCTTTCTTTCTTTCTTTCTTTCTTTCTTTCTTTCTTTCTTTCTTTCTTTTCTCTCTCTTTCTCTCACACACACTCACGCGCACACACACACACACACTCTCTTTCTCTCTCTTTCTGTTCTCTCTCTTTCTTTTCTCTCTCTTTCTCTTTCACTCTCTCACACTCTCTCTCTCTCTCTCTCTCTCTCTCTCTCTCTCTCTTTCTCTCATATTTTACTAAACTGTGTGCTTTTTCCCCCATTTGTTGTTTCAAAGAGAATGAAATATGGTGTTAATCTGCATAGCTTAAGAAAGGTCAGATAAAATAGAACTAGTGTAAGTTAATGAATAAGTTCCTTTAGGGAGTAAAATATTTAGGAAAATTAATATTCTTCTGCAAAATTAAAATGTTTATGATTGGAAATATAGTAAGAAGACAAATACAGAAATTTGGTGAAACTGATGTTTCTATGAAATTTAATCTAGTAATGGGAATGTAGATTGGATTAGTTATGTTTGCTATAGTCAACATAGGTTCGTTAATGGCAAAACACTGAGACCTCTTCACCGATGACTTTATGAAACATATGGCCAAGGGGGGTGCCTTTAGAATGTCACCTGAGGACAGTATTTTGGGTGATAACACATTTGTACTCAGGTATAGCAATTTTGTTTCTGCTTATATTGGTTACGATAATGTTAATGAAAACACACATACCACATTTACAAGTGAGGGAAAGAATAGTGTTTGAGTGCCTCCTGAAGTTTCGTTGAAGAAGGACTACGGAATAGCCCTGTCTGGACGCTATGCGAAACATAAAAGAGTTGACAGTAGGGAGGCCAAACACAGGGACAAAGAGAGTATAGGGACCAGTACTGATTAAAAATATTAATTTAAGGGGGGCCTGTGGTGGATGTGAATATGGAAAATGAATATTTTTGTGTTATAAATAAGAGCCACTCAAATATTACCTTGTAAAAGTTACCATTTGAAATGAAGTGTGTATGTTCCTTGAAAATATTTGTCCAGATATTATTTTGAAGATACGACTACACATCTGTTTGAAGTGAAGAATCAGATTGTTTTGGAGTTGTGAGCTCAGCATTGAAAATACAAAGAAGAGCTGTTTGTTCAAAAGCCATTTCCTCTCCATTTTACCCTCATGTTACAAATGTGTCTGTCCTATCCCCCATCTGTGAAGAAAGTTTGCAAGAGAAAGCCAAAAACCCTCCCCCCCAACTTCCTGTCTGCAATCATTGAAGGAATTTTTGGTCAAGAGAAGCTGTGCTGGACTGTTCCACCTTATATGGCAAATATTGAAGGACTGATTAACTCCTTTACTCAGAGAATTTCTTCCAAACATGAACTTCCCCCTTCTCTTAGACTGTTCCATATCTTATACGTCAGACCCTTGGAAAATTGGATAAGGATTTGTGTGGGAGACCCTGTATAAGAGCTTTAAACAAAGGACTAAAGAGCACATGTTCTTGAGTGGGCGTATGTGGGGTGTGTCAATAGTTGGATGTTTTTATCATGTGAGGGTGTGTATCTGTATCATGTGAACCAATGAGAAGATTTTGTATTGTTTAATAAAACAGGGACTGGCTGAGCTCGAGCCAGGCATTCAATTCCTTTCCTTTTTCTCTACTGGCAAGCATCCTTGGTCTTTTTCTTTATTGCAGTAGGACAATGCTAGCCTCCCCTGAGTTTGTCAGGAAATTAATTAATCAAGGAGTCTTAGTAATTCTCCTTCAATACTATTTAACTGGGCGGGGTCTGTGCTGACATGGAGCTCGTCAGGAAAGGAAAGTTATGGTAAGTATTTGAATTCCATTTTCTATTTTCCTGATGGCTCCATGTCAGCACAGCTGGGAATTAAGTAGCCACACACGGGAGGGTCATGCTTGAGAAAAAAATTGTAATCCATATTGGAGGCGGAAGCTAGCACCCTCCTGTCAAAATCTATGGTAGTCAGAGCCGCTGGCTCCACACGGTAGTGTGTCATGAAGGTATGTATAGACGTCCATGTGGCTGCCTTGCAGATCGTCTCTAAGGACATTTGTCCAACTGCCCAGGAGGTAGAGACTCCTCTCGTGGAATGCTCTGTGACCCCCTCAGGCACAGGCAACCCTCTTGCTCTGTAGGCTAGAGCTATCGTTTTAACCAGCCATGGGGCAATCACTCTACTAGAAGCCCTCAGGCATTTCCGGACACCATTCAGGATGATGAAACTTGTTGCAGGTCCTGCTGTAGGCATTGTTGGTACTGCCTTTCCTCGCCTTCATAAGGGTAGTCATGACTCTAGTTGAGCAACGCAGGCTAGCTAGCCTATGCCTTTCAAGACCCAGGCCGTCAATTTCTTAGTGCAGTCCTCCTTCACCTACCTTATCCTTCGATTTTGCTTTTAAATGTCCTTATTTCTTCTGAGAAATCCTCAATTACTGTGTGGAGTTACAGACCCAAGAACAGGAAGTGAGGATTTCTTAGAAGAAAAACAGACATTTAAAAGCAAAATCGAAGGATGAGGTAAGGGAAGGAGGACTGCACTAAGATAAAGGAAGCTATTTGGGGGAAACATTTTTTACCTTTGCAACCCTTTTAAGATTAAAATGGGCTGGTGACAGGTACTTTGACTGACTCGTGACAGGTACTTGGGTACTCTGAGTATTTGCGAGTACTTGTACTCCCGCAAATACCCCCGATACCTAAATAGAATACTCCCCCCCCCCCCGCCGCATCGCGCCGCCGCATTGAAAGCCGCCGCATCGCGCCGCTGCATCGAAAGCGGCCGCATGGGTTAAACGGCGTGCGGGAACATCACAGCATTCATTTGAATAGCCCGCGCGTATAGACACTCCCCCTTGCTCGGGATTGGATGGGTGATCGTGATCTGTCCAATCCCGAGCAAGGGGGAGTGTCTATACGCCCGGGCTATTCAAATGAATGCTGTGATTTTCTCCATGCGGCGGCACGGCGGCTTTCAGCGGCAAAGGTATGGGGGAAATGGCTGGAGGGACATGGCTGAAGGGACATGGGACATGGCTGCATATGTGTGAGGGACATGGCTGAAGGGACATGGCTGCATATGTGAGGGCCATGGCTAGAAGGACATGGCTGAAGGGACATGGCTGCATATGTGAGGGACATGGCTAGAGGGGCATGGCTGAAGCGACATGGCTGCATATGTGAGGGACATGGCTAGAGGGACATGGCTGAAGGGACATGGCTGCATATGTGAGGGACATGGCTGAAGGGACATGGCTGCATATATGAGGGACATGGCTAGAGGGACAATAGCTGTAGTATTCCCGCAGCGTATAGACACTCCCCCTTGCTCGGGATTGGATGGGTGATCGTGATCTGTCCAATCCCGAGCAAGGGGGAGTGTCTATACGTGCAGGCAAAACAGCTATTCAAACGAATGCTGTGATTTTCTCCATGTGGCGGCGGCGGCAAAGGTATGGGGGAAAATGGCTGAAGGGACATGGCTGCATATGTGAGGGACATGGCTGAAGGGACATGGCTGCATATGTGAGGGACATGGCTGAAGGAACATGGCTGCATATGTGAGGGACATGGCTAGAGGGACATGGCTGCATATGTGAGGGACATGGCTGCATATGTGAGGGACATGGCTAGAGGGACATGGCTGAAGGGACGTGGCTGCATATGTGAGGGACGTGGCTGCATATGTGAGGGACATGGCTGCGTATGTGAGGGACATGGCTAGAGGGACATGGCTGCATATGTGGGGGACATGGCTGCATTTGGGGACACATTTAAAAAAAAGTATTGGTATTCTGTATCGGCGACTACTTGAAAAAAAGTATCTGTACTTGTACTCGGTCCTAAAAAAGTGGTATCGGGACAACCCTACCTGTCACCATAGATTCCTATTACAAGGGATGTTTACATTACTTATAATAGGAATAAAAATGATCAAAAAATGTATTTTTGGGGAAAAAAATGTGTCAAACTAAAATAAATAAAGTAAAATGAACAAAACATATTTATTTATTTTTTAAAGCGCCCCTGTCCCCTGTAGCTCGCATGCAGAAGCGAATGCATACGTAATTCCCGCCGACATATGAAAACGGTGTTCAAACCACACATGTGAGGTATCGCTGTGAACGTTAGAGCAAGAGCAATAATTTTGGCCCTAGACCTCCTCCGTATCTAAAAACATGTAACCAGTAAAAATATTTAAAGCGTTGCCTATGGGGGTTTTAAGTAGCGAAGTTTGACGCCATTCCATGAGCGTGTGCAATTTTGAAGGGTGACATGTTGGGTATCTATTTACTCGGTGTATCTTTCACATTATGCAAAAAAATTGGGCTAACTTTACTGTTTTATTTTTTTTAAAGTACAAAACTGTTTTTTTAAACGCGTTCGAAAAATTGCTGCGCAACTACCGTGCAAGATAAAAAGTTGTAATGACGCCATTGTATTCTCTAGGGTCTTTGCTAAAAAAAGCATATATAATGTTTTGGGGTTCTATGTAATTTTCTAGCAAATAAATGATGATTTTTACACGTAGGAGAGAAATGTCAAAATTGGCCTGGGTGCTCCAGAACGCCTGAGGTATCGCCATACTCGGGAGGAATAGCAGAATGTGCTTTGGGGTGTAATTTGTGTGAGAAATAATCTGCTAATATGAACATTTTGTGAAAAAAAATAAAGAAAAAAATAATCTTGATTTTGCAAAGAATTGTGGGAAAAAAATTACAACTTCAAAAAACTCACCATGCCTCTTTCTAAATACCTTGGAATGTCTTCTTTCCAAAAAGGGGTCATTTGGGGGGTGTTTGTACTTTTCTGGCATGCTAGGGTTTCAAGAAATTAAATAGGCCATCAGTACTTCAGGTGTGATCAATTTTCAGAGATTGGCACCATAGCTTGTGGGCTCTATAACTTTCACAAAGACCAAATAATATGCACCAATGTGTACTTATTTTTACCAAAGATACAGTGCCTTGCGAAATTATTCGGCCCCCTTGAACTTTGCAACCTTTTGCCACATTTCAGGCCTCAAACATAAAGATATAAAACTGTATTTTTTTGTGAAGAATCAACAACAAGTGGGACACAATCATGAAGTGGAACGAAATGTATTGGATATATCAAACTTTTTTAACAAATAAAAACCTGATAAATTGGGCGTGCAAAATTATTCAGCCCCTTTACTTTCAGTGCAGCAAACTCTCTCCAGAAGTTCAGTGAGGATCTCTGAATGATCCAATGTTGACCTAAATGACTAATGATGATAAATAGAATCCACCTGTGTGTAATCAAGTCTCCGTATAAATGCACCTGCACTGTGATAGTCTCAGAGGTCTGTTTAAAATGCAGAGAGCATTATGAAGAACAAGGAACACACCAGGCAGGTCCGAGATACTGTTGTGAAGAAGTGTAAAGCCTGATTTGGAAACAAACGATTTCCCAAACTTTAAACATCCCAAGGAGCACTGTGCAAGCAATAATATTGAAATAGGAGTATTAGACCACTGCAAATCTACGAAGACCTGGCCGTCCCTCTAAACTTTCAGCTCATACAAGGAGAAGACTGATCAGAGATGCAGCCAAGAGGCCCATTATCACTCTGGATGAACTGCAGAGATCTACAGCTGAGGTGAGAGACTCTGTCCATAGGACAACAATCAGTCGTATACTGCACAAATCTGGCCATTTCTTAAAGATATTCATAAAAAGTGTATTTTAAAGTTTGCCACAAGCCACCTAGGAGACACACCAAACATGTGAAAGAAGGTGCTCTGGTCAGATGAAAACAAAATCGAACTTTTTGGCAACAATGCAAAACGTTATGTTTGGCGTAAAAGCAACACAGCCCATCACCCTGAACACACCATCCCCACTGTCAAACATGGTGGTGGCAGCATCATGGTTTGGGCCTGCTTTTCTTCAGCAGGGACAGGGAAGATGGTTAAAATTGATGGGAAGATGGATGGAGCCAAATACAGGACCATTCTAGAAGAAAACCTGATGGAGTCTGCAAAAGACCTGAGACTGGGATGGAGATTTGTCTTCCAACAAGACAATGATCCAAAACATAAAGCAAAATCTACAATGGAATGGTTCACAAATAAACATATCCAGGTGTTAGAATGGCCAAGTCAAAGTCCAGACCTGAATCCAATCGAGAATATGTGGAAAGAACTGAAAACTGCTGTTCACAAACGCTCTCCATCCAACCTCACTGAGCTCAAGGTGTTTTGCAAGGAGGAATGGGCAAAAATGTCAGTCTCTCGATGTGCAAAACTGATAGAGACATACCCCAAGCGACTCACAGCTGTAATCGCAGCAAAAGGTGGCGCTACAAAGTATTAACTTAAGGGGGCTGAATAATTTTGCACACTCAATTTTTAAGTTTTTTATTTGTTAAAAAAGTTTGAAATATCCAATAAATTTTGTTCCACTTCATGATTGTGTCCCACTTGTTGTTCATTCATCACAAAAAATTACAGTTTTATATCTTTATGTTTGAAAAAGAATACAGATAGTGGCGCAAAAACAATCAGCAGTATGTAGCAGTTAAAAGAGTCCAATATTTTTTAAAAAGAGTCCTTCATAGAGACAAAATAAAAAAATGTGAGGATAAAAAGGACCTGTAGATGAGAAGTGGGGACATGGAGGAGGGAATGCTGGTTCTATTTAGAGCTGATGGTCCTGGTCGTTGTCCCAAGGCAGGCCTTCATGGATGGGGGAGACAAAAGCCCAGACTCCAGGATATATAGAAAGAAAAAAAGCAAAGAGGGCGCCAGGGGGTTAAACGACAGATAGCTTTAATTAGTTTTTAGAACACAGCATCCACTTACATATGAAAGATTGGAAATCCAGTATGCAGATCCTGTGTACAAGTCTTTATTGTGGCGTCCATCCGCGCTGGTTGTTGGCTGAGAGTGCTCACGAGCCTCACGATGTCCGTCTGCTCAGATCGTCGGTAAACCGGCTAGCATGGAGGGACTGGCTGAAAGCGAGGCCTGGAGCGCAGCTGAGTCGCGGTGACGTCACTGGGTTGCGACGACGTTTCGGAGCTTGCGCCTGTAGGCAAATAGGCGCGCTCCTTTCTCAAGCATGAAAGACTAACAGTGACTGGATGCTTATTTAAACAAGGGGGAGTGTGCCATCTAGTGGAGAAAAAACGGAACTGAGCTAACTTTAAAATATATACACAGAATAACTCTCTGCAAGCACTTGAGAAAAAACGAAAAAGAGAGATGCAGTATTTAGAAAAATGATAAAAAATAATAAAATACAAACAAGTGCAAGCATAGATGTATACATGTGTATATATATATTATAAAAAAGGACTAGTGTGTGGCATAAAATTTAGATGATGAATGAATAGACAAATATAAGAAAATATAAAAAATATATATATATATATATATAAAAAGAATGTGATGGTTTAGAAGAACAAAAACTTTAGGAAGGGGAGGGGGAAGGGCTGGAATGGAATGAGAAAAAAGAAAGAAAGAGGAAAAAGATATATACGAAAAAAATATATATAAGAAAAAAATATAAGAAAAAAATATAAGAAAAAAATATATATATCTTTTTGGGAGGGACTATTACAATGAAGGAAGGTAAGGACTTGGATGAATTGAGTGTGTGTACACATGTATACAAATACACATACACACACTACACATACTAATGATAATACATGAGATATGACAGTTAAAATGTTTGATGGGGGAGGGGGAAGGGCAGATCATGTTATGTGATCTGTATTGCTAGGATGTGATTCAAAGAAGTGTGGATATTTCTAACATTTCATTCAGGCCTCCAGGCGAGAGAGTATCTAGGATATAAATCCAATATGTCTCACGTTCGCATAACTTAAAAAATCTTTCCGCTTCAGTGAGGTTTTTGGGCATTTGTTCAATCACCCAGACCTGTAGATCAGCGGTTGAGCCTTTGTGGAATTTAGCAAAATGTTGGGGAACACTATGTTTATCTGTCCCGCCCTCTATTTTTCTACGATGCTGTCCGAACCTCTGTCTAAGTGGACGAATTGTTCGTCCTACATAGAGTAGTTGGCAGGGGCAGCGTAGACAATATACCACATGGTCTGAAGAGCAATTGTAGAAGTCATTAGATAAATACGTTTTACCCTTTTCAGTGAAATTCTTTTGACCGTGTTGTACAAAACTACACATTTTGCATAAGGCCTTTTTACATTGGAACATACCATGTAGCGGTATTAGGCTCAACTGTTGCATTGTGACCGAAGGAATGGACCTAAGTTTGCTGGGAGCTATCTTGTTTTTAATATTGGGTGCTCTTCTATATGTGACTTGCGGAAATTTTGGCAAGACTGATTTTAGGTGAACGTCTTCCAGAAGAATGGGCCAATGTTTTTTAAGGATGGTTTCCATCTTTCTATGATCGTGATGAAACCTGGTGATGAATCGTACTGAATGATCTGAATTAGTGGTGGTTTCTCTATTTTTTCGGGGGTCCTGTACAAATTGATTATATGCTTCTTTGATTAGGGATTCTGGGTACCCCTTTTCCTGTAATTTTATTGTGAGTAACTGGCTTTGCTCTATGAAATCTGTTTTGCTGGTACAGTTACGCCGTAGACGGCAGAATTGACCTCTTGGAATATTGTTTTTCCATTTTGAATAGTGGCAACTCTTATAATGCAGAAGTGAATTTCCGGCAGTTGGCTTAGAGTAGTTCTTTGCATGTATATTGCTGTCAGTGTGGTATAGCTCTAGGTCTAGAAAGGCTAACTTTACAGAATCTGTGACATGAGTGAACTTTATACCGTACTTGTTATCATTACAGTAGAGGACGAAGTCTTCACAGTCTTTTTTACTGCCACTCCATATAATGATTATGTCATCTATGTATCTACCATAGAAGACGAGGTGTTTAGAGTGGGGATTGTTACTCCAGATGTGTCTTTCCTCCCAAAAACCCATTGAGAGGTTTGCGTACGAGGGGGCAAAATTAGCTCCCATTGCTGTTCCTGTTGTCTGCACATAAAATTGACCATCAAATTCAAAGTAGTTATGTGTAAGACAATAGTCAGTACATTCAAGGATAAAAGATGCCTGTCTGCTGTTCATGCAAGGGTTCTTATATAAGAAATGTTGTACGGCAGTAATGCCAAAAGTATGTGGAATTGATGTGTACAAAGAACTGACATCAAGGGACATCCCTTGATGTCAGTTCTTTGTACACATCAATTCCACATACTTTTGGCATTACTGCCGTACAACATTTCTTATATAAGAACCCTTGCATGAACAGCAGACAGGCATCTTTTATCCTTGAATGTACTGACTATTGTCTTACACATAACTACTTTGAATTTGATGGTCAATTTTATGTGCAGACAACAGGAACAGCAATGGGAGCTAATTTTGCCCCCTCGTACGCAAACCTCTCAATGGGTTTTTGGGAGGAAAGACACATCTGGAGTAACAATCCCCACTCTAAACACCTCGTCTTCTATGGTAGATACATAGATGACATAATCATTATATGGAGTGGCAGTAAAAAAGACTGTGAAGACTTCGTCCTCTACTGTAATGATAACAAGTACGGTATAAAGTTCACTCATGTCACAGATTCTGTAAAGTTAGCCTTTCTAGACCTAGAGCTATACCACACTGACAGCAATATACATGCAAAGAACTACTCTAAGCCAACTGCCGGAAATTCACTTCTGCATTATAAGAGTTGCCACTATTCAAAATGGAAAAACAATATTCCAAGAGGTCAATTCTGCCGTCTACGGCGTAACTGTACCAGCAAAACAGATTTCATAGAGCAAAGCCAGTTACTCACAATAAAATTACAGGAAAAGGGGTACCCAGAATCCCTAATCAAAGAAGCATATAATCAATTTGTACAGGACCCCCGAAAAAATAGAGAAACCACCACTAATTCAGATCATTCAGTACGATTCATCACCAGGTTTCATCACGATCATAGAAAGATGGAAACCATCCTTAAAAAACATTGGCCCATTCTTCTGGAAGACGTTCACCTAAAATCAGTCTTGCCAAAATTTCCGCAAGTCACATATAGAAGAGCACCCAATATTAAAAACAAGATAGCTCCCAGCAAACTTAGGTCCATTCCTTCGGTCACAATGCAACAGTTGAGCCTAATACCGCTACATGGTATGTTCCAATGTAAAAAGGCCTTATGCAAAATGTGTAGTTTTGTACAACACGGTCAAAAGAATTTCACTGAAAAGGGTAAAACGTATTTATCTAATGACTTCTACAATTGCTCTTCAGACCATGTGGTATATTGTCTACGCTGCCCCTGCCAACTACTCTATGTAGGACGAACAATTCGTCCACTTAGACAGAGGTTCGGACAGCATCGTAGAAAAATAGAAGGCGGGACAGATAAACATAGTGTTCCCCAACATTTTGCTAAATTCCACAAAGGCTCAACCGCTGATCTACAGGTCTGGGTGATTGAACAAATGCCCAAAAACCTCACTGAAGCGGAAAGATTTTTTAAGTTATGCGAACGTGAGACATATTGGATTTATATCCTAGATACTCTCTCGCCTGGAGGCCTGAATGAAATGTTAGAAATATCCACACTTCTTTGAATCACATCCTAGCAATACAGATCACATAACATGATCTGCCCTTCCCCCTCCCCCATCAAACATTTTAACTGTCATATCTCATGTATTATCATTAGTATGTGTAGTGTGTGTATGTGTATTTGTATACATGTGTACACACACTCAATTCATCCAAGTCCTTACCTTCCTTCATTGTAATAGTCCCTCCCAAAAAGATATATATATTTTTTTCTTATATTTTTTTCTTATATTTTTTTCTTATATATATTTTTTTCGTATATATCTTTTTCCTCTTTCTTTCTTTTTTCTCATTCCATTCCAGCCCTTCCCCCTCCCCTTCCTAAAGTTTTTGTTCTTCTAAACCATCACATTCTTTTTATATATATATATATATATATTTTTTATATTTTCTTATATTTGTCTATTCATTCATCATCTAAATTTTATGCCACACACTAGTCCTTTTTTATAATATATATATACACATGTATACATCTATGCTTGCACTTGTTTGTATTTTATTATTTTTTATCATTTTTCTAAATACTGCATCTCTCTTTTTCGTTTTTTCTCAAGTGCTTGCAGAGAGTTATTCTGTGTATATATTTTAAAGTTAGCTCAGTTCCGTTTTTTCTCCACTAGATGGCACACTCCCCCTTGTTTAAATAAGCATCCAGTCACTGTTAGTCTTTCATGCTTGAGAAAGGAGCGCGCCTATTTGCCTACAGGCGCAAGCTCCGAAACGTCGTCGCAACCCAGTGACGTCACCGCGACTCAGCTGCGCTCCAGGCCTCGCTTTCAGCCAGTCCCTCCATGCTAGCCGGTTTACCGACGATCTGAGCAGACGGACATCGTGAGGCTCGTGAGCACTCTCAGCCAACAACCAGCGCGGATGGACGCCACAATAAAGACTTGTACACAGGATCTGCATACTGGATTTCCAATCTTTCATATGTAAGTGGATGCTGTGTTCTAAAAACTAATTAAAGCTATCTGTCGTTTAACCCCCTGGCGCCCTCTTTGCTTTTTTTCTTTCTATCTTTATGTTTGAAGCCTGAAATGTGGCAAAAGGTCGCAAAGTTCACGGGGGCCGAATGCAAGGCACTGTATGTAGCAGTATAAATTTTGGCCAAAATTTATGAAGAAAAATTACTAATTTTCAAAATTTTATAACGGAAAGGGGAAACATTCATTTTTTTTACAGTTTAATTTTTAATTTTCAGACTTTTTTCCTTTATAGCGCAAAAAATAAAAAACCCAACAGTGATTAGATACCACCAAAAGAAAGCTCTATTTGTGTGAAAAAAATAAAATAATTCATATGGGTACAATGTTGTATGACAAATTGTGAGAACACCGAAAGCTGAAAATTGATCTGGTTAGGAAGGGGGTTTAAGTGCCCAGTGGTCAAGGTTGCACAGTTCCAAGTTATGTGTGACTGAAGTAACAACAGGAGCTACAACTTGAACAAAGATGTACACAGAAGGAATTTGCGTAAAAAAAGAATAGCCAAACCAAAAATTGGGCCTTTAGGCTGCTATTTTGATGTGTTTTACTGTGCTAAAAACGCAGACCATTTAAATCCAATGGGACTCTTGACACCACTGCCTTGCAGGTGAGATGCATCTTTAAAAGTCCTGCATGCTGCATCCTTGGTGCGGTTTTCAAAACAAGTTTTTACGTTGGAGCAGTGGGAGATTAGCTTTAATAATATCCAGCTTCATTCTGAAGCTCCGTACACACGGCCGAGGTTCTCGGCAGAAACCAGCGAGAACCTCGGCCGTGTGTACGCTCTCGGCGAGCCCCGTCGAGCAAATAGAGAACAGGTTCTCTATTTGCTCGACGGCCCGTCGGGATGAATGGCTGGTTGCCTTTCCCGACGGTCGGGTCGCCGATTCTGACGGCCGGCAGAGAACCTCGACGGGTGGAACGATGTGTTCTGCTCGTCAAGGTTCTCTGCCGTGTGTACGGGGCCTCAGATCTATCTCTTGTTGAAGAAAGGAGAGAACTCTGTGACTTGCACAAGTTGGGAGGCAGACCGCAGGTCTGCCTACATTTGTAGGAGGAGTCGGGAGGTACTTAAACCCGCCCGACTTCCTCCTTCCTGTCGGCTGTTTCTCGTGTCAGGAAGCGGGTGGCTGACGTCATTTCCGGGTTTCGTCACTGGGAGGACGAGCGGCTGCAAGGGGGGGTCTCCGAGTCTCCCCGCTTTCTCGTGCGGGGTGCAGGTTTGGTCGGGGGTCCGCAGGTGTCCAGCACCTCCATCGGCTCTGCAAAGCACGTGAGGCCGGTTCACATGGGGGGAGGCGCAGTCTTCTCCCTGCATCTCTGCGTCCCTTTTGGCTTTGTGGGGGGGGCCGTCCTCCCGGCGCTCATGCTGGAGAGGGGGGTCGTCCATCCACCCGCCGATTCACCTTCCTGGAACCCGCGTGCGCTTTGGGGGGGACGTCATGATTCTGGTTCTCACTCTGGCTTCAGGGGGGGGCGCTCCATGGAGGGGACACCTGCTCACTTACCACTACAGGTCCACTTACTTTCTCCGAACGCTCGCTGGTCCTTGCAGGATCGCCCGCTCGTCCACACCAAGGTCATTAAGGGGGGGTGTTCACCCACGCATCCAGGGTCACAGTGGCAGCATGTGGCCACCCTCCCCCAGGTGCTCACGTCAGGCATTGGGGGGGGACGCCTGCATGCCCCCTTCCTTCTCCTGATCCATGCAGGCACCCCTGTTTTTTTCCAGGTGCACGCCGAGCACCGTGGCCCTCTTTTGGTGTCGTGAGGGGGGGACTTCCTTCAGGGCCACACTGGGGGGTTATGCTGGCAGCATGGGGGGGCAGTCCACTTTTATCCGCGGTCACGCTAGCTGTATGGGAAGGGGGGCTGTCCACCCACATCCCCCTCGGGTCACGCTGGCAGTATTTCCTTGGTCACATGCATTTGTCACAAGCTTCTTTTTCAGTAGTTTTCAGTCTGTTTCTGTCATAGCGTTTTGCTCCAGGCATTTATTTTTCTGTCCCAACACTCCTGACATAGTGTTCATGTCTGCCCCAGGTTGAGATGAGAGGACGCCCCATTTACATATATTATTTTACAAGTATACACAGGAATTTGACCCCCAGCCCAGGTCCTACCCATGCTGATAACCGTAGTTTTGTGTTGAGGGGGAATCATATGAGCGGCTTCTACCTTCAATCCCCTCTGTCTCAGGATTCTGGTTGCAGTGTCATGATCAATGTTCGGTTTATGTATGGTCAGTCACATACGGTAGGCATTCAATTCATTTTTCACATGTTTGTTTCCCATGTATTGCGTTTCTCATACGTTTCTCAGGCTAGGTATGTGGTCATGTTCTCATGTGTTACGTTTCTCAGGCAATGTATGTTCTCATGTGTTACGTTTTCTTATGCGATTGCGTTTCTCAGGTTAGGTTGTTTCATGCGATTACGTTTCTTATGCGAGGTATGTTCTCACGTGTGACGTTTCTCATGTGAGTACGTTGGTTAGGTTGTTCTCTTGCAATTATGTTTCTCATGCGAGGAATGTTCTCATGTGTTACGTTTTCTCATGTGAGTACGTTGGTTAGGTTGGTTCATGCGATTACATCTCTCATACGAGCTATGTTCTCATATGTGACGTTTTCTCATGCAAGTACGTTCGTTAGGTTGTTCTCTGGCGATTACGTTTCCCATGCGAGGCATGTTCTTATGTGTTACGTTTTCTCATGCGTTCGGTTTCTCGGGTTAGGTTGTTTTCATGCGATTACGTTTCTCATGCGAGGTATGTTCTCATGCGTGACGTTTTCTCATACTAGTACGTTCTCATGTGAGGCATGTTCTCATGAGTTGCGTTTCTCATGATATTTTTGTTCGTATGTGGTTACGTTTCTGTTCTTGTGCGAGTCATGTTCTCGTGCGATTTTTTGTTCACAGGGTATTCATGATCTCATGCAATCACCTTTTTCATGCGATCACGTTTCTAATGGTATTCGTGTTTGGTTTTCATATTCTCATGCGTTTTTTTTTATTCTCATGCGATTTTGTTTCGCATGGTATTCGTGTTCTCATGCGATTTTGTTGCGCATGGTGTTTATGTTTCAGGCGATCACGTTTCTCATGCAATTTGGTTCGAATGCGATTACGTTTCTCATTTGATTACGTTTCTCATTTGATTACGTTTCTCATGCAATGACTTTTTTTTTCATGCGACCACGTTTCTCATGCGACCACGTTTCTCATGGTATTCATGTTTTGTTTTCATATTCTCATGCCATTACGTTTCTCATGCGATTACGTTTCTCATGCGATTACGGTTCTCATGCGATTACTGTTCTCATGCGATTTTGTTTGCATGGTATTCATGTTCTCATGCGATTTTGTTTCGCATGGTATTCATGTTTTGTATTCATGTTTCTCATGCGACCACGTTTCTCATGCGACCACGTTTCTCGTGGTATTCATGTTTTGTTTTCATGTTCTCATGAGATTTTGTTGCGCATGGTATTCATGTTCTCATGCGATTACGTTTCTCATGGTATTCATGTTCTCATGCGTTTTGTTGCGCATGGTTTCATGTCTGGTATTCATGTTCTCATGCAACCACGTTTCTCATGCGACCACGTTTTTCATGGTATTCAGGTATTGTTTTCATATTCTCATGCGGGTTTGTTCTCATGCGATCACGTTTCTCTTGCGATCATGTTTCTCATGGTATTCATGTTCTCAAGCGATTTTGTTTCGCATGGTATTCATGTTTTGTATTCATATTTCTCATGCGACCACGTTTCTCATGCGACCACGTTTCTCATGCGACCACGTTTCTCATGGTATTCATGTTTTGTTTTCATATTCTCATGCGATTTTGCTGCGCATGGTATTCATGTTCTCATGCGATTACGTTTCTCATGGTATTCATGTTCTCATGCGTTTTGTTGCGCATGGTTTCATGTCTGGTATTCATGTTCTCATGCGATCGCGTTTCTTAGGCGGTCACATTCTCATGCGTTAACATTTCACATGGTGTTCATGTTGTATTCTTGTTCTCATGTGATTTTGTTGCGCATGGTATTCATGTTCCCATGCGATTGCATTTTTCAGGCTTGTTAGGTTCTCATGTGTTCACGCTCCTCATGCCATTCGTATGCTCGTGCGATTAAGTTTCTCATGCAATTACGTTTCTCAGGCTCCAGTTATGCCCTCAGGTGTTGCGTTTCTCATGTATCATGTCCTCATGTGTTGCGTGTCTCATGTATCATGTCCTCATGTGTTGCGTGTCTCATGTATCATGTCCTCATGTGTTGCTTGTCTCATGTATCATGTCCTCATGTGTTGCGTGTCTCATGTATCATGTCCTTGTGTTTACGTTCTCATGTGATTTCATTTTCTCATGCTGTTCACGTTCTCGTGTGATTTCATGTTCTCATGCTGTTCATGTTCTCGTGTGTTTTATGTTTTCTCATGACTACGTTTCTCATACATTTCGTTCTTCTCATATAATTTTGTTTTCCTAGTTGGTCACATTGGTATGTTCACGTTGGTTAATGGAGTTTCACTGCTTGGGGGGGGGGTCACCCATCACGTTTATGGGTGCTTACGGATTGAGATGAGTGTTTTTAATTGGCTTGTGCGGTGGCAAGTCTCCTCATCCGTTTCTCATACATTTCATGCATCTTGACATTTAATTTCTCATACAATGGCCTGACAAGTCTTCAGGTTCATCAGGCCTGAGTGTGCGTTTTTAATTTGCCTGCTACGCCTCAGGTTGCTGGGCCTTTGCAAATTTCATGGGTTTGTCACATTCTCATACTTTGTGTTGTCAGTATGTTTGCTTCATTCTTCACGTTGTAGGTTATTACGTCCCACCACGGCAGTATTCCTTTCACATTTCTTTTTCATATGTCAGGTAAATCGTACTACTCATATATATATATTGCCTGACACGTCCTCAGGTTCGTAGGCTTGAGTGACACATTTTAATTGGCCTGATTGGCCTCGGTTAGCTTGGCCTTGCTAGATCCTTGAGACTGACACGTTTTAAGTCTTGTGCTACGTATACTATCCTGCACAATGTTGCTGCATCTTTAGTCTCGGTCAGCTGCTTGAATAGTGGTAAGGGAGGTGGAGATTTTCCTTTTCCTAAGGTAAGTTGGGGCTCGTTGGTCATTTCTTGTGTATAGCGGTGTTGTTCTTGTTTGCAGACGTCATGTCACGGGCAGCAGATATCGAAGACTTTCCCGTCTTCCGTCCTTCTCCAGTTAGGGGTTTCGGTACATGGTAGCTCGCCGCTTTTTTCCAGCAGGTCCTAGGCTCATACACCTGTGCCACACCGTCCCGGTTTTCCTGCTACAGATGAAGCTGGGTCAGCTTGTCATGTTCATTTTAACCTAGGAAGCTTGTAACTCCTGGGGTACCTCCCAGGTTTTTCCATTTCGGTATCTTGGGTTCTTTTGCCCATTCAATAGCTTCTTGCGTTCATTGTTTTTTTGCCACTCTCGGCTCAAGCAATCCTACAAGCTGGAGCTTGGTCAGTCAGAACATTGCTGTTCCCCGCTGCCTAGACTAGGGTTGTACTTCATGCTCGAACTGGCCGTATTTTCAGTTAGACGCAGTCTCGGCTGCATTTCCCCGGGGGGTCCGCTTACATGTCCTGGATCCACATATTGGGTTGTCACAGGCTTCCTGGCATTGGCCGATCAAGGTTACATAAGGCTACTTTCATTTCAGTCTTTTACAAGCTCATCCTACCGTCTTATTTTTGGCCCCTTTTAGGCATATCGACCACGTGACCCCGGCACACTCCAGGTCACTTTCCGTGTTGTCGTCCCAGACCTTTCCCTAGTACGATTACCTGAGACTCCGAGTACAAGTTGGGAGGCAGACCGCAGGTCTGCCTACATTTGTAGGAGGAGTCGGGAGGTACTTAAACCCGCCCGACTTCCTCCTTTCTGTTGGCTGTTTCTCGTGTCCCACCCACCCTTCCCCTTTTTTCTTGCATTTCTTCTCGCTTTTTAACTTCTACTTGGGTATGCCCCCTTTTAGACATATCGACCACGTGACCCCGGCACACTCCAGGTCACTTTCCGTGTTGTTGTCCCAGACCTTTCCCTAGTACGATTACCTGAGACTCCGAGTACAAACAGAAATAAGTCCTTCTGGTTTGATGGTAGATCTATGCAGAGAACACTTGTGAACATTGAGCAAGTAATTAATAGCCGAATCTCTCTATACACCTGGGACGCAATAGCTACAGTGGCCCGGATTCACGTACCCGGACGTAGCGTATCTTAATTACGCTACGCTGCCGCAACTTAGAGAGGCAAGTGCTGTATTCACAAAGCACTTGCTCCCTAAGTTACGGCGGCGTAGCGTAAATGGGCCGGCGTAAGTCCGTGTAATTCAAAGTAGCTAGGCAGTGGGCGTGTTTTAGTATAATGATCCGTGACACCCATGCAAATGATGGGCCGAACGAACGGTGCATGCGCCATCCGTGGACGTATCCCAGTGCGCATGTTCAGAATCACATCGGATAGAATGCCTAAGTGACGTCGGCACGCAATGTTTACGACGTGTGAACGTAACCTACGCCCAAACCCTATTCACGTACTACGTGACAATTATATTAAGTTTATGCAGAGTCAATATTTGCAGTGTTGACCCTTCTTTTTCAAGACTTCTGAAATTCACCTTGGCATGCTTTCAATCAACTTCTGGGCCACATGCTGACTGATGGCAGCCCATTGTTGCATAATACATTTTCAGATTTTTTGATGATTGATCACAAGTTCTCAATGCGATTAAGGTCTGGGGAGTTTTGTTCCCCAAGTCACTTAGTTATCACTTTTATCTGATTGCAAGGTAATCTATCATGCTGGAAAGGGCATTGTTCATCACCAAACTGTTATTGGATGGTGGTTGGGAGAAGTTGCTCTCGAAGGATGTTTTTGTACCATTCTTTATTCATGGCTGTGTTCAAAATTGTGAGTAAGCCCACTGTCTTGGCTGAGAAGCAACCCACCCCACACATGAATGGTCTCAAGATGCTCTACTGTTGGCATGACACAGGACTGATGGTTGCGCTTACCTTTTCTTCTCAGGACAAGGTTTTTTCTTAATGCTTCAAACAATCGGAAAGGGGATTCATCAGAGAAAATGACTTGACCCCAGTCATCAGCAGTCCAATCCCTATACCTTTTACAGAATATCAGTCTGTCCCTGATGTTTTTCCTGGAGAGAAGTGTCTACTTTGCTGCCCTTCTTGACACCAAGCCATCCTCCAAGTCTTCACCTCACTGTATGTGCAGATGCACTCACACCTGCCTGCTGCCATTCCTGAGCAAGCTCTGCACTGGTGCGGCCCTAATCCTGCAGCTGCATCAACTGTAGGAGACAGTCCTGGCACTTGCTGGACTTTTTGGGTGCCCTGAAGTCTTCTTCACAAATGCAATGGAAATGTTTTTTATGGGATTCATTTTCATGGCAAAGAGGGAATTTGCAATTAACTGCAATCCATCTGATCACTCTTCATATAATTCTGGAGTATATGGAAATTGCCGTCATAAAAACTGAGGCAGCAGAAATTGTGAAAATGTATACTTGTGTCATTCTCAAAACTTTTGGCCACGGCTGTACATGCTTGCTTACAGTGCAAGTGAAAGAACCAAATAGCTTAGTGCTTGTGAACCAATTAATGATGCTAAATATTGTCTTTGATCAGTAGCCAGCCTTCCCTTTCTTCTCAAAGTGGCTGTCTGCAACTGCATCTCTTAGACGTCTTACTTTTGCAAAGATCTGGCATCTAATCTGTAATGTACATAAACATTTTGAGAGATTTGGGTTAGTTCTTTGTGGGAGTTTCATGCTGGCCTCATCATAAACAGCAGTCATGTACAGTGTCTTGCAAAAGTATTCACCCCCTTGGCATTTTTCATGTTTTGTTGCCTCACAACATGGATTGTTTGAGGATTTATCATTTAATTTACGGAACATGCCTACAACTTTGAAGATTTTTTTTATTATTGTGAAGCAAACAAATAGGACAAAACAACAGAAAAAGTCAATGTGCATAACTATTCAACCCCCTAAAGTCAGTACTTTGTAGAGCCACCTTTTGCGGCTATCACAGCTCCAAGTCGCTTTGGATAAGTCTCTATGAGCTTGCCATATCTTACCACTGGGATTTTTGCCCATTTCTCCTCGCAAAACTGCTCCAGCTCCTTCAAGTTTGATGGTTTGCGCTTGTGAACAGCATTTTTTAAGTCTGACCACAGATTTTCTATTGGATTGATGTCTGGGCTTTGACTAGGCCATTCCAACACATTTACATGTTTCCCCTTAAACCACTTAAGTGTTGCTTTAGCAGTGTGTTTGGGGTCATTGTCCTGCTGGAAGGTGAACCTCCACCCTAGCCTCAAATCTCACACAGAATGGTACAGGTTTTGCTCACTGCATTTAGCACCATCCATCTTTCCCTCAACTCTCACCAATTTCCCAGTCCCGGCAGCTGAAAAACATCCCAACAGCATGATGCTGCTACCACCATGTTTCACAGTGGGGATGGTGTTCTTTTAATGATGTGATGGGTTTGCTCCAGACATAGCGTTTTCTATGATGGCCAAAAAGTACATTTTATTGTCTCACGAGACCAGAGCACCTTCCTCCATACATCTTGGGTCCCACGTGTCTTTTCGCAAACTCAAAATGTGCCATTTTGATTTTTGCTAAAAGTAATGGCTTTCTTCTGGCTACTCTGCCATAAGCCCAACTCTATGGAGTGTACAGCTTATTTTCGTCCTATGTACAGATACTCCAGTCTCTGCTGTGGAACTCTGCAGCTCCTCCAGTTACCTTAGGTCTCTATGCTGCCTCTGATTTATGCCCTCCTTGCTCGTTCCATGAGTTTTTGTGTGCAGCAGTCTCTTGGCAGGTTTTCTGTTGTGCTATTCTTTCCCTTTGGTTATAATAGATTTGATGGTGCTCCTAGAGATCATCAAAGATTTTGATATTTTTTTTATAACCTAACCCGGACCTGTACTTCTCACAACAGTCCCTTACTTGTTTGGGGAGTTCCTTGGTCTTCATGGCAGTGTTTGGTTAGTGGTGCCTCTTGCTTAGGTGTGGCAGCCTCTAGGGCCTTTAAAAAAAAGGTGTGTATATGTAATGACAGATCATGTGACACTTAGATTGCACACAGGTGGACATTATTACACGAGTTATGTGACTTTTGAAGGTAATTGGTTGCACCAGAGCTTTTATGGGCATCATAACAAAGGGGTGAATACATACACCAATTATTATTTTTTATTTCTGAAAAATAGTTTTATGTATATATTTTTCTAATTTTACTTCACCAACTTAGACTATTGTGTTCTGATCCATCCCATATAACTCAGATTAAAAAAAACATTGAACTAAAGGCTGTAATGTAACAAGATAGGTAAAAAGCCGGGGGGGGGGGGGGGGTGAATACTTTTGCAAGGCACCATAGGTCTTTTGATCATCTATATCTAGAAAGCAAAAATAGTAAGACATATTAAAATTAATATTCCAGAATGTTAAATACTCCTAGATGATGACCACTTGCTATACATCTATATTAAGTATAGTTAATTCATAATTTAAAGTGGCGTTCCGACTATAAAAAAAATAAAAGTCAGCCGTTACAAATACTACAGCCGCTGACCTTTAATAATTGGAAACTCACCTATCCCAGGGTCCAGCGTTGCGGGGACCGAAGACCCATTCATCTCTCCCTCCTCTCTGCGGCGCTGGCATTGTCACAGTGGACGCGCAGCTGTGGGCTTCACAGCTGGTCATGCACTGAGCATGCGCGAGCCGTGCTGCGCATTGTGACTGGTCGGGCAATTATCTAGGACCTGGGACCTGGGACAAGTCCCAGATAATTGCCGAGAGGGAGGGGGGAGAGGTGAACTTCCTTCCAGCACCTCTGAGCCCCGGGAGGAAGTGGGAGCTGGAACCCCCCAAAAAAAATTATATGCCAAATGTGGCATGTCAGGGGGTCACTTTCCCTTAAAGCAAAAGTTCCATTTGGGTGGAACCTTGCTTTAAAGTGATTCTAAAATGTATACTTTTTTCTTTAAAATAAACATGTTCTACTTACCTGCTCTGTGCAATAGTTTTGCACAGAGCATCCACTGATCCTCCTTTTCCTCAGGTCCCTGCTGGAGCTCCCGGCTCCCCTCCGCTGTGTGTCTCCATAGCAAGCCGCTTGCTATAGGGTAACTTGTGAGGGCTTGCGCCTGAGCCTCGCTGTGTCTATTAACATACAAATCAGAACTTGGCACCGCACCCTCTCCCTCATCACTGTCTGATTAACAACTGCAGGAGCCAATGAGGTGGAAGAGAGCAGTCAGAACCTCAGTTCCCATTCACATTGCTTGATTGAAAATGGGCTCAGGTAAGCATGGGGTGCTGAGGGTGGGGTAACTGGATGCAGTTTTTTTTTTTACTTTAATTCAGAGAATGCTTTAAGGAAAAAAAAAAAAAAAACTTCTGCCTCTAGAACCATTTTAAGAATTTATAATTTCTTTATATAGTAACATAAAAAAAAAAAACCAATGCTTTAAGTATAACTAAAGGCAAAACTTTTTTGTTTTGGATAGAGTGCAGAGGGATTGGAATTCTTATTTTTTATTGCGGTCTGTGCCCCTGTGAGGCTGGGTTCACACATGTTTAACAAACGCTTAGCCTAGATTCACATTCAAGCGTTTTGTAATGCGATTTGAGAGATTAAATCGCATGACAAGTCGCAGCCTATTGGCGGCAATACCGATTTGCAAAAGTAGTTCCTACACCACTTTTGCCAATTTCAGGTGCGATTTCAATTAAGGTTGACCCAATACCAGTATCTGCCGTACTTGTACTCCCGCAAATACCCCTGATACCTAAATAGAATACTCCCCCCCCGCCGCATCGAAAGCCGCCGCATGAGGTAAACGGTGTGCGGGAACATCACAGCTTTTATTTGAATCGCTGTAGTATTCCCGCAGCGTATAGACACTCCCCCTTGCTCGGGATTGAATGGGTGATCGTGATCTGTCCAATCCCGAGCAAGGGGGAGTGTCTATACGTGCGGGCAAAACAGCTATTCAAACGAATGCTGTGATTTTCTCCATGTGGCGGCGGCGGCAAAGGTATGGGGGAAAATGGCTGAAGGGACATGGCTGCATAGGTGAGGGACATGGCTGCATATGTGAGGGACATGGCTGAAGGAACATGGCTGCATATGTGAGGGACATGGCTACATATGTGAGGGACATGGCTAGAGGGACATGGCTGAAGGGACGTGGCTGCATATGTGAGGGACATGGCTGCATATGTGAGGGACATGGCTGCATATGTGGGGGACATGGCTGCATTTGGGGACACATTTAAAAAAAAAGTAATCGGTATTCGGTATCGGCGACTACTTGAAAAAAAGTACCGGTACTTGTACTCGGTCCTAAAAAAGTGGTATCGGGACAACCCTAATTTCTTCCAAATAATTTTTATTGTAATAAACAAAACAAGGATACGAAAGTCACAATAGTGCAATACAACGCTGTCGAATACATGTTATAGTTGAGTGATACAAAGAGAAAAAGCATAAAACCGTAATCAGCATATCAGCTAGACTTAGATTAGGGACATAGGTCACGGGCGGCACCCCTGGCGTGGGACTGGGCGTGAGCTATATCCATTGAAGGGGGACCATCGTGCATGCACCCAACCCCCGCCCACCCCTATAGGGAGCATAACTGTAGGCGGGAGGGTATATTAGAAGGTCTAAAATCAGAGGTGAGTTAGCCCGGTCCTGGCAAGCGTCGCGTCCCAGTCGTCCGGGCGGCGACCCGAGTTTGTGTTGTAATCATGCAGCAAAGGGTGCTCAACATTCCAATGCTCAGCGGGGTTCCATGACCGGATGAGCCCTCCTATCATTGGCTCTTCTTGTATTAGTGTTGTGGCTCATGTCTAAGGTGTAAGATGCGGAGGGGGGATGGGCAATAATGAGGAGGATTTCGGGTATAGTCAGTCAGTCGTCAGAGTAAGTGGGTCTGGGAACGTCAGGGGGGGTGAGGCGCGTCAGAAGGGGTCGAACTGGAGCATGTGATGAGGGACTCCCTGTAGTGAGTCCAGCAGCCCCATGTAAATCTGAATTTCTCAGGGGTGTCACGAGCTTGATGTATAAGTCTTTCCATCTCTTCGATTTTGTTCACCCTATCCTGCCAATCAACTATGGTGGGTGGTTGAGGGCTTTTCCAGCGCAGTGGAACACACTGTGTGGCTGCGTTTATCAGGTGGAGCACTAGGGATTTGCGGTAAACTGAGTTAGGGAGGGATTTATGGTGTAGCAAGTATTGCGCCGGGGTGTAGTCTGGGGTGTATGTGGTGATACTGGCTATACGGGCGTGAACCCCCTCCCAGAATGGTTGGAGTTTAGGACATTCCCACCATATGTGTAGTAGAGTGCCCTCGGCCGCTGCACATCTCCAGCAGGTGGGGGAGACTGTGGGGAAAATTTTGTGAAGTTTACTGGGGGTCCTGTACCATCTCGAGTATAGCTTGTACCTGTTCTCCTGTGCCGATACATTCAAAGAACCCTTGTGTGTATGGGCCCGACAACCCTAATTTCAATAGACATTTGTGTATGAAGCCAGACAAATGTCTATCAAGTAGCATCTGAAATCGTGCTGACCTCGCTACTTTGAAATCGCGCTACTTAAGTAAAGTAGAACGATTTCAAAGAAGCATCAATGTGAACCAGGGCTAAGACATTGGGAGCTCATGTTGCATGATGTGTGCAAATCAATGATTTCCTATAAGAGCTGTCTTAACTGGTCCGACACAAGTCGGTCCGACTTTGAAAATGCTCTCTGCACTTCTTTGGCCCTACTTCATCCCATTAAATATCATTGTCAGATCAAAGTAGGATCCTTGCCCTAACCATCCGACTTGTGATATCTGACATGATGATTACAGCAGCAGTAAAAAGAATTTAAGCTCACCCTCTCTTTTTGTCCTTTTTACAATTATCATTGAAAGTGAAAGAAAATCCTACATTTTGGGATGTCCCCAGAAAAGTAATCTTCCACTTGGAATCACCAATAATTCTCTTAATATTTGCAGGGATTTCCTCTCACTACCTGTTGGGCTATGGGACAGAAAGTGAAGGGAAATCCCTGCAATCTGATAGGGGTTACTACCTTCCCTTGCCATAATGAAAAAAAAAAGCCCATAGTGTTACTTTAATATATAATCAAAAGAAAGCCATACCTGTCTATTAAAGTAAAAAAAAAAAAGAAAGAAGAATATAATATTCATCTGGGTACACTACTTCACAGCCAAGTAATTGTCCTCAAACTATCACAGCACTGAAAACCAAAACAAATGGCCCTGAAAGAAAGGGTTGGAGCATGCAGGTATTGAGGTGGTTAGTAAAACACAAAGCTTTTAAATGAAATAAAACAGTCCAAAATACATGTGCAAAATGTTAAAAAAAAAAAAAAAAAAAAAGCACCCTTGCATTAGCAGCATGATAGTTCTAACTCACCTCCTGCTGTCAGCATGTCGTGAATTTGTAAGGCAGTATGAGCACAATTTGCAAAAACAGTAGCCGCTGCTTAGTGATATGATTATTGGAGGCAAAAGGTAGAGGTTGTATGCTTCAGGCACACCAACCAGCACTGTTCTAGTGACATATCCCATTGTAGTCCAACTCTACGAGGGGTGGTCCAGGTTGCATATAGACTGCTCTGTAACTTTACAGCAATACAAAAAAGGCCTTTATAGCACCTAATTGAGACCTCGCCTCCATGCACCCCCTAATATGTTATGTAGCAGTTATTTGCAGCACATTTGGTAGAACATACACACTAAAATGAGACTGTTTTCTCTTGAAGGGCGTCAGCATGCATCAGATATGATGTTAAAAAACACAATTTCAGTGCAGTCTAAGGAAAAGGAATTTTTGCTTACTAGTTATAAGACATGCACTCATTAAAGCCCCCATGTATGTTTATAATGTGGTAAACAACCGACACTTGAAAAAAAAACTACATTAAACAATGCATTAATATGTGGCAGTCTGATGCCTGGAGAGCACAATCCATTAGGTTTCCAATCAGCAAACATTTGGAATAATCTACACGAGCGTTTTTCTTTTTACCGTACCTTATTATAATGTGTTGAAATAAAGCGACGGTCAATAAGAAGTTACATCATTCAGTAGCATAAAATTCAAATCAACCATAGAATTTTGCATTAAAATGACAATGAACTTTAAACAGCAACTTCACCCAAGACATTTTTGGATGCTATGGGACAGAGCCTCAAATTTTGACTGACATCCCACCCGACGGTGACTGCCAAGAGCACTTGACAGAGTCAGCAAGATGGTACTGTGAAGGTTTTATGTGTTGCAAAGAGTGCATTATTCTAACTGACCATCAATGTTATGGGGCATTCTCCCAATAAGCCCTGTGATTAATTTTTTTTTTTTTTGCAGGAAATCCCTAAGATTTAAAAAAAAAAGTGCATTTACCACAGAAAATAGCGAGAACACATTTGGGTCAATGAAAAGATTAGCTCAGCCTAAAAGTCAGGCTTGGTCTACCACAATACTGCTAGGGATGGGAGACCACCAATGTCTGTGACCTTGGCAAGAAAATGACCAAGTGGGAGATCAACCTTTGGTCTTTATTCATCTTCCTTAAAGTGTTACCAAACCCACAACAGTAAAATCAGTCTGTATATGCAGTAAAGCATGCTAGTTATACTACTGTGAAACCCAATGGGTTAATCATCTGCATTGTGTAAAAAGGCCATTTGAAACGGTCTTCTCTGATGCTCCCCTTCTTTCACTCCCCCCTAACCATCTAATAGTACAGAGCCTTGGGGGCACTCTGCACCTTGTTAGTTTGGTGTGTATTGCTGGAAAGTTTTTGTTTTTGGAAGGGTGCATGTGATCAGCGCAAAGCCAATCAGCACTGTCCAGTCAGTGGATCAGGGGTCCTGCAGCCTTATAGGACAGTCAGGAGAAGAATGAAGACTTTTCCTACAAGCTTTAACCTGTGCTCAGCCAGACACCACAAGACTGTTGTTAAGGAGAAAAAATCCATTCAGAAAGTTTATATAAAATAATTGCATTTCCATGTACTGTGGGAGACCAGATATAGTGAATGCAGGGTCCAGGGTTTAGTAGCACTTAATGTTTATCATACATGTTACAATCTGACCATGTAATCAACTTTCGGAACACCCTAACACAGGGGTGCCCAACAGCTGGCCCGCGGCGCCCTCTGATGTGGCCCGCCATGTCTTGCTCTGAGATGGTGGGTCGGCAAGCCCAGATCGCAGGTTCCCGACCCACCATCTCCGAGCATTACTGCAAAGAATGGGGTCATGTGCGGCGGCCGCGGCTGGCCTATCCGTGATCGCGGCAGGGCCACGGGGGTTGGCCTATCCGTGATCGAGGTGGGGCTGGAGTCCCGCCTCTGCCTCCACCGCATTGTGAACACCGTTGCCTTCACTTCCCTCCGGGCTCCCCCTCTCCTCCGGACTGATGAAAGCTACAAGCTGCAGGTGAGGGGGTGGATACAGTCTGGGGAAAAGAGGGAACAGCCAGCCAGAGTTAGAGTCAGTATAAATAAAAAAAAGTCTGGTGTCAGTAGAAGTGTAGTGTAGTAGTCAGTGTAGTGGGCAGTGCAGTGAAGTGGACACAGTAGTGGGCAGTGCAGTGAGGTGGTCAGTGTAATTGTCAGTGTGGTGAAGTGTATTGTAGTAGTCAGTGCAGTGAGGTGGACAGTGCAGTGGACAGTGTGTTGTAGTGGTCAGTGCAGTGAGGTGGACAGTGTAGTAGACAGTGTGGTGTAGTGGTCAGTGCAGTGAGGTGGACAGTGTAGTAGACAGTGTGGTGTAGTGGTCAGTGCAGTGAGGTGGACAGTGTAGTAGACAGTGTGGTGTAGTGGTCAGTGCAGTGTAGTGGTCAGTGCAGTTTAGTGGTCAGTGCAGTTTAGTGGTCAGTGTAGCGCAGTGGTCAGCATAGTGTAGTGGTCAGTGCAGTGGACAGTGTAGTGTAGTGGTCAGTGCAATGTAGGTGACAGTGTAGTGGTCAGTGTAGTGTAGTGGTCAGTGCAATGTAGGTGATAGTGTAGTGGTCAGTGTAGTGGTCAGTGTAGTGGTCATTGCAACGTAGGTGACAGTGTAGTGGTCAGTGCAGTGTAGTGGTCAGTGCAATGTAGGTGACAGTGTAGTGGTCAGTGTACTGGACAGTGTAGTGTACTGGACAGTGTAGTGTACTGGTCAGTGCAGTGTAGTGGTCAGTGCAGTGTAGTGGTCAGTGCAGTGTAGTGGTCAGTGCAGTGTAGTGGTCAGTGCAGTGTAGTGGTCAGTGCAGTGTAGTGGTCAGTGCAGTGTAGTGGTCAGTGCAGTGTAGTGGTCAGTGCAGTGTAGTGGTCAGTGCAGTGTAGTGGTCAGTGCAGTGTAGTGGTCAGTGCACTGGACAGTGCAGTGTAGTGGTCAGTGCAGTATAGTGGTCAGTGCAGTGGTCATTGCAATGTAGGTGACAGTGTAGTGGTCAGTGTAGGAATCAGGTAGTGTAGTGGTCAGGATAGTGGACAGTTAGGTCAGTGTAGTGGCAAGTATAGGAAGCAGGTAGGTTAGTGTAGTGGTCAGGTAGGTCAATGTAGAAATCAAGTAGGTTAGTGCAGTGGTCAGGTAGGTCAGTGTATGAATCAGGTGGGTAGGTTAGTGTAGTGGTCAGTGTGTGAATCAGGCTGGTCAGTACCATTGTAGGAAGGGAAGGGACTCAGAGTTCTAAAACTCCACAGGTTAGGGAGGGGGGGGGGGGGGCAAATTACTTGCCTTGGCCCGGGAGCCAACAACCCACGCTACGCCACTGACGCTCATTGTGGCCTGCGACCGTTTAGTAAGTCGATAAAGTGGCCCTCACTCCTCAAAAGGTTGGGCACCCCTGCCCTAACAGAACATAGTTTTGGTATAACTAAACTAAACTAATATCAGGAAGGCCTGTGCATTACATAGTTGATGGCTGATATAAAGGAGATTATACAGTCAGATTTGGCACTGTGTGTGTGTGATGAGATTTTAGGTAAAACCCAACTACCACACCTACATTCTGATGAACAAAATCCAAGAGCTGTATTCCGAATCCACACTCCTATGATATTTTGTGCAAGGTGCTCTTTCTCCATACAACATTTTAGAAGACTAAACAATTTAGATTTTCAACACAGATGAAACTGGGGATGATCAAAAACATAAACGCACAGATTTAGATAAATTAAATGTTATTTTGCATGTCACAAAGAAAATGCAAGATCAAATCTTATTTTTCTGATACCTCCAGCTCTTAAAAAAAAACAAAAAACAAAAAAAAAACTCCACTGGGTGGAACTGCAGGATGTACAGAACCATGGAATGGAGGGGTGCAATCATTAAAAGAAATCATCAGAATTCATACCAAGTTGACAGTAGGACATGTTATGCTACTTGATATTTTAGGCAAACTTCATTTGGTATTTTTTTGACTTTGACCGGTTCATCTTGATGCAGATATGTACTTTACATGTGCAGGATTAAACTACATAGGAAATCACCATCAATGTTTGCAGATATTCAATTGGGTCATGGGTTTTGTAAAATAAAAAAAGGGCATCTGCATGTTGATACAGGGTGACAAAGAAGTGTTTTACAAGTGTCAAGAGAGGACAATAGCAAGATGACACACAGACTGATATGTCAGATTTATCCTTCCTGGAAAAGTACCGGCATTAAAATGAACAAGTTTACAGTCACATACAAACAAATGCTGAACATACAGATAGAAAGCAACCATCCTCATGGGCTCCAAAGCAGACCAGCAACAGGTCTCCGACTTGTTTAACAACAGCATGAAACAGGTGCAGTTTGCTTCCATCTTCAGCAGAGGATTTAAAACATACATGATGTTTAAGCTTTCACCACACTGGTGGGAGATAAATTATAAGACTTTGATAGTTTATGTCCTCTACAATGCCAGCAAAACACTTGCTTTGGTATCGACAACGGAGCACTGCCCGCCATGTACAGTGAGATCCAAAACAGATGAGGATGATGATGGTGATGAACATTGCTTTCTTTGTCTTTTTATGGGAGAACAACAGCACATTATCTGATGAGGTGCTAACTGCATAGTCTCTGGAACTAGCAAACAAAGAGGCATCGCTGAGGCTATGATGAAGTTAGCAGATGAATGTGGCATTTGCTTTATGCAAGTGAACAAGCCACAGAATCAATCTAAAAACTGATGACAGAATAAACTAGGATGTTCCACATATATGTGATGAAATCCATGATTTGGAAACATTAAGTGGAAACTGCGCTCCAGGACTAGTAAACAGGCCCAAACCACCAAGAGAATGAAATAGAGTACGATCTTATAAGATGTCTCCAAATGTCTTTCAACCCTCAGGAGATGCTGCTAGGGTTGATCTTCAAAATCAGTCCAGCCAGAAGAAACTGACTGTAAATATCTGTTGTGTTAATTTGTACAGGCTATGTACATTCTATAAGGTTCCTTAGTGCTACACTGTTGTACTTTTTGTCCCTGCAATTTGAGGACGTGCAAATTCCACAAAGTCATCAATGAGAACTGGCCATGCCCCTGTAGAACAAAAAAAAAGCGCAGTCAGATAATGAAGCAAAACGTAAAAAGATTTAGAGCAAAAAAATAAAAAATTCAGTCCGTTAGTCACAAATATATTCCTCTTTTCGTGTTCAGACTTTCACCAACCCAATTGTTATAAGCCTGCTACTTACTCTGCCTGTTCTGCCAGCATTGGGGTACAAGTCCTGGAAAGACTTACGCTTTAAGGCCTGAAAAACCTATTAGCGAGTCCATGCATTGTCGTGTAAACGGGGTGCCTACTGCTAAGCAAATAATATTAAAAAAGTATTTGAGGGATTCTGGCTGCTTTAGATGGCAATGCTAAAGTGAAGAGTACTTTAATGTTTCCTACAGGTACACACTAACTATAAATATAAAAGTGAATTTGCGCATAAAAACACACCATCAAACACTATATACCATATACGATTAATATGTAATAAGTGCAAAGTAGATACAATTATAATTGAAGTGAAAATACAAATAAAAGTCCATATGTGTCAGAAAAGTTCATAAGGTGCAGACGTGCAGTGCACAAAAATATTCTCAGTGAAGCTGCCAAGCTTGCAGTAAAGTGCTAGTGCTCCTTCGTGCGTTCAGCCTCACAGGCCTCTCACCTTAGTGGCATACATCAATGCCGTGATATTAGATATAGCTAATCCGTGCCACTCCAAACCACACAGCCTCACAGGCCTCTCACCTCTCGATAGATCAATAACGCATCCAAAAAAATCCTCTAAATAGATCCAGTGATAGTGGACAACACCAGGAGCTAATCACTCTTCTTTATGTCTTGTAATAACCCATTCGTTGTCGTTTATTCCCGACACAAACCTTCGCCTCCTGATCAGAACTGATCAGGAGGCGAAGGTTTGTGTCGGGAATAAACGACAACGAATGGGTTATTACAAGACATAAAGAAGAGTGATTAGCTCCTGGTGTTGTCCACTATCACTGGATCTATTTAGAGGATTTTTTTGGATGCGTTATTGATCTATCGAGAGGTGAGAGGCCTGTGAGGCTGTGTGGTTTGGAGTGGCACGGATTAGCTATATCTAATATCACGGCATTGATGTATGCCACTAAGGTGAGAGGCCTGTGAGGCTGAACGCACGAAGGAGCACTAGCACTTTACTGCAAGCTTGGCAGCTTCACTGAGAATATTTTTGTGCACTGCACGTCTGCACCTTATGAACTTTTCTGACACATATGGACTTTTATTTGTATTTTCACTTCAATTATAATTTTATCTACTTTGCACTTATTACATATTAATCGTATATGGTATATAGTGTTTGATGGTGTGTTTTTATGCGCAAATTCACTTTTATATTTATGCTTCACTTGTGTATGGGTAAACACTTTTAGTTTTTGCTGCAATCTGAATATTATTATTCTTTATTGATTGTTTTAGCGCGAAGGATTTCACATTTATTTACACACTAACTATACCTTCTTCATCGTAGTTTGACATATCATCTGCTATCATTGTGCTGAAATCTAGTAGAAGGTTCCATGTGTCCTTAGGTATTGATCGTTTATGGTGTTCCTGCAGGTAGAAAACAGACATTTTTAGTAAAACAATACTTCAAGACAGTTGTCGTAATGCATACCACATACATGTAATATTCTAAGTGAGGTTCACCAGACTGATACTCTTAGCTCCTCCAGCATACATGCACTATGATGAAATGTGCCTAATTACATTCCATTTACCTTTATAAAACAGGCTTGAGGGAATAAAAGTATCTTGATTCGGTAAGGTAGTACAAAGAGCTAAATGTGTTAACTGAACCAATGAAAGATAACTTCTTACTATGGATTTCTGCACACTGCTTCTCACCATACTAAACAGGCTGAAAATGTTGCACTTCACATGACTACCTCCTGTTTCTAACATAGGAAGAAATGTAGCTGCCAATTAATGTAAAAGCAGTTACTGACATTGTAGCAATAAATATTTACATTTGTTAAAAATACAAGTTGGAAGAAAAAGCAATCTTACCAATAAAAACCTGTTCCATATGTCTAAGAATTTGAATCGTCCATTTAGTACTAAATTCCAGTAGGCAATGGCCATCTCTAAGTCTGAAAAAGGACAGTTGACATTTTAAGTCATTTCACAGAGCATTTATTTTGCAAAAGACTACTAAGTTGGACCTATCAGAAAGACTACTTTCACACCGAAGCATTTTTCAGGCTCTTTAGCATTAAAAACAGTGCCTGTAAAAACGCCTCAAAACGTCCAAGTGCTTTCACACTGGGGCTCCGCGGTTGCAGGACGAGAAAAAAAAGTCTGCAAGCAGAATCTTTGGGGCGGTGCGAGAGTTGTGTATACACCGCTCCTAAACCACCCTGTGCATTGAAATCAATGGGCAACGCTTTGAACCCCGTTTTAACCCTTTCGGGGGGGGGGGGGTGTTAAACGCACTGCATAATACAGCGGTAAAGCTGCTTTACCGCTACCGCCCCCATCACCTCAGTGTGAAAGGTGAAAGTGCCCTAACTTCACAAGCCTTCGCAAATATATTCCTCTTGGTTATAATCTGCACCAAAGGTATTTCAATTCCCAATTCCACAAAAGTTGAGACGCTGTATAAAATCTACATAGAAAAATAATACAACCATTTGCAAACCTCATCATTGTATTCACAATAGAAAACATATCAACATTTTTAAAACTGAGAAAATGTCAAGAAAAAAATAAGATAATTTTGAAAATTGGTGACAGCAACATGTCTCAAAAAAGTTAGAACAGGACCATGTTTACCACAGTGTAGCATCCCCCTCTTTTACCAACACTCTGTCAATGTCTGGGAACTGAGGAGACCAGTTCCTGGAGTTTTGAGGGGTAAATGTCTCATTCTTGACCGATATAGGATTCCAAGACCTCACGAGCGTATGAAAATGTGTTGCATTTTTTCTGCAAGAACTTTGCAGAAAAAATGCCTCTAGTGTTGCATTTTTATGCGTATGTACAAGCGCATTTATTATGGTTATGAATATGTTGTGAGTTGTTTTTTAGGGGTTGACTTGGCTCCTTAGTTCCAGTGAAAGAAACTCTTAAGGCATCAAGCATACCAAGAAATGTTGGACAATTTCATGCTCCAAACTTTGTGGGAACAGGTTGTGGATGGCCCCTTCCTGTTCCAACATGACTGAGCACCAGTGCACAAAGCCAGGTCCATAAAGACTTAGATAAGCGAGTTTAGGGTGGAGGAACTTGACTGGCCTGCGGATTCCTGACCTCAACCCGATAGAACACTGTTGGGATGAATTAGATTGGAGACTGCGAGCCAGGCCATCTCGTTCAACATCAGTGCCTGATCTCACAAATGCACTTCCGGAAGAATGGTCAAACATTCCCATAGACACACTCTTAAAACTTGCGGAGAGCCTTCCCAAAAGAGGTGAAGCTGTTAAAACTCCAAAGGGTGGGCCAACTCAATATTGAACCCTACCAGATATGATTGGGATGCCATTAGTTCATGTGCGTGTAACGGCAGGCATCCCAATACTTTTGGTAATATAGTGCTTCTTTCAGCATTGATAGTTTATTTCCAGATGCGCAAGCTGCCCATTCCATATGCACTAATGCACCACCATACCATTAGAGATGCAGGCTTTTGAACTGAGCACTGATAAGAAGCCAGAAGGTTGCTTTCTTCTTTAGTCTGGAGGACGCAGTACCCATGGTTGCTAAAAGTGTCAAATTCTGACTCGTCTGACTACAGAACAGTTTTCCACTTTGTAACAGACCATTTTAACCACTTAAGGACCGCCTACTGCACATTTACGTCGGCAGAATGGCACGGCTGGGCACATCAACGTATATATACATTGATTTTAGTACCCAGCCGTGGGTCGCGGGCGCACGCCCACGACCCGGTCCGAAGCTCCGGGACCGCGGGATTCGCGGACCCGATCGCCGCTGCAGTGCGGCGATCCGTCCCTGGAGCGGAAGAACGGGGAGAGCCGTGTGTACACACGGCTTCCCCGTGCTTCTCTGTGGCTGTAGCATCGATCGCGTCATCCCTGTAATAGGGGGACGCGATCGATGACGTCACACCTACAGCCACACCCCCCTACAGTAGTAAACAAAACACATAGGCACACATCCCCTACAGCGCCACCTGTGGTTAACTCCCAAACTGCAACTGTCATTTCCACAGTAAACAATGCAAATTTAAATGCATTTTTTGCTGTGAAAATGACAATTGTCCCAAAAATGTGTCAAAATTGTCCGAAGTGTCCGCCATATTGTCGCAGTCACGAAAAAAATCGCTGATCGCCGCTATTAGTAGTAAAAAAAAAAAAATTAATAAAAATGCAATAAAACTATTCCTTATTTTGTAAACGCTATAAATTTTGCGAAAACCAACCGATAAACGCTTATTGCGATTTTTTTTACCAAAAATACGTAGAAGAATACGTATCGGCCTAAACTGAGGAAAAAAAAAGTTTTTTTTATATATTTTTGGGGGATTTTTATTATAGCAAAAAGTAAAAAATATTGCATTTTTTTTAAAATTGTCGCTCTATTTTTGTTTATAGCGCAAAAAATAAAAACCGCAGAGGTGATCAAATAACACCAAAAGAAAGCTCTATTTGTGGGGAAAAAAGGACGCCAATTTTGTTTGGGAGCCACGTCGCACGACCGCGCAATTTTTATGCAGATTTTACACAGATTCCCAACTTCTGTGGATTTGGGGTTGTACATTATAAAGATTGTTTTATTTTCATTACAATCCAGTTAAGCGACTGAACTTAAAGGGTAACTTCACTTTTGTTGCGAAAACAACCTTCCCCTTTGGGTGATCTACAGCAGTGGTCATCAACCCTGTCCTCAGGGCCCACTAACAGGCCAGGTTTTATGTATTACCTTGGGGAGATGCAGACTAGAATACTGCAATCACTGAGCAGCAAATTATATCACCTGTGATGTATTTCAGTTATCTTGCAAACCTGGCCTGTTAGTGGGCCCTAAGGACAGGAATGTAGGGATCGGGGAAACATAAAAGCACTCACATGTAGCCGACATCCGAAATAATTGAATCAAAAATAGAAAATTACTACATAGGGTAGTAGAGAGGCGGACTTTTTCAGGCAATCACAAGGACATAAAAGTTAAGAAAAAATATTTAATTATATACCATAAAATCCAAAAACAAAGAATAAAATATACAAAAACAGGGTATACAGAGTATATATGAGCAATATTAGCTTGCATCTTGCATATTGCTCATATATACTCTGTATACCCTGTTTTTGTATATTTTATTCTTTGTTTTTGGATTTTATGATATACAATTAAATATTTTTTCTTAACTTTTATGTCCTTGTGATTGCCTGAAAAAGTCCGCCTCTCTACTACCCTATGTAGTAATTTTCTATTTTTGATTCCCTGAGGACAGGAGTTGATGACCACTGATCTACAGTATATACATGCCAGGGATTTTAACAAACTTTGATACAGTTTCCTACCTTCCGAAGAAATAGCCGGCAATTTCTCTGTAAACATCATATATTGAGGCGCTGGTTACATGTTATAATATCTACAGTGTAAATAATTATTTTCACATATACAATATGAATTGTTTTTTTTTACACTGTAGATAATATAACATGTAGCCAGAGCTGGTGTTTATGATATTTTTTTTGGCATTAGCCTAATAATTTAAGGCAGCTTAATACCTTTATTATTTTGCACATAGGTGGCGCCGATTTCCATTTGGGAGTATCTCACCAAAAATTTAATTTTTTGTTGCAGGGAATGCCCAAAATCCAACTTGTACCTTAGTGCAGACGTCTGAGAAAATCAGTGAGCCAATCACACAAGCAGAAAATTACATATCTGGGGGTGTTCTGTTCACCCTCGGTGTACAGAACGCCTCCAGGTTGCCATATTGCATTGCACATTTACAGCACTGCAAATGCAAAAGGTAACTTTTAATAATGTTAAATGATATGACATGTATAGCAATTATATACGCTATATATTTATTTTTCTATTATTTTTCCCCATTAAAGTAGAATTACCCTGTAGGAGCAACATTCCGAGAGAATGACCTTATCGATATGCAGCAGGCAGAGTTAAGCATTTCCTTTTTCCCTCCCTTAGTGATCACTCTGTTCTGATCTGACTGGATACCAAGTAGCTGAGTTGTTTGAGACTAGAGGATCAAAATGCAAATCAATTTATAACTTTTTTGAAATTGAGTTTTTCTGGATTTTGTTGTGGTTATTCTGTCTCATTGTTAAAATAACCCCCACCATTAAAATTATATACTGATCATTTGTCAGTGGGCAAACATAAAAAATCAGCAGGGGGATCACACACTTTTTCTTTCTTTCACCCCGTATGGTCTTATACTCTGTGTGTTTTAGTTACTGCTATTTAATATTTTGTGTTTACAGACATGGCAAACTGAATCAAGCCTAGCACTAACCACATTACTCTGTGGCTGTGCAGTTCTTTTAGCAGGAAACTCAATCCCCACTGCCTAATAGTTATCTTTTATTAATTTGCTTCTTCATAATACTTATAGAACAGATCTTTTAATACCAAGCATTTGATAGTTGTCACACTTCGCCAATTTTAAGTCAAGGATTAGCAACTACAGCAAAAGAAAATTAAAATGGCATTAAACCCAAAAGCAAACATTAAAAGAGGATTATGATTCTTTTTTTTTTTTTTTAAATCATACTTACCTAGGTGGATGCAGCATCGGTCCCCTGCTAGCTCTAAAACTGAGCGAATAAACACAACTGATCGCTCAATTCTCCGTGAGCAGAGAGCTGGTGACTGTCAGTCTCCGGCTCTCTGCTCTGCGGCTCACAGTGGCTCACTGAGAGGTTGAGTAAAGTGCTGATGCTGGCTTTGGTTCTTCACCCAGCTGTTTTCTGAAAATGTAGCGTAGAACTGCACTCTTTTAAACTTAAGAGCTTTGGCTGTTACTTCTCTTTTAATGATATTGCCAATTCTTAGATGTAATGGCTGCATCAGATATTTTTAGTCTCTCTCCTATTTTCATCTGGTGATCCAGTCATAAAATCTGTTGTTTTTAAGAGAAGAAGCTCTCCTGCAAATTAATCAGTTAAAGGGGAGGTTCACCTAAAAATAAACTTTTAACATTGCATTTATAATATTAATGACAATTAGAATCGGCTGTTTTTTTTTTTTTTTAAATACGTTCGGACATACCGTTTTACATATGTATTCTCATCGCGGCTTCCGGGTAAGATGGTCGGGGGTGGGCGTTCCTTATTGATTGACAGGCATCCGACCGACGCATACAGCGCATCACGAGATGCTGAAAGAAGCCGAACTTTGATGGGCAGGCGCCGTATAGAGCCGCACCGACGTTCGGCTTCTTGTGCCGCGTTGTATGCGTCGGTCGGATGCCTGTCAATCAATAAGGAATGCCCAGCCTCGATGATCATACCCGGAAGCGGCGATGAGAATACATATAGGAAACGATATGTACGGACGTATTTTTTTTTTTTAAAACAGTCGATTCTAATTGTCATTAATATTATAAATGCAATGTTAAAAGTTTATTTTTAGGTGAACCTCCCCTTTAAGAGTGCTGAGACAAACCATTTACCACTGGACAGGGGTGCAACAATGTTCAGCTTTTATTTATTCATGTAAAACTGTTGTAACTGTTACTGCAGTGTGAGCTGGAGTTTGGCTTCAACTTTTGGTTTTAGGTTTATTACCGTTTTAATCGAGGCAGTGGATTGTAGTCACAAACTGAAGCTGTAGCTGTCAAGGCTTTTACTTGCCAAAAAAACAAACACACAGCATTACACAATTACTATTTAGAACTATAAAATGTACATACCTGTACATGGAAAAATACATACACTTTGCATCTCACCTCTGTCTGTAGCATTAATCAGTTTTCAAAATTAATTTCAAAATGGGTCCTCTTTAAAAAAAAAAATTGTAGTGCCAAAATGTGTTTGTATACTGTGTCTCTAATCATAGCAGTTGTCATTTCAACATACCTAGACCTTTTTGGCCTGGATTTTTTGCAAAGTTGAATGTAAACTGATAAAAATCCTTAAACCTTCCTGGCTCTTTTAATTCTTGTTCCATTTTCGGTAGCTGTGCTTTTAATTTTTCTATGCTGTCGCACCTGAGAAAGATCCGTGCAGAAACAAAAGAAAAGCATTAATCCAATTCCTAAAATATCGACAAGCATGAAGATCCAAATAATACATTTTTTTGTGGGATTTAACATACAGTGGGATGTGGCTACAGATAAAATGAACTCCATATGAAGGTCTGCATTAGCAATATGGCAGCAACATTAACTGCATTTGTAACAGACACCACAGTACAAGCTAAACAGATTCTTAAATCAGAATACTGACGTTAATTGCACTTTTACACGTTATTTTGTGTTAACACAATGCAGTATCCTCTTAACTATCCTTTTGCGTGTTATTACTGCTAAATTCCAGAGAAAAACTCCAGACAGTTATTCATGAAATTATATTTTTTGTGTTTGGATAGGGTAGGTAGGGTTTAGAACCTCAGTCAGGTCCTGGTGACCACTGTTACTGAAACTAAAGGTAAGGGGACATACAAAATTGTTCCTAGAACAGGAATACCAATGAAATCACCCAATGGGGAGATTTGTTCTGGACACAAAAGTCTAGGAGGGCATTTACCTCACTTTGGAAAGATTTTTTTCACTTTCTGTTTTGTTTATAGCACGAGAAGTGCAGGAAAATCTCCCCCATGGGTTTTAAATAATTTTCAAACTTCAAACAAAATGAAAAAAATAAGAGGCTTTGAAAATTCTTGAACCCTTCCACTGCTAAAAAAAAAAAAAATCACGTTATATTTGCCTCCTCTGTAAAAATGGTTTTGCACAGGGCAACCCATATACTCCTCTTTTCGGGTCCCTCCATCCTGTTGAGTGCCCTCACAACAAACAGCTTGCTCTGGGGGCACCTGAGCCAAGTCACAGCTGTGGTTCGGCCCCGCCCCTCTCTCTCCTGATTGGCTAACCAACTTTGAATGGCAGTAGCGGGAGAGTCTCGGATGGCCGAGACACTCGTGGACATCGCTTGACAGAGATGGGGTTCAGGTAAGTATTAGGGGGGCTGAGGAGGGCTGCTGTAAACCTTCTGACTTTACAACCACTTTAAATCTATATTTTCAACAAAACATTTTTAGTGCATACAAACACGACACCATCCCCATTGTAGGTCAAATATAAGGGATGAGAATGCACCAAATATTCCAAGTCTCAAGATTGCAAAAACAACAAACTATAAAATTGTCCATTGGTGACACTTTAAAAAAAACCTTTACAGGTTATCAATTTAACCATTTGCCGACCGCCGCCTGTACATTTACGTTGGCATAATGGCACGGTTGAGCAATGGGACGTACCTGTGCGTCCCTTTGAATTTGCTGCTGTGCGCATGTGTGCCCCTGCCACAAGCTCTGTGACCGTGCCCGCGGACTCCATGTCTGCCGGTGTCCCACGATGCAAAAATGACAGTATATACTGCTCTCTGTCATCGGGAGCAGTGATCACTGTCGTGTTACTCGTAGCCCAGCCCCCCCACAATTAGAATCATCCCCTAGGAAAAACGTAATCCTTTCCTCACCCCCTAGTGGTTATTCTCTTACCTGCCAGTGTCATTTACACAGTAATCATTGCATTTTTATAACACTGATCACTGTATAAATGACGATGGTCCCAAAATAGTGTCAAAAGTTTCCCGATGTGTCTAGGGTTATAGTGGTCCAACATGAAAACAAAAAAAAAGTGAATAGCTATGTATGTACAACTTACCCCAATTCTATCATTCCATCCATAAATTCCTGCTTGGAAAACTCGCACTGTGTGGCTGCTCTGAATTTCCATGCAATAATTAGCACACTGACACTAGCCGGGTCGAGCGCTAAATCATCACAAAACTGCTGGATGCCATCTATTCCAATTTTATTTTCATCCTGAGGGTCTGTGTAGAAAAAAAAAAAAACATTCTTAGACATCAGAGGGGACAGCGAGGAAAAGAGCATGCAGCTTTTCTGTATGGATGATTCAAATGCAATGCTCCAAAAAACTGCCAAGTAGGATAGGAAAAAAAATGACATTTAATATGGCAGCACTGATAAAGTTCAACATGCAGGCACATAGCTGTATTTTCAGAACATGGTCCAAGCCAGATTAAAGGGCAGACTTCTGTAGGTACACCTGAGCCCTCATTCACATTGGCGCCGGGACCAGTAGTCTGTGAATGGGTCTTGTGTTTTATGAGTCTTGAGCCTCCATGTGCTGTGTGCAGGCAGCCCAAGTGTATGGGGACACAGAGTCTGCACAGACACAGATGCCTGTCCCTAACTGAAAGGCACGTAGTAGGTAGGGTTGCTACCTACAGGTTCTGAGGCTAATTTAATGCAGATAAGGCACCGAGTTTAATTATTACCATAACCAGCCACAGGACCTGAGTAATTTATATGTGTTCTGCTTTAAAAGGATGAAAAGGCAACCCTACATGTGGGTAATTGTTCCCCAAATGCAGACAGTGTGTGTTTGGGGCTGCTCACTAGCACACCTGTCAAACTAGAACGAGCGTCTGTTTCTGTGCAGCCACGGTGCCACATAAACACACGGCCCGATAAAGAACTACAGGTCTCGCCACCCATATGAATGAGACCTAATAGGTTGCCTGACTGTACATTTTGCAAGATGTTTTTAAAGATCTTTAGTAAACATTACAAAACAAGGACAGAGACAGAAACAAGTATCAAGCAACCTGCATTGTCAGATGTTCTTAAATACATTAGTACATATACACATTCACGGTACTAATACCAATACTGCACATGCACAGCACACTTGCAACCCCACCTGCCCATGCGCTGACCCAAATTCCATCATCAAAATAACAACTGCCATGTTAAAGTAATTATCCCACTCATCCCCATCTGCAACATCCAGCCACCTAGACCATATCAATGTGTATTTCTAAAGCCCCATACACACGGTCGAACTTTTGGGCAACCAACTTCAAAATCTGCAACTTTTCGAATTTGTCCGACCGTGTGTACGTTCCATCGGACCAACTTTTTTGGTTTTATCGGACAAAAAGTTGGGTCTGCGAACGGACCAACTTTCCGGCAACAAACGTCCAATTGTGCCTTGTCCGACCGGGTGTACAGCAAACCATCGGACTTTTGGACAAAGTACAAATGTGAATGCTCAGAACCAATGTTAAAATCAACCAATAATAGCAGAAGTTAACCAAAGGGTGGCGGTAAAGAGCAGAAAAGAGCAGAAAAACTACGTGATGGAAAAGTGTTAGAAAAGTTTGCAGAAAAGTCTGACTGTGTGTATGCTATGGGTGTGACAGGACAAATCAATTAGGACAAAAATCCAAGGGAAATTTTGTTGGATGTCCTACCGTGTGTACGGGCCTTTAAGCTTCATACACACGATCAGATTTTCCAACGGGAATTGTGTGATGACAGGCTGTTGGAAAAACCCGACCGTTTGTATGCTCCATCGGACAATTGTTGTCAGACTTTACGCTAAACAAATGTGGGATAGCATGCTTTAAAATTTTCCGACAACAAACGTGTATTGTCGGATTATCCGATCGTGGGTACAGAAATCCATTGGAAAGACTCCAAAGTACAACCACGCATGCTTAGAAGCAATGATAACCATAATACAACATTAAAACAGAAGTTGCCCAAAGGGTGGCGTTAAAGAGCTGAAAAATCACATACTTTTGTGTTTGTTGGCCAACAATTGTGTGCCGTTTGTATGCAAGACAAATTCCTGGCCAATGCCCTTCGGACAAAAGTCCTACGCTTTGTCCATGGAAAATCCGATCATGTGTACCAGGCTTTAGTTGCCCCATGCTGCTATGTTTCATAAGAGATGGGCTCATGTAATTTTGAGGCTCAGTGTCAGAATGCAGGAGCTGTGCTTGAAAACACATCTTTTTTTTTTTTTTAAATCAGAAAAGTTTTTATTGCTCACATGACATACAGGAAAAGAAAACCAATATGACATAATAGTCTCAGCATATATAGTACACTGCATACATTGCTCTCCAACCAGCATCCAACATATTCCAACAGTATCCAGTAACATGCCTTCTAGTCCCACCACCCCTGAACTGGCAAGTCTAATTACCACCCAGCAACCGCCCCTGAACAAGTTCCATAGGGCTCAGGCCAGGTGTGGCCAACCATGCATCCCAGATCCTGTCAAATTTGCCCGCATTTCCCCTGTGCTGATATATGTATTTCTCCATGACAAGCATCCTGCCCATATGCATCACCCAGGATTTAAGCGTGGGGGGGGTCCTCCATTTTCCAATTCAGGAGAATAGCTCTCCTGGCTTGGAACAGTGCCCTGTTTAGTGCCATTCGAGTCAATTCCTCTGTTACCACTCCCTCCAATACTCCAAGCAGGCAGTATATCGGCTCCAGGGGCACTGCCACCTGGAACACAGAGTTAAGTGTATCCACAACTCCCTTCCAGAACCTGTGGAGCTTGGGGCAGCGCCAGAACAAGTGAATCAGATCGCCAGACATTACCTTGCACCTGTTGCACATCGGGTCCGCAGCCCCGCCCATTTTAAAAAGTTTTACTGGGGTATAATGGACCCTCAACAAAATGTACAGCTGAGATACTTTCTGTGCTACATTGAGCGAACAGTTATTGACTGCCATCAGCGCTTCCTCCCACATGTCCCCTGTCATTGGACCTACATCCTCCTCCCACTTATCTGCCACTTTCATGGGATGTGCCTCCAGAAATGAGTCTAGCAGCATGTGGTAGCACTGTGAGATAATGCCTCTAGTCTCAGATGCCGCCCTTAAGACGCGAAATACTGGAGTGGGGGACTGAGCCCACTCCACCGCATCTCCCTGGGCCCTTATTGCATGTTTCAGTTGTAGGTAGTAAAAAAGCATGGATTGAGGGAGTGCAAATCTGGACCGCAGGGTGTCAAACGGGATTAGTGCACCACCCTGAAATACCTGTTTGAGGAGAGTTATGCCCATAAGGCGCCATCTAGGACCCTGATCCAGCTTTGCCAATTCAATGTACGTATCGTTCTCCCAGATTGGGCTAAATTCAGTAAATCCCGTGACCCCCTGGAGCTGCCTGGCCTTATTCCAAACCTTCTGGATGAGCGCATAAGTGGGCATTTTCTTGTTAGGTTTCGGAAACCGCTGGGCCTCAAGACCCTCCGGTATCGACGCAGCCCCCGAGCCAAGCAGTAACAGCCTGGCCGAGGAGCCGGCCGGGGACATGGCACCGATCAGGTGCTGTAGCTGTGCAGCCAGGTAGTAAATCCATGGGTTAGGAAGAGCCAGCCCCCCACCCTCCTTGGGCCTCTGCAATTGTTCCAGTTTTATCCTGGGAGCTTTAATGTGCCAGAGCAATTGCCGAAAGAGCGAGTTGACCACTCTAAACGTCTTGAGGGTGATGACAACTGGGGAATTGTGAAGTATGTAGAGTAGCTGCGGCATCAGAATCATCTTGATGAGATTGGTTTTGCCCGCTAGGGACATCTTTAGCCTATTCCATATGTGGATCTTGTCCTTGAACCTGGTCAACAAGGGAAAGACGTTCAGGCCACAGTAATCAGTCACCTTAGGGGATACATGTACCCCCAGATATTTAAAGGAAGTTACTACGGGGACAGGACACGTGGGACTACCGGACGGGGGGGGCCCGTCCAGATACATCAGGGCTGATTTAGTCCAATTAATGGTGAGGCCAGAGAAATGGCCGAACCCCGCCACTAAGGACATCACCTGGCACAGGGAATCCTCCGCATCCTCCAGGAACAGGAGCATGTCGTCAGCGTAAAGCATGATTTTTTCGTGCATGTCGCCATAACGGAAACCCCTGACCGCAGGAGAATCCCGCACCAGGGCCGCCAGTGGCTCTATTGCCAGAGCGAAGAGCAGAGGGGACAGGGGAAAACCCTGCCTGGTCCCCCTGCCCAGGGCAAAGGCCTGAGACATCCTGTCTGATGAACGTATGGCCGCCTGAGGTGCATCATACAGCAGTTTCACCCATCTGAGGAACCTGGGGCCAAAGCCAAACTTGACCAACACCGCCCACAGATACCGCCAGCCGACACTGTCGAAAGCCTTATTGGCATCAAGTGACAACAGTGCCCTGCGGCCAGCGGAATCCGAGGGGGTCTGCATGTTAAGGTATAGGCGTCTAAGGTTTGTCGCGGTAGAGCTATGCGGCATGAACCCTGCCTGGTCGGGGTGTATCAGGGATAGAATGACTTTGTTCACTCTAATGGCTAGCACTTTCGCAAGGATTTTAACATCGCTTTGGAGAAGGGAGATGGGCCTATATGAGCCTGGGTCTAGGGGGTCTTTGCCCGGCTTCAACAAGAGGATGATATTTGCCCTTGTCATAGATGGAGGAAGTTTCCCCAGGCCAAATGAGGCGTTAAAAACCTCCAGTAACCTGGGAAGGATCTCCCCCCCGTATTGGGTGTAGACTTCCATGGGAATTCCGTCATCTCCCGGGGCTTTGCATGTAGGGAAGGAGGCTGCCGCCTCCATCAACTCGTCAAGGGTGAGGGGAGCGTCCATCTCAGCCCGGGCCCGCCCGCTCAAAGTCGGGAGAGCCACAGCGTCCATGTACGTCTGCAGCTCACTATCGGAATAGTCATCTCGAGATTTGTACAGATCCGTGTAGAAGGCTGCCAATGCGGCAACAATCTGCTCCGGGTCGTTCACCAACCGTCCCTGGAAGTCACGGATTGCCCTGATGGCTGGGGACGCCTGCTGAGACCTAGCAATCCTGGCCAGAAGTCTCCCTGTCTGTTCCCCCTCCTCATAGTAGGCCTGTTTTGTGAAAAAGCGCTTTTTTTCCGCGGTGGAGGCCCGCAGCCGGTCCAGAGAGTCCTGGCCCGACAACCACGCCTCCCTCGCGGAGTCAGAAGGGTCTGTTACATATTGCAGCTCCAACCTACCTACCTGGCTCTCAACCTGTTCTAAAAGGGCTGCAGAGTTGCGCTTGATGGAGGAAATTTCAGCTATAAACGTGCCCCTAAGGCACGCCTTGAACGCATCCCATCCCTCTACATTAACACCCCTCATACCGTTTTCTAGAAAGTATCGTTCTATCTGTAGTCCTATACGCTCATGAGAAGTAAAAAGCTTTAGCCAGAAGGCATTCAGTTTTCAGGGGGCCCTGGGCAAGGAGGAGGCTGGGCAGGTGATTAAGTGTGCTGCCAGGGGGGAATGGTCAGACACCCCCCTGGGGAAATACTCTAGCTTGGTCACCATATGTAGCATTTGAGTGGACCCAACGCACATATCGATGCGGGATAGCGACCCATGGATCTTAGAAAAACATGAGAATTGTTTGGTCGTCAGGTTTCTGGCTCTCCATACATCTATCCAGCCCACCTCCGCCAGGAGGTGGCTCAAAATGGTACCTCGTCCCCCTAGCGGTGGTACGACTGGCGGATGCCTGTCCAGTCTGGGATCAAGACAGCCGTTAAAGTCCCCCATTATCATAACCGGTACATCAGGCTTATTGACTAAATACGACAGAAGATATTGTATAACCTCTCTGGAAAATGGGGGAGGTATATAAACAAATGCAAGTATCAAAGTTACAGTAAAAATTTTGCAGTAAAGAAAAACATACCGCCCGTCAGAGTCTATTGCCGAGTCAATTTCCTGGTAGGCCAAGGATTTGTGTACCAGCACACTCACCCCCCGAGAGTAAGAGGTGTGGGTGGAGTGGTAGGCCTTGCCCACCCAGGAAAAGCCTAGGCAACTCAGGGTGTCTCCCGTAAGGTGAGTCTCTTGGAGGCCCACAATGGCCGGGTGAAACTTTCTCAGGCAGGAGCCAATCATAGTGCGCTTCAAAGGATCATGCACTCCGCGGACATTCCATGTCACTATTGGTGTAGTAGCCATGGCACGTGGAAAAACGTGGCAGTGCCGCATGTAATTTGCCCGTGCGACACAGTCCAGGGCCAAGTTATTGATATGGGCCGCCCGTTTTGGGCGCAGAAGTCAAAAGAGGGACTTGCGGGTCTGCCCGGATCTGTCCACACAGGCAGTGGATGGGGGAGCAAAAACACCCGGGGGGGGGGGGGAGGGAGAGGCAGTCAAACGTGTACTAAGGTGAGCAAAAAAAGAAGAAATAAAAACAAAAAAAACACAGTCTTTGTAACTCTGTGCCAACAGGGCACCCAACAGTCCACCCCTTCAAGTGGGGTCGATCTCGAATGTGCGCGTCGCAGTGGGGGAACCTCCTCCACTGCCGCTTAGAGTCCATCATAGGAGATTATCAACTTGCAATGCACTGAGCCAGCGCTAACCAGAAAAAATAAAGAAACAGAAACACGTCCCGCTTTGCAAGTGGTGAACAAAGACACCTTTCTCCAGCAAGTATCATACCTTTTCCCCACTGAGTGCCGTCTAGGACTTCAGTCTCCCTCATCCGCATCACGTCTCCTCCTCAGATCATGTTCGTTGCGATCCAACCAGTCAGCAGCTTCTGCGGCGGTTTCAAAAAATGTTGCTTGGCCTCTGGCGGTGACCCTCGACTTGGCCGGATATAGCATGGCGTAGGTTAATTGGAGCCTTTGTAGGCGCTTCTTGACATCCGCAAATTTGGCTCTCCTGCGCTGTACTTCTGCCGAGAAGTCCGGGTAAAACGACACCCTCGCGCCGTAATGCACTGATCCCTTTTCCCGGGCCAAGCGAAGTACGATCTCCCTGTCCCTGTAATTCAGGAGCCTGGCAAGCATAGGTCTAGGCGGATTACCTGGCGGGAGGGGTCTGGGAGGAGTGCGGTGGGCCCTCTCAACCGCAAACAGCATGGTGAATGCTTCCGCGCCAAAGATCTCCTGGAGCCATGATTCCACAAAGGTCGTGGGGTCCCTGCCCTCCACCTTCTCGGGGAGCCCCACTATACGCACGTTGTTTCTCCTCAAACGGTTTTCGATGTCATCCGTTTTTGCATTCGCCTGGGCCGCCTGTTGTAGCGCCGATCTTGTGTCTCTGGCGAGGGGGGGTATCTGGTCTTCCATCTCGCTGATGCGCCCCTCAACCGCCGTAGTTCGCTCCCTGATTTTTTGAATGTCATGCCTTATGAGGGATACAGTTTCTGTCAGTGCCCCAAACTGTAGTTTCAGGCCATCCACAGAGGCCGTCACTGACGTTGTGCACCTCTGCACTGCTAGCAGGATCTCACTTAAAGTAGGCTGTGGGCCATCAGTTGGCCTCTCGAGCAGATCATTGATCTGATCCTGGTCCTGGGACACCTCCAAAGGCAGCGTGTCATCTAGGGCGGATGCGCCATCTTGCCCTCCAGCGTCATGCAGCGGGGCCTGTAACTGAGGGGGAAGGGAGCTGCTAGAGCCCTGCATCTTCTGGGCATAATACAACATGTCTTTAGGCTGCTCCCTTCCCTGCTGTTTCTGGGCTTTATGTGACTTACTTGTGTCCAGGGACTTCTCCCATTGAAAACACATCTTAATCCACAATTACCCTATGAGCTGCAAATAAAGATTGTGTTCCTGCAAGAGCAGCAATCCACTTCAAACTGCAATTTTGCAGGTAGAAAAAAAATTGCATTACATATTTTTCTTATTGTTTAACCACTTGCCGACCGCGCTATAGCAAAAATACTGCTACAGCGCGGTCGAGTTACTGTGAGTCCCTGGGACGTCGTCCTTCACTTCCGCGATTGCGCGTCACCTGGGACGCGCTCGCGGAAGTGTACGTGCTCGCCGGGTCTAGAAGACCCGGCGCATCACGGATCACGGTAAATTGCCGCTGATAGCAGCCGTTTACCACGTGATCGCGCCGTCGAATGACGGCGCAATCACTTGTAAAGAAACCGGCGTCATTTGATGACACTGGTTCCTCCCTCTCCTCTCTGTACCGTTCGGTACAGTGTGCGAGGAGAGGGGGGGGGGAGCGGGGTGTCAGCAGCAGTGCTGTGGCTGGATCTGTGACAAATGCAGTCACAGATCCAGCCATCCATCCCTGCTACCGCGATACTCGGCAATACCCCGCGCGATACTCGGCAATACCCCGCGCGATACTCGGCAATACCCCGCGCGATACTCGGCAATACCCCGCGCGATACTCGGCAATACCCCGCGCGATACTCGGCAATACCCCGCGCGATACTCGGCAATACCCCGCGCGATACTCGGCAATACCCCGCGCGATACTCGGCAATACCCCGCGCGATACTCGGCAATACCCCGCGCGATACTCGGCAATACCGCCTATGGGGATTTTTAAGTAGCGAAGTTTGGCGCTATTCCACGAGTGTGCGCAATTTTGAAGTGTGACATGTTGGGTATCTATTTACTCGGCGTAACTTCATCTTTCACATTATGAAAAAAAATTGGGCTAACTTTACTGTTTTGTTTTAAGCACAAAACTGTTTTTTTTTTAAAAACGCGTTCAAAAAATGTCTGCGAAAATACCATGCAAGATAAAAAGTTGTAACGCCCGCCATTGTATTCTCTAGGGTCTTTGCTAAAAAAGCATATATAATGTTTTGGGGTTCTATGTAATTTTCTAGCAAATAAATGATGATTTTAACATGTAGGAGAGAAATGTCAAAATTGGTCTGGGTGTTCCAGAACGCCTGAAGGTGCTCCCTGCATGTTGGGCCTCTGTATGTGGCCACGCTGTGTAAAAGTCTCACACATGGGGTATCGCCATACTCGGGAGGAATAGCAGAATGTGTTTTGGGGTGTAATTTGTGGTATGCATATGCTGTGTGTGAGAAATAACCTGCTAATATGACAGAAACAAGTTTTTTTTTTTTTTTTACAGAATTTTTAGTCGTTTTTCTTTTATAGCGCAAAAAATAAAAAATAAACAGAAGTGATCAAATACCACCAAAAGAAAGCTCTATTTGTGTGAAAAAAAGGACAAAAAATTCAAATGGGTACAATGTTGTATGACTGAGTAATTGTCATTCAAATTGTGAGAGCACCGAAAGCTGAAAATTGGTCTGGTTAGGAAGGGGGTTTAAGTGCCCAGTGGTCAAGTGGTTAAAGAAAGGCAAGCAATGGTGATAAATTTCATATCTCAGAACAAGTTTCCTTCAGGCTAAATTGAGAGCCTGAAAAGCATTGCACCCACAATGCAGGGCTTTTGTAGACTGTGTGTTAGCTGTCTGCCTCATACATCGTACAGCCAAGCAGTTACACACCAACAGGAAGCAACAATGAACCAGCACCATGGAAGTTCATTGAGAACTACAAGCCGACAGCTGCAAAGTTTCCAGAACTTGTAGTTTTCTACTCACAGAACTCTGTAAATGAATGATGCAGGGCTCCGCACAGCCACATTCTTTGCAGATTGTGACAGGGTGGGGGAGAAGATCCCCCGCCATCTATCACAACAGGGAGCTGGGGGCCAGAGGATTTGTAACATGTTACAAAAGGTGAACTTATCCTGTGTATGTCTTTCTTATGTAGCATCAAAAACATGTGCACTATCCAGGATAAAAGTCCGGGCCACATAAAAAGAGGATTTTTGTACTCACCGTAAAATCCTTTTCTCTGAAGTCCATGGATGGACACAGCTTCCTTATAGTCTTGACTGTAGGGTTATGTTCTGTCTATCAGGTCCTCTCCTGATAACCCTACAGTCAAGATTATAGGGAAGATGTGTCTGTCCATGGACGAAAGAGAAAAGAGGAATATGAACAAGTGGAGAAAAACATTCTGAAACAGAAATTAAAAATGACCCTCTGAACAATGAAACTAGAAGAGGAATATTTCCAATCCTTGCAGACAGCCAGATATATTGTATTATCACCAGAAAGCATTTAGCTAAAAGTAAATTTGTTGCTAAAATGAAAATACATTTGCTGGAAGCCAAGTTTATATAACAAAGTGCTGTTCTCACATTTGCTGTGCATGTCACTATGCATGTTCTGCAGAGATTTTATTTTCGTGTACTTGCCTGGACTTACCTTTGTATCTGTTATAAAGTTGTTCTAATTTTTTTCTGTCCAATGCTCCTTTTACACTTTCTCGGATATAGTGTTCGGGATTTTGGAAAAAGTTATCTGTGGCAACATCTAGCTTCCAGTCATTCTGGGACAGACAATTTACTGCAGTCTTTTCACTAGATTGTGTGAAGATCATAAACTGGCGAACTTTATCTTTCTGCGAGGATTTCAACTTGTTCTGTGAAAAGAAGGCAATACCATTACATACTAATTACATCATTTGAAGTTCCACAACTACTGAAACATCCTTTAAAACCCTAAACACTACCAATTTGTATTGGGAAGTTTAGCTTCCCCAAGGGCCTCTGTAATAAAGCAATTTTAACCACTTTGCAACCTCCCTATAGAGAAAGTACGGCTACAGGGCGGTTGCTCAATTCTAAGTGGCCGTTAATTAACGGCTTCTTAGAATCGCGCAGCCGCGCGCCTCCTAAAGCGCGTAAACGGGAGCATCCGTGACCGCCGGGTCCTCACAGATCATGGTAAATCGCCGCTGATAGCGGCGGTTTACCACGTGATCGCTCCGTCCAATGACGGAGCGATCACTTGTAAACAAACCGGCGTTATGTGCCGATGCCGGTTCCTCCCTCCTCTCTCTGTACTGATCGGTACAGTGTGAGAGGAGAGGGGAGGGAGCGGATGGCAGCGCCAGTGCTGTGGGCTGGATCTGTGACAAATGCAGTCACAGATCCATCCATCCCTCCCTCCCTGCTCAGCCATCCCTGCTGCAATACTGGGCATACACTCTGCAATACTCTGGGCATACACTCTGCAATACTCTGGGCATACACTCTGCAATACTCTGGGCATACACTCTGCAATACTCTGGGCACACATACAGCGCCCCTGTCCCCGTGAGCTTGCATGCAGAAGCGAATGCATACGCAAGTCCCGCCCCCATTTGAAAATGGTGTTCAAACCACACATGTGAGGTATCTCTGCGAACGTTAGAGCGAGAGCAATAATTTTGGCCCTAGACCTCCTCTGTAACTCAAACATGTAACCAGTAAAAATATTTAAAGCGTCGCCTATGGGAATTTTTAAGTACCGAAGTTTGGCGCCATTCCACAAGCGTGAGCATTTTTGAAGGGTGACAAAAAGGGGTCATTTGGGGGGTATTTGTACTTTTCTGGCATGTTAGGGTCTCAAGAAACGAGAGAGGCTGTCAGTACATCAGATGTGATGAAATTGATCAATTTTCAGTAATTGGTACCATAGCTTGTAGACCCCATAACTTTCACCCAGACTAAATAATATCCAACATTTTTTTTTTTTTTTTTACCAAAGATATGTAGCAGTATACATTTTAGGCCAAATTTATGAAGAAAAAATACTTTTTTGCAAAATTTTATAATAGAAATTAAGAAAAAGTATTATTTTTTGCAAAATTGTGTTCTTTTTTCATTTATAGCAAAAAAAAAAAAAAACGCAGAGGTGATCAAATACCACCAAAAGAAAGCTCCATTTGTGGGAAAAAAAGGACAAAAATTTCATTTGGTTACAGTGTTGTATGAGTTATTGTCATTCAAACTGTGAGAGCACCGAAAGCTAAAAATTGGTCTGGTTATTTAGGGGGTTTAAGTGCCCAGTGGTCAAGTGGTTAAAGAAAGGCAAGCAATGGTGATAAATTTCATATCTCAGAACAAGTTTCCTTCAGGCTGCATTCACACTTCCGTTTTTAGACAAATGCATTTTCCATAAAAATTTGTGAAAGCGCATAAAAGTGTACTTTGTATTGCACATCAACAGATGTAAGTGGAACGTTAGACACTTAAAGCAGCGTTCACAGGCAAGCAGTGAGCCCCCCCCCCCACCGTGCAGACCTCAGATCAGATAGCGGCGTGTGTGTCCCTTAAGCGCGGTCTCCTCCTCCTCTGTGGGTGTAAACAGAGAGGAGGGGCCGCCGCCGGGTGAGCCAAGATGGCCGCAGCTACGGAGCTAGGCCGAAGCCGCGGCCTTTCCTAATGCTATGCCCGCGGCGGTAGTCCGCGGATCGAATAGCGATCCGATCCGTAGGGGGTGACCCGTTCGGATCACGGATCAACCGTGATCCGTTGCACCCCTAATGACATCACTTCCGATTTTTTATTCTTTTTTACGAGAATTTTCATAACTTTAGTAAAACTCTTCATATTCATACTCTTCATATATATATTCTAGCATGCAAGAAAAAAAAAAACAGATGATCTCTCGTCCGATTTTTGGATCGTACAGGGCTTTAGGCAAATACAAGAATATGTAATATAACGTTACAGTTTTAATTAAATAAAAGAATTTGAGTAGTTTAACTATGTCTGATTAACCTTTTAACCTAAAATCGGTTCGGATATTGCTGTTTTACTAACATGACAGCTTATTATTCTAAACGAGAAACTTTCTTTTTTTTTTGCAAATATTAAAGATTCTAACTACCAGCAAGAAATAGTCATTACATTTAAAGAGCACCTGTCATTTCAAATCCACCATGGCAGCACGCGTTAGCGGGCATCCACTCACCTGCCACATCCCTCACCCTATTGTGTCACTGCCGCATCACCAGCCATCCCATAAGTCAATGCAACTGTCAGTGAGTCAACAGCGGGTCAGAAAAGGAGTCGCTGCAGGACAGAGATGACAGTTGCTCTTTAAAAATTACGATAAACCACTTAAGGACATGCCAAAGTTTGTCGCCATTCCACAAGCGGGGCGCAATTTTGAAGCATGACATGTAAGGTATCAATTTACTCTGTGTAATATCTTTCACAATATAGAAAAATAAATTCTGCCTACTTTATTTTTTTATTAAAGAAAAGGTGAATATTATCACAAAAAAATGCACTTGTAAGACTGCTGTGCAAATACTGTGTAACAAAAAGTATTGCAACAACTGCCATTTTATTCTCTAGGGCAGCCCTCAAAATTTTCACTCGCCTACTAGCATTTGGCGAGTGGATTTAAGCTGGGGGCGAGTGATGACAGGGCTGCATGACCAATCTCCTTGCAATCTGTGCCTACACTTAGAGTCCTGATGAGATTAGCGGCCGAAGAAGAAAGGTGCATGCTCAGGAAAAGTAGTCTGGTGAGCCGCACACAGGCAGAGCAATACACAGGTGCTCTCCTTACAATTCTCATTAAGCCATGGGACCTAACAGTATGACCTCTCTGAGCCTGCCCCCCTCCCCCCGGGCCACGACCAATGTAGCTGGAGAGCAGAAAGTAATGAGTGAGGTTTGCGAAAATTACCACTCTGGTGCAGCACTTACTGAAAGTTGCCCTGACATGAGAGCGGCAGCCTTCCAGTTTGTGCAGTTTTCTTCTGCTTGTGCTCTATGTAAGTGTCCAACAGTTCAGCCTGAGCACTGCGAACAGACTGGCCTCAATGTGTGCTGTGCGGTGTCAGTGTGCGCTGTGCTATGGTGTCAATGGCTGTGCAGTTGTGTGGATCTCAGCGCTGGATTGTACTCCCTCCCGCTGTGCTGCAGCTCCTCTCCTCTCTGCCAGCCTGAATAAAAGGGGGAAGTGGGGACATGCAAGCATGGAGCCGCACACACAGGCTCCTGATGATGAGATGAATGGGAGAAAGAGAAATGATGGATGGGAGTTGCAGAGGAGACAGCAAGAGAATGGGGAAGAGACCCAGTTCTAGTGCCCTGTCCCTCTGGTCTGCCCCCAGTACACTGTCCCTCTGATCTGCCCCCAGTGCCCTGTCCCATTTTGTTAAAGTTGTTGTTGGTAATATTTAATTTTGTAACTTGATTCTGCATAAAACATTGTCATTCCATGAGATAATCTAGGAGGACGTGTTTATAGGTGCAATTAGGCGCAGGGCAGTGTATGAATTAGGTGGGGCAACTGGTGGCGAGTAACTCTTGAGGCCTGGCTAGTAGCTCAGGACTTGAAATTTTGAGCCCTGCTCTAGGGTGTTAGGAAAAAGATGTCTTAAGTGGTTAAAGGGGTTGTAAAGGAATTTGTTTCCCCCCTAAATAGCTTCCTTTACCTTAGTGCAGTCCTTCACTTACCTCGTCCTTCCATTTTGCTTTTAAATGTCCTTATCTCTTCTGAGAAATCCTCACTTCCTGTACTTGTGTCTGTAACTACACACCATAATGCAAGGCTTTCTCCCTTGTGTGGAAAAAGCCTTGAGGAGGGAGGGGGCGAGCAGGCAAGTCAGGACACTCTCTACTTTGCAGATAGAGAAAGGAGCTGTGTGTTAGTGGGTGTCCTGACACTCCTGCTCGCCCACTCAAGAGGCTTTCTCCACACCAGGAAAAAAGCCTTGCATTATGGTGTTGAGTTACAGACAGAAGAACAGGAAGTGAGGATTTCTCAGAAGAGATAAGGACATTTAAAAGCAAAATCGAAGGATGAGGTAAGTAAAGGAGGACTGCACTAAGGTAAAGGAAGCTATTTAGGGGGGAAAAAATTCCTTTACAACCCCGTTAAATTGAGTTGATTTAAATCAAGCTATTTTACTAGTGATTTAAATCAAATCCACATCATTACTACTTTTTTTGTAACAAAAAGGTCAGCAGGAAGATCCAGCGAGAGCTGCAGGGGACCATGAAGATCAACACTCCTGGAAGTGCCGGTTTCCATGTTGAATTTGCCAACCAGTTCTCAGCAACAGAGCAGTGCTGAGCAGCAGGAGAGGTACCCTTTCAGTCTCTTCCTTACAGATTTATGCTTTGCTGAAATTTTTTTATTCCCCCCCCCCCCCCCCAATGTGACAGGGTTTCTAAACACTGCATACCTACCTAACGTCATACAGCTGTTTGGGATTATCTTTCCATTAGGGGTGCAACGGATCACGGTTGATCCGTGATCCGAACGGGTCACCCCCTTCGGATCGGATCGCTATGCGATCCGCGGACTACCGCCACGGGCATAGCATTAGGAAAGGCCGCGGCTTCGGCCTAGCTCTGGAGCCACGGCCATCTTGGTACACCCGGCGGCGGCCCCTTCTCTCTGTTTACACCCACAGAGGAAGAGGAGACTGCGCTCAAAGGACACACACGCCGCTATCTGATCTGAGGTCTGCACGGGGGCTCACTGTTTGCCTGTACTACGGAGGGGAGGGTAGGTCACTGTGTGCCTGTACTAAGGGGGAAGGGGGTCACTGTGTGCCTGCACTATGGTGGGAAGGGGGTCACTGTGTGCCTGCACTATGGTGGGAAGGGGGTCACTGTGTGCCTGCACTATGGTGGGAAGGGGGTCACTGTGTGCCTGCACTATGGTGGGAAGGGGGTCACTGTGTGCCTGCACTATGGTGGGAAGGGGGTCACTGTGTGCCTGCACTATGGTGGGAAGGGGGTCACTGTGTGCCTGCACTATGGTGGGAAGGGGGTCACTGTGTGCCTGTACTATGGTGGGAAGGGGGTCACTGTGTGCCTGTACTATGGTGGGAAGGGGGTCACTGTGTGCCTGTACTATGGTGGGAAGGGGGTCACTGTGTGCCTGTACTATGGTGGGAAGGGGGTCACTGTGTGCCTGTACTATGGTGGGAAGGGGGTCACTGTGTGCCTGTACTACTTGGGGGGGGGGGGTCACTGTGTGCCTGTACTACTTGTGGGGGTCACTGTCTTTTTTTTTTTTTTTTTTTTGGTTGCTGATCCGAAAAATGATCCGATCCGTGACTGCCGATCCGAGGAACGATCCGAACCGTGAGTTTTTTGATCCGTTGCACCCCTACTTTCCATATAACAAAGCAAAATAGAGGTTAGCTTTAGTTAGGAGTACATTTCCTTATCATACTATATACACCTAAATCAAACTTCTTAAACTGTGCAAGTCAAAGTATAAGGTGTAATGAAACATTTCAAACCAACCGGTCCCAACTCTTCCTTACGAGGAGAGGAAACGTACACCCTTGAAATATAGTACTGTATCTCCTAATGCTTATGTTTTCTGAAATCATGGAAGTAAGGCCTCATGTACATTGCTGCTGGTAAACAGACGTTTAAAAGCAGTTGGGTATTTTTTTCAGCTGCCCCTGAACCCTCCTCTATATTATCTTCTCAGTACATGTACACAGAGTCATTTATAGTTGTTTCTAGGCAGTTGCGTTTAGAAGCCTTTTTTGGAAAGCAATAAAATGGGTTCAGACGGATGTTCAGTGGCATTTGAAACACTAAATGCCTGTAATAGCTTGCAAACGCTGCTAAACGCGCTAACTGATTTTTTTTTTACAAACGTTTCTAGACGCAAAACGCGGCATGTAAACACTGCTAAACTGACATTTTTAGATGCCGAGCTCTAGCTGTCAAGTTAAATCGTTAAAAAAACGTCCCGTGTACATGAAGTCTGTTAAAATGGAAAATGTCTGTAAACGAAACGCTGCTAAACACGAGTTACCACATTTAGCAGCGTTATGCAAGCTGTTACAGGCATTTGGCGTTTCAAATGCCTCTGAACATCCGTACTCTAAACCCATTTTTTCGCATTCCAAAAAATGCTTTTAAACACAACTGCTTAGAAACTATTATAAATGACGACTGTGTACATGTACTGATAAAATAACAGAGGAGAGTTCAAGGGCAGCTGAAAAAAATGCCCAACTGTTCCTAAATGTCTGTTTACCAGCAGCAGTGTACATGAGGACTAAATCTCTTACTATTTGCAACTATTTATAGCAAGATTAGGGGCACTTCTACCATCCATTAGGAGTACCAACATCAATGTAGAAAGGCCAAACAGGAAAATTTCTCCCCTGGAAAATCAGACAGGGACACAGTTTTTTTGTAACCGTCTATGGCAGTGATGGCAGATCTTGGCACCCCAGATGTTTTGGAACTACATTTCCCATGATGCTCATGTACTCTGCAGAGTAGTTGAGCATCATGGGAAATGTAGTTCCAAAACATCTGGGGTGCCAAGGTTCGCCATCACTGCTCTATGGGATTTTGCCCGCAACCAAACCAACAAGTCAATATTCATATAAAAACTTCCATTCATTACAAAATTAACAAATACCTTCCTAAAAACACTCAGGAAAATGTTGGCCTGAAGGACATTTTACAAATGTATACAAATAATAATAATAATGAAGTTTGAGATTGCTTGTTTTATGGCATCATACAACGCATTTCTAGATTCAATCAATTAATCTCTTCCTCAGAGATAGACAGAGGTCACTCAAAAAAGCCAAATAAATCTTCCAATAACATATTGTCACATCAGAATTAAACCATTTCATAACATCACACTTACAAATAAAGATATATCACCACTTCTCAAAACGTCTGCTCTTTTTAATCTCCACTTTCACGGTAAAGGGGGTGGTCCCATGCATAGGTCTCCCACGCTATAATATATGTATCTTAAATGATTTTTAAAGGACTTTTCAGAGTGTCAGTTAAATATCCCAGAAATGCATGATGTATGAAGCCATAAAACAAGCAATGTGCTGAATATCAAACTTCATACCATATTCAGTATTGGAGAAGTACCACTATTACACTGCTGAATGCTGGAGTCTGCCCTTGTGACTAAGCCGATGGACAGAAGCAGAGAGTGCAGTCCAGTTTTTCCTTTCCTCTTCTGAGGGAAGAGAGAAAAGGATAAGCTCCATTGCATGGTGATTTGCCAACCAAATGCATGCAGTGACCCCATGGGTAACCTCAAATGGCAAGGAACACACTTTATCAGGCCATTATATGGGAGAGTGTTGGTCACTACTGTGCAGTAGCTTGTATGGTCATACTTATAAAAGGACACTACAATTTACTAAATTTAGGTTACATTTATATTAGAGGTGCACCAAATGGAAATGTTGTTGCTGAGAGACCAAAAATTACAGGTGCATTTGGCTGAAACCGAAAATTACACTTTTAACCACTTCCATACCAGGCACTTACGCACCTTCCCGCCCAAGCCAATTTTCAGCTTTCAGCACTGTCGCAATTTGAATGACAATTGCGCGGTCATGCTACACTGCACCCAAACAAAATTGGTGTCCTTTTTTCCCCACAAATAGAGCTTTCTTTTGGTGGTATTTGATCACCTCTGCGATTTTTTTTTTTGCGCAACAACTAAAAATAGAGCGAAGATTTTGAAAAAAAAATAAAGTTTTTATTTTTTTCTGTTAATTTTTATGTAAAGGAGTATGTTTTCTCTTTCAATTACGGGAACTGATATGGTGGCACTGATGGGCACCGATGAGGTGGCACTGATGGGCACCGATGAGGTAGTTCTGATGGGCGCCGATTAGGTAGCACTGATGGGCACTGATAGGCGGCGCTGGTATGGGGCACAGGTGGGCACTCATAGGCGGCACAGGTGGGCACTCATAGGCGGCACAGGTGGGCACTCATAGGCGGCACAGGTGGGCACTCATAGGCGGCACAGGTGGGCACTCATAGGCGGCACAGGTGGGCACTCATAGGCGGCACAGGTGGGCACTCATAGGCGGCACAGGTGGGCACTCATAGGCGGCACAGGTGGGCACTGATAGGTGGCACAGGGCATGGATTGGCACTGACAGACACTGGGGTGGCACTGATGGATCGATGTTGCCAATCAGTGCCCATGTGTGGGCACTGATTGGCATCATTTTTTTTACTGCCCCTTTTTTTTTTTTTTTTCTTTTTTTTTTTTTTTTTTTTTAGTACCCTGGTGGTCTAGTGTGGGCACTCCCTGGTGGTCCGTGTGGCGATCCGAGAGGGGGCTGCGTTGATAAACAATCAGCGCGAACCCCCCCTGTCAGGAGAGCTGCTGATCGGCTCTCCTCTACTCGCGTCTGTCAGACGCGAGTGAGGAAGAGCCGTCGGCGGCTCTTCCTGTTTACATCGTGATCAGCCGTGATTGGACACGGCTGATCACGTGGTAACGAGGCTCCGCCGGAGACTCGTTACCGAGATCGGAGGTGCAGGGTGTCAGACTGACACCCCGCATCACCGATCGCCGCGCTGCGCGCCCCCACCGTTTGAGAACGGCTAGTCACGATTTCATAACCACTTCCCGGCCGTAAATCTGTTATTGGCCGGGCGGGAAGTGGTTAAAAAACAAAAACATTTTGTTTTATAATAAAATATATATTATTCAACTTTAAAATGAATGTTATCAAATTAAATGAATAAGAATTTATTGTCGGCCATTATCGGCACCTTTAGTGCAAGCAAAACTCAAGAAAAATGCATCCCTTTACATTCTATGTATGTTTTCACACCATAAGTACAGTAAAATTGTAGTAAAAAAAAAAAAAAAAAAACAGCTATTCAAATGAATGCTGTGATTTTCTCCATGCGGCGGCGCGGAGGCAAAGGTATGGGGGGAAATGGCTGGAGGGACATGACTGAAGGGACATGGCTGCATATGTGAGGGACATGGCTAGAGGAACATGGCTGCATATGTGAGGGACATGGCTGCATATGTGAGGAACATGGCTGAAGGGACACGGCTGCATATGTGAGGGACATGGCTAGAGGGACATGGCTGCAAACGTGAGGGACATGGCTGCAAACGTGAGGGACATGGCTGCAAACGTGAGGGACATGGCTGCAAACGTGAGGGACATGGCTGCAAACGTGAGGGACATGGCTGCAAACGTGAAGGACATGGCTGAAGGGACATGGCTGCATATGTGAGGGACATGGCTGAAGGGACATGGCTGCATATGAGCGACATGGCTGAAGGGACATGGCTGAAGGGACATGGCTGCATGTGAGGGACATGGCTGAAGGGACATGGCTGCATGTGAGGGACATGGCTGAAGGGACATGGCTGCATGTGAGGGACATGGCTGAAGGGACATGGCTGCATGTGAGGGACATGGCTGAAGGGACATGGCTGCATGTGAGGGACATGGCTGCATGTGAGGGACATGGCTGCATGTGAGGGACATGGCTGCATGTGAGGGACATGGCTGCATGTGAGGGACATGGCTAGAGGGAAATGGCTGCATATGTGAGGGACATGGCTGAAAGGACACGGCTGCATATGTGAGGAACATGGCTAGAGGGACATGGCTGCATATGTGAGGGACATGGCTGCAAATGTGAGGGACATGGCTGCAAATGTGAGGGACATGGCTGCAAATGTGAGGGACATGGCTGCAAATGTGAGGGACATGGCTGCAAATGTGAGGGACATGGCTGCAAATGTGAGGGACATGGCTGCAAATGTGAGGGACATGGCTGCAAATGTGAGGGACATGGCTGCAAATGTGAGGGACATGGCTGCAAATGTGAGGGACATGGCTGCAAATGTGAGGGACATGGCTGCAAATGTGAGGGACATGGCTGCAAATGTGAGGGACATGGCTGCAAATGTGAGGGACATGGCTGCAAATGTGAGGGACATGGCTGCAAATGTGAGGGACATGGCTGCAAATGTGAGGGACATGGCTGCAAATGTGAGGGACATGGCTGCAAATGTGAGGGACATGGCTGCAAATGTGAGGGACATGGCTGCAAATGTGAGGGACATGGCTGCAAATGTGAGGGACATGGCTGCAAATGTGAGGGACATGGCTGCAAATGTGAGGGACATGGCTGCAAATGTGAGGGACATGGCTGAAATGGGGGACATGGCTGCAAATGGAGGGACTGGCTGCAAATGGGGGATGGCTGCATGGAGGGACTGCTGCATGTGAGGGACATGGCTGAGGGACATGGCTAGAGGGACATGGCTGCATGTGAGGGACATGTGAGGGACATGGCTGCATATGTGAGGGACATGGCTGCATATGTGAGGGACATGGCTGAAGGGACATGGCTGAAGGGACATGGCTGCATGTGAGGGACATGGCTAGAGGGACATGGCTGCATATGTGAGGGACATGGCTAGAGGGACATGGCTGAAGGGACATGGCTGCATATGTGAGGGACATGGCTGCATATTAGAGGGACATGGCTGCATATTAGAGGGACATGGCTGCATATTAGAGGGACATGGCTGCATATTAGAGGGACATGGCTGCATATTAGAGGGACATGGCTGCATATTAGAGGGACATGGCTGCATATTAGAGGGACATGGCTGCATATTAGAGGGACATGGCTGCATATGTGAGGGACATGGCTAGAGGGACATGGCTGAAGGGACATGGCTGCATATGTGAGGGACATGGCTGCATGTGAGGGACATGGCTGAAGGGACATGGCTGCATACCGTGTTTCCCCGAAAATAAGACGTACTCCGAAAATAAGCCGTAGCGGGATTTCGACGCAAGATAGAAATATAAGACACCCCTCCGAAAATAAGACGTAGCGATGTAGTGTCGAATCTCCGAAAATAAGATGTAGTGTCGAATCTCCGAAAATAAGATGTAGTGTCGAATCTCCGAAAATAAGATGTAGTGTCGAATCTCCGAAAATAAGATGTAGTGTCGAATCTCCGAAAATAAGATGTAGTGTCGAATCTTGTAGTGATAGGCGTGTCGTATGCGGCGCGGTAAACAACACGTCATAGGTGTATGTTACTGTACTGGTGCTCAGGAGCTGTGAGGAGAAGAACACTCTGTAAAGCAAAAAGATTCTCCCAGCATTGACCAGCAAACCCCTCTCTCACCCCACACAAACAGATCACCCCAGCTCCACTGTGCTCCACATCAGCTTTGCTGGCCTATCTTTTTGTACAACCAGACAAGATGAGTGCAAAAAGAAAGAGTTATTCTGTTGAGTACAAGAAAGAAATTGTGGAGGACTCCCGAGGCAAGAATCTTACGGCTTTTTGCAAAGAGAAGAAGTTGGATATCCGAATGGTCCAAAAATGGCGTGCAGAATACGATAATCTCAGTCTACAGGTGGACAGAGGAAATGCTAAGAAGCGCAAGTGTGGTTCAGGTAGGCAACCTTTATTTTCTGTAATAAAAATAAGACACCCCCCGAAAATAAGCCATAGTGTGATTTCTTGAGGAAAAAAAAATATAAGACGGTGTCTTATTTTCGGGGAAACACGGTATGTGAGAGACATGGCTAGAGGGACATGGCTGCATATGTGAGGGACATGGCTAGAGGGACATGGCTGAAGGGACATGGCTGCATATGTGAGGGACATGGCTGCATGTGAGGGACATGGCTGAAGGGACATGGCTGCATATGTGAGGGACATGGCTAGAGGGACATGGCTGCATATGTGAGGGACATGGCTAGAGGGACATGGCTGAAGGGACATGGCTGCATATGTGAGGGACATGGCTGCATGTGAGGGACATGGTTGAAGGGACATGGCTGCATATGTGAGGGACATGGCTGAAGGGACATGGCTGCATATGTGAGGGACATGGCTAGATGGACATGGCTGAAGGGACACGGCTGCATATGTGAGGGACGTGGCTAGAGGGATACGGCTGAAGGGACATGGCTGCATATGTGAGGGACACGGCTGCATATGTGAGGGACATGGCTAGAGGGACATGGCTGCATATGTGGGGGACATGGCTAGAGGGACATGGCTGCATATGTGAGGGACATGGCTAGAAGGACATGGCTGAAGGGACATGGCTGCATGTTTGGAGGGACATGGCTGGAGGGACATGGCTGCACATGTGGGGGACATGGCTGCATTTGGGGACACATTTAAAAAAAAGTATCGGTATTCGGTATCGGCGACTACTTGAAAAAAAGTATCGGGGCGTGGCCTGGACATGGATGCGTGAAGCAGTGTTTCTTTAGAGCTCCTGGCCTGATCCCCCAATTCTTGGCAAAAATCAAGCTTTACACCGGTATGTACTCAGCCAAAAAGTACAAAACCAGGGCGACTACGCGGGGGACCCCAGCTGGCAAGTTTGCGGGTGAAATTCAAAAATATTTCAAGCTCATTCAGGAACTTTCCCCCGCAGGAGACCTGCCGACGCCACGAGGCCCTGCACGTGGGCCTGGAGAGGAGGCCCAAGCACCGGACATAGAGCAGCCTGCAGCCCCTCTAGACAAGAATCAGTCCCTGGAAGCTTTGCGGGTGGTGATGCCTTCCCCACAAGTCCCGGAGATGGGTGACCTAGATCAGGACATTAGGTCGTTTTTACAAGACCTACCCACCAGGAGTGACATTGAGGCCTTGATCTTGCGCCTCGAAGAGACCCACAGACGAGACATCCAAGAGGTGAGAGGGGAAGTATCCGGTCTCGCAGACCGAGTGTCAGCGGGGGAGGAATCGGTTTCCTCGCTGGAGGCGCGGGTCGCGGCCCTCGAGCACTCCCGGGACCAGCATCGGGAGACGGCTGTCTCCCTGCAGCTTCATTTAGAAGATGTCGAGGACCGGAGCCGCCGCAACAACCTGCGGCTCCGGGGGGTGCCAGAAACTGTGGACCGGGAAGATGTCGGGGCGCGCACCACGGAGATATTCAGAGCGGTGCTGGGGGACCCAGAGGCGACCATAGAACTAGACAGAGCGCATAGAGCGCTCGGCCCCAAGTCGACGGACCCCGACAGACCACGGGATATAATATGCCGAGTGCACCGCTACGTAACAAGGGAGGCTAAACTGCGGAGCACATGGGACCAGGAGGAGCTGGAGGTAGAGGGCTCGCGAATCAAAATCATGCCGGACATTTCTAGGGCCACACTACGGCGCAGAGCGCTGCTCCGGCCTCTCCTGGAACTCGCCCGCCAGACGGGGCACACCTACAGATGGGGCTATCCCCTCTCCGTCACTTTTCGGAAAGACTCCAGAGCCTTCACGCTCCAGACGAAGGCAGATCTCCCAGCCTTGTTCCAGTTCATGGACACGGAACCCATTCGAATCCCAGACTGGCTTCAACTTCTACCCCGCCAAACCGGACGTTCCGGTGCAGCAGCCTTTAGAGATCCTCTGCAGCCCCGCCAGCAAAGAGGCAGAAGAAGGCACCAATCGGCCAGAGGTGAAGCGCCACGTGGGTAGGCCCTGGGCCGTACGTCCCTGACTCCCCGCCTGGCCAGCCCCAGACCTCTCTCATGCCCTTTCTCCCGTACTGGGAAGCCCCTCACCTTCATGCCCAAGTTGTCTCATAGACCTCGGAACTGACCCACAAATGTTCCCCGCCGCCGTTGCGGATGCCTTCCCCCCTCATAACAGTGTTTTGTACCTATTGATGAGCGGGAGATCCATCGCAACTGGGGAACCGCCCCCGAACGGACACTGAATCCCGAGAACTAAACTTTGCTGGGTTGGTGGGTATCGGATGTGGGGGACTACTACTGCTGTTGTTATTTTTGGGGGACCCCTGGCGGGCGGGGGATTGTGGCTTGGATCCGGTTTTTCCGGGACGCTACCCTTGTTGAAGTGGCCCCTGTCACACAGTGCTGCTGTTGCCACATGAGAATGTACTCGTCTGAATGCACTTAATGCGTTACACCTACCTCTGTAATTGCTTGCATATGTTATTTTGCCATTTTGCCTGACTTCCAAATGTTTAAAATGTTCCCAGATGTATATTGAGTACTGCTGTGTTACTTGCACTTTGATGTTACACTAGTTATGTTTGCCGGGATTGGGTGGAGAGGGTCGGGAGCTCACCTCCTGACCCTGTCTGGTCCCTACCCCACATAGGACTGCGCTAGATTTCCGGGACTCCCCTGTGAGCTTTTTTAGCCGTTTTTATTTGGCTACCTCGTTAGGTCCCTTCTGGCTGCACACCCTGGTGCATGCCCTCTGACACTACCCCTTTCTACACCATACTCCTCCTCACTTTACATTCTCCCCTGTGACACCTATCTACCCTCTCCACCCACTCCTCCCACCCACCTTCCTCTACCTCCTAGCCTTTCCCATTCTGCATCTCTCCCCACCCTGCCCCTGACTGCACAGGCATGGAGGTACTCAGGGTAATATCCCTGAACTCCAAGGGCCTTAACACGCCCGAAAAGAGACGCATGCTACAGCAGGACATGCGTCGCATGAAAGCAGTGCTGCTGCAAGAGACTCATTTCAGAGCCAGCAATCTGCCCCTCCTGAAAAATAGATATTTCCCCACTACCTACCACTCACAGTACACAGAAGCGAAATCCAGGGGAGTTTCCGTCCTCATCTTTGCCAGAGTCCAGTGGAAGCTACTTGACATCCGGACGGATGATAATAGAATACAGCAACCGCCCTATGCCGAAAGTACGGCTCTAGGGCGGTTGCTGTATTCTAACTGGCCGTTAATTAACGGCCTGTCAGAATCGCGCTCCCGCGCGCCTCCTGAGGCGCGCACACGGGAACATCCGTGACCGCCGGGTCCAGAGGACCCGGCGCATCACGGATCACGGTAAATCGCCGCTGATAGCGGCGGTTTACCACGTGATCGCGCCGTCCAATGACGGCGCGATCAGATGTAAACAGACCGGCGTCATTTGATGACGCCGGTTCTTCCCTCCTCTCTCAGTACCGATCGGTACAGTGTGAGAGGAGAGGGGAGGGAGCGGATGGCAGCGCCAGTGCTGCGGGCTGGATCTGTGACAAATGCAGTCACAGATTCATCCATCCCTCCCTCCCTGCTCAGCCATCCCTGCTGCATATACTCTGCAATACTCAGGCATACTCTGGGCAATACTCTGGGCAATACTCTGGGCAATACTCTGGGCAATACTCTGGGCAATACTCTGGGCAATACTCTGGGCAATACTCTGGGCAATACTCTGGGCAATACTCTGGGCATACAGCAGCCCCTGTCCCCGCGAGCTCGCATGCAGAAGCGAACGCATATGCAAGTCCCGCCCACATATAAAAACGGTGTTCAAACCACATGTGAGGTATCTTTATATCATGTTTTGGGGTTTTATGTATTTTTCTAGCAAATAAATGATGATTTTTACATGTAGGAGAGAAATGTCAGAATTGGCCTGGGAGCTCCCTGCATGTTGGGCCTCTGTATGTGGCCGCACTGTGTAAAAGTCTCACACATGGGGTATCGCCATACTCGGGAGGAATAGCAGAATGTGTTTTGGGGTGTAATTTGTGGTATGCATATGCTGTGTGTGAAAAATAACCTAATAATATGAAAATTTGATGAAAAAAAAAAAATCTTGATTTTGCAAAGAATTGTGGGAAAAAATTACAACTTTAAAAAACTCACCAGGCCTCTTTCTAAATACCTTGGAATGTCTTCTTTCCAAAAAGGGGTCATTTGGGGGGTATTTGTACTTTTCTGGCATGTTAGGGTCTCAAGAAATGAGAGAGGCTGTCAGTACTTCAGGTGTGATGAAATTTATCAATTTTCAGGATTTGGTACCATAGCTTGTAGACCCCATAACTTTCACCCAGACTAAATAATATCCAACATTTTTTATTTTTTTTACCAAAGATATGTAGCAGTATACATTTTAGGCCAAATTTATGAAGAAAAATTACTTTTTTGCAAAATTTTATAATAGAAATGAAGAAAAATTATTTTTTTTTGCAAAATTTTGTTCTTTTTTCATTTATAGCAAAAAAAATAAAAACCGCAGAGGTGATGAAACACCACCAAAAGAAAGCTCTATTTGTGGGAAAAAAAGGACAAAAATTTCATTTGGTTATAGTGTTGTATGACTGAGTTATTGTCATTCAAAATGTGAGAGCACCGAAAGCTGAAAATTGGTCTGGTTATTAAGGGTGTTTAAGTGCCCAGTGGTCAAGTGGTTAAGAAACAGTTGGAGAAATTCCACAGATTTGCAGAAGGACACCTAATAATAGGCGGTGACCTTAATGTTCCCTTGATCCCGCATGAGGATACATCCTGCGGGAAATCATCCACGACCCGTGACATGCGCAAACGAATAGGCACGACCCTCCACTCACTACAACTGGTAGACGCTTGGCGTTTGATGCACACAGGAGAAAGGGACTACACATTTTCCAAACCACACCAATCCTACTCACGGATTAATTACTTCTTACTACCCCACAGACAGCTCCATGCGATCCAAAACATCTCCATCGGGCCAATCACTTGGTCCGACCATGCCCCGATTACATTGACCTATACCATGTTTGACTCAGTAGGGGATCAGAGATCAGTATGGAGGCTTAATGAAGGCCTCCTGCAGGACTCCGAGGTCATGGGTGAAGTGGTTAGAGAACTAGGCCACTACTTCACGGCTAACTCCACTCCAGTGAGCTCTGTTGGAGTTGTCTGGGAAGCTCACAAAGCGGTGGTCCGAGGGATACTTATCAGACATGGAGCACGTCTGAAGCGTGAAAGGCTAGCGCAACTGACCACACTTCTTAACCCCTTCCATACAGGGCATTTTCACCCCCTTCCTGCCCAGACCAATTTTTAGTTTTCAGCGCTGTTGCACTTTGAATGACAATTGCGCGGTCAGGCAACACTGTACCCAAATTAAATCATTATGTTTTTTTTCCCCACACAAATAGAGCTTTTGTTTGGTGGTATTTGATCATCTCTGCGGTTTTTATTTTTTGCGCTATAAACAAAAGAAGAGCGACAATTAAAAAAAAAAAACATCTCACAATATTTTTTTTAAAAAAAACTTTTTTTCCCCTCAGTTTAGACCGATACGTATTCTACGTATTTTTGGTAAAAAAAAAACCGCAATAATCGTATATTGATTGGTTTGCGCAAAAGTTATAGCGTCTACAAAATAGGTGATAGATTTGGCATTTTTATTTTATTTTTTTTACTAGTAATGGCGGGGATCTGCGTTTTTTTTTTTGTGACCGTGACGTTGCGGCGGACATATCGGACACCTTTGACACGTTTTTGGGACCGTTCACATTTACACAATGATTAGTGCTATAAAACTGCACTGATTACTGTGTAAATGTGACTGGCAGGGAAGGGGTTAACACTAGGGGGCGCTGAAGGGGTTAAAATGTGTCCTAAAGTATGTTCTAACTGTAGGGGGAGGGGGACTCACAGGGGGAGGAGATCGATGTGTGTTCCTCTGTACTGGGAATACACATCAGTCTCCTCACCAATGACAGGAGGTGGATCTGTGTGTTTACACACACAGATCCACACTCCTGACGTGATTGCCGGAAATCGTGGGTGCCCGGCGGCAATCACGGGCGTCGGGCACGCGCGCGGGATCGCGAGTGGTGCCGCGAGCGCGCGCGCCCTAGAACGCCGTGAAGACAGGACGTTGTGCAACGTCCAGTCTCATCGGCGAGGGGATCACCATGACGTGATTCCCCTATGGGCTGGTAAGGAAGGGGTTAATAAACTACATGACTTGGAGACCGCCCATAAACAGACTCCTACCAGACAATTGGGTGCCGACCTTGACACCGTACGCTCACAAGTGACAGACAACCTATGATTCAAAGCCAAATCAGCGCTACAAATCTGTAGACAGAAGGCATACATGTCAGGCGACAAATGTGGCAGGATGCTAGCCAACTCATTGAAATCAAAAAGACTCGCGTCCTATATACCCTGTATAACATCGCAAGACGGAAAAAAACAATCCATTCCCCCCCTTGATTACACAGGAATTCAGTAGCTTTTATAGCTCCTTGTACAACCTAGACAAAACCCTGATTGAACCGGACGCAGCTGCAGAATACATCTCGGCGTCCCTAATGCCTTCCCTGACAGAGGAGGCAAGGGAGAACCTGGAGGCCCCTATTACCTTGACGGAACTGCAGCAGGCCTTGAAGAGCGCCAAGCCGGGTAAAGCTCCAGGCCCCGATGGTCTAACCGTCGCTTACTACCGGACCCTGTTGCCCTCTCTAGGCCACCACATGGTGAAATTGTTTAATGACATAGGCTCCGGAGGGTCATTCCATGCCACCACACTTCAGGCCCAAATCTCGGTGATTCCCAAGGAGGGCAGGGACCTGACCCATTGTGGAAGCTACCGCCCGATCTCTCTCCTGAACATAGACCTTAAACTGTTCACTAAGATCCTGGCGAGTAGGTTGCAGCAACACCTCCCACACCTGATCCATTTAGATCAAGTCGGGTTCGTGCCGTCCAGGGAAGCCTGAGACATTACCACGAAAGTTCTCAATTTGCTGCATATGGCGAATGATAGTGGAGTGCCCTCTCTTTTTTTAGGGACTGATGCCGAGAAGGCATTCGACCGTGTCGATTGGCAATTCATGCGATCGACGTTGTCCTATATAGGGGCAGGGGATAGGATGCAGAACTGGGTCTCGGCCATTTACAGGAACCCAACGGCGAAGGTGAGGGCCAATGGGGTGACCTCTGAATCTTTTCACATAACCAATGGGACAAGACCCCCTATCCCCCCTGCTATTTGCACTCACATTAGAACCCTTTTTATGCCACGTACGTTTGAACCCGGATATTACCGGCATACGAATCAAAGACGCCCAGTACAAAGTCTCCGCTTACGCGGACGACTTATTGTTTACCCTCACCAACCCTGACATCTCCCTGACAAACCTAATGAGAGAATTTGAAATCTTTGGTAAGCTATCCAACTTAAAGATAAATTTCACCAAATCTGAAGCCATGGGGGTGGGAATCCCACAGAGATTACTGTCTCACCTCAAAGACAACTTTCACTTTGTCTGGACAGAAGTGGCTCTGAAATATCTGGGGACTTTTATACCCCCCTCCCTCTCTCAGGTGTATAGACTAAACTTCCCCCCCCTCCTGAGAGAAGTCCAAACACTACTTCAACTATGGTCGAGTGGCCTCCACTCCTGGGTGGGACGCTGCAATGTTCTCAAAATGACAGTGCTGCCCAAATTCCTATACCTCCTTCAGGCCCTCCCGATTTTCATCCCGGGGAGCTACTTTAAACAACTACACTCGGCATTCACTCACTACCTGTGGGCGGGAAAAAGGCCACGTATACAGAGGAGAATACTCTCCCTACCGAAAATACATGGTGGGTTGGCGCTCCCAGACGTCCGGACGTATTACCAAGCAGCACGGTTGGTACGACTCCTAGACTGGTGTCGCCATGGTAGCTCCAAACTCTGGGTTCAGGTGGAGCAGGAGCAGTGCGGGGTACCGCTCCGCAGGGCCCCCTGGTGCATGGCAGATCTGTCCCTGCAACTCACAAAACACCCGTTGATAGGACACATGGCCGGTACATGCGCGCGACTTTTCACGCAATTTTCCCTATCCAGTCAAAACTCCCCCCTCCGCCCGGTGATCGGACATCCCAAATTTGACCCGGGACTTCGAGACCGGGTTTTTTTGGATCTTGGCAGGGCTGGGCTCTTCCAGGCATCACACTTTAGTACCCGGGGGAAATGGAAATCGGCGTTGGAGCTCGCAGACCCCGTCGGGACGTATAGACTTGACTTCCTAAGAACGAACCAACTGAGCCATTTTCTAAGTGGCCTCCCACCCCCCGGTGCGGAAACACAGGCCACTCAAACGACCTTCGAGGACCTTTGCACTGAAACTGGCCCGCTTCCACATGCACTTTCCTTGCTGTATTCCTTGCTAAACACCCCCCCGAACGGACACCAGATACCAGCCCTTGCTAAGTGGGAAAGGGACCTAAACGTTCAATTTACTCCCTCCAAAACGCAAAACATACTTACATTTACCCACAAATCCTCCATTTGCTCCAGAACGCAGGAGACAAATTATATAATCCTGATGCGGTGGTATAAAACCCCTGATCTCCTGAACAAAATTTTCCCTACCTCCGACCCTAATTGTTGGAGATGCAAACAAGATAGAGGTACGATCCTTCATGTTTTCTGGTCCTGTCCCCGGATCAGGGGGTTCTGGAAAGGGGTGCGCCGCATTGTCCAGAAATTTACAGAGAGTACGGTACCGGATGACACGGCGTACTTCTTGCTCCATGCGACAGAAATGCCGGCCGGAGCCTATAAAAAAAATCAATAATCCGCCACCTCTTGGACGCGGCAAGGGCGTGCGTACCCCTTCACTGGAAATCCCCCCACCCGCCAACAACAGCACTCTGGCTCAAGAAGGTGGACGAGATCAGCTACATGGAGGATCTAGTCCTCTCTGGCCAACAAAGGCAGGAAGCATATACCAAAATCTGACAGATCTGGAATATGTTTAAATATTCGGAAGAGGGACAGTCCCTAAGTGAGCAGGACTGACCTCTGCCTTGAGACATGAGAAACACTAATAAGTTACCGACCCTCAGAAACCCACTATGTAACTAACGCCCGTGAAGGGCGCTTTGGGACACCCTTGCTTGCGCAGCACCCTCCCCCCCCCCTCTCTCCTCTCTCCTCCCTCCTCTTCCCTCTACTTCCCCCCTTCTCTCCCCCTTCACCCCCACTAAGCCTTTACCCCATTCCCTTGAAGAAAACTCGGAAAATGGAGGAGGAGGCTGGTTCTCCCGGGTCTTGCTCCACATATGGATGGTTACGCCCACTAAAAAAAAAAAAAAAAAAAAAAGAAAACAGAAATGACCTATCGAGACTGCCCAAAGTAGAATACGGAGGAATAGTTATGGCTCTCAGGCTTTTAGGCTCCTGTTGCCATCCTTGGAAGGCAGGGACCCTACAGAGACCAGTTAGTGACAAAAGCTGAGTGAGATGCCTTACCGTTGTGTTGTCCTACTGTCTCCCTATGTTCATGTATTGATATTGTTGACTCTGTTGGCTCTGTTGGACTGTATGTATATGTTGTGGTCCGGCTCCTCCACTTGTTTACAAATAATAATAATAATAAAAAAAAGTATCGGTACTTGTACTCGGTCCTAAAAAAAGTGGTATCGGGACAACTCTTGCTGGTGTTAATGTGCACTGCCTTACATTAATATGTAGACCAAAAACCATATAAAAATCGCTCCAATGCCTCAATCTGTTATCCCAGCAGACTGGCCTCAATGTTTGCAGGTTCTAGTAGGGTTGAACACTGGCTCGTCGGACACATTAAGGATTATAAAAAAAAAAATAAGAAAAAATGGTGCCCATCCATCCACACACTAGTAAAAAAAAAAAAATCAACTTAGTCTCCTATCCATCGGAGAATACATCCTAACATGTTTTGCCCAAGATTAAGCACCTCTTGGGCAGTACATTAACAGGTTCGTTAAGGAAACGAAAGGGCTGCCAATGCACCAATACCTCCAGAAAATGACACGCAACACTAAATGTGTATTGAAACACCCTATGGAGCAATGCAACATGTTGCAATGCATGTGCGTTGCCTGGTACCACAAAGCATGCAATGTGCAATATTACAATGCAAAGATAAAAACATATTCTCAACCGGCAACAATTTGCCTATCTGTCCTGGTGACCATTTTCACATAGTAATTGAAGGAAAATTCGAAGTTGTCACCAGAACAAAAATACAGTAAAACCTTGATCTGAGAGTGTTTTGCAAGACAAGCAACATTTTTAAATAAATTTAGACTTGATATACAAGCGATGTCTTGATATAAGAGTAGCGTCACATCACCACTGAGTATAAAAGAAAAGAGAGGCTCCTCTAAGTGTAGCAATACAATTACATTTAATGAAAGGACAACATTTAGAAACTCACATGGTTGATGATTAAAACAGGCACATCTAAGTTTGCAGGCATCCAGGGTAAAGATGTCCACATAGACCATCCTCTTCACCGCCATTGACGTCATCCCTTCCAGGCTCTACTGCAGGGTAGTCTTCCCGGTCACGTTTGTAGACAGCTTAACCCCGGATGTCTGCATACTTAGATGTGCCTCCTTTAATCAACCACCATGTGAGTTGCTAAATGTTGTACCTTCATTTTTTTTTTTAACCAGAAAATTCAAGTTTATTGAGATGTACAAGAGATATACGTACATGTTAAGCATTGGATTAACATTGACCAGCATTGAATAAGTGATTTGCAGTTACATATTGTAAATTTCAGGCTTTCAAGCCATTTCGTACCGATCCTCGCATATCAGAGCATATCATTACCAAAAGGAAAAACAATAAAAGACCCGATAGACACAAGAAACATAAGATATATTAAACCATCATCATCACACTGTCTAAACCAGGGGTCCTCAAACTACGGCCCGCCAGTGTGATTTGCCCGTGGACTGAAACTAGTGACAGGGCAGTGGCGACGAAACTGACAGGCTCTGAGAAGGGACACAGGCAGAGCCGCAGCTGCGGGGGAATTCCACCCCTCCCTCTCCTTGAGCAGAGCATTCTCCTGGCAATGCCTGCTCCTATTGGCTACATTCAGAGCCAATAGCTGGGAAACTAGAGCATTATGGGAATTGCAGTCCTGGATACCAGCAGGCCGCATGATGATTCCCTGAGAGAAGTTCAGTCCCAACATGCCGAGCGTGAGGGGGAAGAGAGGAGAAGAAATATCATGAGGCTGTTGAGTGGGAGGGAGCCAGTGATTCTTGTATTGTCCTCCAAGGTAAGAACTTACCTCCCATCTAGCTGGCTGCTCCCACACAGTTCTACCTGGCTGCTATTCTACCCTCCACCTGGCTGTTCCCACCCTGTCCTCCACTCCACCTGGCTGTTCCCACCCTGTCCTCCACTCCACCTGGCTGCCTCCACCCTGTCCTCCACTCCACCTGACTGCCTCCACTCCACCTGACTGCCTCCACTCCACCTGACTGCCTCCACCCTGTCCTCCACTCCACCTGACTGCCTCCACCCTGTCCTCCCCTCCACCTGGCTGCCTCCCCCCTGTCCTCCCCTCCACCTGGCTGCATCCCCCCTGTCCTCCCCCTCCACCTGGCTGCCTCCCCCCTGTCCTCCACTCCACCTGACTGCCTCCCCCCTGTCCTCCCCTCCACCTGGCTGCATCCCCCCTGTCCTCCCCTCCACCTGGCTGCATCCCCCCTGTCCTCCCCTCCACCTGGCTGCATCCCCCCTGTCCTCCCCTCCACCTGGCTGCATCCCCCCTGTCCTCCCCTCCACCTGGCTGCATCCCCCCTGTCCTCCCCTCCACCTGGCTGCCTCCACCCTGTCCTCCACTCCAACTGACTGCCTCCACTCCACCTGACTGCCTCCACTCCACCTGACTGCCTCCACCCTGTCCTCCACTCCACCTGACTGCCTCCACCCTGTCCTCCACTCCACCTGACTGACGGGGGAATCTTTGATGGGGGGGGGGGATCTGTAATGGAGAGTAATCGGTGATGGGGGGGGGGGTTATGTGATGAGGGAGGTCTGTGAAATACTAATAAGTTTATTGAATAAAATTGTTCTTTATTTTAAATATTGTATTGTTTTTTTCCTGTTTTTTTTGTACTTCAAATAAGATGTGTGCATAGGTTCATATTTTTTTTAAACTATAGTCCGGCCCCCCAACAGTCTGAGGGACCGTGAACTGGCCCCCTGTTTAAAAAGTTTGAGGACCCCTGGTCTAAACCCTCCATTTGTCAGTAACTCAGACCGTGCAATTTTCCCCATCTTCCAGCCATCTATCCCAAACACTGGAGAACTTCTATGGTCGCCCCCTATGGACGTATATCATCTTCCTGTAAGGAAGAGTAATGTTCACCTCCCTTTTCCACTCTTCTATTGTTGGGGCCCTGGCCCGCATCCATGCCCTGGCCACCACCTTACTAGCCATGAATAGTGATTCACATATAAAGATAGTCTGATATTTGTCTGCCTCCACATCTGGCATCAATCCCAGAAGACATAATTTCGGGTCCATGCCCACCGGTGATCCCATGTTGTCATGGAGGAATTGCGTTACCTGTAACCAGCAGTGCCATAACAATTGATAGAACAAGTCCGCAGCTGCGGTACACATGGGGCACGCGGGGCTTCTTGTGGGCTGGAACTTTGCCATTCTCATGGGTGTTATATATGCACGGTGAATTATATACAACTGTGTCAGTCTATCCGAGAATTTGGGGGATGACGTCTTGACTCCTTCTAAAATCTCTCCCCAGTGAGTGTCTTCTATCTGTCCTACATCCTATTCCCATTTTGCCTTAGCCGACTGCGACACCTTGCCTACCCTTTTCAGTCGGAGAGTATAGTTTATATTAGATGCGAGTTTGGCTGAATCACCCCCAAAGATGACGTCCAGCACCTGTGGGCCCCTCAAATCTACCTCAGCCTGGGTCCAACCGTGTTCTAAGTGCATGCCGAAGCTGTAGGTAAAATGTTGTACCTTCATTAAATGTAAAAAACATATTGCTACACTTAAGAGGTGCCGCTCTTCTTTTTTATACTCACTCAGGAGCTCCTGCTGGATTTTGCTTCTAATCCCCTTGTGGAGGCTTCCATTTGTGGATGGACATTTTATGGTTACACAACCTATCACATTGCTATAATCTTTTTATATGGACTATAAACTGAAGGACCTATGAATAAATGGTTGTGGAATGAATCATTTAAGTTTCCATTATTTCCTATGGGAAAAATTAGCTTTGATATACAAGTGCTTTGGATTACAAGCATGCTTCTGCAACGAATTATGCTCGCAATCCAAGGTTTTACTGTAGAGGGGAAATCTACTGATAAGAACACTTGTTTAAAGTGATAGTAAAGTCTCATGCTTTTTTTTAGTTAACAGTAACAAACAAGTTATACTTACCTGCTCTATACAATGTTTTTTCACAGAGCAGCCCCATTCCTCCTCTTCTCAAGTCCCTCATTGGTGCTCCTGGCCCCTGCCTCCTGTTGAGTGCCCCCACAGCAAGCAACTTGCTATGGGGGGACTGGAGCCAAGCCACAGCTCCTGGTGTCTATTCAGACACAGAGCCAAAGGCGCCGCGCTGCTGTCTGAGCCAATGAGGGGAGTCCCGGATAGCAAAGAAACTCCTGCAGCATCGCTGGATCTAGATGAACCTCAGGTAAGTATTAGGGGGGCTGCTGTACACAGAATGCTTTTTATCTTAATACATAGAATGCATTAAGATAAAAAACCTTCTGCCTTTACAACCCCTTTAATGCCCAACACCAGGCAAAAATAACATCTTAAAGGCTAATCTCAGCCTACAGAGAACTGCACCTGTGATCGGTAGATTGGCAGGGGCAATTTCAGGCTCCAGCTTTCTCACCCATACCTCTGTATAGGCTGTTAGAAAATTGGAGGACATATCAGCAGACTAGGAGGGTGCTCAACAGTGCCCTCACAGTCCATTAAGAACCACAAGCCATCTGGTGGAAAGTGGGACTTGTAGTTTTCTCATTCACAAATGGATGAGTGGCGCAGCTGTGCAGGCTGAACCCCGCACAAACATGGCAGAAGTTGTGGGAGAGGAACCCCCACCTGCTGTCACAGATAGCAGTGCTTGGGGACTAGTTCTGGAGCATGTTATGCCCTAAATACAGGTGTATCGTGCTCCAAAAGGTGATCTTATCCTTTAACAGTGAATAGTAAATGACTTACCTTTCTACTGGATTGAGGTTTCAGCAAACATCTTGTCCTGGTACATGAGATGCAGTCTTCAATACTTACCTTTTCCTTGCTCTGGAAATCTTGTTTCCTGCCCCGGGGACTTGATCATTTCAGTTAACTGATATCTTCTTGGGGACTGGTCCCCTCACTGGCTCCTGTAGTTTCGCTGCCTATGCAATAGGTCCCTTTCCACTGGAACTTGCACCTCCACAAAGTGGAGTCACATAATGATGTGAATAACAGAAGGTCTGGATACAAACAAAAAAAGAGCAGAGGTGGCTCGGAACCCGAACGTCACAAGATCTTAACTCCAGGTAAGTAAATAAGGCATTTACAAAAAAAATAAAAAATTCAGTGATAAACTAAAAGAAGGTCTTAAAGTGGTTGTAAAGTCTCAAGGTTTATCACCTCAATGGATTGTATCCATTAAGGTGAAAACCCTTTTGTGCTGCAGCTTCCCCCAGACTCCCACTTTTTCTTAACTGAGCCCAATCCAGCGATGTGCATGAGCCTAGGAGCTTCAGCCTCTGTCTCTCTCCTCATTGGATAGATTGATGGCAGCAGGAGCCATTGGCTCCCGCTGCTGTCAACTAAATCCAGTGACACGGGGGCTGTGCCAAGTCCCACTGTCTGTAAATTGAAGCAGCAGCGGGACTGCGGGACTGGGGAGTGAGCCCCATGTAAAGCGGGGCTGCTCTGTGCAAAACCCTTATATAAAAATAACAAACAACACCTTTGCAAACACTTTAAGGTCTCCATCACATGGGTGATTAGGGGCATGCACTGAATACCAGCAGCAAGAATCAGCATATTCTTGCGGCTAGGAAGACAGGTACAAAAGTAATGACAGGCTGCAAGTAATCACTGCTTGTATTGTATCCACACATGCATCGTTACCTGCGGATGCAAACAGGTGTTTCCATGGTCAGAAATCTGCCCCTAATAGCAGCATGTGTTTACCCTTGTTAACATCTGACAAAATTGAAAAAAATCCACGGATACCACCATCATCGGAAGCCTCCGAGACAGTTCATCGCCAAACGACATTATTCCCACAAACCTTCTGAAAGAATGTTCCGACATCTTGGCACCCACGATCACACACCTCATAAATCATTCATTTAAAGAAGGTATGGTTTAGACCTCCCTCAAGCAAGGTATAATCAAATCCCTTCTCATAAAACCTAACCTCGACCCCAACGACCCAAACCACCGCCGACCTGTAACTAGCCTTAACGTCTTCTCCAAGATCATTGAGAAAGCAGTAGTACAACAGCTACAAAGCCATTTGGACACCCACAAACTACTGGACCCACTACAATCAGATTTCTGCCCAGGTCACGGGACGGAAACGGCACTTCTCAAAATATGGAATGACGCCCTTAAAGCAGCAGATGACGGAGAATCGTGTCTACTGGTACTGCCTTTGACACAGTAGACCACAAAATGTTGCTAAGTCGCCTCACAGAAGTAGCCGGAGTAGCAGACCAGAATCTACCCTGGTTCACATCGTTCCTGGAGAATCGATCCCAGACAGTGAAACTAGGAGCCTTCACGTCAGAAGCACATACCATTTTATGCCGAGTCCCTCAAGGATCGCCCCTGTCGTCCATACTCTTTAACATATACCTCTGCCCGCTCCTCAAAATCATCAGTAAACAGGACCTACTCTACCATTCCTACGCTGAAGACACGCAACTTTACTTTTGCATCAGCAACAAAAAAGACCAATATGACGAACTAGAACAATGCCTCACATTGATAGACAACTGGATAACGGAGAGCCATCTTAAACGTAATGGCTTCACGCAAACCGAAAGACAAACTCTAGGACGACATGGACGCCACCACACATTCTGGGACAAACAATCACCCCAAGCACCAAAGTCAAAATTCTAAGAGTCACCTTTGACTCTGACATGTCTATGGACGCAAAAATAGGATCAGTAGTCAGCGGATCTCACCATCTACGCCTGCTACGAAGACTCATCCCCTTCATCCTGAAAGAGAATACAGCAGTAGTAGTTGGAACAATTATCAACTCTAGGCTCAATTATCAACTCTAGGCTCGACTATGCAAACTCCCTATACCTCGGACTCCCCAAATACCAGATTTCTCGTCTACAAGTCGTCCAGAACACGGCAGCCAGACTGATAACAGAAAAAAAAAACCTGGGAATCAATCACCCCCTCCCTGAGGACCCTTCATTGGCTAGCTGTATCGAGTTACAATCAAGGCCCTCTGCCTCACTCACAAATGTACACAAGGAATCGCTCTGCCTCAATATTTATGCGAGAAAATAAAATATTACAAACCTAATCGCATTCTTCGATCAACCAATCAAAATCTACTTGAAATCCCCAAGTCCCGCTACAAATCTAAAGGAGAACGAAGATTCGCAGTCCAAGGACCCCCGGCTGTGGAATGCGCTACCAACTAACATCAGGATTAGGGATGAGCTCCACGTTCGATTCGAATGTATGTTCGACCCGAACATGTGTCTGTTCGTACATTCGACGAAATTCCAACAAAACGGGTCGTTCGCGCCAAATTCGAGTGACGCGCAACGGCCCATAATTCACTGCGGCATTGTGCGCTGATAATTGGCCAAACATGCACTATGACCCTGCATGCTTGGCCAATCACAGCGCGCAAAAAACAGAGCCATAATTGGCCAAAGCCAGGGTGGCTTTGGCCAATTATGGCTCAGGGCTTTAGCACACGCCTCACACTATATAAGGCCGCTGTGTAGTGTGTTCCAGCGGTCCATCAGTCAGAGAGAGAGATCGTCTTTTTATATAGCTAGAAAGAGCAGGCAAACTAGTTAGTTTAGCTTAATTTACAGTGTGTAGAGGGTATATATACATCCCTAGGAGTTTTACATATATTTATACACTGTATAGCTTAGATAGATCAGTTCTTCCTAATTTACTGGCAGGCAGGTGATTGTGCTATTTAAAGATGTTATCACAGGTATAGACACCCAGCAGGTACAATATTTAAAGGAATTTTTTTTTTTTTTTTTATTTAAGCATCAATAAAATCACGGTTCCTGGAGCAGTGATTTTAATGATGCTTAACCACTTCAGTACCGTGGGTGTTTTTCAGGTTTGGTGTTTACAAGACTAAAACTGTTTTTTTTGCTAGAAAATTACTTAAAACCCCCAAACATTATAAATATTTTTTTCTAATACCCTAGAGCATGGGTCTTCAAACTACGGCCCTCCAGTTGTTCAGGAACTACAATTCCCATAATGCCTAGTGATGTCTGTGAATGTCAGTGTGTTACAATGCCTCATGGGATGTGTAGTTCTACAACATCTGGAGGGCCGTAGTTTGAGGATCCCTGCCCTAGAGAATAAAATGGCGATCATTGCAATACTTTTTGTCACACCATATTTGCGCAGTGGTCCTACAAGCGCACTTTTTTTGGAAAAAAATCACTTTTTTGAATTAAAAAATAAGACAGCAATAAATTTGGCCCAATTTTTTTATTTATTGTGAAAGATAATGTTACGCCGAGTAAAATGATACCCAACATTTCACACTTACAAATTGCGCCCGCTTGTGGCATGGCGTCAAACTTTTACCCTTAAAAATCTCGATAGGCGACGTTTAAAAAATTCTACAGGTTGCGTTTTTTGAGATACTAACGATCGCGGCGATACCTCACTTGTGTGGTTTGAACACCGTTTTCATATGCAGGCGCTACTCACATATGCGTTCGCTTCTGCGCACGAGCTCGTGGGGACGGGACACTTTAAAAAAAAAAAAAAATAATTATTTATTTTTATATATTTTATTATTTTTTTACACTGGAAAAAATAAATTGATCACTTTTATTCTTATTACAAGGAATGTAAACATCCCTTGTAATAGAAAAAAGCATGACAGGTCCTCTTATATATGAGATCTGGGGTCAAAAAGACCTCAGATCTCATATTTAGACTAAATTGCAAAAAAAAAAAAAATGTTTCTTTAAGACGCTGGGCGTGATTGACGTCACTTCCGCCCAGTAGAGCTATGGGGACGGGTGAGGGACATATTTCCCTCACTCGCATCCCCACACAGCAGACGTGCGGACCCGATCGCTACAGACGGCTCCGGTAAGCGGCGGAGGGCGCGGGAGAGCGGCAGGAGGGGGGGGGCCTGTCCCACCGCCGATAATGGGATCACGCGGCAAATCCGCCGTGGAGACTGCCGTAATCTTTTACAGGACCACTCACACTAAAGATGGATATCTCGGTTGTGGCAGCAGCTGCTGTCGTTACCGAGATATCCATCTCTAAAGTGCCGCCGTATAAAGTCGTAAGGCGGTCTGGAAGTGGTTAAATTAAAATAAAAATTCCTTTAAATATTGTACCTGCTGGGTGTCTATAGTTTGCTTGTGAAAACGTCTTTGAGAACCCGGGTCTTGTCCGAGGGAACATGTATCAATGGAAAAAAAGTTTTAAAAACGGTCGTTTTTTCAGGACCAGGACTCCTGAAAAAACGACCTTTTTAAAACTTTTTTTTCATTGATACATGTTTCCTGGGGCAAGACCCGGGTTCTCGAAAACGTTTTCCAGCAATAACTTGAATATTGGCCTTTAACCACTTCCGGTCCGCGCTATTGACATAATACGTCAGCAGCGCGGACCTGAGGCGCCGGGGTCACGTCTTTGGATGTGATTTGCTTGTAATTCCCTGCGCGCGCCACAGGGTGGCGCGCGGCGGGGAAAAACAGTCCCGACGCATCACCGAGGATTCGATGCGTGTACCCGGCAGCCGCGATGTCTGTCAGGTACGCGCGATCGTCGGTGACAGAGCAGGGACATGGAGCTCTGTGTGTAAACACAGAGCTCCACGTCCTGTCAGGGAGAGGTGACAGATGCTGTTTCCCTTGTACATAGGGAGACAGCATCGATCACCTCCCCCAGTCACCCCCCCCTCCCCCCCACACAGTTAGAACACACCCAGGCAATACATTTAACCCCTTCCTCACCCCCCTAGTGTTAACCCCTTCAATGCCAGTCACATTTATACAGTAATTGGTGCATATTTATAGCACTGGTCGCTGTATAAATGTGAATGGCGCCAAAATTGTGTCAAAAGTGTCCAATGTGTCCGCCGCAATATCGCAGTCAAAATAAAAATCGCAGATCGCCGCCATTACTAGTAAAAAAAAAATATAAAAAAAAAATATAAAAAAAAAAATCATAATTCTGTCCCCTATTTTGTAGGTGCTATAACTTTTGCGCAAAGCAGTCACTTATTGTGATTTTTTTTTTTACAAAAATACGTAGAAGAATACGTATCGGCCTTAACTGAGAAAAAAAATATATTTTTTTTTTTTAAAAATTGGGATATTTATTATAGCAACAAGTAAAAAATATATATATATTTTTAAATTGTCGCTCTTTTTTTGTTTATAACGCAAAAAATAAAAACCGCACGGGCGATCAAATACCACCAAAAGAAAGCTCTATTTGTGGGGAAAAAAAGGACGCCAATTTTGTTTGGGTGCCACGTCGCACGACCACGCAATTGTCAGTTAAAGCGACGCAGTGCCGCAAGCTGAAATTTCGCCTGGGCACGAAGGGGGTTTATGTGCCCAGTAAGCAAGTGGTTAAAATGAGCACTTTTGAATTCGAACGTTCGAGTTTCATAGACTTCAATGGGGTTCTAAATGTTTGCGTGAACGGTCGGTCTGTTCGAACGTTCTGGTGCGAACCAAACGCAGGGGTGTTCGGCTCATCCCTAATCAGGATGGAAGAAAATCATCGGGCCTTCAGAAAAAAAAACTCAAGACCCACCTCTTCTGAAGGATCAGGATGACAATGGATACCAGCGCCTTGAAACGATTCAGTTCGTATTTGTAGCGCTATATAAGTTATTCACTCACTCACCTCATTTACATCTAGACTGTGCCCTCCATCGATTACAGGTCCATGCCCCTGTTGCTGCTCTTTCTGCCACTTGGTTCATCTTTGGCCATTGGAAAACCACTAATAATGCAACTTCTGTACTGTATATACATCGTTGGTTTTATTATTGACATGTACACTGCATCGTGCATGCGTTATTTAGTGTACACCCCCGGTGCCCAACCTGAGCCCCTTTGAAGACACTAATCTGTGTTTTCCTATTGTCCTTTTATAGCAGTGATTACTAGGAGTCTCATGTAACATGTCTGAAATCAATGACTACCTCCTGAAGCATGTCCCCAGTCTCCAACAACTTTTACAGCCTGTTCACAGCCTCTGGCCTCCCTTTTCTATCGGGTCTGCAGCCTCTGGCCCCCCCCGCCCCCCGTTTTCTATCTGGTCTGCGGCCTCTGGCCCCCCGTTTTCTATCTGGTCTGCGGCCTCTGGCCCCCCGTTTTCTATCTGGTCTGCGGCCTCTGGGCCCCCCCCTTTTCTATCTGGTCTGCGGCCTCTGGGCCCCCCCCCCCCCTTTTCTATCTGGTCTGCGGCCTCTGGGCCCCCCCCCCCTTTTCTATCTGGTCTGCGGCCTCTGGCCCCGCCCCCCATTTTCTATCTGGTCTGCGGCCTCTGTCCCCCCCCCCTTTTCTATCTGGTCGGCGGCCTCTGGCCCCCCCCTCTCTTTTCTATCTGGTCTGCGGCCTCTGGCCCCCCCCCTTTTCTATCTGGTCTGCGGCCTCTGGCCCCCCCCCTTTTTCTATCTGGTCTGCGGCCTCTGGGCCCCCCCTCTTTTCTATCTGGTCTGCGCCCCTGGCCCCCCCCCCCCTTTTTCTATCTGGTCTGCGGCCTCTGGCCCCCCCTCTTTTCTATCTGGTCTGCGGCCTCTGGCCCGGCCCCCCATTTTCTATCTGGTCTGCGGCCTCTGTCCCCCCACCCCTTTTCTATCTGGTCTGCGGCCTCTGTCCCCCCCCCCCCTTTTTCTATCTGGTCTGCGGCCTCTGTCCCCCCCCCCTTTTTTATCTGGTCTGCGGCCTCTGGCGCCCCCCCCCCCTTTTCTATCTGGTCTGCGGCCTCTGGCCCCCCCCTCTTTTCTATCTGGTCTGCGGCCTCTGGCCCCCCCCTCTTTTCATCTGGTCTGCGGCCTCTGGCCCCCCCCCCTCTTTTCTATCTGGTCTGCGGCCTCTGGCCCCCCCCCTCTTTTCTATCTGGTCTGCGGCCTCTGGCCCCAGCCCCCCATTTTCTATCTGGTCTGCGGCCTCTGGCCCCGGCCCCCCATTTTCTATCTGGTCTGCGGCCTCCGTCCCCCCACCCCTTTTCTATCTGGTCTGCGGCCCTCTGCCCCCCCCCCCCCCTTTTCTATCTGGTATGCGGCCTCTGGCCCCCCCCCTCTTTTCTATCTGGTCTGCGGCCTCTGGCCCCCCCTCTTTTCTATCTGGTCTGCGGCCTCTGGACCCCCCCCTTTTCTATCTGGTCTGCGGCCTCTGGCCCCCCCTCTTTTCTATCTGGTCTGCAGCCTCTGGCCCGCCCCCACCCTTTTCTATCTGGTCTGCGGCCTCTGGCCCCCCCCCTTTTCTATCTGGTCTGCGGCCTCTGGGCCCCCCCCCCTTTTCTATCTGGTCTGCGGCCTCTGGCCCCCCCCCCCCTTTTCTATCTGGTCTGCGGCCTCTGGCCCCCCCCCCCTTTTCTATCTGGTCTGCGGCCTCTGGCCCCCCCCCCCTTTTCTATCTGGTCTGCGGCCTCTGGCCCCGGCCCCCCATTTTCTATCTGGTCTGCGGCCTCTGTCCCCCCCACCCCCTTTCTATCTGGTCTGCGGCCTCTGTCCCCCCCCCTTTTCTATCTGGTCTGCGGCCTCTGTCCCCCCCCCTTTTTTATCTGGTCTGCGGCCTCTGGCCCCCCCCCCCTTTTTCTATCTGGTCTGCGGCCTCTGTCCCCCCCCCCCTTTTCTATCTGGTCTGCGGCCTCTGGCCCCCCCCCTTTTCTATCTGGTCTGTGGCCTCTGGCCCCCCCCCTTTTCTATCTGGTCTGCGGCCTCTGGCCCCCCCTCTTTTCTATCTGGTCTGCGGCCTCTGGCCCGCCCCCCCCCTTTTCTATCTGGTCTGCGGCCTCTGGCCCCCCCCCTTTTCTATCTGGTCTGCGGCCTCTGGGCCCCCCCCCTCTTTTCTATCTGGTCTGCGGCCTCTGGCCCCCCCCCCTTTCTATCTGGTCTGCGGCCTCTGGCCCCCCCTCTTTTCTATCTGGTCTGCGGCCTCTGGCCCCGGCCCCCCATTTTCTATCTGGTCTGCGGCCTCTGTCCCCCCACCCCTTTTCTATCTGGTCTGCGGCCTCTGTCCCCCCCCCCCTTTTCTATCTGGTCTGCGGCCTCTGTCCCCCCCCCCTTTTTTATCTGGTCTGCGGCCTCTGGCGCCCCCCCCCCCTTTTCTATCTGGTCTGCGGCCTCTGGCCCCCCCCTCTTTTCTATCTGGTCTGCGGCCTCTGGCCCCCCCCCCTCTTTTCTATCTGGTCTGCGGCCTCTGGCCCCCCCCCCTCTTTTCTATCTGGTCTGCGGCCTCTGGCCCCCCCCCCCCCTCTTTTCTATCTGGTCTGCGGCCTCTGGCCCCAGCCCCCCATTTTCTATCTGGTCTGCGGCCTCTGGCCCCGGCCCCAACCATTTTCTATCTGGTCTGCGGCCTCCGTCCCCCCACCCCCTTTTCTATCTGGTCTGCGGCTCTGGCCCCCCCCCCCCGTTTTCTATCTGGTATGCGGCCTCTGGCCCCCCCCCTCTTTTCTATCTGGTCTGCGGCCTCTGGCCCCCCCTCTTTTCTATCTGGTCTGCGGCCTCTGGCCCCCCCCCTTTTCTATCTGGTCTGCGGCCTCTGGCCCCCCCTCTTTTCTATCTGGTCTGCAGCCTCTGGCCCGCCCCCCCCCCCTTTTCTATCTGGTCTGCGGCCTCTGCCCCCCCCCCCCTTTTCTATCTGGTCTGCGGCCTCTGGCCCCCCCCCCCCTTTTTCTATCTGGTCTGCGGCCTCTGGCCCCGGCCCCCCATTTTCTATCTGGTCTGCGGCCTCTGTCCCCCCACCCCCTTTCTATCTGGTCTGCGGCCTCTGTCCCCCCACCCCCTTTCTATCTGGTCTGCGGCCTCTGTCCCCCCACCCCCTTTCTATCTGGTCTGCGGCCTCTGTCCCCCCCCCTTTTTTTATCTGGTCTGCGGCCTCTGTCCCCCCACCCCCTTTTCTATCTGGTCTGCGGCCTCTGTCCCCCCACCCCCTTTTCTATCTGGTCTGCGGCCTCTGTCCCCCCCGTCTTTTCTATCTGGTCTGCGGCCTCTGGGCCCCCCCCCCCCTTTTCTATCTGGTCTGCGGCCTCTGGCCCCCCCCCTTTTCTATCTGGTCTGCGGCCTCTGGCCCCCCCCTCTTTTCTATCTGGTCTGCGGCCTCTGGCCCGCCCCCCCCCTTTTCTATCTGGTCTGCGGCCTCTGGCCCCCCCCCCCTTTTCTATCTGGTCTGCGGCCTCTGGGCCCCCCCCCCTTTTCTATCTGGTCTGCGGCCTCTGTCCCCCCACCCCTTTTCTATCTGGTCTGCGGCCTCTGTCCCCCCACCCCCTTTTCTATCTGGTCTGCGGCCTCTGTCCCCCACCACCCTTTTCTATCTGGTCTGCGGCCTCTGTCCCCCCCGTCTTTTCTATCTGGTCTGCGCCTCTGGCCCCCCCTTTTTCTATATGGTCTGCGGCCTCTGCCCCCCCCCCTTTCTCTATCTGGTCTGCGCCTCTGGCGCCCCCCCCCCCTCTTTTCTATCTGGTCTGCGGCCTCTGCCCCCCCCCCCTTTTCTATATGGTCTGCGGCCTCTGGCCCCCCCCCCCTTCTCTATCTGGTCTGCGGCCTCTGGCCCCCCCCCCCCTCTTTTCTATCTGGTCTGCGGCCTCTGGCCCCCCCCTCTTTTCTATCTGGTCTGGTGCGGCCTCTGGCCCCCCATTTTCTATCTGGTCTGCGGCCTCTGTCCCCCCCACCCCTTTTCTATCTGGTCTGCGGCCTCTGTCCCCCCCCCTTTTCTATCTGGTCTGCGGCCTCTGTCCCCCCCCCCCCTTTTCTATCTGGTCTGCGGCCTCTGGCCCCCCCCCTTTTTCTATCTGGTCTGTGGCCTCTGGCCCCCCCCTCTTTTCTATCTGGTCTGCGGCCTCTGCCCCCCCCTCTTTTCTATCTGGTCTGCGGCCTCTGGCCCCCCCCTCTTTTCTATCTGGTCTGCGGCCTCTGGCGCCCCCCCTCTTTCTATCTGGTCTGCGGCCTCTGGCGCCCCCCCTCTTTTCTATCTGGTCTGCGGCCTCTGGCCCCCCCCCCCCCTTTTCTATATGGTCTGCGGCCTCTGGCCCCCCCTTCTCTATCTGGTCTGCGGCCTCTGGCGCCCCCCCCGCCCCCCCTTCTCTATCTGGTCTGCGGCCTCTGGCCCCCCATTTTCTATCTGGTCTGCGGCCTCTGTCCCCCCACCCCCTTTTCTATCTGGTCTGCGGCCTCTGTCCCCCCCCCTTTTCTATCTGGTCTGCAGCCCTCTGGCCCCCCCCTCTTTCTATCTGGTCTGCGGCCTCTGGCCCCCCCCCTCTTTTCTATCTGGTCTGCAGCCTCTGGCCCCCCCCCCTCTTTTCTATCTGGTCTGCGGCCTCTGGCCCCCCCCCTCTTTTCTATCTGGTCTGCGGCCTCTGGCTCCCCCCTTTTCTATCTTGTCTGCGGCCTCTGGCCCCCCCCCCCCTCTTTTCTATCTCGTCTGCGGCCCTGGCCCCCCCCCCTCTTTTCTATCTCGTCTGCGGCCTCTGGCCTCCCCCCCCCTTTTCCCCCCCTCTGCCCCCCCCCCCCCCTCTTTTCTATCTCGTCTGCGGCCTCTGGCCCCCCCCCCTCTTTTCTATCTCGTCTGCGGCCTCTGGCCTCCCCCCCCTCTTTTCTATCTCGTCTGCGGCCTCTGGCCCCCCCCCCTCTTTTCTATCTCGTCTGCGGCCTCTGCGGCCTGCCCCCCCGGCCTCCCCCCCCCCCCCGGGCCCCCCCCCCCCCTCTTTTCTATCCGGTCTGCGGCCTCTGGCCCCCCCTCTTTTCTATCCGGTTCTGCGGCCTCTGGCCCCCCCCCTCTTTTCTATCCGGTCTGCGGCCTCTGGCCCCCTCCCCTCTTTTTCTATCGGTCTGCGGCCTCTGGCCCCCCCCCCTCTTTTCTATCCGGTCTGGCGGCCTCTGGCCCCCCCCCCTTTTCTATCTGGTCTGCGGTCTGGCCCCCCCCCCTTTTCTATCTGGTCTGCGGCCTCTGGCCCCCCCCTTTTCTATCTCGTCTGCGGCCTCTGGCCCCCCCCCCCTTTTCTATCTCGTCTGCGGCCTCTGGCCCCCCCCCCTTTTCTATCTCGTCTGCGCCTCTGCCCCCCCCCCCTTTTCTATCTCGTCTGCGGCCTCTGGCCCCCCCCCCTTTTCTATCTCGTCTGCGGCCTCTGGCCCCCCCCCCTTTTCTATCTCGTCTGCGGCCTCTGGCCCCCCCCCCCTTTTCTATCTCGTCTGCGGCCTCTGGCCCCCCCCCCTTTTCTATCTCGTCTGCGGCCTCTGGGCCCCCCCCCTTTTCCTATCTCGTCTGCGGCCTCTGGCCCCCCCCCCTTTTCTATCTCGTCTGCGGCCTCTGGCCCCCCTTTTTTATCCGGTCTGCGGCCTCGTGTCCTGCCCTCAGTCTCAAACCATCTCCTTTGTTATGTTCACAGTCTCTGACCATCGCTTGTATCCTGCCCATAGTATTTAACTATATCCTAATGTGTGTCTGTTGTTTCTGACATTGACTATTCTCTAAATATTATGTGTGGCCCTTTGGTGATGTCGAGGGTCACGCATGAGGCCCCCTCACATCAAGAAAGTTGGTCACCCCTGGTGTAAACAGAAAAAAAAAAACACTAAGAGCCATGGTGGATCACTTTTTAGAGGTGTCTGACAGACAGAGAGGGGAGGGGTGATATGTTACAACTTCCATAGCCGTTGTCGTGTGGCTCCATTCACTTGAATAGGAGGTACTGCACGCTGAATACGGAAAAGGGGACATTTTGTCACTTCCAGGACGCGACACATCGCAGTGGCAGAATGTGTACAACCCTGTAAAAACGCAGCTCGACCACCTGTTTATATCATTGCCCCCCAATCACAAGTGTACCTAAGCTTTAAAGAAGGGGTCCCCGGTCACTGATGAAGGCGCACCCCCCCTGGGGACTTCTCATGTCACACAGCACAGATAAATGGGGAGTGTACAGACAGCATTCCTCTCCTCCTGACCTAGCAGTGGTCCATGTGTTGTGGGGAATACCAGGGAGGAGGATAGGAGTAGGACTGTATAGTCTTCCCTGTACCAGAGGTCTAGCCCTGTGACAGATATAACAGGCAGCCCTCCCTGTACACAGCTCACACACATGGCATTACACAAGTACAGCTTCCAGCCACAGCCAGCTAACCCTGACTAGGCCCCGAGTCCCCGAGCTAAATTTGCGGGTTAGCCGCCTTTAACAAGCGCCTCCTTCCCGTGTCACCTCCCCGCCTTAGCCGAGGCCTGGCACCCCTCGGGCCCCCGGTGTGAGCACCGCACTGTGTCAGTCAGTCAGCGGCCAGACAGCCCGCTCCTCTCTTTCTCTCACTCACCATGTTGGTGCTCGGCCTCCCGGTGAGTGTGAGTGGCGCTCTCACGGACTCTCGGCGATCTCGCTCATGCGCAATGATGCTGCGGCCTGCGGCAGGCAGAGGGAGAGCAGGGCCGGCATAGGCGGCGAATCCGGCCCGGGGATACACTGAGAGCACGGGGGCCGAGACACAGCAAAGAACTGAGGGGGAGGAGAGGGGCCGGGGGCTTCACCCACCCATACAGAAAGGCGCAGCTCCCCCTCCTGCACGTTTGTATGAGTGTTATGGAGGGCCATATTGCCTGAGAGGATGTGGAGACATGGGCACCCTCTTATCACACATTACAAAACTGCAACTATTTAATACTTGGAGACTGCTTCCATCGAAATATATGCCTAATTTATTAGTGGGGGGCCTGGCAATAATGGGCGCCCCCCCCAAGTATTAACATGTAAAAACTTTTAGTCAATCATATATATTGTTTATTAAAAAATAAAAACGGTTCATATTCGTTTGATCGTTCATATATGTGTGTGCGGCGGGGGACCGGACAAATGGCATCTATAGGGTCAGTAAACTTTTGAAAAGCATGCGATTTGAGGCTGAACTCTCATTGGCTTGTTTTCAGATTGTGCTCTGCGCCCCGAACCCTCACACTTTTTAGCGAATCAATATTCGTCATCGCTCACTTCCAGTTTCCGACTTCTCATCCCGTGAAAAGCAAGAAGTCCGCTAGTGAGTGCAGACCTAGAGGGGGGAGCCCGACAAGTGTTTTCACTATTTAAATGTTTCAGTTTGTTTGATCACCCTTCCAAAAAAAAAAAAAATTTAACACCAGAGGCCACTGTTAATAAAGTATTTAATTGGAGATTTTTCTTTACTTCCTGCCCTGGAGACACAACAGGAAGTGAGAAGCAATCTCTCCAAAGGAAGGGTAAACTCTTAAAGTAGAAGCCCAGGTCAGGCTCGGTTCACATATTCATTTTTAACTGCATCTGATTCGCATAACATTCATGGAGCCTGTTCACACATGTACGGGGCAGCAGCGGTCCGTTTTTGAAAAGTGTCCTGTGCGATTTTGGGTCCAGTTCAGGTGCAAATTCAAGTAAACGCACCTGAACCAGTAAACAAAACCGCCCAGGACTACGGACTGCAACCCACAGCTGGACATATGTGAACCTAGCCTTAAGCTTACCTAGTCTTAAAACTGACCCCTGTTCCCCTCTTAACAATTATGCTGACTAACCGGTGTAAGATGTATGTATATATACAGTAAGGGGGAAAAGTATTTGACCCCCTGCTAATTTTGTACATTCGCCCACTGACAAAGAAATGATCAGTCTATAACTTTAATGGTAGGTTTATTTTAACAGTGAGAGACAGAACAACAAAAAAATCCAGAAAACCGCATTTCAAAAAAGCAAAAAATGTGAAGTTGCGCTGTAAAGAAAATAACAAATAAAATAAAATAAAAAATATATTAGTGCCCCTAGACGACGTCAAATGTGTGACGAAACGTACGTCGGGAAGGTGACGTGCTGACGCAATACGCGACGATCCAAGAGGAACGGGCGTTCAACTAAGCCGGCCAGCTTTGTTTTCTTTTCTTGCCTGTATTTCAAGATGTTTCTGTAAGTGCAACCTTTATTAAATTTTCTAGCCTTTTAGTACATACTTCACTATGTGGGCTCCCTTTTTTATCCTTTATTATTTATCGTCGCCGACGAGTTATTGAGGGGATCTATAGATATCCAGCTATCAGCGGCATCACTCAAGGCCCAGGCTAAGGGTATTTTAGCCATAGGAAGACCTGTTTCTGGCTTCCGGTAAGCCTTCAATCTATGTGGGTGTTATGGTGGTGGTACGGTATTAACAGTGTCACTATCTATAGCTGTGCAGACATACTTCACCATGTGAGTTTTCTTTTTCTGACTGTCATTTTTGGAGTTTCCTGCAACTGTTCATCACTTGCTGAGGATTCCTTAAAGGCCCGGGCTAGGGTTTTTAGCCGCAAGCCTGTTGAGCTTGCCTTCTGGTAAGCCTCCATCCATTATTGGTGTATTCTTGGTGATGTTTTTTTCTTCTTATTGGACTTCATTGAATAATTTGCATTTAATCACCATTCAACTAAGGATTTTATTTGATCTGTTTTGTGGAACTGATGAACATTTTCACCGATATTTTTGTGGACACTATTTGTTTTCACTTATATACTGAGTTCCTAACGGACTTGGCATCTTATCAAGAATTTTTTCTCATTCATTTTATCTTTATATATTTTTTATTTTATTTTATTTGTTATTTTCTTTACAGCGCAACTTCACATTTTTTTGCTTTTACTATTGTGTGTGTATAACACTCAGTTGTTGCAGCTTTTTTGTCACTATAGGTATTTAGCGCGGTAATTTTTCCTTTTCCCGCATTTCAAAAAAGTTATAAATTGATTTGACCCCTTCGCAGAACATGACTTGGTACTTAGTGGCAAAACCCTTGTTGGCAATCACAGAGGTCAGACGTTTGTTGTAGTTGGGCACTAATTTTGCACACATCTCAGGAGGGATTTTGCCCCACTCCTCTCCAAGTCATTGAGGTTTTGAGGCTGACCTTTGGAAACTCAAACCTTCAGCTCCCTCCACATATTTTCTATGGAATTAAGGTCTGGAGACTGGCTAGGCCACTCCAAAACCTTAATGTGCTTCTTCTTGAGCCACTCCTTAGGTGCCTTGGCCGTGTGTTTTGGGCCATTATGCTGAAATACCCATCCACGACCCATTTTCAATACCCTGGATGAGGGAAGGAGGTTCTCAACCAAGATTTGACAGTATATGTCCCCATCCATCATCCCTTTGATGTAGTGAAGTTGTCATGTCCCCTTAGCAGAAAAACACCCCCAAATCATAACGTTTCCACCTCCATGTTTGATGGTGGGGATGGGCATTCCTCCTCCTAACACAGTGAGTTGAGTTGATGCCAAAGAGCTTGATTTTGGTCTCATCTGATCACAACACTTTCACCCAGTTCTCCTCTGAATCATTCAGATATTAATTAGCAAAATTCAGACAGGTCTGTACCAGTGGCGGTTCGTCCATAGAGGGCGCTGGAGCGCCGCCCCCTCTGGCTCTCGCCGCCACTGAGTCTAATAACATAGGTCCATGCATTGCACGAATCTATGTTATTATCGCCGCTGCCGCTGTTATTCAGATGGTCGGCGCTCATGTCCGGCCATCTGAATAACGCCAGCTGGTTGGCTGGAGGGAAATGTCTATCAGAGCCAACAGCTCTGATAGGCTTTCCCAGTACAGCCTTCGGGTCCCGGAAGCTTATTCTCGGAGCGCACAGACTGTACTCCCCTTTGGATAAGATGACAGGCGTCTCAGCCAATCAGGTTGGCTGGTTCTGGCTACCGGTAACCTGATTGGCTGAGACGCCTGTCAGTCATCGAGGGCGGAAGAAGACATCGTGGGACGTGGATGCCTGACTCCAGTAAAGGTAAGTGCTGGGGGGGGTTTAAAGCAATTTACAGGGCACAGTGGGGACAATTGGCACAGCGGCGACCATGGGCACAGTGGTGACAATGGATGGCACAGTGGCTGGTTTAATAGCATGGCACAGTGGTTACAATGGATGGCACAGTGGCTGGTTTAATGGCATGGAACCGTGGTGACAATTGATGGCACAGTGGCTGGTTTAATGGCATGGCACCGTGGTGACAATGGATGGCACAGTGGCTGGTTTAATGGCATGGAACAGTGGTGACAATTGATGGCACAGTGGCTGGTTTAATGGCATGGAACAGTGGTGACAATTGATGGCACAGTGGCTGGTTTAATGGCATGGAACAGTGGTGACAATTGATGGCACAGTGGCTGGTTTAATGGCATGGAACAGTGGTGACAATTGATGGCACAGTGGCTGGTTTAATGGCATGGCACCGTGGTGACAATTGATGGCACAGTGGCTGGTTTAATGGCATGGAACCGTGGTGACAATTGATGGCACAGTGGCTGGTTTATGGCATGGCACCGTGGTGACAATTGATGGCCGTGGTGGTTTAATCAATTGGTGACAATGATGCACAGTGGCTGGTTTAATGGCATGGACAGTCGCATGCACAGTGGCTGGTTTAATCGCATGCACCGTGGTGACAATTGATGGCACAGTGGCTGGTTTAATGGCATGGAACAGTGGTGACAATTGATGGCACAGTGGCTGGTTTAATGGCATGGCACAGTGGCTGCGTTTGATAGCATGTCACCGTGGTGACAATTGATGGCACAGTGGCTGGTTTAATGGCATAGAACAGTGGTGACAATTGATGGCACAGTGGCTGGTTTAATGGCATGGCACCGTGGTGACAATTGATGGCACAGTGGCTGGTTTAATGGCATGGCACAGTGGTGACAATGATGGCGTGGCTGGTTTAATGGCATGATGGCAATTGATGGCAGTGGCTGCGTTTGATACCGTGGCACCATGGTGACAATTGATGGCACAGTGGCTGGTTTAATGGCATGGTACCGTGGTGACAATTGATGGCACAGTGGCTGGTTTAATGGCATGGAACAGTGGTGACAATTGATGGCACAGTGGCTGGTTTAATGGCATGGAACAGTGGTGACAATTGATGGCACAGTGGCTGGTTTAATGGCATGGCACTGTGGTGACAATTGATGGCACAGTGGCTGGTTTAATGGCATGGCACAGTGGTGCAAATTGATGGCACAGTGGCTGCGTTTGATAGCGTGGCACCATGGTGACAATTGATGGCACAGTGGCTGGTTTAATGGCATGGTACCGTGGTGACAATTGATGGCACAGTGGCTGGTTTAATGGCATGGAACAGTGGTGACAATTGATGGCACAGTGGCTGGTTTAATGGCATGGAACAGTGGTGACAATTGATGGCACAGTGGCTGGTTTAATGGCATGGCACTGTGGTGACAATTGATGGCACAGTGGCTGGTTTAATGGCATGGCACAGTGGTGCAAATTGATGGCACAGTGGCTGCGTTTGATAGCGTGGCACCATGGTGACAATTGATGGCACAGTGGCTGGTTTAATGGCATAGAACAGTGGTGACAATTGATGGCACAGTGGCTGGTTTAATGGCATGGCACCGTGGTGACAATTGATGGCACAGTGGCTGGTTTAATGGCATGGCACAGTGGTGCAAATTGATGGCACAGTGGCTGCGTTTGGGCACAGTGAGACTGCAATTTTTTTTTCCTTTGCGCCCCCCCAAAAATTTTGAGCACCAGCCGCCACTGGTCTGTACATGTGCCTTCTTGATCAGGGGGACCTTGCGGGCGCTGCAAGATTACAGTCCTTCACGACGTAGTGTATTACCAATTGTGTTCTTATTAGTGACTATGGTCCCAGCTGCCTTAAGATCATAGATGAGATCCTCCCGTATAGTTCTGGGCTTATTCCTCACCGTTCTCATAATCATTGAAACTTCACGAGGTGAGATCTTGCCCCAGACCGAGGGAGATTGATAGTTATTTTGTGTTTCTTACATTTGTGAATAATCGCACAAACTTTTGTCACCCTCTCATCAAGCTGCTTGGCGATGGTCTTGTAGCCCATTCCAGCCTTGTGTAGGCAACAATCTTGTCCCTGACATCTTTGGACAGATCTTTGGTCTTGGCCATGGTGGAGAGTGGTGACAATGGATGGCACAGTGGCTGGTTTAATAGCATGGCACAGTGGTTACAATGGATGGCACAGTGGCTGGTTTAATGGCATGGAACCGTGGTGACAATTGATGGCACAGTGGCTGGTTTAATGGCATGGCACCGTGGTGACAATGGATGGCACAGTGGCTGGTTTAATGGCATGGAACAGTGGTGACAATTGATGGCACAGTGGCTGGTTTAATGGCATGGAACAGTGGTGACAATTGATGGCACAGTGGCTGGTTTAATGGCATGGAACAGTGGTGACAATTGATGGCACAGTGGCTGGTTTAATGGCATGGAACAGTGGTGACAATTGATGGCACAGTGGCTGGTTTAATGGCATGGCACCGTGGTGACAATGGATGGCACAGTGGCTGGTTTAATGGCATGGAACAGTGGTGACAATTTATGGCACAGTGGCTGGTTTAATGGCATGGAACAGTGGTGACAATTGATGGCACAGTGGCTGGTTTAATGGCATGGCACTGTGGTGACAATTGATGGCACAGTGGCTGGTTTAATGGCATGGCACAGTGGTGCAAATTGATGGCACAGTGGCTGCGTTTGATAGCGTGGCACCATGGTGACAATTGATGGCACAGTGGCTGGTTTAATGGCATAGAACAGTGGTGACAATTGATGGCACAGTGGCTGGTTTAATGGCATGGCACAGTGGTGCAAATTGATGGCACAGTGGTGCAAATTGATGGCACAGTGGCTGCGTTTGGGCACAGTGAGACTGCAATTTTTTTTTTCCTTTGCGCCCCCCCAAAAATTTTGAGCACCAGCCGCCACTGGTCTGTACATGTGCCTTCTTGATCAGGGGGACCTTGCGGGCGCTGCAAGATTACAGTCCTTCACGACGTAGTGTATTACCAATTGTGTTCTTATTAGTGACTATGGTCCCAGCTGCCTTAAGATCATAGATGAGATCCTCCCGTATAGTTCTGGGCTTATTCCTCACCGTTCTCATAATCATTGAAACTTCACGAGGTGAGATCTTGCCCCAGACCGAGGGAGATTGATAGTTATTTTGTGTTTCTTACATTTGTGAATAATCGCACAAACTTTTGTCACCCTCTCATCAAGCTGCTTGGCGATGGTCTTGTAGCCCATTCCAGCCTTGTGTAGACAACAATCTTGTCCCTGACATCTTTGGACAGATCTTTGGTCTGATTGATTGCTCCTGTTGACAAGAGAGCCTTTAAGAGAGTGCTCCTAATCTCAGCTTGTTACCTGTATAGAAGACACCCGGGAGTCAGAAATCTTGCTGATTGGAGCAAATACTTTTTTTTTTTTTTTTTACAAATTTCTTTATTACATTTTTTTTTTCATTTCCATACAAAAAAAGAAACAGTAAACATACATATATATCCCATATTCCTAACATTCCTTCCATATATTAATCCATCTAACGCATTTCTCTTACATTCCTTCCCTTCCTTTCTTGGTTCATTTACCCTTCCCCTGTGTCCAAATTATCCCGAAGCTGTCATAGGATTGCAAATACTTATTTTACTAATTAAAATGCAAATCAATTTATAACGTTTTTGAAATGCGTTTTTATGGATGTTTTTGTTATTCTGTCTCACTGTTAAAATAAACCTATCATTAAAATTATAAACTGATCCTTTGTCAGTGGTCAAATGTACAAAATCAGCAGGGGATCAAATATTTTTTCCCCTCACTGTTTTTCTCCCTGTTCCCAGCCAGCAGCTGCTGTTGCAGGGGAGAGGAGGAAGTGCTAACACCAGATGGGCCACAGTAAGCCTATGGATAACGTCAACTCTCCAGGGCATTACCAGTTATTGTCGAGCGCTCTCTTCTCTCCCCTTCAGCTGCCACTGGCTGACAAAGGGGAGATTGTGTGACCAGATCGGTGGTCACTGACGTCTTTCCTCACTAGAATTGTTTTCAATGTGTCTTTTTTGCACTGCAACACAGCCTAAGGGGCAATTGCAGTTTTACCGCAGCACACAGATAGGCACCGCATTGTCACCAGATTGTCACCAGACAGCAGCACAATGCACCACACTGCTGTGCATTGACATGACTGAAGTGTCACTTTGTGCATTAAATATGGCTACTACAATGTAAGGATTTGGGTGCCGGCGTGATCTGATTACGCAGCCGGGGACGGATTAGTCCCCCAGCTGGGCCTTTGACGGCCCGGGAGGGTTGCCCCTAAATACACACACATTGCGTATGTATATTATGTAGGTGTTTGCATACATGCCTTTGGAGGAAACCCACGCAGACACAGGGACCGACAATGCAAGCTCCAGGCAGATTGGCGTCAGTTATCGGATTCAAACCAATGACTCTTGCCAAGTAATGGAGTTAACCACTACACCACCATGTGCATAAAACCATTCTGAAACAGAAACCCTGGATAACAAGGGCGCAGCATTCAATGAAGCATCACATACCTATATGAGGCCCTGGACCAGCTGGTCCACTAGCCTAATAACTTTGGTAGAGAGTCGGTGCTCCTCCACAGTCTGGTGCAAAATGCTCACTCCGTGAATGACCGAGACCACAGAGTAATGGCCACATTAGGCCGCAAGTCAGACCCCAGCATGGTAAACATGGAACGGGTCAGTACTTCGGATCTTCTATCAGTCAGTTTCATACAAGCGGGGGTTCCCACAATAGGGAGAGTAGTCACCTATACATGACACCCGGAGGGTCCACCACCGGATTAGAAGCCCACCTTTTGAAAAGGCTCTTGAAAAAGGGACTACAAAAGCCCTCATCAACTTTTCTCATTCCGCCTCTTAGAAATTATCAAAGAAGGGCACAGAAGGAAAAAACCTACATGAGCGGTCTGATTTGTGTGATCCAAAAAAGACAGAGCCCTCGGCAGAAACCCAGCTGCACTATCCAGCTTAAGAGAGTCCCTTGCAGCAGTGAGAAGCGCACCCATAAATAACTTATCCTGCTTTTTTTTTTTTACTACCCAGGTACCTGGTCCATGGCTCCATAACAGAGCATTCCCCAGGGGATAACGGGGGAAGGGGGCACTCTTACCACCCGTCCACAGTCCACCCCCACCCTGGCACAAACGTGGGAATCCCAGGGGCTAACACCTGCTGCCACCACCAGCATGTTGGGGGAAGGACCCAGATACTGACTCCAAATAATATGTACATAGTGTGTATGTATAATATGCACACCTGTCCTTACAAATAAACAGAAGCTCCTAGAGCCCTATTCAGGGCCTCTCACCCACTTGCTGTGCTGACCAGGGGTACCCAGGGGACTCACCTCCGGAGGAGACTTCCCAGCACTGCTATCTGCTCACAGCACACATCGTGCGAGAGGAAAAGAACCATGAGGCAACTGTGCGGCATCTGCAGGGACCTGTGTGCGCCGTATACAGCACTAGGGGTCAGGACTACTCCAAGATGGTCGGCAAGCGTTCAGAACGCAGCCACAGGAAAATAGTCAACCGCAATCTAAGCTGCACCATAGCGCGGCTATGCCGGCAAGATGCTGCGTTTAAACAGGAAAAGCCTCCTAGGGCTTTTTAACAGTAAACAACCCCTCACAGGAAGGCCCCATACAAAAAAGAAAAAAAAAACACAGGCCAGATAACACATTCCCCTCAGGAAGGCCCCCCGACAGCGGCAATGTTAGGAATGCAGCAAGGGAAAAAGGAGCAGGGAAGGCAGAAGAGGACCCCCAAACCCCAGCCGTACCAACACACCGAAGCGGGAGGGACTGTACTTACCCGTCCGAAGACTGACGCATTTTTGATAGAACTACAACTGCAATGGAGGTAGCTGTCGGCTCGGTCCACTGTAAGTGAAACACCACAGCCCAGTCAGCCTCTTTGCAAAGGTGTGCCCACGCTTGCTGGTCGGACTAAGTAGACTACAAGGATCTATATTATCCAGCCTGTCTCTCAGCTGACAGTTGAAAGAAGATTCTTCAAGAAAAGGTAAAATAAAATTTCTCCTCAGGGCGCTGGGCCCAAAAGGGAGCCATACGTCCTTCTCCTTGCTAGGCAGAACAAAACTGAGGCTGCTTGCTGCAGTGAGGAGGGTTATGTCTGGAGGGACCGCCCCCTGGGCGGGTTGTTCAACTCTGTTAATGTAACATGTATTTAATTATCTAACATGTTTTTGCCTAGTCCTCTCCTGTAAACAGGAAACGTAACCCACTTGTCAAGGTTTAAAGGAGTCGTGTCCGTCCATGGACTACAGTATAAGAGAAATTCAAATAGTGTCAGCCACTGCCAAGGGAAGAACCTCTGGACCCCAAAATGGTAGATGTTTTGGGCGTGGACAGGGGGTCAGTCTAGCACTGTATTACAGGTTACACTAAATAAGGATGGTGGCTATGCATGCTTCAATAAATTATTAATTTGTTTCTCCTAATAGGAACAATTAATCCATAGTGTACAACCCATTCAATCAATATGCCACACAAAAGGGAACTGGATTTCAACCAATAGTTGGATGATATCGTTATCAGTGACATTAATGTTTTCACCATGCTGTCTCAATCTGATCAACTGAAATACAATTGAATTTATGACCAAAGCATATGCAAAATGATCAATCATTTTCTGCCCTGGCCAACCAAGTCAGTTTGATCGAATCCAGTGTAAATAGATCAGAAAAGTGCCTATTCAATTGTTTGCCGATTTAATAATTTTGATCGAATTTCACATTGATCGAAATATAAAGTCAAAGCATGTATGGCCACTATGACATGCTATAAAAAGGTGGACTTAGCCCCAAACCTGGCAATACAGTTAGAATTTTGGACCTATTCCTGACAAAATTAAAGATTCCTGTTGCTCCCTTCCCTCCAGCTCAACACACCAAACAGTGACTGCATTTCATCAGATACAGTCACTGTTCAGATAATCTGACAGCCATAAATTCTGCAGCTGTCTAAATACAATAGCCAGCAAGAGAGATTTCTTCCACAATTTTTAGTGTGGATTAAGGAATATACTGTACTAAATTAGCGGTGTCTACAGTAAGGGATTTTTGTTTTAGCATGCTAGATGGCCTGTCTAGGCTGAGCAGGGGTTAATTGGGTTCTGGGATTCTGTGTCCCTGCTTTTCTACCTTGTGCATATTGATATTCATTCACAAACTTAAACGTAGTTTACTATGCTTCAGTTAAGCATGAACACAGGATCAACCAGTACAGATCACTCGCTGTGTTCATTTAGAAAAAGAAGGGGCCGGTAAATTAAATATTTACCAGCCCCTTCCCCCGCTCTCCATCCCTTGCAGCAGCCGACAGGAGAGGAAAGGCGGGAAGCTAGCAGCACTGCAGGGTGAAGACAGGAGGCACCAGGAAGCAGATGAAATAGGCACTGCACAGGGGGATTATGGTGTGCCCAGGCACACAGGAACATCATGTACCCGCCTATGATTTGAGGTTACTCGCTCTGAATGGCACCCCAAACACAGCATGATTTTGGCGTGATCACACAATAAAACTTGCAAAAATAATGCCAAAAATGCGTGTAAAAACGTCCCTGGGCCAAAATAAGGTCCCAGAGCTTTTTTGGGCACGAAAAAGGCACATATGGCAGCCTATTAAATAAGGCGTGAAGGTTCAGGATAGAGACTGCTCAGTTATTGGTGACCTTTATACATCAATGTTGGTTGAGCCAAAACAAATCCCACTAAGGATGTTCATCTGCATCTACCCATCTGTCTCGTCAGTGGTTCTACCTTTTTGCAGTGGGTAAAGAACATTATCAGTTTGTGGCACTTACTTTTGGGTTGGCATCAGCATCCAAGGTATTCACAAAGGTTCTGACTCCAGTCCCTGCTCTATTGTGACTACAGGGGATCTGAATAGTTGGCAATCTACTTCTGTGAACAAACTAACCCAAAGCTGGTCTGTCGATATCCTCAGAATATTGAGGCTGACAGTATCGTAGTAGTTTTTCTAGATAATGTCTGGAACATTGTTTTTCTACCTTAACAGTTGATATAATAATTCCACATATCTACAGGCACACAACCCTTTTTGATATGTCTCTAACCAAAATTATACACTTACTCTAAGAGCTTGGAGGTGACTTCTTGTTGTGCACCCATCCTACACTGCCATTCTGTTCTGACTTGTGTGGAGATAGGAGCTGTGTCCCTGTGCCTTGATAGTATTAAGGTTTCCTTTCACTCCTTAATGGGGCGATTTGATTGTTGGCCCCAAATATCCTAAAGAATCACAGGTCTACCTTACGTTGCTTGTTCATAAATCTTAGCGGGCATTTCCTATTCTGGGTCTGGGAGGTATGTTTCTCCTGGTTGGATCTCTAATTTTTCTTTGTTAGCCCAAACTTCTATTTATTCAGAGTGGAAACTGTGGATTACCGAGAGCCCCTGCGACTTCGCAAATCCTTTGGGCATTTGTTAAATCTACATTGCTTGAATCCATAAAGCACATTTCTGTTAAGGGGCCATTCTGTTGTGAAGAGTGTGCTTTCTCCCCTACTGGTGGCATATATACCTGCATGTTTGGAGGGGTAAAGAGACATCACCAGTTTTATAAATATTTTTATATTATCGTATGGACTTTATTTGATTTGTTAGACTTTTTTTTTTCATTGTCGTGTTGAAGCGTTTATTGTACAATTATATTATAAATAATATATAGATACATTTTTTTTATTGCGTTATTAAAGTGAACAGGGGGCCTACCCTTCTTTCTTTATTCACAAAGCAACATTGATGCAGAAAATGGAAAAGTTGGCTCGGACACAAATACCAACGGATTTAAAAAAATTTTTTTTAACAAAATAACTGAAAGATGCTTACTCTACTTTCAACATTTGATTATGCAAGATTCCCTGACCAGTTGCCTGCATAATAAATAGCGAGCATGTTGTCAAAAACTGATGGGAAAATCCTCTCCTAACTTCTCTTAACACCTCTTTTGGGTGTATATTCACGCGAAAAAACGACACTTTGGGCTCTTTCACACGTCCGTTCCGTTCGTCCGTTTTTTGGACGTCCGGTAACGGACCTCAATGCTTCCCTATGGGAGCGGATCCGTTAGCGGATGATGCATCCGCTAACGTCCGCCAGATCCGCATCCGTTTTTTCGGACGGAAGAATGTCCTATTTTTCTTCCGTCCGGCCAAACGGATCGGATGCAAACGGACAGACGGTCCGTTTCCATCCGATTCCCCATAGGGGATAGCGGAGGAGAGACAGGGCAGTCCCTGTCTCTGTGTGCGGGGACCGCCCTGTCCGCTGACAGCTCAGCGGAGACCCCCCGCTAAGCTGATGGACACACGGAGCGGACCGAAAAACGGAACGCACGTGTGAAAGAGCCCTTTGAATGCAAATTCTGGACATTCAGAAAAAAGCCAATAAACTCCAAAGCTCATTAACACTGAAAAACGCCCAGGTGTGCATGGGCACATAGGCTAGCAGAGTTCAGTTTATGGGCTTTAAAAAAAAAAAAAAGACAAAAAACACCAATAAACTGCAGTTTATCAGCTTCAGTGTGCATGGAGCCTAAACGTTCAGGTGCTAAACCATCACGACACATGTCAACATTTGGTACTTGTATCCACCAAGCAGCTAAACAAGAATGACACCAGAAGTGGTATAAAATGAATCTTGATAAAAAACAAAAACACAAAAAAACACACACACACACACAAATATATTAATAAATAAAAAAAAGTGATCACATAATCTGTTCTAAGTTGAATTGGCTTAGAGAGCTGGAGCTAGAAAAAGCACTGTACACTGATCTTCCCAATAAATGGCTGTGTGGGGTCCCATGTCAGCACAAGTCTTGGCTATTGGAGGACAGAAAGGCTAATCTCTCAGCACAGCCATAAAATGGACCAAGCTAGGATGGATATGCTTCTATGCCTGGTATGCTTAGTTTTAAATAGGAAAGCATTTAAACTATCAGAATCACCAGATATTTCATGCGAAGAAAGCAATACAAAGAGAACAAGATAGGTTGACATGGTACAACAGAAACATATCAGGAATATGAAATGTTTGGGGTAACATACTTAACTTTCTAGCTCTAGCATATACTAAACACATATTTGGCAGGGGACTTACTCTTTAATAAATTATTATTAATAAAAATAATAATAATCTAAATTGTATAATTTAAACTAGTAAAAAGCTGTGTAATTTTCTTCCACAAGCTTACACATTTCATGACAACTTTAGCATGCATGCCATTGTTAATACAGATATTAATATAAAAAGGTACAAAGACACAAGATTGTTTGGTATGGGCAATTCTGCCGATTATTCGTGTATGTGCACAGATGAGTGCAGAGTGCAATAACTGGGCAGATGGTCCATCGGGTTAATTGGTACTAGAATAAGACGGTATATTGAGATGTCTCCTGACAAGCTCTGTCTGCCCACTCAGATAGGCAGGGAGCTGAAGGAAAGATTATTCTTGCAGTTTCTTTATGTACAGCTGACAATGAAAATGACCAGCTGTCACTTTCTATTATTATTTGGACATCATGAAAAACTACAGATGTTTGGAATTTAACAAATGATGGTTTCAGCATATGTACAGCCGCCCTAAGAGAATTTAATTTGGTTAAAAAAGAAAAAAAGAGAAAAAAAGAAAGAAGTATCATCATCTTTAAAGAGAGAATAAAAAAATACGTGATTTAACCACTTGTCCACCGAGCCTATATTGACAATTCTGTCCTTCATGTAAAAATCTAATTTGTTTTGCTAGAAAATTAATCAGAACCCCCAAACATTATATATTTTTTTTTAGCAGACACTCTAAGGAATAAAATGGCGGTCATTGAAACTTTTTCCCCTCGCACGGTATTTGCGCAATAATTTTTCAAACGCCTTTTTTTTTTAAATAAAAAAATTTATTACAAAACAGTAAAGTTAGCCCAATTTTTTTGTATAATGTGAAAGATGAAGTTACGCCGAGTAAATAGATACCCAACATGTCACACTTTAAAATTGGGTGCACTCATGGAATGGCGCCAAACTTTGGTACTTAAAAATCTCCATAGGCGACGCTTAATTTTTTTTTACAGGTTACTATTTTCGCGTTACAGAGGAGGTCTAGTGCTAGAATTGTTGCACACGCTCTAACGCACGCGACGATACCTCACATGTGGGGTTTGAACGGCGTTTACATATGTGGGCGGGACTTGTATGCGTGTTCGCTTCTGCGTGCGAGATAACAGGGACAGGGGCTTTTTTTTATTTTTTATTTATTTAATTATTTTTATTTTACTTAATATTTTTTATTTTTACACTTTCTTTTGGATCACTTTTATTCCTATTACAAGGAATGTAAACATCCCTTGTAATAGGAATCCGTTTGACAGGTCCTCTTTATGGAGAGATGTGGGGTCAATAAGACCCCACATCTCTCTTCCAGGCTTACAAGCATGAAATCTGTGAAAAAAAAAAATAATCACCGATTACATGCCTACAGCCTCGATTGCGGATTTGTTTACTTCCGGGTACCGGGCGTGATGTCATAACGTTGCGCCCGGTCCTCCGACGGTCATAGAGATGACGGTGACCATCTGGTCACCAGCCATCTCTATGGATCTGCTACAAGCGCCGGCGGATTCGCTCTCCAGGCCACCGATGGCACGGGAGAGCCCGGAGAAGCACCGGATGGCGGCGGGAGGGGGGGGGGGGGGGACGTCCCCTCCCGCTGCCTAGAGGAACGATCAAGCGGCAGTTCAGATATCCCCGCAGGCATCTTTCAGGTATCCCCGCACAAAGTGGAGGACTTTATATGACGTCCATGGTAGGCAAGTGGTTAAAATGTGTAATATATTGCAGCACACCAGTACTTGGATGTGGCGGCGGCGGCGCGTACTCACTTACTGTATTGTAGTTCCTATAGACATCTGGGAGCAAAGCTCACTAGTAAGGGTGCAGCACAGGCAGAGATCTACCAGGTCACAAGATTTCTGGCAAGATGTACAAGTATTTTTTTTGCACTTATCAAAACAGATATAACAAAATGCTTTCTGTGATTTCTTTAAACACATGAAAAAAGGAGGGAATAAGGAGTTCATTGTTAAGGTTTACATACAATTTTTAACAGCATCCTGAAATTAAAGACAGAAAGCAAGGTCAGTATTCATATCAATATTATTTATTCTGTAAAATAGCGGACACATGGGAACAATATGCAAATATTTCTTGTAATAACACAAGAATAAAATTCAAAGAAACATGGTCACTCTGACTCTTCTTCAAATTCGACAAGTGGAGCATGTCGGCTGGCTTGTACACCTTCTCTGAAGTGAACCTTTTTGATGGTGCCTGCTTTGGGTGCTCGTATTGTGTGCTATAAGAAAACAAACAGATGGTAATTCCATTTTTTTTTTTAGAAAACATTACTTTAAAAGAGGTGAATATCAAGATTCATTTTCATAATCTGCCTGGAGTTTAAAGTTGCAAAGCCTGCTTTTTAAGTGTGCCCTCTCCGCCTTTTGAAAACTTGTATAGCACCCTCTAGTGGGCAACAAGTATAGGTACATTTATTTTGTTAGCAATCATGGTTAGGCCCCTTTCACACATGCAGACCGTTCAGATCCGCCTGTCAGTTTTTTCAGGCAGATCTGAACGGGCACTCCATATACCTTTATGGAGCGTCAGGTGTCAGCGGAGACATGTCCACTGGATTTGACGCATGCGCGGAAGCATTTTATTTCCGGGTTTGGTGACGTGGCGGCGTCAACGTCACCGCCACGTCACCGCGTTCCCTGGCCGAAGAGATTTTCATCCGATGGCGTGTACACACCGTCTGACGAAAATCCGGAGGCGACATGTCCGCTGGAAACGGTCCGTCGGACATATTTCAGCGGACATGTCCCTCGGCGTGTACGCGGCCTTAGAGGGATTTGGGCTATTAAACATCCCCTAGATCTCAGCAGAAAGAAAGAGGACTCCACACTGAAGGCGCAGTGGGCAAAAGCTGATGGAAAAGTGCATAGGTTATCCAACCTTTTGTTTTTTTTATTGGACTCTTGTGGGTTTTTATGCAGCGTTTCTGCAAGGGAGAGGGAGGCATTTAAAATAGGAGAGAAGCAAAACGACAGCTGCGCTATATTAAGAATCAATATATAGATATGCCACTATAGAAAAGGTGGGATAAATGAATTGATAATAAATGTGAATAAACTAACTAAACGTAAATGGAAATGCCCCCAAGTGAATAAATGATAAAAAACTGTGGTTTTTGGTGTAATATAACACTGTTTAGTTGCTGCTGGTTACCTTTTTGAATAAGCGCAATATTTTTTCCATTATGTAAAAAGGAGGCCTTGCAATTTAGGTTCAAGATCGGCTTTAAAGCACATCTCATAGCAAACAAAAAAAAAACATTTGCTACATTTTCTGGCTTACATGCACATTTTCTATGATTTTCCCGTAAAAAAAAAAAAAAAAAAAAAAACACACACTGCAAGTACATGAAACTACTAGTTAGTATTCCATAATTACTGTATGGTAGGCTCCTCCTAGGCATGTGGAGTCAGCCCTGCCTACCCAATTTTAAATGCACTACAAAATACACGGACGTCTCTTTATCACGTCCTCTCTCCATTCCAATACCCCTTCCTTCTCCACTTATGCCGCGTACACACGATCAGGCTTTTGCCCAACCAAAAGCTCATCGGAATTTCGACAAATTGCATTGGAGTAAAATTGAACATGTTCTCTATTTTTTTATTCATCGGAATTTCCCTGATGGGGCATTCACACAGTCAGAATTTCCTATGGAAAAAGTCTGTCTGACTTTTTCCATTGGAAATTCCCATCGTGTGTACACGGTATTAGACAGCATAAACAGTTATCAGTGCAAAATACTTGTGTGCACTAATCTAATAAACACAACCTTTTAAATGGTATATTTAGCAGACCACAAGGGAGCAAAGAAGAGACGTTAACTAGTAGGATTTACATACACTTCAATATCCTTGAAACAAATGGTATAGTAAACATGACAAAAATACTGCCAACATTACATTGAAAGGGGTTTGTAACTGGTTATTTGGAAATCTTTTATATTTCAAAGTAAAAAATACACTGAGGTTTTAACGCCGTCACAATACTTACAGACATGAAGTTATTTCTGCCACTCCCGATGACGTCAGCCACACTGAGCAACCATTGTCTTCAGCAGTGACGGCAAACCTTGGCACCCAGATGTTTTGGAACTACATTTCCCATTATGCTCATGCATTTTGCAGTGTAGTTAAGCGTCATGGGAAATGTAGTTCCAAAACATATGGGGTGTCAACGTTCGCCATTACTGGTCTATAGGAACAATCATTCAATTCTATGCATGAAGACTTACCTCCATTTTCATAGCAATCATGACCATCAGTGGATCTCCAGCTTCTACTTTATCTCCAACTTTTACAAACACCTATAAACAAGCCATGAATAATAATTAGATAGTAAAATATCTAGCTGGGTAATTTACCAATTCACGATTGTGTATTTTCACAGGTTATTGCACACAAGACAACATAAAACCTCAAGGTAAAAAAAAAAACAATTATTAAAAAAAAAAAAGTAAAAAAAAATACCCTCTAGTACAATATGAAATGTTTGCATCCAAATTGACTTCAGATGACTTATCATTCCAACTATAGGTCTCCAATTTTAACCCTGCCACTCATCCCCTACAGCCTACTCTCTAGCAAGCTACTTATAGTTTATTTTGGATGGCCCTGAATTTGAGCCTGGTTTTGGTTCATCGCCTCCTCACGACAAACAGAGCTTGAAGGTATTGTAAAGGTCTGCGTTTTATTTTTTATTTTATTTTTTAAAACAACAAATGTGTTATACTTACCGCCTCTGTGCAAGGGTTTTGCACAAAGCAGCCACGATTCTCCTTTTCTGGGGTTCCCCTGTGGCGCTCCTGGCTCCTTTCCGCATCGAGTTCCCCCTTGGAGACCCGCATTCCAAGGGGGCACTTGGGAGGGGGGCGCTCTCCTGAGTCCTGGTGCTGCAGAATTACAGCATCAGGAACCAATGGCTGCCGCCATCAATATATCCAATGAGGATCCAGTTCTTTTTTTGTTTTTATCAGCCCTGTTGGGGGGGGGGGCTTAACAGACCCCTGATATCTCCTCTTTGAGACAGAGAAAGGGACTAAGGACACAGATTCCCCACTCCCTTTCTCTGCAGCCTCAACTGCACTGCAGAGGAATGGAACGGAGACAGCGGCTCCTCTCCATTCATAAACTAAAACAGGAAATAAGAAAATAACAGGATTTCACACAATGTAAACAACATAGCTGGCATTATTATTTTCTATGTTATATAACAGAATGCAATACATGTTTTCCCCCCTTTATATAATAAAATAATAAATCCCACAAAAGAAAGCACTGCCTCAAAGGAAAAATAATATCCAATATTAATTTGGACACCATACTACATGGAAGAATGAATTTGTTAGCTATCACAGTGCTGAAAACTGTAAAATGGCCAGGACAGGAATGGAGTCTCCAAGTGGTTAAATATATTCATTAACACCCACTAAAGATTCACATTCATTTTGTGCGCACCAAATGCCTTTGCAAACCCAGATATTAGATTGTTAAATAGTGGTGGTAGTGATGACATCGTCGATCTGCTGCACATGCCTGTGCAGAGAAGAGCTGTGGAAGCGCCTATCAGACCCCACCCACTACAGGCTGCCTGCAGAAAATTACAGGAGAGAGTTGAGACAAGATCTGTCACCCTGCACAAGGAAAGAGAGCAGTACTGACTGGTCTTGATAGAGGAAGGTTCTACACAGAGGCAAAGTTTCATATTGGTTTAGTGCACCGATCTGGAAGAAATGGACGCCTAGTTTACGCAGACAATGTTTGTCATTTAGGCATGGCTGAAATATATCCTGTATAGCATTCACAGGTCAGAATAATGACCAAATCCATACCAGGCCCAGAATGACAAAGGCCCCTTTTCCCCACATTTTTTTTAAAACAAAAGGATTTTTCAAAAACTTTTTTTTTTTGGATGAATTCACATGAGGGGGGAGGGATCTGAGGACAGAGCCCTCTGCCTCAAAGCACCACCCCCTATGTTGTTCCCTCCCTTACCTGCCAGGCTGTATGCTGTAAGGGTCTGGTATGGATTTTAGGGGGGCCCCACGCTAATTATTTTTTAAATTAGGCATGGGGATTCCCTTCAAAATTCATACCAGACCGGAAGGTCCTGGCATTGATTTGGGTTTTACCTCACACCATTCGCCCCCCCCCCCCTGATTTTTTAATTGCCGGAAATTGTTTATAGTCCTGTCAGCGGGAAACCCCACGGACAGCTGATGACTTTTTGGCTGTTAAAGATGCTGCTGGCACCTGCCAGTTTCTTAAATATTGCATGCCATGAGGACCACCAATTATTTACTGCATGCATTTTTGTTTTCCTTCGTGACTTGATTTTCACTCCTGTTTTATAATGGTATTTACGAAGCGTTTTTGCTTTATGCGGTAAATACAGTATAAAGCAGTAGTAAACTGACATTTTCAGAATCGCATTCAATATTTGGGAAAACACATAAATAAACACATGCTGTCTGGTTCTGTGAATGGAGCCCACAGTAATTTAAAACTATTGTAGCCTGAAACTAGGGCATATTTTACAATCACAGCTTGTTTGCTATTTGTTGGCATATCATTATCCAGCGGCTAATTATACATTTACTGCTGTGATTTTTATCTCTACCAAGCTGACTTTAAGGCCCCGTTCACACGGACGGATAGAATTGTGCTTTTAGCTACGGATTCTCAAGTTATCTACCGCATTTAAAACGCACACAGTGCTTTCCTATGGCCCCATATACACGCAGTGTTTAGCTGCGGTTTCGTTAAATGCGGTTTGGTGCAGATAGAAAAAATAGATTTAACTGCTTCCAGGAATGATTTTGCACAGCTATCTGCACATAACTGCAGGTAATCACAGAGCACTGTGTCAGCTGCAGATAGCAGCATGAAAAAACAGGAAGCACATCAAAATAAAAAAACGGTTGCTATGGGCATGACAATAATGGCCAACCGCAGCTAAATGCAGCTGCATGTAAAACGCAGCTAATCACTGTGCCTGGAGTCTTGAATTTTAAAAGAAACATTCTTTTCACACGGACCACTGTTCTGCCACAGTTAAAAGGGACCCAAGATGTTTTCCTTTCATGCAAGCTGTAAAACCCCTTACCTTAAAAAGTGGAAGTAAAGGCTATGACCAGTCTGCTTAAAAAGGTTTTCTCCCCCCCCTCCTCATACCTATGTGGCTTACCATTTGTAAAAGATCTGTGTAAATACCTTTCTTGTAAATCCGCTTTGAGATCACGTGATTAACCACTTCCATACCAGGCACTTACGCACCTTCCCGCCCAAGCCAATTTTCAGCTTTCAGCACTGTCGCAATTTGAATGACAATTGCGCGGTCATGCTACACTGCACCCAAACAAAATTGGCGTCCTTTTTTCCCCACAAATAGAGCTTTCTTTTGGTGGTATTTGATCACCTCTGCGTTTTTTTTTCTTTGTGCAACAACTAAAAATAGAGCGAAGATTTTGAAAAAAAAATAAAGTTTTTATTTTTTTCTGTTAATTTTTTTGTAAATGAGTATGTTTTCTCTTTCAATTATGGGCACTGATATGGTGGAACTGATGGGCACCGATGAGGTAGTTCTGATGGGCACTGATAGGCGGCGCTGGTATTGGGCACTGATGGGCACTCATGGGCGGCACTGATGGGCACTCATGGGCGGCACTGGTGGGCACTCATGGGCGGCACTGGTGGGCACTCATGGGCGGCACTGGTGGGCACTCATGGGCGGCACTGGTGGGCACTCATGGGCGGCACTGGTGGGCACTCATGGGCGGCACAGGTGGGCACTGGTAGGTGGGCACTGGGCATGGATTGGCACTGTGGGGTGGCACTGACAGACACTGGGGTGGCACTGATGATCAGAGGGGTGGCACTGATGGATCAATGTTGCCAATCAGTGCCCATGTGTGGGCACTGATTGGCATCATTTTTTTACTGCCCCCCCCTTTTTTTTTTGTCATTTTTTTTTGTATTTTTTTTTGTATTTTTTTTATTTCCCTGGTGGTCTAGTGTGGCGATCCGAGGGGGGGCTGCGCTGATAAACAATCAGCGCGAACCCCCCCTGTCAGGAGAGCCGCTGATCGGCTCTCCTGTACTCGCGTCTGTCAGACGCGAGTGAGGAAGAGCCGTCGGCGGCTCTTCCTGTTTAAATCGTGATCAGCCGTGATTGGACACGGCTGATCACGTGGTAACGAGGCTCCGCCGCAGACTCGTTACCGAGATCGGAGGTGCAGGGTGTCAGACTGACACCCCGCTGCGCGCCCGCACGGGCGCGTGCGGCATGAAATCGTGCAGGCCATTTGAGAACGGCCTGTCACGATTTCATAACCACTTCCCGGCCGTAAATCGGCTATTGGCCGGGCGGGAAGTGGTTAAGAAGCTGCAGCACCCCTGTGTCAGAGAGTGCATGAAAATGGGGCTGAATTTATGGGGCTGCGATGCCACCCACCAATTTTTATTGCATCCTCACAAATTTTGTTGGTGGTGCTCCTCTCCCACCTTCTGCAAAAGCTGCAGCTTCCTCAATCATGTGACCAGTCAAAAAAACAAAAAAAACACACACCTTTGACCTGTTCCATACCGAGCCATTGTAAAATGACGTCGGCAGGAACCCTTCGTCTTTCAGACTGGACGTCATATGACGTCCTTGCTTTTTCTGGGTGCTTTCTGGGCATCCCGCTGCATTCCTCGGGACCCGGTGTGCGTGCCCGACGGTCGCGATGACCGCCGGGCACCCGCGATTGCCCGCAATCACGGCAGAAGCATGGATCTGTGTGTGTAAACACACAGATCCATGTCCTGTCAGCGGTGAGGAGACTGATGTGTGTTCCCAGTACAGAGGAACACACATCGATCTCCTCCCCTTGTGAGTCCCCCTCCCCCCAACAGTTAGAACACACTTTAGGGAACATATTTAACCCTTTCCCTGCCAGTCACATTTACACAGTAATCAGTGCAGTTTTATAGCACTAATCGCTGTGTAAATGTGAATGGCCCCAAAAATGTGTCAAAAGTGTCCGATATGTCACGGTCACAATAAAAAAAAAAAAAAAAAATGATATTTATTAAATCAAAAACTAAAACAGTTCTTTTTTTTAAATTGTCGCTCTTCTTTTGTTTATAGCTCAAAAAATAAAAACCGCAGCGGTGATCAAATACCACCAAAAGAAAGCTCTATTTGTGTTAAAAAAAAAAGGGCGTCAATTTTGTTTGGGAGCCATGTCGCACGACCGCGCAATTGTCATTTAAAATGCGACAGTGATGAAAACTAAAAATTGGTCTGGGCAGGAAGGGGGTGAAAATGCCCTGTATGGAAGTGGTTAAACACACAAAAAATATTCAAGTTCATTACCTTTTCTATTGTTCCAGTCATGGGTGCTACAGCCCCTCCTTGACTTCCTGAGGTGCTTACTTCAGAGAGAAATTTGGGAACAGGAATACCCAACTGGACACTGTCCTCCTGCAGCAAGAAGACATGGATAGTGTCAGATACAGTAAACAGATGAGTGAGATATATACAGTACTAGGTCACTTACAAAAATGTCTAATACATAATAGCAATGTACATAGATATTGTGATAATAGCAAAATAATGTACCTTTGAGTAACCATAGCCCAACTGGACAAAGATTACTCAAAATTATTTATTGCTCATCGTTTTCTATGCTCACCTAAATTCCAAGTTTAGGCAAACTTAAAGAAATAAATAATAATAAAAAAAAAAATGTAAACAATAGTTCTGCACTATAAATATATATTCAGATGACAGAAATAAAAATGTGCAAAGTACAAATGTGTGAACAGATCACAACGGTGTATACAAGTCAAAAACATAGAAATGTATTTACCCCACCAATCTCAGACTAGTAATGTCTATAGAGCTCAGTGTCACTGTGAAAAATGTCCAGTAAAGTCAATCAAGCAAGGGGATGTTAGATCTTTCATGCAAACCACCACTATGAAAGCCCCCAAGGGTGTACGCTCACTTTACTGATGTGGACCCCAATAAATGGAGCAACAGAAGCCTTGAGTTATAAATCAAAAGCTGCAGGTAAACACTTCAATGAGTTTGACTGTTAGTAATAACAAAAAAAGAAGGAAATAAAGCCTCATAGTGCAGACTATAATAAAAATATGGCTTTATTTAAACTATAACTGCACCAATATGTACGAATCACAAGTATCGAGCCTCAACCGCCCTTCTACTTGAAGTACAGTCAAACCATGTCAAAAAGAAAGAGAACCAGAAGGCGGCAAAGCACCAAACCAAACACTTTCTCGCCAGAGTGTGTCTCAGATGAGAGAGTGTTTGGGTTAGAGGCACAAACTGGACATTCATCTAAACCCCCCCCCGCATACAGTAGTACAGAGGGTATCAAGCACCAAACAAAACGTTATGGGTATGGGGTTATAGCCAAACTGGTGGTAGGTGTTAAAAGCATAAACAGTGATTGGGGTGGTGGCAGGACTAGTGGTGAGAATATGGATGTTTAGTGGGGTGGTGGCATGCACAGTGGTGGGTAGCAGATAGTGTGCACAAATGTAGTTTGGTCTGTTTACCAGCAGTCAAGTGAATGGAGGGTGGAACTGGCAGACCAGGTCTAAATGAGGAAAATCAGTTATTTACAAGATAGAGCGCGGACTGCACAGGCTGTATATGGCTATTGTGGGCAGTGTTCAGTGCCAGATGTAACATGTAATAAAGGCACAAAGAAGAAGATGCTGTGCAGGGGATGCAGGAAGAACGGTAGGCACCAGGTTCCGCAGGTGATGAACAGGGGAGGCAAGATTCTGACAGAAATATATAGAAAACATAAAACAATATGCATTATGTTTCTGCCCTAGAGGTGCTTACACCTCACACACTGGTAACATTTAAAATATACATTCTGCCATATTATGCAGTCTGCAGAAAACACTCTGCAAAATCAGTCTCTGCTGCCCTAGAGAAACTGACATTCTAATGTCCCAACCTTAGATAGAACTACTATTTCAGTTCTGTGAGCATGGAGTGACAGAATCATTTCTGCAGCTTCTGCACAGGGAGATCACTGAGCTAGTAGTAGTTCGATGTGATTTGCTGTCTAACAAAAAAGTGATTTCTATATAAAAAAAATAAATAAAAAAATTTAGATTGATTACCAGTTGCCTACCTTTTAGCGTATTACACACAGCCCAAAAAAATCTCCTCTTCTGTACACAAGGTGGTCTCTTGTACATCCAGGACACTGCCTGAAGTCACATAGGTTAGACTTGATGGACTTATTTCTTTTTTCAACCTCACCTACTATGCAAGTTTCTCTTCTACCCTGCTTGCTCCCAAGCACAGTACCCCGAGACCTACTGTCTGTAGAAAGAGGAGTCTTCCAATCCTATGATTGGCAGCCAAACTGAAGCCTTCCTCATAGAATGATCACTAACAGCCAATCACAATGATGATGGGTGTAACATTTCTAAAGAACAACAAAAGTAACATAGTAGCTGTCTTATCTACTCAGTTCCCTGACCGACAGTATCAGTGTTAGAGCTGCAACTAATGCTGGCCATACACTCCACGAAATATCGTCCGAACGAACTTTCGAAAAACGAAAGTTCTTTCGTGAGTGCAAACGATAGTACCATCATGTACTGGCCGATAAATCGTTCAGTGGACATAAAAAAAAATTAAAAATGTTTTTTTTTTTTTTTCCCATATACCTAGTGCAGAAGGTTCGGACAGGAAACACATTAACCTTCCGATTTATCGTTCGTTCGGCAGAAAATTTCCAAACTTGTCCTTAGTTTTTTTGGCTCAAAAACGTTCAACAGATTTTCGATTTTGTGCCCATTAACTGGCCGAAAAACGAAAGATCTTTCTTTGCGACCGATTTTCGGCCGAATTTTCGTGGAGTGCAGCATAACACAGAAGAATGTTTGTGTGCACAGGAAATTTGTTAACCCTTAACCAACCCAGACATGCTCTTATTTAACCTTTATGTTTCCATTCAACCCATTTGTTTCAGTAGATCACCCTCTATAAGCACTATGTAATAGTTTAGTCTCCTGTTCCAGGTTTCCATTTTAAATTAATTTGTAAAAAAATTAAATTAAAAATTTGTTAAAAAAAATAATAAAAAAAAAGTGATTTATGGTACATCGGTTTAATTTTAAATCAGCCCCATTTATTTCGTAAATACACGATAAATGTAAACGTTAAGTGTTAAAGTGATTAAAACGGGCAGCAGATTATGTACAAGTTTCCCCACACTAATGGAACTTGTGTTCAAACTTCGAAAAAAAAAAAAATGCAAATAAATTTAAAATAAAACAGAAGACCTTAGCATCACATGAAAGTCCAATTTGTACCTTAAAATAAACACAGTCAGTATTTACAGTCAAGTTAGACTAATGAATAGGGAGAAATGTGAAAAAGGCTGGTCTATAGGGGGTAAACAGGAGTAAGAGGCTGAAGTATATTATATATATATATATATATATATATATATATATATATATATATATATATATATATATATATATATATTCATATTCATCATTTCAAATGTTCAAATGCAGATATACTAATGTGTTACCATTGAGAAGAGATGGATCGTGTTATCAATGATAACAAGCTTGGATTTACAAAGTGTGCCATCTACAGAGCATCTTAGGAATGTCATGCCACCTTCATTTAGAAGTTCTCCTGAAACTTTCAGCACTTTATCTTGAACCTGAAAAACATAAAAATAAAAAATGCCCATAAACGGAAATCCACTTTTGTATAAAACTAGCCAGTAATGAACCATATCTAGCTTGCTAGAGAGGTGCTCAGACAAGCCAGCTCACTTTTCCTTATATCTATCAGTTACATGGTCTACTGTAGTCCATCACAGTTGTGCACCTGATCATAATGATCATTTAATACCCATTTCAGTTTTCAATGGATTATCCATCTATGGCATACAATAATCTTACTATCAATTCTAATGAAACAGTTTTGAACTGCTGCCTAGTATGGCTTCAACCATTTCCTAATTATTTGCCAAGAAGACGAGTTTATAAGCAGTTTAAATATATAAACCATAACAAGATATTTTATCTTCATTTTGTTGCATGCGAGCTTGCAATAAAGTGCAATATATCCAAGCCACAATTTACTACTCAGGACATGTAGCTCAGTACACACTCCCAGTTACCTGCATGTCAAATGATCCATCGCGGTTGTAATTAATTTTCAAGTCCACTTCTGTTAAAAAAGAAAAAAGGAAAAAGAAATGTGTTGCTAAATGATTAACACACAAGCAATGTACCGGTACTTAAGTATGGTTTTCTTTTTTTTTTTTTTAAAGAATCATACCTACCTAGGTGGATGTAGCATCGGTCCGATACTGCATCTGTCCCCCAACGGCTCTAACAGTGAGAACTGAGTGATCTCAGTGCTCCCCGAGCAGAGAGCTAGTGACCATCAGTCACCAACTCTCTGCTCTGCCCCCCCCCCCCCCCCCACGCTCACTGGGCTGTGGAGGGGGCGGGAGCGTCCGGAGCAAGCTCTTAGGGGCTCACTGAGCGGCTGAGCCGGGTGCCAGTACAGGCATGTGGGCAGATCCTGACTTCATTGTCCTGATGTTGCGCAAGACTGTACTGACTAACGGCAGCAGACAATGGGCTTCACAGCCCCGCTGTCTGCTGAAAACAGGTAACAGGAGTGCAGAAAGAAATGCATTCTTGTGAGCCACAGGAGAAGTATAGCCAAACAAGCTTTGGCTGTACTTTTCCTTTAAGGCCTCGTACACACGAGGCAATCTATTTGTTCAAATCGGTCGGACCGACCGATTTGAACAAATCTGTCCGATAGGGTTTTGGTTTGCTCGCGTGTACACACGAGCAAACCAAAATCCCCGCCAGCAGACGGCGCGCTGACGTGTCAGTGACGTTGACGCCGCCACGTCACCGCACCAGGAAGTAAAACACTTCCGCGCATGCGCCGAATCCATTCGGCGGCGGTGCGGGACGACATGTCTGCTGGTAAGTGTACTAACCAGCAGACATGTCGGGCGGACGGATTCCCACCCGATAGATTTCAAAGCATGCTTTGAAATCTGTCGGGTGGCCAAATCCTTCGGCTCGGCCGTACACACGATCGAATCTGTCTGCTAGGACGGTCTAGCAGACCGTTTCCAGCAGACAGATTTGATCGTGTGTACGAGGCCTTACAGTAAAAGTCTGCCTGAACAAAGATGACAAAATTACGGAAAGAAAGATCTGTTACTAGATAAAAGTAAAAAGGGCATGGCTTACACAGGATACATTTGGTGATAAGAAAACAAGTCAATACATTTACACCATGATAAACTAAGTCAGTTTCTTATATTAGTAAATATAAAATACCATATGTAGATGGCATGATATAAAGAAATGCAATAGCCGTTTGACATATGTGGCTTTAAAAATGACATTTCGTGCCTAGTAGCACTGGGTTCCTAGTACAGCAAGTCCCTACCATGTTTATTATGCCTTTTAAATTGCATCTTCCCTTTGTGTATACTACAGGTTCTCCATTTCACTTCAATAAACCTACTTGTATGTTTTCTGGGTTTCAGATTAAATTAGCATTTACAATGCACTTATCACTGACTGAGGAAGGGAAACAGAACGCTATCCCCACTATAGCAGGAACTCGCTTGAATCATTGTATAATCACTTTGCAGAGTGATACTTTATACAAGTTCACCAGTACAGGAAGTGGAGGGAGACCTCCCCAAAAGATTTAAACAGCAATTCAAATAATGTTAGAACCATCTCCACTATCCAAAAGTAAATGTTTTGGCTTAGGTCCCACTTAAATCACGTCTGACTGATGGAGGTTTACGTTAAGGCCGGATTCACACCTATGTGAATTGGTTGCGGCTTAAACCGCATCCAATACGCAGAACATTTCTAAATACATTGTTTTCAATGAGGCTGGTTCACATATGTGCCATGCATTCGCACTGTGCATTGCAGAAAAACGTGTGCGGATTTTATGCCTTGCGCAGGTGCGAATTCAGTCTCATCATCTTCTATGGGTATGCAGCTGATTCGCAGATGTGTTAATTTCTCTTCAGGAATTTCTCTCATTCAGCCCAATACACTGTCCCCCCACCCCCCACCCCTCCCCCCCACTCTCCTCTCCCCTGTAACTTCTCCCAGGTCTCCAAATTCCCAGCTAAAACGCAATGGATCTGCTGAACACTTCTGTAATCTCTCTGCAAAGATAAGAGAGCAGAAATTCGCACTACACAAGTGTGATTCTGGCCTTAAAGATTTTTATTCTGTTTCTATTTCACTTGATCCATCACTGACAGAAAAGCTTTGGATGGATTATCGTTTTAAATTCACAAACATATGCCCAGTAAACAGAATGAAGCCATTACATAAACTGGTAATGCCCCAACTAAAATCCAATAGAAAAAAAAACACACACAAACACAACACTACAGCATTTTCAGGATGGACTTGATTGGTCAGTGCCTGCAAATTGAATTGCTATGGTACGCACTTAAAGTTGGACAGAGAAGAGCGAAGAGTAGAGATTTCAAATCCCTGGGCCCCCGCACTGACAGCTCAGCATCTTAAGAGGCAAGTACAGCGTAGACTGTGGGTGTGAAGGGAGTACGATGTTAGTTCTCCTTTTCAATTTTTCTAAAAAGGCGAACTATCACTTTAAGGACACCTAGACTTGGACAGGAAAAGTGAGATTAGAAAATATTTTCTATTAGTCATGTTGACGTGGAATTTTTACTGATGGGGACCCAGTCCATTCATCATCTATTGATTCCTAATTGCTACTGCTGTGAAGTAAACCTATCACAAACTTTGGCAGAGTGTTCACCATTGATCAGTGTCAAACGTTTGGAGACCAAGCGATACCCGTTATTAGCAAAGCTCCTACTTCCTACTCATTGCAGTGCTGTAGTAGTAACAAAGCAGGGGGAAGTGTCAGACCAAAGTAAAAGTCCATTGTTTCCACATGGAACACAACAGTACTTAAGTGCATGTGGCTACAAGGAAGATTATGGAGTTTCTGCTAGAAAAGGGGAAGCACCAAAAAAAAAACACCACACACCACCCCTTTATCTTCCTCTCCTCTCCACCGTTCTCTTCCCTCCCTCTATTTCTCATAAAAATATGACAACTATACTTGTATTTCATATACTCTGAATTTTACTTCACAACACAAATTAATAATTCAATAACCAACTTTACATTTTATGTTTCCTTTGGCTTTATGCTATGAGTATTTATATTGTCAATGTTCTTTTCTCATATGTAATGATATGATTCTGTTCATAAATATTGCTTTATTGTATTTTCATTTGTTTACATATGTGATATGTTATTTACTCCGAAATACCAATAAAATCTTTTAAACCAAAAAAGGTGTACAACACTTTTAGAACCAGTCATTATTTCCATTATTTTTGCAGCGTCTACAATTAGGCATAGGATCTTTTTTTTTTTGTGCATGAATGGTGTGAAAAAGATCCTATGCCTAATTGTTGAAGCTGCAAAAATAATGGAGATCATGATTGGTTCTAAAAGTGATGTACACCTTATGTTTTTTTTTTGCGCGTGAACGGTGTGAAAAAGGATAAAAAAAAAAAAAGAGAAGGGGGCACAGATTATACTTGCAGAGACACCATTTTACATCCCCCCCCCCCATTCGCTTGCAGATATCTGCACAGATAAACAAATCCATACGCGATACCACTGTTGTGGTGTAAACAAGACACCTTTGTGGCCTTGCAAAACGCGTGCAGAAAAACTCATGTCTCTGCACACTGGTGTGAACAAGGCCATAAAAGCTCCTTTGGCTGTTTATCACAGAAGTGCAGTTTGTTTTGCACTCCTGTGACCCCTTTTTCAGCAGACAGCGCTCTGGAGCCCGCTGTCGGGCTGTGGAAAGATCGTGACAACATGGTCAGAATCTGCCCACAACCCTAAACCAGTACCCGGCTCAGCCTCTTAGCAAGCCACAGAGCCTAAGCCAGCCACTCCTGCCCCCTCCAAGCTCAGTGGTCAAGTGAGCATGCAAAGGGGGCTCTGTTGTGCCAGGCTGCTCTGGGTCTCATTCTGAAGGAGAAAATCTTAACTGATGAGTTCAATGTGCATTGGGAAGGTTTGTGTCTTTTTCCCTATGTTCAATAAGCATAGAATAAGCATCGCACAATGAGAAACATGTCAGCTTTTGTTCTTTTGTCCACTCCTTTTTGACTGCAGCAAATTTTGGTTGTTTTTTGATTTTAAATTTTTGAATAAAGACATAGGGCCAGATTCAGGTACATCTGCGCATTATTGAACTGGCGTAGCGCACCGCCTTTACGTTAGACTTGCGCAATGTAGCTGCGTAATCACCCTATTCTCGTAGCTTTTACGCAGAAACTTGCGCATGCGCAACGTTATTTCAGAGGCGTAAGGCGGAGTAATACAAATTGGGAAGGACGTGGGCGTGTTACATTGAAATGAGCCGTGACCCCATGCAAATGAAGGGTCGGCCGGCTCGCGCATGCGCGCTTGAAGGAGACCATGGTCAGCACCTCTGTGCGCATGCTCACAACTCGGGAACAGCGCAATCAGTGAAATTGGAAGTGGACCCGGGCAACTTTGCTGAACTACGCAGACAGCATAAATAGCCAGACACAAACGCACTTCCATTGCAAAAGTACATCCCTTTGTATCCCTCCCTATACAGCAAGGTGCTATTGTTCTGTTGTTTGTTAGCGTTTATTTGTGACGTGTCGTTGAGATATTTGGGGACTGTTTTGCAGAGTGATTTTTGTCTGTTTTCTTTGTTGTTTTTTTTTTTAATTATATTTTTGCTGGGCTTTTTTTTTTTTTTTTTTCGGTTGTTTGTGTATGATTTGGGAATGTGGGGGTGACATTCCTGCCGGAAAAGGGGTGTCACCCTCAATTTTGGTGGAGAAGGGTTCCCCAGGACCAGGGAGAAGTGATCCCCAGGTCCGTGTGAATGGTGTATGAATGTACAGTGACATAATTGCAGCCTTGGCGTGGCGTTGCTGCTCACAAATCCTGCATGGTGGACTGGTGCCAATCCAATGTGATGAGGATGTGGGGTGTGTGTGCTAGGGACCACAGTGGTGTGCATGCATGCATTCTCATTGTGCCTTGGTTAATGTGTGTGTTTAACGTGCAAAGATGCATAATGTGAGCTGGCATGAGATGGGGTCCCAGTGCATATGCAGAGTCACCTTGAAGGGAAAAGACAGGAGGATGTTAGTAGTGCATGTGCCCCTTGTGATGTGTGCATCATGGGGGGGGGGGGGGCAGTCATGCCTGCCACCCATGTCACTCACCAACAAGCCAGCTGTCCCCATACATGTTCTTTTCAAAATCTGTGGGGATGGGGCTCTAATTGTATATGTAGCTGTCATGGGTGTCATGGGTGTCATGGGTGTCATGGGTAGTGTCATGTGTTGGGCTGGTGATGTCCTCCTGCAAGGTTGTGGTTAATTCCATGATGGCATGAGGGGTGAATCTGAAGATGGGAGACACCTCAGAATCACTCATGCCATAGATGTCTATGCGTGTGTGATATATACTCTCCCGTGAGGAGTGAAGAGTGAGGGGCTTGTATCAGATAAGAATATTGTATTAGATTAGATTAAATTGTAAAGTTTATATAAGCAAATAAAAAGTAAAAAAAAAAAAAAAAAATCTCCCGTGCCCTCCTCAGTGCCCTCCTCCTTCTTTGCTCATCTAAAGTCAGTAGTATAGCTACTGCCATTGAATGCCTTTGGCATGTTGGCATACAGTTTGTTGGGCAACACGTGTGACTGCTGAGCTCCTCACTAACAGTGTTGCTTTATCTGACATGTAGACGATTTTTCTCTTTTTAGACCAACTTTTATATGGTCTAATTTTAGACAGGACATTTAGCTGTTGCGCACACTGCGTAGCCTGCGCTGCCCCAACGTTCTTTTGTAGATCCCCGTAAGTCCCTCATTAGCATATTTGACTAGCAAATCAATGGTCTGTCTAGCGCAGTTTTGCGCTGACGGATGCGCCTGTCTAACGAAATTACGCTGGACAAAAAAAAAGTAGATTTCTTGCGCATCTCGTTTTGGGGATGCCGTGCATCGAAACGCACGCGCACAATTAGACTTACGCCGCGCATCTCCTGTTACGCTGGCGTAATCGCTCTGTGAATCTGGCCCATAGTTTTTAAGGTGTGCGGCGGTCCAGGATTCCTTTCATCCCATGCATTTGTGCACAGCCAGCACCCTTTTGGTTCACTGGGACGGAAGCAAAGGGGATTAGCAGTTTTCTGAGCGGTATACGTCTCTTCACTTTGCCAGACAAAAAAAAAAAAAGCATAATCTTGAAATCTTGCAATATTATAAATTAGCCAACAAAACCAACAACATGCATCTTATACTCCAGACAGTCTACTTTTTTTTAAGCCATCCACTTAAAAAAAAGAGAAGTTTGCCTTTTGAGCCTATTGGCTTGTAGTTCTAAACTGTTAAGCGCTGTGGTAGTTAATTGATGCTTCCTGACAATGTGATACTGCCGTGTCCTGTCTGTGTGATTTAAAGGTGAACAGCTTACACCGACAGTCTGCAGGAGACCTACATGGCATCAGCATTCTAAGATGAATAAATATTAATATGCACATTGCTTTACCTGCAAAAAAAAAAAATGTGTTTATAAAAAAATGTTTTTTTAAAAAGGTAATATTTCAGAATGAACCCAAGTTCGAAGGCATTCATGTGCCTCTACTCTAGAGAAACAGAAATGTTTTATTTATCACACAATATATCCAGAAACACAAAATTCACTTACTATTGTCTCCATCCAGTAATGCGAGGTTCCTGGTATACAAAACATTTATTCGCCTGCCACTGCCAGAAGCAAACGGAGAGAATTTGTCTACAAAGCAAAATAGTAAACATCACATTTCCACATTTTGCACTGTTTCTTGCAGACAATGCACAATTACGGTACATTTACTTTCATTCTATGTTCCCCAAATCCACCTGTCTTAAAAAGGCATTTTAAGTCTCTTTTGTAATACTATAAAATAGCAACACATTTTATAGAATGTTGCCACAAGCAGAAAATGTTTCAAAAAGATTTATTAACAATATCATGGTTTCTCACTCAGAAAGGAAACAATATACACCGTAATGGCATTTTGAGCCAAGCCAAGCCAAGCACCACTAACTTCTCTTCTGTGCTTTTTAGCATCACCACATATAGGGGTTGATTTACTAAAGTAAAACAGACTGTTCACTCTGCAAGCGCAGTTGCAATTTGCAAGGGAATTTTCCCCAGAGCTTAGTGAAGGAGTTCCATCATGCAATCATATGCAAGAAAAAAAATGCTGTGTTTTTTTCCCCCCATACACATTATCTAAGCTCTTATGGAAATTCCCTTGCAGAATTAAAAAACTCTCCTTGCATCTTGAATAGTGTATTTATCTTTAGTAAACCAACCCTATAGTGTGAAAGAATGCTGTAGCACTGTAATTGAACCCCCAGACAGTACTCAGCCCAACACTTGCAGAAGACATGCTACTTAGGATCCTAATAAATACATTGAAATATAGGAATCTATATTACCAACCATCAGCTGAATATTGCATTAGCATTTCCTGAGTAACTGACGTTTCCTGACTGCCGTTGTGGAGAGGGAGCGGCAAGATATACCTTTGCCCAAGTAGATAAAAATCCTTGCACCGGCTTTACAAAAGAGCTTTTGAAGGAAAGGCACAGGTATGCCATTCCTTTTGGGCGCATGCGCCAGTGATGTCACCAGCTGTCAACCAAGTGAATATCTCCTAAGTGGTGCATGTTTAGGAGATATTAATTATACAGGTAATTTTTATTATAAGCTTACCTGTAGTTAAAAGAGACATAAAAATCCAGAGCGTTTACTACCACTTTAAGCTTCAACTCCTTAGGATTTGTAATGTATTATTTTTTTTTTTATTATCTTCCCACCACTTCAGCCTTTAATTGAAGGACGTATGAGACCAACTCAAGAGTTGATACTACTTTCGTCACCGTTTACAAGTTGCATCATCTGTGGTGTAATTTTGTAATATATTACTTTTACCTCCATTAGTGTTTTTTTATTTTATTTTTTTCCCCGTTCCGGGAAGAGGAGATTCACGCCTCTTCGTTGAAAGGCCCCCCCCCCCCGATAAACCCCCCACCCTCCCTCATGGCTCCCAGGACTCGGCCAGCTTAGTAAATAGTCTTAAGATATTAGGTGTCGACAACCTGATTTTTATATGGTTTGAAGACCCAGGTGTCTTACCTAGGGGGCTTCAACCCCTCCACATAGCTCCATGTTTTTTTGTACTCTTTCCACTTTCCCCATTTTTCCTGAAAATCCATGTTAGTTTCCAATACGCTACTTTTCAGCTCTTCTAATCTGAAGGTTTCCTCCACTGCATCAATCCACTCCCATATCTGTGGGCTTTCAGTTTCTTGCCATTTTTTTGGTACAAGTCTTTTGGCCGCATTTAGAAGATGAGGCAAGAAGGATTGCCTATACCTTTTAATACCCCCATGACTGCAGTGGAAGAGCACCCCCCAAGGATCTTTTTTAAGCTCCTTCCCCGTGATCTTTTATTTGGCTACATACATTGTCCCAATACTTTTGAATTTTCGGGCAGCTCCACCACAAGTGACTCATTGTTCCTCGGTCCGGACACCCCCGCCAGCACTCGGCGGTTTGGCCTACTTTAAACTTACTAGATTTATCTGGGGTGATGTACCAGCCCGAAAAGCATTTGTAGTTGGTATCGGCTGTTCGTGTGTCAATGGCTGATGCATGCGTCAATGGCTGATGCGTGCGTCAATGGAATTATTCTTTGAAAAGTGTTTTCCCCTCTAGATGTGCCCAATTCCCTTTCCCATTTCTCTAAGAAGGGTGCTTCTTCCCGAGCTCCTATCTTTATAAGGATCCCATATAGTTTTGAAACTGTGCCCTTAGGATTTTCTGCCTTGCATAGCTTCTCTACTGATGTCAACTCCGACCCCGTCCGTAATGGGCAGGGGAGGTGTTGCACAAAATGGCTTAACTGGGAGTAGTGCCACCTATCAAGATTCCAGAAATTAATTCTGGCCTCTAGCTCTTCATAGGTTCTTATCATCCCATTGTTTATGATGTCCCCTAAGTAGACTTTATCCTTTCTGATCCAGTTCCCCCCCCCCCCCCATCTTCTTTACCCCGGGTGCAAAATATGTGTTTTCCTTTAGATTCATAAGTGGGGAATTACATTTCCTATCTAAAAGTGGCTGTACTCTATCCCACATTTTTAAAGTGTCTCGTGTAATAATGTATCATTTTTAATATAGCCTGTCAATCAGTAACATGAACTGAGCTCCGCTGGCCACATTTTTTTTTGTTTGTTTTGAGACAGCTAACAGGGAGGGAGAAGAACCCCATGAGCTGTCACAGCAGGGATCAGGGAGGTGCAGGGGCAGGTCCGTTTGTTACATGAATATGGGTGCAACATGTTACAAAAGGTGAACCTATCCTTTAACCTGGACCAACCATTCATTTTTGAACTAATGTGGCTACAATTGTCTCATCTATAGTATGGCCTTTAACCCCCCTGCCGGTATCCCCGAGCGCGACTCGGAAAGTATTTTTCAGGTAAATATCGATATCCCCGAGTCGCGCTCGGGGTGAATGCAGAGCCTGCAGTGCGTGCTGGCTTACCTTGGATCCAGGCAGGGTATACTGTACTTACCTTGTCCCTGGATCCAGCGATGCATCCCCGCTGTGTGAGCGAGTGGCGTCCTCCATTCGACTCACACAGTGCCCGCGCGCCGCCGATCTCCGTTCCCTGCGACGTAACGGCGCACGGGGGCGGAGACCGGCGGCAAATTCAAAAAAGTAAACAAACACATTACATACAGAATACTGTAATCTTATAGATTACAATATTGTATGTAAAAAGTACACCCCCCCCCTGTCCCTAGTGGTCTGCCCAGTGCCCTGCATGTTCTTTTACATAATAAAAACATTTTTTTTCTCCCTGCAAACTGTAGATTGTCCATAGCAACCAAAAGTGTCCCTTTATGTCAAAAGTGATTTTAGAGCAGCTAGAAAACAGCGATAATAAATGATAATCACTTGCAGAATTGAGCGATAGAGATTTGTGGGGAAATTCGTCAAAAAAAAATAAAAAAAAGTAATGACAGCGACAATTCTGCAACTGAGCAAATTTCAGTGATTTTGATTTGATTACATTAGTGAATAATTTTTATTATAATTACATTATTATTTGTTATAATTATTTATAGTTATTTATTATATTATAATTTTATGATTTTGTGTTTCAAACTTTATCATACCCGGGATGTCTACTAGACTCTGGTTTGGACAAATTTAAGTGAGTTATTCCTAAAAATTGCAGGCCTACAGTATAAAACGCAGAATTTCCATGCAAAATAATTGTACCGCTTTTGGTACGTAATTCCAGACAGAATCATACCGCCAGGGAGGTTAAATCTCAAAGTACATAATTTGAGGAAACAGTTGCACACTACCGTCAGCCACAGCATAAACATGACACAATGACAGCGCTACAGGTGCTACCATTTCCATCCACACTACATAAATGCACACTTACATTATAATGGAGCTACACAATTTTTTAGAACTGCCTAATGCCCAAAAAATAAGAGTCACTGTCTACTGCTTCTCAGAATTTTACTAAATCTTCATCTGCATGCACCGTTGTAATATACTATGCAAGATCAGACTGCATATTTCAATTAGTATAGGTTACTGTATATAGAACATAGGGAAAGAGAAACAAACCTTCCCAATGCACATTGAACTCATCAGTTAAGATTTGCTCCTTCAGAATGAGACCCAGAGCAGCCTGGCACAACATCGGATTGGAGATTCCTTTCTTAGGAGGAAACAGCTCGTTATAATGCTGGGGGATAAAACTGGTATGTACATCCCCCGCTTCAAATGCTGGATGTCCAGAGAGACTAAGGAGGAAATCAATATTGGTGCTCAGTCCTACAATCTGTAAAGACAGGCCAGAAGGCAAATCAATAAACATATTAAGAGTGTAAAAAAGGAAACAGAGAAGAGCGCAATTTTATTATAGATTTTCTATTAACCTGAGCATTTTAAAAACAGAGTCAAAACAAAGCTAATAAAATGTAATCCCACGATGTACATTATAAGATTGTTAGCATTCAAAAAAGGAGTTCAGTGACCAAATCCATTTTGGTAGTGCGTTATTACAGATTGAGAGAAATCACAGAGGCTGCCATTGCTGGCCTCTTCTGAAATGCTAGCTGTATCGCTGTCATGTTGATGAATTGCCTTTGATACTTCTCAACTAACTGACCTGGAACAAGAATTATCGACTTATTTACAGCATGTACAGCGAGGAAATTATTTGATCCCCTGCTGATTTTGTAATTCTGCTCACTTACAAAGAAATTAAGGGTTTGTCATTTTTACCATAGGTGTATTTTAAATGATAGAGACAGAATATCAACCAGAAAAAAAAAAAACACACAATACAAAAATGTTATAAATGGAGCCTGCAGTTCAGTGAGTAAAATAAGTATTTGACCCCCCTACCAACCAACAATAATTCTGGTTCTCAGACTGGCTACGGTATGTGATCATGTGGGACACAAATTAGTCCTGTCAATTTAATAAGGTGCGCCCAACAACAACTTATGTGTATAAAAGACACCTGTCCTCAATTTTTCTTCCATTCAAACCTCATCATCATGGGCAAGCGTTGTCAAAGGACGTCACAAACAAGATTGTAGACCTGCACAAGGCTGGAATGACCATCAGTAAGAAGCTTGGTGAGATGGAGACAATTGGAGCGATTATTCACAAATGGAAGAAATACAAAAGAACCATCAATCACCCTTGGTCTGGAGCTCCATGCAAGATTTCACCTCATGAGGATCATGAGAAAAGTGAGGGATCAGCCCAGAACTAAACAGGAGGAGCTTGTAAATGGTCTCAAGGCAGTTGGGACCACAGTCACCAAACAAACCATTGGTAACATAAAACGCCACCATGGATTGAAATCCTGCAGCCCCCGCAAGGTCCCCCTCCTCAAGAAGGCACAAGTACAGGCCAATCTGAAGTTTGACAACATCTAAATGATCAGAGAAGGATTGGTAGAACGTGCTGTGGTCAGATGAGACCAAAATTGAGCTCTTTGACATTAACTCGATTTGCTGGGTTTGGAGAAAAATAATAAAAATGCTGACTATGACCCCAAGAACACCATCTCTACAGTCAAACACGGAGGTGGAAACATTATACTTTGGGGCCGTTTCTCTGCTAAAGGTACAGGCCGACTTTGCCACACTGAGGGGCCAATGGACGGGGCCATGTATTGTAAAATCTTGGAGAACCTCCTTCCCTCAGCCAGAACACTGAAGATGTGTCGTGGATGGGTCTTCCAGCATGAAAATTACCCAAAAACATACCGTCAAGGCAACAGAGGAGTGGCTCAAGAAGAACAACATTAAGGCTATGGTGGAGTGGCCTAGCCCCCCCCCCCCCCCCCAACAGTGTATGCTGACTAGCGGCACCAAACGCTTTCACAATACACTGATCAGTGGCTGCAACCACCAATTAATGCAACATTTTCAAACATGTACATTCGACAGAAGTTCATTAAACAACGATGCTATAGAAAACGTTTCAAAGTTGTTTTACTTACATTGTACTGCCGTAAGCAATATCTCAATTTTGTCAGAGCTGCTTGCCGATCCTTTGCCCAAACCACCAATTTGGCAATCATGGGATCGTAGTGTACAGAAACCTCATCACCTGTGAGTTTTGGAAGAGAAGAAGAAGAAAGAAAAAAAAAAAAAAAAAGTTATTGTGCAAGAAAAATTACACAACAAAACTCCACTGCAAAACAGTATGTTTTATATGTCGTTTCCCAAATCGAAGGCTCAATTATTTTTTTGTCATACTTGCCTGCATTGTTCAAGGGTTTTGCACAAAGCAGCCCCGTTTCTCCTCCGCTCGGGTCCCCTGCTGGCACTTAGGAAAAGGAGTCTATGTGTGCTCGCTCCTGAGCCCCGCTGTGTGTCCATAAGACACACAAAAGGGGAGAGGGAGAGAGAGAGAGAGAGAGATCAAGGCTGCTCTGTGCAAATCCACTGCACAAAAGCAGGTAAGTAGGACTTGTTTGTAATAAAAAAAAAACAAAAAAAAAACAAACACCACTAGACTTTACAATCATTTCAATGTGGTATTAAATGCAAAAAAAAAACATTGATTATATTGCAGCTTACCATTTTAGATGTAATGGTTGTATTCATTTTCTATTTTAGCCTTTCTTTCCTTTATTTTCACCTGCTGATCCAGCCAGTATTGTATTTCAAAAGAAGAACCGCGCCAGCAGAACCAGTTACAGAAATTAGACATTTAACACTAGCAGAGGGCTTATAGTGATCAAATGATGTAAAACCTCTATCCCAAAAGAAAACAAATGCTTGCTGTAACTGCTTATAAAGTATTAGCTGGAGTCTGGCTTAAATTTGTTAGTGTATTTAAATCTGCGAGTATATCCAACACTCCCCTCCACTCAGAGGAACAAGGCGGCCGCCCAAAAGTGTCCCCTGTGCTCCTTCACCCAGAGTAATGTCTCTCTAATAAAAGGAAGTGTGTTACTGACCAGATCACCAGGTGAATACTGATGTAGCCACCACATCTAAATGATAGGTATATATTACATATTTGGTTTGCGGTTTAATCAATCACTTTTACTTTCTTCATAAATATTCTCAGGATAGCTAGCTCTCAAAGGGGCATACCAGTCCAACCTGAAAGCATTGCATTTACCCTGACTCTGGGGAGACCAATATCAATATAAACCGATATCCTCATCCTAGCGAGTAATCTGAACCTAGAAAAATGCAAACTAGCGTTTTCCAGCCTATTCTTTGTTTCTAGTTGTACAAAAGAGCAGACAAGAAGTCCTATTAGAAACCTGGAAAGTGGTCACAGAGCATTTTGTAAAACCTAAATGAAGTGCATTTTTTGACCAGCATATTTGTATCCGTTACTAGTTAGGATAGTTAACTGACTGACGTTTTATCGAAAGTTTACAAACTATACATATTCCTCCATACACAAAGAATTAATATGCATGATCACCTTGCCTGACTCCAGTTTCAATGCGAGTGTAAAGATCGTCTGGTGGAGTAGAAAGATGTAGAAGTGGGCCGGCTCCAGGCATGAAGTTATTATTTGGATCTTCTGCATATATCCTAGCTTCAAATGCATGGCCACTCAGAGTAATCTCTTCCTGTGTTAAAGGGATCCTTTCACCAGCAGCCACCTGAAAAATACCAATGCTTTCCTTTAGGCTACATTCACACATGAGCGTTTTCAGCTTGTAAAACCCCCATCTCAAGAGTTCCAAAGACGCCCAACAAGCAAAATCCTATTAATGTAAATGGCCCCTGTTCACATCTGAGCGTTCTGTCGCCTAAAACTCAAAAAAAAAAAAAAGTACATGAGCTGCTTTTTAGGCAGATTACAGGCATTTTTCAGCTTTTTACATTGGTGACCCTTTGACCTGTACAAAAAAAAAAGAAAAAAAAGAAACACACAACCTTTGACTGAAACCAAAAAGCTGCAGTCACACCTGAGCTTAACAGCCAGAACAGCAGAATGGAAAGTTTAGGAATGGCAGAGACTTGAGGAAAAGCACCCACCCCACAGTGTGAAAGGGGCCTAAGGCCTGCAAAATAACAATCACTTGCTTTCGAGGGGGCAATTCTGACATTTCACACATACTCGTACAAGCAATCAGCATTTTTTGCTAGAAATTACTTAGAACCCCCAAACAATCTATATTTTCTGAAAGCAAAGTCTCTGGAGAATAAAATGGAAGAGGATGTTCTAATCTTATGGTGGGACAGGGGGGGGTCTGATAAAGGCAGCGGGCAGCTACAGGGTGACCCCCCTTCCACCACCTGCAAAAGCGATAAACACAGATCACTGTTACAAGAAAGAAAAGAATGATATCTGGATTATGGTTGCAGCGATATCACCATAACTTCAAGGACATACTTACCCATACACACATACATAATTTTACACGCATACACGTTGGACAGTACGTAGTTTAAACCATCCAGAAGCAACATAAAATAAAGGGTGGGCACAAACAAGATTGTGTGGATTGCTTGGTTTAAATTAGCCAAAGAAAGTGACATTAATTATAAAACACATTATTGTTAGGAGGTCTAAATCCTTCCACAATTAGAGATTTTAGAGATTATAAAAACATTTAATCAGTACTCTGTCTGGTTTGAAATTGTATAAAATTGAATTTATGTAGTTTAGTATCACATCATCAAGAAAACAAAGCAAGCCTGTAAACCAGCCTTCTCAACCCCCCCCCCCTCAAGGAACCCCCAAAATAGTTTTCAGCTCATATCTCCCACCCTCTTCCCGGCTGTGAGTTTAACAGCAGCAGGCAGGCGCCGTATAGAGCCGCACCGACGTTCGGTTTCTTTCAGCATCTCGTGACGCGCTCTATGTGTCGGTCGGATGCCTGTCAATTAATTAGGCACGCCCAACCCCGACCATCATACCCGGAAGCGGCGGTGAGAATGCAGATGGGAAACGGTATGTACGGACGTATTTTCATTTATTTTTTTAAAACGGCCGATTCGAATTGTCATTAATGTCATAAATGCAATGTTAAAAGTTTATTTTTAGGTGAACCTCCACTTTTTTACAAAGGAAAACAGTGCTTTATTGTGCAGAGAGCAGATATACAGGATGTACAAAAAGAGATCCAGATCAAAAATGTGGTAAAGAGACGATGAATGGTCATACAAAAATAGAGCATATCTACATTTCAAAGGGGGTGGAGAACACTAGTAAAGCGGGGTCAAATACATGCAATTGTCACATAAGCAGAGGCTTGGAACGACAGGGGACCAATTTACCGCCCAGGGATGCCTGGGAGACCACACAGAGTCATGGCCAAAGCACGACATCTGCAGAAGAGGGAAGATGAAAACAGAGGGGGGGCAGACTCAGGCAGGAATATCGTCACATGTATCAGCGGTACCCAGCCATGCATTTCATATCTTACCATACTTAGCAGGGCAACCCCTATGAGCGTATATTTCTTTTTTATATGGCAATACGCCATTCACTGCAGAGATCCACTCCCGGAGAGAAGGCGGCCCAACCTGGAGCCACCTTCGCGCCACGAGAAGCCTGGCAATAAACAACGACTCCTGAAGAAAGATCTTGTGGTACTTATCCGAGTCAGGATCTGGAAATATTCCCAGCAGACATTGCTTAGGGCATAGTGTCAGAGGGGACCCCATCTCATCGTGGATAAATTGTATTATATGTGTCCAATAGTCCTGTATGACTGGGCAGGACCAGAGGAGGTGGAAAAAAGTGCTGGTGGGGCTATCACATCTAGGGCACAGTGGGTTATGATCAGGTTTGTATTTGGCAAGGCGAGCGGGGGTCAGATATGTTCTGTGCAACATATAGAGGTGCGTAAGGCGGTCAGAGAGCTTGACTGAGACCTTCTTGCTGGTCTCCAGAGCGTCCTCCCATTCGTCCTCCTCCAGCTCCCCCACATCTGAACCTCCACTTTAAAACAATAGCTCATTCAATGTCACCTTTTCACACTGCAGCTTTATGCCCTAATGGCTTCAATTATTTCTGTAACCATTCTATATAGATTTTAGGGACAATCCCTTTTACTTACTCGTAGCTGCCACTCCACCAGGTCAGTTCCAGTGATCATCTCTGTGACTGGATGCTCTACCTGCAGTCGGGTGTTCATCTCCATGAAATAGAAATTCTGCTGTGAATCCATAATAAATTCTACTGTACCTAAAAGCAACAATGGGGCAATTCGTCAAAAAAGGCAACTAAACATTTTTTTTGCAGCTAGACAAATCCATATCCGATATGCCTGCTTGCACATCAGGCTAAATGCCCATCTTCTATAATAGAGAGACATACCTGCACCCACATAGTTGACTGCTTTTGCAGCTTTGACAGCAGCTTCTCCAAGTTTCCTCCTGACCTCAGAACTGATTCCAGGCTGTTAACATATTAAAATATTCACAACAATTCATACACTGCTGTGTTGACTAAAATACATTTAAATAAAGGTGATTAGGACAGCTGCTGTGTTGAAGAACCAAATCTTTTTTCAACATACAAGCTAAAAGAAGCAAAGTTGTACAATAACCAATGGTACAGTAGAACAGTCAGTAATATAGATCAAAAACAGTAAAGTTGGCCATAGACTAACAGGTCTGAACCTCAATTCCCCCATTAACACAGACAGTGTTGACAGGGGAAGCCCTCTGATGCAGCCATGGTGTTCTGGCGGGGAGACAGGGGAATCCATCCACCCCACCGAGACAAGACAATGATTATTGCAAGTGGCTATAACAGCCACTAGCAATATTCGTGTGTAAAATTCAGCTGGCTAGTTGAACCCAAGTTGATCGATCAAACAACTTGGGTGCATTCAGTCTGCCCATACATGGTTCAGATCTCGACCGATTCCTGCTGAACCGGCTGAGAGTTGTTCCGCCTATGACCTGCTTTTTTTCCCTAAATAGCTTCCTTTACCTTAGTGCAGTCCTCCACTTACCTCATCCTTCCATTTTTGCTTTTAAATGCCCTTATTTCTTCTGAGAAATCCTCACTTCCTGTTCTTCTGTCTATAACTCCACACCGTAATGCAAGGCTTTCTCCCTGGTGTGGAAAAAGCCTCTTGAGGGGGTGAGCAGGCAAGTCAGGACACTCTACTTTGCAGATAGAGAAAGGAGCTGTGTGTTAATAGGCGTCCTGACACCCCTGCTCGCCCCCCCCCCCAGGAGGCTTTCTCCACACCAGGGAGAAAGCCTTGCATTACGGTGGCGAGTTACAGACAGAAGAACAGGAAGTGAGGATTTCTCAGAAGAAATACGGACATAAGCAAAATCGAAAGATGAGGTAAGTGAAGGAGGACTGCACTAAGGTAAAGGAAGCTGTTTAAGGATAAAAAAATAAAAATAAAAAAAAATCTTTTACAACCCCTTTAAGCCGGTCATAGGCGGATCAACTTTCAGCCGGAATCGGTCGAGATCTGAACCATGTATGGGCAGATTGAATGCACCCAAGTTGTTTGATCGATCAACTCGGGTACAACTAGCCAGCTGAATTTTACACATGAATATTGCTAGTGGCTGTTATAGCTGCTTTCAATAATCATTGTCTTGTCTCGTGGGGTGGACGGCTTCCCATCTCCCCACCTAGAGAACACCATGGCTGCATGGAAGGGCTTCCCCTGTCAACACTGTCTGTTAATGGGGGAAATCGAGGTTCGAACCTGTTACAGAAAATAAATTTGCTTAGTCTATGGCCGACTTTACTGTTTTTGATCTACATTACTGACTGTTCTACTGTACAACTATAAAATTTCCTTTACAACCCCTTTAAGTCTCCTTATTGGCAATGGCAACACAATGCCCTAAAACTGAAAAATATATATTTTTTTAAATAATGCCTGTATGGAAACAGAATTAGTCTTACCCCAGGTGCTTCTTCTATGATTTTCTGATGTCTTCTTTGAACACTGCAATCTCTTTCAAACAAATAGACAGCATTTCCATGCTGGTCCCCAAACACCTGGACTTCTACATGTCTTAGAGAAAGAAAAAAAAAAAATGTACAATACATTTTTTGCCCACTAATATACCCATGTATTGCAAAATGCTGCACAAGATCAAAATTCTTGGTTGTACTGTACAGGAGATCTTGCTGGTGATACAGTAACAGTTGGTACACACGGGCCGAATATAAGCCGGTATTAGCTGATTCAACAGAAGCCAACTGACATTTGGCCCGTGTGCTGGAAAAGCAGCATGTGATTGGCACCCGATAAGCACTGACAGCCAATAGCTGCAAACTGACCGATGTGTTCTGGTGGGAGGGGTGGTCCCCCTGTCAGAACACAATAGCTCAGCTATTGTGTTATACCAACATTGAAACAATGCTCCTCAGTTCTTTTTTTGTTCAGCTCACTGCGTTGCTAGCTTGGGTTTCTGCTTTTACAAGTTATGCTTTAACTCCACTTTTGTTGAGAGAAAAAAAAAACAACACCATTCCTCTCTGGGTGATCTATGTACATTGCAAAGATTATAACAACCATTGTTGCAGATTCCTACCTTTTGTTATTCTGAAGTAATCCATATGTGTTTGTCTGTGCCTCTGCACTGAATGGGTCTAATGGGAGTGGTTTCATAATTAACTGCCAGGGGTGCAGCTGCAGGGCACTAATGAGAAAATATGCTGGGCCTGCATCCTTTTAGACATGCTCCTATTGAAAGTATCTCTCCAAAAATGAAATTTGTTGCAGGGGATGCCCGAAATCGGACTTGTATCTTAGGCAGACTTCTGGGAAAAATGGTGAGCCAATCACACAAGCAGGAAGTGATGTTTCCGAGGAGTGGTCAGTACACTCTGTGTACAGAACACCACAATGTAGCCACATTGCAACGCATTTCAGAAAATGACAGTGGCTGCAGATTGAAATGGAAAGGTAATTTTTAATAACATTCAACTACTATACAATTAGTGTCAATTATATGTGCTATATTATTTTTTTTTGCCATTTCTCCACCCATGAAAGTGGAGTTACCCTTCAACCATTTGCCGATGGCTGGACGTCATATGACGTCCTCAAATTTGTGGTGGTATTTCTGAAAAATTCCTGCAGCTACAGGCATCATTCAGATATCCGCATTTTCAGCTGGCGATTTGCTACACCATAAGAATGATCATATGGCTGTTCCGCCCCCTTTGATCTCCGATGGTCGCTGGAGTCTCTATGATAGTTGGAGGCCGGGTGCGATGTTATGGCATCATGCCCAGCCTCTGCATTAAAAAAAAAAAAAAAAAAGGTGCCGCCTTAACTGGAAAGCCGTGCTTGTTTTATTTTAGGCTTCCCAGCCTAAAAGGTGAGATGTGGGGTCTTATTGACCCCATTATCTCACTGTAAAGAGGTCCTGTCATTCCATATTCCTATTACAAGGGGTATTTACATTCCTTGTAATAGGAATAAAAGCGATCAAAATTTTTTTTTTTTTAATTTTTTTTTTAAAGTGTCAAATTAGAAAAAAACTTTAATAAAAAAAATAATGTATTGTTAAAGTGCCCCTGTCCACATGTGTACCGCCCACATATGAACAGTGTTGAAACCACGCATGTGAGGTGTCGCCGCGAATGTTAGAGCAAGAGCAATAATTCTAGCCCTGGACCTCCCCTGTAACGCAAAACATGTAACCAGTAAAAAAGAGGATTTTTAATAAACAGCTTACCTGTAAAATCCTTTTCTTGAAGTACATCACGGGACACAGAGCGCATAGCCATTACACTTGGGTTATATGGGTACCTTCAGGTGTGGACACTGGTGTAATCAATTTCACAGGAAGTTTCCTCCCTATATAACCCCCTCCCACTGGGAGTGCTTCAGTTTTGTAGCAAGCAATTCCTCCGAGGTTACACAATGTTCCCCAAAAGAGGGGTGGGAGCTCTGTGTCCCGTGATGTACTTCAAGAAAAGGATTTTACAGGTAAGCTGTTTATTAAAAATCCTTTTTTCTTTATCGTACATCACGGGACACAGAGCGCATAGCCATTACACTTGGGATGTCCTAAAGCAATGCTCTATGAAGGGAGGGAGACCGTAAGGCCAAGAATAGCCAAATAAAAACATTGTCAGGAGAAAACATGGCTCCACCAACAGAAAAACAAGGGGGCGTGAACCGGGCCAGAGGATTCTATACTGCTGCCCGTAGGACCGCCTGCCCAAAAGCTGCGTCCGTACCCTTTGCAACGTCCAACTTATAAAATTTAGTAAACGTATGTACGGAAGACCAGGTTGCCACCTTGCAAACCTGTGCCATAGAGATCTGATGGTGTGCCGCCCAGGAGGCACTCATGGCCCTCGTAGAATGGGCTTTAACTGATAAGGGAGGTGGAACGCGCTTCAGACCATATGCCTGAAAAATCAGCTGCTTAATCCACCTAGCCAAGGAAGACTTGGCAGCCGGCTGACCCTTCTTGGGGCCATCCGGAAGAACAAAAAGCACATCTGTTTTCCGAATCTTCTCTGTAGCCTTGAGACAGACCCTCATGGCTCGAACCACGTCCAAAGTATGAAGCCGTCTTTCCTCTCTGGACTGGGGAGTAGGAAAGAAGGATGGTAGGACTAGGTCCTGATTCAAGTGAAAACTGGATATGACCTTAGGAAGGAAAGAAGGTTGAGGCCGCAGGACCACTCTGTCCTTATGCAGAATAAGGTATGGCTCCCTGCATGACAAGGCTGCCAGCTCGGAAACCCTTCTGGCTGAAGCCATAGCCACCAAGAAAACCAACTTTCGGGTTAGTAGCACAAGAGGGATTTCTGTCAGAGGTTCAAACGGCTGCCTTTGTAAAGCTGACAAGACCAGATTTAAATTCCAGGGGCAGAGGGGAGCTCTAATAGGGGGATTCATAGGGGGATTCATATGCAAGACCCCCTGCAAGAAGGTTTTCATAAGCGAATGGGTGGCCAAGGGTCTTTGAAACCATATTGATAAAGCCGACACCTGCCCCTTTAGAGTACTAAGAGCCAACCCTTTGTCAACGCCAACCTGGAGGAATCGCAAGATCCTGTCAATAAAAAACTTTCGAGGATGCCATTTTTGAGACTCGCACCACTCCACATAGGTTCTCCAGACTCTGTAATAAATATTTCTGGAGACCGGTTTCCTAGCCTGAATCAACGTAGATATGACCTGATCTGAGAGGCCTCTGCCCTTAAGAATTAGGGATTCAGCCGCCAAGCCGTCAAATTTAGCTGCTGTGAAGCAGGATGGCAGATTGGGCCCTGAGACAGCAGATCTGGGCGCAGGGGGAGCGGCCACGGCGCCCCGACTGACATCTTCACGATGAGTGCGTACCAAGCCCTCCTGGGCCAGGCTGGGGCCACCAGGATTACAGGCCTGCGCTCCACCCGGATTCTCCGTAGAAGGCGGGGAATCATCTGCAGTGGAGGGAACGCATACAGAAGAGAAAACTGGTGCCAAGGGCAAACCAAGGCATCGGTCCCGTAGGCTGAGGGATCCCTGGCTCGGGGTATGAATTTGTCCAACTTTTTGTTGGATCTCGTTGCCATAATGTCCACATCTGGGACTCCGAATCTTTGGCAAATCTCTTGGAATACCTGGGGGTGAAGAGACCATTCCCCCGGGAGCAACTGTTGACGACTCAAAAAATCTGCTTGAGAATTGTCTATCCCTGGGATGAAAATCGAAAAAGAAAAAATACTGCGCTATCTTAAAATACAAAAAGCCGCTAACACAGCAAGAGAGATCGAAAATTGCTAATAGAAAATGTGTGGAAAAGTGTAGCGCTAATAATGACACAAATAATGATAATACAATAAAGATTAAATCATGCAACACCACATGTGAATGAATGGTATTCAAAAGTCCATAAATGTTTTGAATGAATCGGTGAGTCGGTTTCTTTGAGTAAAACAGATACACAAAATCCAGTGCATAAAGAAGTGAAAAATCCACCACCGCTTATGACAAGGGGCTTACCGGACCGATTGGACCTAGACAGGCATATACCCACTAGGCCAATCAAGCTTTGTTAAAGTTGATATACTGAAGCGGGTACACCATACACGTCATGCGATTCGGTATCAATGAAGGCAAACCTCAGACAGATGATTCAAAAATACTTCCCAGCAAGCAGCAACTCTCAACAGATCACTCAGAGGGCATATCAGTACTCCAACCGATAAGCATGAAAAAGAGAAGGCAAGGCGTACATAGCGTAATTCCGTAATAAAAAAATCGATATTTATTATAAAGAGAAAAACTCACATTTTGCAATGGTCAATAGAGCTTATAGAAAAAGGGTAGCAGGAACAACAGTAGTCCATCCCGACATGTTTCGTTACAAAAAGAACATCATCTGGGGTGCTGTCATCATGCTACACTTACCCTTATATACAGCAAAAGGTCCCCACACTCATATCAAGGCTCCCATAGGCAGCTGATGGTAATAACATGGCACTTCCTGTAAATTGCAATGGAGGATATGGTGTGCGGGTCAAGACTCTCTTTCAGTACAGGAAGTACATCGAGAGGGTAATTATTCAAACCAGACCTCAAAGAACAGAGCTATAAGCTCATAAAATGGCATCCGCTCTGATAAAGCGGAGAATTAGCCATGCAGGAAAAAATAAATAAAAACACAGGCACCTGTATTGATAAAAAGATGTGCACTCCAAGCTCAAACAGCATGTCACAGCACATCACATGATATTAAAACCAAGCCTCGTTCTGAGGATGAGAACGAATCCACATTATTTTCCCCCTATTGGTAGATTGCGGTCACATGACCGCACTACCAAGCCTCATAGTGGATCCCGGGCTATGTGTTCCACAGCAGGCTAAAAAATAATGAAAAAGCCACACTGTGGAAGCACATTAAGAACGAATCAGCATTCACTCCCCCTGTTGGTAGATTGCGGTCACATGATCACATCACCAAGCCTCGTAATGGATCCCAGGCTATGTGCTCCACAGCAGGCTAAATGATATTGAATAGCCACACTATGGAAGCACATTGAAGCAAGAGGCACAGAAAAAATGGATTGGTTTAAAAACAGCATAATGGAGCTGAATCCAAAACGCATCATTGTGATAGACACAGTGTGTATGTTAAAAATTAGGGATTAACCTATAATTAAAATAACAATATGGTGTTAGATGACATAAGTGACAAAAAATTGTGCACATCATGTCAGAAACCTGAATAAATAATTTTATGTAATTTAAATTGTATTACATTTTGGCAGTAATAGGAAAATAATTAAAATTATAAAAATGTCTTAATTAACCCCCTATGATGAAAATCAGGGAAAAAAAGGGACATGCATCCTATAGGAGCCAAGATTGAATATAGGTTTACAGAAAACACTCATATCATAATGGTAAAAAACAATAATAATATATTGAATAGAATCAATTTTAAGACTGGTTAATGAATGCGTTAATATCCCACTCTACATTCATACCCTGGGGAGAGTGGGATTGCAATTCATATATCCAGTAGGTTTCAAGTCTGGATACTCCTCTAGTCTTGGCTCCCCCTCGCCAAGGTGGGATATATCTGTCAATGATCAAGAACTGCGACCCCTTAGGATCCCGACTGTGACAGGATCTATAATGTCTAGGTACAGTATGTTTAGTGTCACCTCCCACAATCTTGGCTATGTGCTCACCTACCCGCACAGAAAACGCACGCGTCGTGCGACCCACATACTGCTTCCCGCATGGGCAAGTGATCAGATAGACAACGTGGGTGGTAGCACATGTACAAAAGTGTTTGATCGAATAACTCTGATTGGTCACTGTAGATTGAAATTCTAAAGTTTTACGTCTCCCACACAAATTGTACTGACAGACTGTGCATTTTTTACATGGAAAGTATCCCTCCATATTTTGAAAAAAGGTGGGACGCACAGGGGGGTCAACCGTATTTGGAGCGATACTATTCCTCAAAGAAGGAGCACCTTTAAAGATGATCCTAGCCTGTTCCGGTAAAACTTGTCCAAGGATTTTGTCCTTTCTTAACACGTTCCAATGACGCTTAAAGATGTTTTTTATATCTCTATGTTGGTTGGAATAAGTTGTAAGCATAGAGTAACGGAAAGAATTATCGCTAACTCGTAGAGGTCTATCTGTTAAAAGAGATTCCCGGTCAATCTGCTCTACATTTAGCATCTCTACGTTCACAGAGGATTCGTCATATCCCTTTTCAATGAACCTATGTTTGAGCATAGATGCTTGGGACAGGTATGTGTCAGTATCACTACAGTTCCTCCGTAAACGTAAAAACTGGCTGCGGGGCACAGATTTAAGCCATGACCTATGGTGACAGCTATCCATGGGGATGAAGCTGTTACGATCTGTGGTTTTAAAATGAGTCTGAAACTTAAATTCCCTGGACTCCAACCTAATCTCAAGATCAAGAAAATTGATCTTGGTAGTACTCCATTCAAATGAAAGGGAGATACCTCGGTTGTTATCATTTAATGTAGAAAAAAAATTCTTCAAGGGTTTCTGGAGGGCCATCCCATAGGAGGAGGATGTCGTCTATATACCTGGCCCATAAGACCAGGGAGGGATTCCTCTCTGAATAGACGACATCCTCCTCCCACTTGGCCATAAATAAATTTGCCAGGCTTGGGGCAAACTTGGCGCCCATTGCCACTCCACGCTTTTGCAAAAAGAACCTCTGGTCAAACCAGAAGTAGTTGTGGGTAGTGGCGAATTTAAGTAGTTCAATGATAAAACTACGTTGGTCGTTAACTAAGGAATGATCTCGATCCAGGAATAAAGTGACTGCTTCTATTCCCAAATCTTGGGGAATGCATGTATATAAAGAAGCTACGTCTGCAGTAGCTAAAAGATAATCACCACGTATTTCTGTGTTCTCTAGTAGTTTGATAGTAGAGGTGGTGTCTTTCAAATATGACGGAGTTGTCTTGACTAGTGGTTGAAGAAAAAAGTCGATGTAACGACCAATGCGAGAGGTGATAGAATCTATGCCGCTCACAATGGGCCTCCCGGGAGGGTGTACAGGGTCTTTATGAATTTTGGGTAGATAATAGATCGTCGGGATCCTAGGGGCAATGGGTATCAGATAAGATCGTTCTTTCTCATTCAGAATACGAGATTGGAACCCTTTCTTCACCAGGCCAGCAAGTTCTTTTTTGAAACTATTAGTGGGGTTATTCTGTAATTCTTGATACGTATCTTGGTCTGACAGAATTTTTGACATTTCGGCCACATATTTGGATTTATCCATAACCACTATTCCACCACCTTTGTCCGCTGGGCGGACAACAAGGTCTTTCTGATCACAAAGGGATTGAAACCCTTCTTTGGGTAAGGGGTTGTGGTAATGTTTCTTGATGGGTAAAGAGGCCAGGTCTTGGAGGACCAAGTCTTTAAAAATGCTAACTGCAGGGGCCACTGCAACAGAAGGATTGAACAATGATGGATTGGACAATCTAGTATGAACTGTTCCTGAAGTAGCTGCCCTCTCTGCAGGAGGTGAGGTGTTGGTCAAAAAATATCTTTGGATGTTAATTTTACGTACAAACTTTTGCACGTCTATGAACGTGTTAAATTTGTTGAATTTGCTAGGAGGAGCGAATTTTAGTCCTTTGTCTAAAACAAGCAGTTCATTGGAAGTTAATACCTTTGAACTCAGGTTGAACACTCCTTGGCCTATTGAACCTTTCTTCTTTTTCCTCTGCGCCCTTCTGCCCCCTCTGGTCCCTCTTTTGGATCCGAAGGCCTTTGATGTCCTGGGCCGTCCCGATGAAAATCCTTATTTTCATAAGATCCTGGACCATATGCATCGTGGTTGTAGTGTACTCGATTGGATTCAGTCACACTTCCACCACGAGCATCACGAAGGGGGAGGAATCTGTTATATGTATTTACGGGGGGGTGGCTATATTGGTAGGCATTGGACTCATAAGGGGCCTCATACTCATTAGACCTCCTAGGTGAGCCCCCAGAACCATAATAGCCATGGTATTGGTGGTAGGGGTTCCTAGAATCTCGTTGATTCCCCTTAGACCTACCACGTCCCCCTCTTTTGTTGGAATTGTTATTGGTCCTTCTAGGTGAGCGAGGTGATATATGATATCCCGGAGAGCGTCCTCTCGCTGGTTGCTCCCTAGTAGTATAAACAGATCTGGGATATACAGGAGCAGACTGATAAGCTGCATGTTGACTGTTATTAGAATGTGCCCCCGCAGCTCCGGTTTCCATAGTGGAATCCACGCCAACCGGTGCTGTTGAGGATTTTTGCCACTTAAAAACAGTCCCTGATTTATAATCCCCTACATCTCGTGAATATTTCTTGCGTTTTTTATTTCTCTGTTCTCCATCTTCTTTTTCAAGATGTAATTGGAGACTGGAGGAAAGAGAATTGTACTCTACAGAGTTTTTGAATGACAAGAGCTTCTCACTTAACTCCTTAATCTCTCTGTCCAGAAGTTGAAGTCTGCTTTGTTTCCTTGAAATTAAAAAACCCAAGAATTTGGTACCGGTCTCATTAAAATACCGATACCAGGAGTCTAGATCGGGGTCGTCTTGTTGAGGATGAACATCCCATCTAAGGCTCCTGGGGACCATACCCTCTGTTATATACTGCTGTAGAAAAATGATGTCCCACTGTAGGTGCAATTCTGAAACCATTATGTTTTTGAGACGCATAAACATTCCACCGATTTCAGTATCATTATTCATGACAGTGAACACCCCCTCAGCATTAACAGTCCGTTGGGCCCTATATTCAAAAACATCCATGATGGAAGGTGAAAGAAAAGATTGCTGCAATAAAAATGATCCCACAAGGCACAAAAATCGAAAAAGAAAAAATACTGCGCTATCTTAAAATACAAAAAGCCGCTAACACAGCAAGAGAGATCGAAAATTGCTAATAGAAAATGTGTGGAAAAGTGTAGCGCTAATAATGACACAAATAATGATAATACAATAAAGATTAAATCATGCAACACCACATGTGAATGAATGGTATTCAAAAGTCCATAAATGTTTTGAATGAATCGGTGAGTCGGTTTCTTTGAGTAAAACAGATACACAAAATCCAGTGCATAAAGAAGTGAAAAATCCACCACCGCTTATGACAAGGGGCTTACCGGACCGATTGGACCTAGACAGGCATATACCCACTAGGCCAATCAAGCTTTGTTAAAGTTGATATACTGAAGCGGGTACACCATACACGTCATGCGATTCGGTATCAATGAAGGCAAACCTCAGACAGATGATTCAAAAATACTTCCCAGCAAGCAGCAACTCTCAACAGATCACTCAGAGGGCATATCAGTACTCCAACCGATAAGCATGAAAAAGAGAAGGCAAGGCGTACATAGCGTAATTCCGTAATAAAAATCGATATTTATTATAAAGAGAAAAACTCACATTTTGCAATGGTCAATAGAGCTTATAGAAAAAGGGTAGCAGGAACAACAGTAGTCCATCCCGACATGTTTCGTTACAAAAAGAACATCATCTGGGGTGCTGTCATCATGCTACACTTACCCTTATATACAGCAAAAGGTCCCCACACTCATATCAAGGCTCCCATAGGCAGCTGATGGTAATAACATGGCACTTCCTGTAAATTGCAATGGAGGATATGGTGTGCGGGTCAAGACTCTCTTTCAGTACAGGAAGTACATCGAGAGGGTAATTATTCAAACCAGACCTCAAAGAACAGAGCTATAAGCTCATAAAATGGCATCCGCTCTGATAAAGCGGAGAATTAGCCATGCAGGAAAAAATAAATAAAAACACAGGCACCTGTATTGATAAAAAGATGTGCACTCCAAGCTCAAACAGCATGTCACAGCACATCACATGATATTAAAACCAAGCCTCGTTCTGAGGATGAGAACGAATCCACATTATTTTCCCCCTATTGGTAGATTGCGGTCACATGACCGCACTACCAAGCCTCATAGTGGATCCCGGGCTATGTGTTCCACAGCAGGCTAAAAAATAATGAAAAAGCCACACTGTGGAAGCACATTAAGAACGAATCAGCATTCACTCCCCCTGTTGGTAGATTGCGGTCACATGATCACATCACCAAGCCTCGTAATGGATCCCAGGCTATGTGCTCCACAGCAGGCTAAATGATATTGAATAGCCACACTATGGAAGCACATTGAAGCAAGAGGCACAGAAAAAATGGATTGGTTTAAAAACAGCATAATGGAGCTGAATCCAAAACGCATCATTGTGATAGACACAGTGTGTATGTTAAAAATTAGGGATTAACCTATAATTAAAATAACAATATGGTGTTAGATGACATAAGTGACAAAATTCAGAGAGGAATCCCTCCCTGGTCTTATGGGCCAGGTATATAGACGACATCCTCCTCCTATGGGATGGCCCTCCAGAAACCCTTGAAGAATTTTTTTCTACATTAAATGATAACAACCGAGGTATCTCCCTTTCATTTGAATGGAGTACTACCAAGATCAATTTTCTTGATCTTGAGATTAGGTTGGAGTCCAGGGAATTTAAGTTTCAGACTCATTTTAAAACCACAGATCGTAACAGCTTCATCCCCATGGATAGCTGTCACCATAGGTCATGGCTTAAATCTGTGCCCCGCAGCCAGTTTTTACGTTTACGGAGGAACTGTAGTGATACTGACACATACCTGTCCCAAGCATCTATGCTCAAACATAGGTTCATTGAAAAGGGATATGACGAATCCTCTGTGAACGTAGAGATGCTAAATGTAGAGCAGATTGACCGGGAATCTCTTTTAACAGATAGACCTCTACGAGTTAGCGATAATTCTTTCCGTTACTCTATGCTTACAACTTATTCCAACCAACATAGAGATATAAAAAACATCTTTAAGCGTCATTGGAACGTGTTAAGAAAGGACAAAATCCTTGGACAAGTTTTACCGGAACAGGCTAGGATCATCTTTAAAGGTGCTCCTTCTTTGAGGAATAGTATCGCTCCAAATACGGTTGACCCCCCTGTGCGTCCCACCTTTTTTCAAAATATGGAGGGATACTTTCCATGTAAAAAATGCACAGTCTGTCAGTACAATTTGTGTGGGAGACGTAAAACTTTAGAATTTCAATCTACAGTGACCAATCAGAGTTATTCGATCAAACACTTTTGTACATGTGCTACCACCCACGTTGTCTATCTGATCACTTGCCCATGCGGGAAGCAGTATGTGGGTCGCACGACGCGTGCGTTTTCTGTGCGGGTAGGTGAGCACATAGCCAAGATTGTGGGAGGTGACACTAAACATACTGTACCTAGACATTATAGATCCTGTCACAGTCGGGATCCTAAGGGGTCGCAGTTCTTGATCATTGACAGATATATCCCACCTTGGCGAGGGGGAGCCAAGACTAGAGGAGTATCCAGACTTGAAACCTACTGGATATATGAATTGCAATCCCACTCTCCCCAGGGTATGAATGTAGAGTGGGATATTAACGCATTCATTAACCAGTCTTAAAATTGATTCTATTCAATATATTATTATTGTTTTTTACCATTATGATATGAGTGTTTTCTGTAAACCTATATTCAATCTTGGCTCCTATAGGATGCATGTCCCTTTTTTTCCCTGATTTTCATCATAGGGGGTTAATTAAGACATTTTTATAATTTTAATTATTTTCCTATTACTGCCAAAATGTAATACAATTTAAATTACATAAAATTATTTATTCAGGTTTCTGACATGATGTGCACAATTTTTTGTCACTTATGTCATCTAACACCATATTGTTATTTTAATTATAGGTTAATCCCTAATTTTTAACATACACACTGTGTCTATCACAATGATGCGTTTTGGATTCAGCTCCATTATGCTGTTTTTAAACCAATCCATTTTTTCTGTGCCTCTTGCTTCAATGTGCTTCCATAGTGTGGCTATTCAATATCATTTAGCCTGCTGTGGAGCACATAGCCTGGGATCCATTACGAGGCTTGGTGATGTGATCATGTGACCGCAATCTACCAACAGGGGGAGTGAATGCTGATTCGTTCTTAATGTGCTTCCACAGTGTGGCTTTTTCATTATTTTTTAGCCTGCTGTGGAACACATAGCCCGGGATCCACTATGAGGCTTGGTAGTGCGGTCATGTGACCGCAATCTACCAATAGGGGGAAAATAATGTGGATTCGTTCTCATCCTCAGAACGAGGCTTGGTTTTAATATCATGTGATGTGCTGTGACATGCTGTTTGAGCTTGGAGTGCACATCTTTTTATCAATACAGGTGCCTGTGTTTTTATTTATTTTTTCCTGCATGGCTAATTCTCCGCTTTATCAGAGCGGATGCCATTTTATGAGCTTATAGCTCTGTTCTTTGAGGTCTGGTTTGAATAATTACCCTCTCGATGTACTTCCTGTACTGAAAGAGAGTCTTGACCCGCACACCATATCCTCCATTGCAATTTACAGGAAGTGCCATGTTATTACCATCAGCTGCCTATGGGAGCCTTGATATGAGTGTGGGGACCTTTTGCTGTATATAAGGGTAAGTGTAGCATGATGACAGCACCCCAGATGATGTTCTTTTTGTAACGAAACATGTCGGGATGGACTACTGTTGTTCCTGCTACCCTTTTTCTATAAGCTCTATTGACCATTGCAAAATGTGAGTTTTTCTCTTTATAATAAATATCGATTTTTATTACGGAATTACGCTATGTACGCCTTGCCTTCTCTTTTTCATGCTTATCGGTTGGAGTACTGATATGCCCTCTGAGTGATCTGTTGAGAGTTGCTGCTTGCTGGGAAGTATTTTTGAATCATCTGTCTGAGGTTTGCCTTCATTGATACCGAATCGCATGACGTGTATGGTGTACCCGCTTCAGTATATCAACTTTAACAAAGCTTGATTGGCCTAGTGGGTATATGCCTGTCTAGGTCCAATCGGTCCGGTAAGCCCCTTGTCATAAGCGGTGGTGGATTTTTCACTTCTTTATGCACTGGATTTTGTGTATCTGTTTTACTCAAAGAAACCGACTCACCGATTCATTCAAAACATTTATGGACTTTTGAATACCATTCATTCACATGTGGTGTTGCATGATTTAATCTTTATTGTATTATCATTATTTGTGTCATTATTAGCGCTACACTTTTCCACACATATCCCTGGGATGAACACCGCCGAGATGCAGGGTACATGGGCTTCGGCCCATGAGAAAATCAGGTTTACTTCTCTTTGGGCTGCTGGGCTCTTCGTGCCCCCCTGGTGGTTTATGTATGCCACCGCAGTGGCGTTGTCGGACTGTATCCTTACTGGCAGACCCTGAAGGGGGAAGAGTCTAGGCGATCAGGGCCAGCCGAGCAGCTCTGATCTCCAAGATATTGATGGGAAGCAGTTTTTCTGCCTCCGACCACTGCCCTTGCTGGGTCTGTTCTTCTCATCATTTTGCGCTGATTGCACCCTTTTCCTATTCCTGTATCTATTGCTTTTCGCTATTGTCTCTTAGCTGCATCATGGAGGTTTTCCAATATTTGGAAACCCGCGAGGTTAAACTTAGTGAGGTGTTCTCAAATTCGGCACCCTCAGTTGGTCCGGATGATATCTCCTCTCTTTTTAAGAAACTTGGCTTTTTATTTGAAAAGAAAATTAAAGCCTGGTGGGATGTCACATCTTTTGAACAATACATCCGGGATGGTCTCATACCGAGACGTCTTAGGTGGGATATTCCTCCCAGTGATGGTTTAGATGATGATGAGTCCCTCCTAGAATGGTATAACTTTTTTAATAGAAAGGGCCTGGATTTGATGGAATTCCTTTTGTTACGCAAACAGAGAAAAATGAAAATCATTGAGACTCAAATTGCAGACATCAAAAGTAAAATGGATATTCTAAAAAAATCATTCAGATTTTCCCAAATTGTCAGGGGAACTAAAAATTAAACTGACAAAATGGGATATCGATACACAAAATAAAAAGAAAGGCAAATTCATTAGGGATTCTGGGGATTATGTAAAAAAGGAAGTTTTCAAATGGCAAAATACAGCTAGATCTTCTGATCATGCCTTGAAATCTACTTCCGGTGAGAATATACCATCTTATCCAAAAACCCCCTCTAATGATGTCAATAATCAGACACCATACTCTGACCAACAACCAAATTATCCCCCCCTCAGGAGTCGGGGGAGAGGTCGAGGCAATAGAGGGAGAGGAAATTATTCCACTCTTCCATACATGACCCAATCCCAAGGTAATTTCATGCCTACTAATAATCATAGGGGCAAACCCAACCACCCACAGCCATCCAGAGGAAGTTTTTCTCAGAACAGTAGATGGGGGGAGGGTAATTATTATCAGAGCTACCCTGCACCTACACAGAATCGCTTTGCACCTCTAACCAATCGTGACGAGATGGAAAGTGTTTTTTTAGGGAACCCCCCTCCACCTTGGTGGGGCCCTCCCTCGACAACTCCCACTGGCAACAGAGGGAACAAAAGAAGAGAAAGAGAGGGAAACGGGCCGGACGTAGAACAGTCAAAAAGGACAAAATCCCACTAGGCACGGGTATTTACAATATCAGTGGGACCATTTTGACTGATGACGAATTGAGAATTTTAGATAAAGGACTCAAATTCGCCCCCATCAGGAATTTTAATACGTTTCAGACTTATGTTGGTATCTCTAAATTCGTAAGAACTTTGAATATCAAAAAGTACTTCTTATCAAAACCGGCCGAAAGGTCTTCTTTGATCCCTATAGGTTCACATTCTAATTTAAAAACAAAAAGTGTATTTAACCCTTCTAATATAGACAGTAAACACAGATGTGTTTAAAAACATGGTCCTAAGTGATCTTGAGTCTATGAAAATCAAAAAGATTAGAGACCCTCTTTATGTCAAAAATGGTATAGCGTCATTAGAAAATAAAAAAGACGTGGTAATACGCCCTGCAGACAAAGGGGGGGGGGTTGGTAGTGATGTCAAAGGAGTATTATAAGGGGGAAATGAATCGCCTCCTGAGTGATACTGACACCTACAAAGTATTGAAAACTGATCCGATTTTTGAATTTAAAGGGGAATTATCAGCCCTAGTTAAAAAGGGGCTAAAAAGAAAGATTCTTTCCAAAAAAGAGGCAGAATTCTTAGACCCTAGCGCATGTAGAACACCTTTCGTATACTTTCTACCGAAGGTACATAAAAATGCCACAAATCCACCCGGACGACCTATAGTCAATGGCATTGAGTCCGTATCTTCGAGATTGGGCCAATACATTGACTTCTTTTTGAAACCCATTGTCTCTAAGACAAAATCTTACCTTAGAGATACCAAGCATTGCATACAAACTCTTGAATCCTTGACCAGTACATCGAATAGTCTCCTTGTTACTGCAGATGTCAGTTCCTTATACACCATTATAGGACATGCCGATGCAATTTCGGCTGTCAAATGGGGTTTGGCACAATCTGACCTGTCGACTAAGCATAACAAGTTTCTTCTTCAGTGCTTGGAATTTTGTTTGACTAAAAACTATTTTTGGTACGGCAGAAATCACTATTTGCAAGTAATGGGTGTCGCAATGGGGGCTAAATTTGCCCCCAGTGTTGCCAACCTTTTTATGGCACTATGGGAAGAAGAGGCCATTTATAAAGACCCTCCTGTACAGCTTAAATGCTATAAAAGATACATCGATGACTTACTTATGATTTGGGAAGGTGATCTATCTAGTTTGGAACACTTTATGTTAAATCTGAATAACAACTCTCGTAACATCACCCTTACTTGGAACATTGATGTAGATAAAATTTCTTTTTTAGACCTTGAGATCTACAAAATTGGAGAATCTTTCAACACCCGCAATCATTTTAAGCCTTCCGATAGGAATGGTTTTATACCCCTGGATAGCTGTCACCATAAAAATTGGTTGTGCAACATTCCAAGGGGGCAATTTATTCGTCTCAGACGAAATTGTACATCTAATACCGAATTTTTTTCTCAATCTAAAACTTTAGTGGGTAAATTTTGTCAAAAGGGATATGATCGAGATAAGATTGCCAACACGTGCTAATTCGTTGGAGATGTTAACAGAGCTGACCTAGTAGCTGACTCGACAAAATCTAATAAAGGAGAGAGTTTCGAATTTAAAATCATCTTGGACTATAATGTTCAATACCGACAATTCGAGAAGATTGTTACTAAACATTGGGAGGTTTTGAAAAAGGACAAAACCCTGGGGCCTCTTCTCCCTGTGCGTCCACGTTTCATATACAAAAAAGCCCCTACTGTAAGGGATGTAGTAGCTCCTGGAGTCATTGACCCACCGGTCTTTAAAGAAAACAGAATTTTTTCTTTTCTTTCAGGCTTTTATGCTTGCGGTAGATGTCCGGCTTGTAAACAATGTAAACACAATGTGAAGAAGCGTAAAAACTTTACCTCCTTCTCTACTGGCAAAAGCTATACCATTAAAAATCTCATTACTTGTCAGACAGTTGGTGTAGTCTACATGCTGGAATGTGATTGCGGATTCCAGTATGTAGGCCGCACATCCCGTGCCTTATCAGTCCGTGTAGGAGAACACGTAAGCAATATTAAGTTGGGTAAATGGTCCCACAGTGTTTCTAAGCATTTCCGTCAATATCATGATAGGAATCCTAGATGTTTGAAATTTTGGGGCCTTGAGAGGGTCGACAAACATTGGAGGGGTGGGAATTACATTCGCCAGATTAGCAAAAGAGAGTCCTTCTGGATTTATGAGACCAAAGTGCTCACTCCAGAAGGCCTCAATGTAGAATTTGACTTAAATTGTTTTATATCCAACAAATAAATGCTTTTTAGTTTATTTTAGTTATTTAATATAGTGGTATTTAAAATTTGGATTTAGATTTATGGAGATCGGTAAATGGATCGTGTTTTCATGTAGATCCTTTATTCCACTTGTGTCCTGTAGATGTTTTTATTATTTTATTATTAATAGTAGTTTTTATTTTATTGTAACAAATAAATAGGATATGTTCAATTTTATTTGTCTATATGCATATCAAAGAGGTTCTGATCTGACCGAGCGCTGTTATATAATATATATGTATTTATGCTTTTCACCCACAAGATGGCGACACCTTAGTATTATTTTCTATGTCGTCCTGACCGTCTTGTTGCGGGACAATAAAGTTATTGTAACGTGCAATGACGCGGAGACGTGCCGTACCGCGTCATCACGTTAGAAGGACGGCATCTGATTATTCTGCAAGCTGCTAGCACCTCTTATGACGCTGAATTGAACCCTATACGTCATTACGTTACATGTGACGTTATCCTTCCGGGTCAAGCAGCGGTTTTAAGACAGCGCGCGACTGTTTGAATTCCTGCCCTGCTGAAGAAGTAATTTATTACGCAACGCGTCCGGGGACAGGAATCACCCGTACAGTCGCTCGTTCATGATCTGAACCTCTTCCTGAAGTAACCTCTCCGTCCGGTCCTTATGGTTTTCGTTGATGCTTTTTATTTCCTCACCAAATGTGAGTAAGCTGTATGCTGCAATAAATCCCTGGTTTTTATGGAAGCTCTTAGATGTTTTTTTTTTTTTCTCTTTTTGCTTTGCCATTATCATGCCTGACATGTGAGGATTCTACATAACATCTTTTTCCTGGGCTTCCTGTTGGATACTTATGCGCAGTATGACCATCTGGTAAAACAGTGGTCTTTCTTGGAGGTAATAGTAGAATACCCATTTGGTGGTGGGATCACTGTATATCTTCTCATCACGTTTGCTCTCTGGTGGATTTTAATTAGATCAATTTAATTATTGGATCAATTCGCATCACGTTTGCACCCTGGTGGACTTTAATTAGACCAATTGGATCTTCTGCACAGAATATTATATGGACATTTGTTTAGATATTTTATGCACTTATTTATTGGTGTAATATATCATTTCATTGGTGCAACATATCACTTTTTATTTTTTGTTTATATTTACACAGAACTTTGATATATGGTGCCTGAGAAGCACCATTAAAGATATTATATTGTATTGTTTGCGCTGCACTATTTCTATGTTGTATCTATTTGTGGGAATTTTGTGAAAGTTTTCTTTGTGTTCAGCTAGCATTCACAGAAAATTTAACCTTGGAGTTATTTTCACTAATACTTTTTTATATATATATATATTCTTTTGTAATTTTCCTCATCATTTTGCGCTGATTGCACCCTTTTCCTATTCCTTCTAGAACTGCCCCCCAACCTGACAGGCTGGCATCCGTGGATACTATCTTCCACGTGATGGGGCAAAAGGATTTCCCTTTTGACAAATTTTGAGAGACCAGCCACCAAGACAGGCTGCGCCGGACCTTCGGGGAGAGCACTAACGGACGATCTAACGCCTGAATGGACTTGTTCCAAGCAGAGAGAATGGCTGCCTGAAGATATCTGGTATGGATCTGGGCGTAGGGCACAGCCTCGAAGGCGGCCACCATCTTCCCCAGCAGTCGCATACATAGGCGAATAGTCGGCCTCTTCTTGCCTAAGATCACTTGAACTGCTTGAGCTATTGATCTGATCTTTGCTTGAGGTAAAATTATCCTCTGGCAGTCTGTATCTAGCCGAAGGCCTAGATATTCCAACTGCTTTGTGGGTTTCAATACCGATTTTTCTAGGTTTACAATCCACCCGAATTCCTCTAGATGCTGAACTGTGCGACCTACTGCCTGATTGAGGTTGGAAGCTGAGCTGTCGATAACCAGAAGATCGTCCAAGTATGCCAAGACTAAAATGCCTTCTGTCCTTAGGACGGCTAGCCCTGGGGCTAACACCTTTGTGAATACCCGCGGAGCTGTTGCCAACCCGAAAGGGAGGGCTACGAACTGGTAATGGCGGTGATATATCATAAAACGAAGAAACCTGTGATGTGCCGGGTAGATCGGCACGTGCAGATACGCATCTTTTATGTCTATAGATGCTATAAAGTCATCTTGATGTAGGCTGGCTGCCACCGAACGTATGGACTCCATACGGAAGGTCTGAATGTTTAGAAAGCGATTTAGGCGTTTGAGGTCCAAGATAGGCCTGACGTCGCCATTGGGCTTTGGTATTATGAAAAGGTTGGAGTAGAATCCCAGACCCCATTCCTGGGTTGGTACTTCTACAATTACTCCTTGGAGCAAGAGACGATCCAATGCTTTTACAAGAGAGGCCCTCTTTAATGGGTCGCTTGGAAGACTTGACCCCTGAAAATGAGGAGGGGGGACTTCCCGAAACTCTAGCTTGTAGCCCGTGGTTACCACAGATCTTACCCAAGAGTCGGGAATTCTGGCCTCCCACACTTCGGAGAAAAACCGAAGCCTTCCCCCCACCCAAGAGAGTGGGGACGCCCCTTCATGAATCTGACTTGAGGACTGGTTTAACCGGCTTGCGAGACCATGGCCTCTTGCCTGTCGTGGCTTGTCCTTGTGGGCGGCTATTAAATGCTGAACGCCCGGGAGGCCGTCGATACTGACGGGAAGTTGAAGGGGCCGAGCCTGCGAAGGCCTGTCGCTTAAATGCGGGCCCACGCGTTCTTTTCTTGATAGGCAAGAAAGAACTTTTACCACTTGATATGGTCTGGATATATTTATCTAGGTCTTCACCGAATAGTCTCCCACCATGAAAAAGGGAAATCCTGCTAAAAGCTTTTTGCAGGGTGCCTCTGCTGACCAGTTTTTTAGCCACAAAAGGCGACGCATATGAACCAACAGCAGAGATAACCGGGATGCCTGTTGGATGGAGTCCTTAATAGCATCTACTGCAAAGCAGAGAGCTCTTGGGAGGTCAGCCAATTCACGAGCTTGCTGAGCCGGTATGTCCCTTAATATCTGTTTAGTCTGATCCTTTAAAGCCTGACAAACGCCAATGGCTGCCACTGCTGGCTGAACCACGGCACCTACTGTGGTAAAAGAAGCCTTCAGTAGGGTCTCCAATTTTTTGTCGACTGGATCTTTAAACACCTGGACATTTTCCACCGGACAGGTCAGGGATTTATTTACGCAGGAAATGGCTGCGTCCACGGTAGGGAGTGCCCATTTCTTTGCAAATTCTTCTTCCATAGGATAGAGAATGGTGAACCTTTTAGGAGGGATAAAAATCCTATCAGGTCGAGCCCAATCCTGAAAAATCACGCTCTCCAGAAGGGGGTGAACCGGGAAAGACGCACCACTCAATGGTGCCTTCAAGGAACCTAAAGAGGATACCGCGGGGGCTAATTGTTCTGACACTGGAAGTTTAAAAGCAGTGCGAACCATACCCGTCAGAGACTGGATCCACAGACTCTCTGCTTGAGAAGCCGAAAAAATTTCATCTATAGTGGAATCTTCAATGTCTGACCCGTCAGGACTCAGGTCCGCTTGATCCCCCTGTGGGTCCAATTCCTCCGAAGAGAGGACCTCTGCATCCGAACACACCGTTCTAGGTGACGGGGATCTAGCCCGTTTGCCACCCGGCAAAGAGCGGGCAATTAAAGCAGTTAACCTTTTCTCTAGCCCACCCAGGGTGGATTCTAGCATTTCTTCCATAACATAAACGGGAATGGGTTGATTGGGGGCCGCCTCTGCCCCTAGCACCCTCAATGGCTCCTGCACGATGCTGTTCGGTGGTCTATCTGGTGAGGGTGGGACCACTGGAGCCTGGCCCAAATCCTCTGACCCCGTTGGAGACCCCTTTACTTTTTTGGCACCTTTTGCAGCCTTAGCTGGTCCTGATCCCTTGGGAGCCATTGCACAACCTTGAGACACCCCTACAGCCAACACCCAACTGTTGTAGCTAGAAGTGAAACATTAATAAGGACAGGCTATGGTAAAAAAAATTTTTTTTTTTTAATTTTCATACGCCTGAGAAGGCGGCAATACCGAGGAGAGTCCTGTGAGTATTGCCACACCAATGCCCGTTAGCTGGAGTCCAAGGTTGCACCGACTCCGATACTGCCAGATCTAAGGCCGAGTCCCTTTAAGAAAAAAATCTTTTTTTTTTCTGGTCAGTGTGGACTAAGTCCAGACCTGAAGATCCACAAAAACCACCACTGGGTGTCACTGTTAGCCAGAAATGGCTCAGCTGCGCGCTCTGTGTCCTCACTCTCCACTGCTCTCAGGAGGGAATGACCAGCCAGGAAATGCTTTTTTGCTTTAGCCGAGACCCGACGCTGCTGGCCCGCCCCCCCCATGCACGCTGTAAAAGGCGGCGCGCACGCGCGCGCCCTCGCCCCCCCCACGCTGAAACCTACATGGAGGAAGCAGAGTGCAGAGGAGAAGCCTGGACCAGCGCTAGTAACACAGACACCCGGTAAGCCACTAATCTTTGTAGTGCACACATAGAGGAAGCTGTCCCCCTAGGCTTCCTAGGAAACAGGAGTTTTGTCAGCACTTCCTCTCTATACACGTGGGGCTGCAGTATCATGCTAACAGGCAAATCTGGGGGGAGTAGCAAAATACATATCTTTAAAAGCATATATATATCTACATGTTATCTGGGTAAACATTAGTACATCCCATCCTGCCTCAAAAGACATAGTGGAGATAGTGGCTGATGCACAAGCATACCATTAGCCAACCCAGAACCCCCAGGGGGATACCTACTGTCGAACCAAGTCCCGCAGGTTCCCTCTTACCTGCTCCACGCCGCAGGGTATTGCAAAATGCAAGAGGCCCAGCCTTCCCCCATCTCCGTGGGTATTGTCTTGGACCTTCAGGGACCGGGGTCCTGTGTTAAGGAACCCACACCCCTGGACCTATATAGCATCCTGGCATCAGTAGCGTTTAGTTCTTGGAAGAGACTAAGGCACTGGAACCCAGAATCCAGCCCTCCAAGGAGAGGCATTATAGGCAAAACCCCACTCCAGCAGGGCCCGGGTACCGTACACCTTGGCTTTGAAGCACTTCGGACGGATCCGGCTAGCTATCCTGGGTCCCGAGACCTCCGAGGGACAGCTAGACGTGACCAACACCTAAGACACTGGCGAAAAAACTGAAGCACTCCCAGTGGGAGGGGGTTATATAGGGAGGAAACTTCCTGTGAAATTGATTACACCAGTGTCCACACCTGAAGGTACCCATATAACCCAAGTGTAATGGCTATGCGCTCTGTGTCCCGTGATGTACGATAAAGAAATAAAAAAGTGTTGCCTATGAGAATTTTTACCCACTTCGTACCGTGGGGCGTCATATGACGTCCTGGACTTCAGTGGGGGATATCTGAATGATGGGTGCAGCTACAGGCATCAGATATCCTTTTTTTTCCCCCATGCGACTATTGTGCGCACCACAAGAATTATAACGGCTCTCCCATGCCATCGGAGGCCCGGAGAACGAATCGGCCGCCGCCAAATGAAGACCATAGAGATTTCCGGTCATCTCTATGACAGTCGGAGGCCCGGGCATGATGTTAAGACATCACGCCCGAGTACCCGGAAGTAAACAAAGCCGCAATCGCAGCTGAAAGCATGAGATCAGTGATTTTTTTCCCCCAATCTCATGCTTTTTAGCCTGGAGGAGAGATGTGTGGTCTTGACACCGCATCTCTCCATAAACAGGACCCGTCATACACTATTCCTATTACAAGGGATGTTAGCATTCCTTGTAATAGGAATAAAAGTGAAGTAAAAAAAATAAAAGTAAAAAAAAAAAATCCAAAAACGCCCCTGTCCCCAGTAGCTCGCGCTCAGAAGTGAACACAAATCCCACCCACATATGTAAACGCCGTTCAAACTACACATGTGAGGCATCGACATGTGCATTAGAGCGAGAGCAATAATTCTAGCACTAAACCTCCTCTAACTCTGAACTGGTAACCTATTTAAAAAAAAAAAAAAAAAAAAAAATGAAAGCGTCGCCTATGGAGATTTTTAAGTACTGAAGTTTGGCGCCATTACATGAGTGTGCACAATTTTATAGTGTGACAAGTAAGGTATCCATGTACTCGGTGTAACATTTTTCACATTATCCCAAAAAAATGGGCTAACTTAATGTTTTTTTATTTTTTAAATTCATGAAACCGTTTTTTTCCCCCCCAAAAAAAGGCGTTTCTAAAAGTTATTGTGCAAATACCGTGCAAGATAGAAAGTTGCAATGACCGTCATTTTATTCCCTCGGGTGTCTGCTAATTTTTTTGTAATATATATATATATATATATATATATATATATATATATATATATATATATATATATATATATATATATATATATATATATATTTGGGGTCCCGAGTAATTTTCTAATAAAATAAAATTATATACACATATATATTTTTTTACATGAAGGAGAGAAGTGCCAGAATAGGCGCTGTATGGAAGTGGTTAAGTACCGAAGTTTGGAGCCATTCCATGAGCGTGTGCAATTTTGAAGCATGACATGTTAGGTATCTTTTTACTTGGCGCAACTTCATCTTTCACAAAAAAAAAAATGGGCTAAACTTTTTTTCCTAATTTTCTAGACCAAAAAATGATGCCCTGGTGGGCAAGTGGTTAAAGGTTGTTTTGCAGTACACGAGAGCTCTGCTCAACGCCCAATGATGCTAGACATTATAAAACCAAGAAGAGCACCAACATTGGATTCCAAAGAAGTGAGCTTGTGGAGTGTTGGACAGTAGAAAACGCAAAAGTATTGCTGAAAAAAAAGTGATTTTTTTTTTTTTTAAAGAAGCTGGACAATAAACTTTTAAATGAACCTGCAAACTAAGCTACCGATTCAGGCATATTGGTTCCTATTTAAAAGGGGAACTTTAGCACTTCACTATATATTTACAGTATGTGCGTCAATGAGATCACCCTTGTATGCTGGCCCTTTGAGCCATTCTGAATGGCGACATTAAAATTGGATTTTTAAAAAGGTCACAACTAATTACATGCTTCACAATTTAATTGTCCAAGCTACTGACCTTAGACAGAGTTGTACAGAAAAGGAGTGTTAAAGTGTAGTTCCACCCAAAAATGGAACTTCCACTTTTTGGAATCCTCCCCCCTCCGGTGTCACATTTGGCCCCTTTCAGGAGGAGGAGGGAGCAGATACCTGTGTAATACAGGCATTTGCTCCCACTTCCTGGCATAGATCACGTGATGATCGCGGTGACCTAAACCACTTCCTGCGCCTACACTGTCCTCCCCCGCTGTCTCCTGGGAAACACAGGTCCCAGAAGACAGCAGGGACCAGTGAGCGACTGACACATGCGAAGTAGGGAGCCAGGAACGGAAGCTGCAACGCTTCACTTTGATTCCCTCACAGAGGATGGCGGTGGGGGCAGCAAAAAAAACGATCGGCTTCGGCTGCCAACATTGTGGGCACCCTGGACAGGTAAGTGCCCATATATTAAAAAAGTCAGCAGCTGCAGTATTTGTAGTTTTTTTTTAGGCGGACCTCCACTTTAAACATTGACAGTATATGGTGGAACACGTTTGCTAGTTCCAAGCAGATTCTAACTGTGGAAATTCCCTTAAGCTCACTGTGCAATCTCCTATAGATCTACCAACAATGCAGTGACAGAAAAAAAAAAAAAAAAAAAAGTCCCATGCGCAGCTCATCACTGCAAGACCCTGTTGGCATGGACATAATTAGAGGATGGAGTCAGCAGAGCTTCACCTCATTCACCAAGCTCTGAGGACAATTCCCTTGCAGAGTACAGCTTCTCTTGCAAAGTGAACAGCCTATTTGCCCTTTTTAAATCAACCTCTATATGTGCAATATTGTAAAATAGTAGGAACAACCTCTGGGGAGATACTAGAGACAGTGGGGTTCATTTACTAAAACTGTAGTGTGCAAAAATCTGTTGCTACCAATTAGCTTCCAGGTTATGTTGGTCAAAGCGTAAACAAGTTGAAGTAGCCAATTGGCTACCATGCAGAGCTGCACCAGATGTTGCACTCTAGAGGTTTTAGTAAATCAACTCCAGTGATGCAAGTTTACAAAATATATGTTCATCACTATTACACAAAAACTTTTAAATAAAATATATTTTTACCTTGGGTTGTCCACAAATTTTTCAATCAACATGACATCATCATTAAATGACTTTCTTGCTTCTCTACGAGCAGACTCTAGTTGCTCCACAAACTCTTCCTCAGACCTTGCAATTCTCATGCCCTGTGGTGGCAAAGATAAATCATACATGTTTATTGTAGCTGACAATTCCAATAAACTATTAGCTATGGCCCAAAAAAATAAAAAATAAATAAGTAAAATGAAAGTTATACATTTTAGAGAAACTGTCGTTAGTAGTCTTCAAACAAAAGCCACATTACTGTTCTGGCTAAAGAGAAGGCACTGCAGAGGTGGTTTTATTAGCCTGAAAACCATTTGGTGCGCGTGTGCGCTGGGGTAAGCCCCACCCTTACTCATGGGCCTACCTTCCAATAAAAGCTCCTCAGAAGTGCAACAACATTAGATAGTGATGGGACTTGGCATATATGATAAATACATTAATCTGAACCACTACATTAACAATGATGAAAACAGTATTTATCATAATCTAAAAACAAAGCATTATTCTCAGCAATACTACAAGTGGAATCAAAAGATGCACTATATGGTCAAAGGTTTGTGGATACCAGGCCTACACTATGTGGCCATGTATCGTATATACTGGAGCATAAGCCGAGGCACCCAATTTTACCACAAAAAAACTGGGAAAACGTATTGACTCGAGTATAAGCCTAGGGTGTCCATGTGCATGCCTCACTGTGCCCATGCCTCAACTGAAGTTTAACATGGAAGTCTATGGAAGGATTTCCCGGCTTTGAAAGAAAAAAAAAGTGCTCCCCGGCCGTAGGTCCCCTGGACAACAAATTTGTAAAGGAAGAGTGGGGCTACATGTGTGCCAAGTTTGGCCAGTACCGGGTCCCCAAATATCCGGGAGATCAGGTGCAAAAAAATGACTTCAGTATAAGCCGAGGGGGGCATTTTCAGCGCACACAAAAACAAAAGTGCTGACAAACTGGGCTTATACTCGAGTGTATATACTGTATGTGGACATTCAGAGGTTTCCAGTAATGGGTACTATTAATGCTACAGCATGCAAAGACATTTTAGATACAGTGCCTTGAAAAAGGTATTCATACCCCTTGCAATTTTCCACATTTTGTCACGTTACAACCAAAAACACAAATGACACATAATTAGTAAATATTGTAAAGTCCACCAGTATGTAATTACATTTCACTACAAGTACAGCTGTTCTGTGAAGCCCCCAGAGGGTTTTTAGAGAAACTTGGTAAACAAACAGCACTATGGAGGCCAAGGATAAAGTTGTGGAGAAGTTTAACCACTTGCTTACTGGGCACGTAAACCCCCTTCGTGCCCGGGCGAAATTTCAGCTTCTGGCACTGCGTCGCTTTAACTGACAATTGCACGGTCGTGCGACGTGGCACCCAAACAAAATTGGCGTCCTTTTTTTCCCCACAAATAGAGCTTTCTTTTGGTGGTATTTGATCGCCCGTACGGTTTTTATTTTTTGCGTTATAAACAAAAAAAAAGCGACAATTTAAAAATATATATATATATATTTTTTACTTGTTGCTATAATAAATATCCCATTTTTTTTTTTTTAATATTTTTTTTTCTCAGTTAAGGCTGATACGTATTCTTCTACGTATTTTTGTAAAAAAAAAAAAAAAAAAAAAAAAAAAAAAAAACACACACACAAGTGACTGCTTTGCGCAAAAGTTATAGCACCTACAAAATAGGGGACAGAATTATGATTTTTTTTTTACTAGTAATGGCGGCGATCTGATTTTTATTGGGACTGCGATATTGCGGCGGACACATCGGACACTTTTGACACATTTTTGGCGCCATTCACATTTATACAGCGACCAGTGCTATAAATATGCACTAATTACTGTATAAATGTGACTGGCATTGAAGGGATTAACACTAGGGGGTGGGGAAGGGGTTAAATGTATTGCCTGGGTGTGTTCTAACTGTGTGGGTGGAGGGGGGTGACTGGGGGAGGTGATCGATGCTGTGTCCCTATGTACAAGTTTTTCCCTGTGGCGCGCGCGGGGAATTACAAGTAAATCACGTCCAAAGACGTGACCCCGGCGCCTCAGGTCCGCGCTGTTGACGTATTCTGTCAATAGCGCGGACCCGAAGTGGTTAAAGAGGGGTTAGGTTATAAAAAAAAAAAAAATCTCATGGAGCACTGTTCAATCCATCATTCATCCGAAGATGGAAAGAGTATGGCACAAGTCCAAACCTACGAAGACATGGACATACACCTAAACTGACGGGCCGGGCAAGGAGAGCATTAATCAGAAAGGCACGCAAGAGGCCCGTGGTACTTCTGGAGGAGCTATAGAGATCAACAGCTCAGATGGGAGAATCTGTCCACAGGACAATTATTAGCCGTGCGCTTCATAAATCTGGCCTTTATGGAAGAGTACCAAGAAGAACGCCATTGTTGATAGTAAGCCATAAGAAGTCCAGTTTGTAAGAAGGCATGTGGGGGATACAGCAAACATGTGGAAGAAGGTGCTCTGGTCAGTTGTGACCAAAATTGAACTTTGTGGCCTAAATGTGGCAGAAAACTAACACTGCACATCACCCTGAACACACCATGCCCCAATGTGAAACATGGTGGCGGCAGCGTCATGTTGAGAAGATATTTTTCTTCAGCAGGGACAGGGAAGCTGGTCAGAGTTGATGGGAAGATGGATGGGGCCCAAATACAGGTCAATCCTAAAAGAAAACCTGTAAGAGTCTGCAAAAGACTTGACCTTCCAGCAGGACAACAACCCTAACCAGAGCTATAATGGAATGGTTTAGATCAAAGCATATTCATGTGTTAGAATGTCCCAGTCAAAGTCCAGACCTAAATCCAATTGAGAATCTGTGGCAAGACTTGAAAAATCTCCGTTTACAGATGTTCTCCATCCAATCTGACAGAGCTTGAGTTATTTTGCAAAGAAGAATGGGCAAACATTGCACTCTAGATGTGCAAAACTGGTAGAGACATCCCTAAAAAGACTTGCTACAAATTGACTCAGTGGGACTGAAGACAAAATGCACATTTGCCATTTATAATTTTCCTTCCACTTAATTATGTGCCACTTTGTGTTGGTCTATCAGCCATAAAATCCCCCCCCCCCCCCCAAAAAAAAAACATTTACATTTTTGGCTGCAACATCACAAAATGTAGAAAATGTCAAAGGGTATGAATACTTTAAGGTACTGTAAAAATGCACTTCCGGGTCCATATAGACATGGTTTGAAATATCCCACTTCAGTCTATCATAAATGCTGCTGCCTGACACATCCCCCTTCCAACTGCTCAGTGTCCGCCACCCCTCTCTGCCAATCCGTCTACTGGCTTCCCGTTGCCCAACAAATACAATTCAGAATATTAACATACAAAGTCATCCGTAACTCTGTCCCGAGCTACACCACCAATATTGTCTCCAACTACCACCCAAGCCGTCCTCTCAAGACCTCCTGCTCTCTAGCTCCTTTGTCTCCTCCTCCTATGCTTTTTCTTTGGGACTTCACTAGAGCCTCTCCAATCCCCTGGAACACCCTACCCCAATACATCCGGCTATCTCCTACTCTGTTGACTTTTAGGCAATTTCTGAAAACTCACCTATTAGCTAACAACTGAATCTTATTTCTCCCATCAGGTCATCCCTCAGTTATTAGCTTTTCTTTCACTTGCCCTTCCCTATTAGATTGCAGGGCACTCCTAACCCGTTTGTATTGTTGCTGCATTGTCTCCCCTTATAATGTAAAGTGCTGCACAAACTGTTGGAGCTATATAAATCCTGCATTATTAATTATAATAATAATAATAATAATAATAAGTCAGGTGTCCACAAACATTTGGCTATTTAATTTCACTGTCCACTTGCATCCACAGCATTCAATAATTCTCTTGCTCAGATGGCAAGTTGCTCTATTAGTCTACCTCATTAAAAGGCAGCATACCTTACCACCCCCACCACGGACCGCTTTGATCATCACAGGGTAGCCAATCCTTCTGGCTTGTTCTTGGAGATGCTGGTCAGACTGCTCTTCCCCATGATAACCCTCTATGATAGGAACTCCTGCAGCAGACATAATGGACTTTGATGTGCTAAGAAGACAGATAGATGTGTAATTGATTTCTATCAGGGAAGAGAATTGTTAAAATAATCTTAAACACAGAATTTGTTACCTCTTAATCCCCATATCTCGAATAGCAGAGGAGGGAGGTCCAATAAAAATGATATTTTCCTTCTTACACAGTTCTGCAAATTCAGTGTTCTCAGAGAGGAAACCATACCCTGGGTGAATAGCCTGATAACAATAAGGATTATATTTATATAAAATACACCGATCTTACATCTCATAGAAAGTACAAACTAAAATGAGATTTAACATGGTACTTTCCACTGTAATCCATTACAAACAATCAATCTCGATTATGGTAATTACTTTAAAGTCATTAGGGCCCCTTTCACATTTGTACAACTTGTCCTGCGACTTGGGACTGCAAATTCGCATGATAAGTGGTACCCCACGAGTACAATTCATATCTGTGTGACCTTGGTCAGACTTTTATGCGACAAAATCACGCAAACTTCAGGTCGCACAAGTGTGAAAGGTATTTAATTTAGTTTTTTTAGTTTACTTACAGACAAACAGCTTAATATATGCATGCAAACCATTACCCGACAAACCATTTGCAGTTATATAAAGCCATTTTTTAAATCATAGCACTCTTGCCACACAACATAACCAGGTCCAGTGCCTATCTGAAGGCTATACTGCAGTCAGCACTACAGTCTGGGCCAGGATTCCAGGGGGGGGGGGGGGGGTCACAGACAGAAAGAAAAAGCTGATGGTAGTTCTAGCTTTCCTCTAAGCAACTATAAAACACATTTTCTATTTTTTGCCGATTCACAGTCAAAACCCCGGTTCACACTGGGCTGCGGAAATAAAGCCTTGAGAGTTCAGCTGAACTTGCACAATTGCAAGTTCACCACCGCTTGCCAGTCCTGATTTCGGCCGCGATTACAGAGACATTTGTGCAGTTTCTGCACAGATATGAATGTAAATCACGGGCTGAAATCGCAAACAGTAGTACAGAAACTACTTTTTGAAATCTGTGCAGCGCCGCAGATGCGGTGTTGCACCGATTAGGACATGCCATTGCTGGCAAATGCCGTTGATTTGACTCAAAACGCACCGCACTGTACAGAGTCTATAAATGCCAACGTGTTTCGGCCACAATGACCTTCCTCATAGCAAATTTCCGCCATTGTGGCTAAAACAGGTTGGCATTTACAGACGCTGTACATATTGATCAGTAGCCAATAAACATTTTGCAATGAGAAGTCCACCGAGTTTCCGGCTTTTTGACTGTGAATCTGCTATTTTGAGAGGGGGGGGGGGGGGAATGGAAGTTCCCAGCATGAGCACCAGTCCCAAACCTTTGAAGTCCAATTAGACTGTTGAGCTAGGGTATGCAATTTTCCTTCCATTTTTATTGCAGTCTCTTTTGTGGTTGTAGCTTTCACCTCACTTACTGTCTGTTGAAGCAGTTGTCACAGAGACAGTGAATGAGTGGATCTCTCTAATGGATAGTGGTAGAAACAGGGATAACCCTCTCCCACTCTGCATAAAGTAAAAAGTCCTGGATGGACAGCTTTCATACTTAACGCTAAATGCATATGTCCAAGACACTTCCCGAGGTGTACTATTTGGTCTATGCTTTATTCTAAAAAGTGAGGTTATTGTGATACGAGAATGGTTAGCATTGTGTCTGTAGACATGATAATTAGTGGGTGAAAGAAGGGTGGAGGACTACCAAAAGTCAAAATCATTCCTTTACATACAATGTCAAATCCTATGCGTTTCTACAATTTCACATTCCCTTAGGGGATAGGACCATCAGTATGTTCTGAAATATACATTACTTTCTATCATTTTAGTGTTGATAAAAGGCTTATCCAGTTTCCGTTTTAATTTTCTCGCCTAAAACCGTTGCCATAAAATCTTTAACACACCGGACATGGCAACAGCAAAGAACTAATGTTGTGTGTCTGCAAAGTGTAGGTTTTCACATGTTTAGAACACACAATGATTTATAAAGCTCATCATACATTACAATAGTATGGTACAATCTCCTTTAGATCTACCATCTATGTAGTGCTAGGCCCGGCCTGATTGCAATATAAAGGCCTACCTCATCTAGCCATAGTTTTGGAAAATCGAAACTGGATTGTACAAAGATTGTATGGCCGAATTGTAACTTTAATACACACAAATCCGTTATTGTAAATCGTAAGAATAATAATCCTATAGCATTACTTAAACCAAACCTATAAACAAAAGCCTTTGCAGATACAGGGACATATTCATCATGTGACCAACCATGATATTCCCTCTGCATGCAGCAGAGTAGAACCTAGTTAATGTAAAAATTAAGCAGAAAGTATTACCTGAGCACATGATGATTTCGCCACACGCATTATTTTGTCCATGGCAAGATAGCTTTGTTGAGAAGCAGCGGGACCAATAAGATAGGCTTCATCTGCCTGCAATAACACTGAGGCATTAACATAATAATGTACTAACAAAAGCAAACATAGATTTATTGCAAAAAGGATCCAGTCCAGGCATGACGGGGTAGAACAAATCTACAATTCAATTCCTTGCTCAATTTATAATACAGTAAAACCTTGGATTGCAAACTTTTGTTTTCCGGAAGCATGCTTGTAATCCAAAGTACTTGTATATCAAAGCAAATTTTCCCATAAGAAATAATGGAAACTCAAATGATTCGTTCCACAACCATTTATTCATAAGTCTGTCAGTTTATAGTCCATATAAAAATGATTATAGCAATGTGATAGATTGTGTAACCATAAAATGTCCATCCACAAATGGAAGCCTCCACAAGGGGATTAGAAGCAAAATCCAGCAGGAGCTACTGAATATAAAAGAGGAGAGAGGTGCCTCTTAAGTGTTCCAATCTGGTTACATTTAATGAAGGTACAACATTTAGAAACTTACATGGCACATCTAAGTGTGCAGGCATCCGGAGTAAAGCGATCCACATAAACCGTCCACCTAACCACCGGTTCACACCGCTATCAGTCTGCAATCGTGACCGGGAAGACTACCCTGCAGTAGGAGGATGGTCTATGTGGACAGCTTTACCCCAGATGTCTGCATACTTAGATGAGCCTCTTTTAATCATCAACCATGCGAGTTGCTAAATGTTGTACCTTCATTAAATGTAAACATATTGCTACACTTAGAGGCGCCTCTCCTCTCTTTTATACTCTGTAGCTCCTGTTGGATTTTTCTTCTAATTCCCTTGGGGAGGCTTTCATTTCTGGATGGATATACATTAAACATAAATTGTACATCAAGTCAAAATTTTTACAAAATGTTGCTTGTCTTGCAAAACGCTGTCAAACCAAGTTACTCACAAACCAAGGTTTTACTGTACATATCTAAAAGCTAAAACTTTATTTCCCCCTTTTTAGGTAGAGAAAAAATCCCTACCAGTTTATTTCTGCCATCTGTGCCCCATTGGGGAGATTTCCCGTCACAACAGGAAGTGAGAGGAAATGTCACTAGCATATGTGTCCCCACTGTAGGGTTTCATATATATTCCTGCTCTGGTAACAACTAACAGTTTTGGAATTTGACTTACATAGGAGTCACAGCGGTCAGCAGGACAAAAAAAAAAAAAAAAAAAAAGGCAAATCCCCCTGGAGGGGACACAGACAGCAATAAAAACTTGACAGGTGTAACCCCTTACCAGTTTATACAAAACTAATAGACACACTTTAGGGGCTCATGCACACAGATGTAAAACACACTACTTTCAGATCCAAAAATTGTAGCGTTCCCCCCCCTTCTATGCATCTGAATGCAGAAGTATTATATACTATGGCTCAAGCACGCAGCTTCATTTATATCAGTAATATTACTCAGATCTTTTTGTCTTATTTTACATCAGGTACATTTATATTGGATTTTTTTTTCTTTCTTCTTCTATAAGAATGATTGTAAATGCAGAAGGTTTTTTATCTTAATGCATTCTATGTATTAGGATAAAAAAAAGTCTGCGTGCAGCAGCAGCCCCCCTTAGCCCCCTAATACTTAGCTGAGCCCCATCTAGATCCAGCAATGTTGCAGCAGTGTCTTAGCTGCCTGGGACAGCAGCGTGGCGCCATTGGCTCCCGCTGCTGTCAAAGTCAGTAAACCAATGAGAAGAGAAAGGGGACAGGGATGGGCCACGGCTCGGTGTCAGAATGGATACGTGGAGCTGTGACTCAGATCAGGTGCCCCCATAGCAAGCTGTTTGCTGTGGGGGCACTAAACAGGAGGGAGGGGCCAGGATCACCAAAGAGTGACCCAAGGAGGAGGAGGATCAAGACTGCTCTATGCAAAACCATTACACATGTTTGTTATTTTTAACTAAAAATAAAGGCCCAGATTCAGAGAGCGATTACGCCTGTCTAACTGGTGTTAGACAGGAGTAATTTCAAATTTCGCGCGCCGTATCACTAGTTTGAATCCTCAAACCATGATACGGCGGCTTCGGGCTTCGATCCGAGAGGCTTACGTCTTCGCAAGCCTTCGGATCTACATTGCGATATTTTTGCGGCCGCTGGGTGGAGTCCGCGTCGTTTTCACCGTCGGGGTATGCAAATGATTTTTTACGGCGATCCACGAAGGTACGAGTGTCCTTCGCAATCGCCTACGTCAATTTTTGGCTACATAATGTTAGAGCAGCTTTTTGCTGGTCTAACAGTGCGTAACCCATGTTAAGTATGGCCGTCGTTCCCGCGTCAAATTAAATTTTTTTTTTTTTTTTAACGCAACTCGTTCGGGAATAGGAACGTACGTAAACGACGCTACTACGACGTGATTTCGCGCAATGCACGGCGGGAAATTTGGGAACGGAGCATGCGCAGTTCAATCGCCGCGGGAACGCGCCTATTTTAAATGCTTCACGCCCCCTACTCGCGTAGATGGATTGCGCCGGGAGAAATACACTACGCCGCCGTCGTTTACTGGACAAAATCTACCTGGATTCCACGTAGAGCCAGGTAAAATACGGCGGCGTAGTGTATTTCGGAAACGCTACGATAATCGAATTCTCTGTGAATCTGCCCCAAAGACTTTAGAATCACTTTAAGAGGTTATTTGGAGAATTACATTTCTGGAAGGTTTATAATTAGATTTACATTTAATTGTTATGAGAGATTGGATTGTACGATTGTTGGTATTGTAAAAGAAATGTCACCTGTACGTGATGTCATTAACGCAGTTTAGGGCACGCATATGCTGCCGCCGTGCCGCTAATCAGCGGAAACACAGGAGAGATGGATCAGCGGTGTGCCGATGTAAACAAAACACACCGCTGATCTGTCAGTGAGGAAAACAGAGAGATGGTGTTTCAGCCAAGCTGAATCACGATCTCTCCTTTCCTCCATCCAGTGTAACACTTTGCCCTACAGTTAGGTCCCTTTCACACTGGGGCGGGAGGCGCGGTGGCGGTATAGCGCCACTAAAAATAGCGACGCTATACCGTCGGATTCGGCCGCTATCAGTGTGGTATTAACCCCGGCTAGCGGCCGATAAAGGGTTTTGCCGAGGTTCCTATTGTTTTAAATGGGAAGGAGCGGTGAAGGAGCAATATACACGCCGCTCCTCTCACCGCTCCAAAGATGCTGCTGGCAGGAGCCCTCGGGCTTTCACATTGAGGATGCAGTGCAAAAGTTTTTCAGGCGGTATAGCAGCACTATTTTTAGCGCTGTACCGCCTGAAAAGCTCCTCAGTGTTAAAGGGGTCTTAGAAACACCTCCCAGAGAACACATTTAACTCCTTTGATCGCCCCCTAGTGCTAACCCCTTCCCTGCCAGTGCCATTTATACAGTAACCAGTGCATTTTTATAAAACTGATCATGGTATTGGTGTCACGTGTCACCAAAAAGTGTCATTTAGGGACAGACTTGTCAACTGCATTGTAGCAATCCCAAAAAAAAAAAAAAAAAAATCACAGATCGCCACCATTACTAGTAAAAAATAAAAAGTCCCTAAATCTAAACACTAACTTTTGCACAAACCAATCAATCTACATTTGTTTGGGATATTTATTATAGCAGAAAGTAAAAAAAATTAAAAGTTTTCAAAATTATTGGACTTTTTTGTTAATAGCGCAAAAAATAAAAACCGCAGAGATAATCAAATACCACCAAAAGAAAGCTCTACAAGTGGAAAAATGTTTACAATGTTGTACGACCCTGCAATTTTTTCAGTTAAAGCGACGTAGTGCCTCATTGCAAAAAAAAAAAATTGCCCGATAAGGAAGTTGGTAAAACCTTCCGGTTCTGAAGTGGTTAAAATCAAAATAGAAAAATCTGCATCCCTGGTGAGTCTTTTACACACCTAAACATATGTAAATGTGGCTAAATTTAAAGAACTGGAAAAATAATTTTGATCTGTACCTTTAATGCGTCTAAACGGAAGCATTTTACTGACCATCAGCTGCGTTTCCCCCCCCCCCCCCAGGCAGGATGTTGCTGCGAGAGCCTCCGCTAGCAAGATGCTGCATAGATATCAGTAAATTACAGCTATATGCATGAAAATAAAAAGATGTGACACACAAATACTAATGAAGTAGTGTACCAGAGAGACGTGCATGGAATCCCTGTCTGCCTCACTGTACACAGCCACCGACTGCACACCCATCTTCTTTGCTGTGCGCATCACTCTGCATGCTATTTCCCCTCGGTTTGCAATAAGGACTTTCTCGATCTTGGATCTGCCTGTAAAACAACCAAACAAGTCGACTTGAAATAAAGATCGACAAGCAAAAATCGTCAACTGTTCCATTAGATGTACATACATATACAGTATTTATACCCCCTTGAAATGTTCCACATTTTGTCATGTTATAGCCAAAAACTTAAATGTATTTTATGTGATAGACCAACAAAAAGTGGCACATAATTGTGAAGTGGAAGGAAAATGATTTTCACATTTTTTTTTTTTTTTTTTTTTACAATAAAATGTGAAAAGTATGGCGTTCATTTGTATTCAGCCCAATTGATCTAACCCAACTAAAATCTAGTGGATCCAATTGCCTTCAGAAGTCACCTACTTAGTAAATAAATAGAGTCCACCTGTGTGTAATTGATACTCAGTATAAATACAGCTGTTCTGTGAAGCCCTCAGAAGTTTGTTGGAGAACATTACTGAACAAACGGCACCATGAAGGCTGGGGAACACACCAGACAGGTCAGAGATAAAGTTGTAAAGAAGTTTAAAGGAGGGTTAGGTTATAAATATATATATCTCCCAAGCTTTGAACATCTCACGGAACACTGTTGAATTCATAATCCGAAAATGGAAAGAGTATGGCACAACTGCAAACCTACCAAGACATGGCTGTCCACAGAGAGCATTAATCAGAGAAGCAGCCAAGAGGCCCATAATAACGCCGGAGGAGATGCAGAGATCCAAAGTCAGGTGGGAGAATCTGTCCACAGGACAACTATTAGGGGTACTCCACAAATCTGCCCTTTATGGAAGAGTGACGAGAAGACCTGTTTGCAGTTTTCAGGAAGCCATGTGGGGGACACAGCAAACATGTGGAAGAAGGTGCTCTGGTCAGATGAGACCAAAATGTTACTTTTTGGCCTAAAAAGTAAAACGCTATGTGTGGCAGAAAACACTGCACATCACCCTGAACACACCATCCCCACCATGAAACATGGTGGTAGCAGCATCATGTTGTGGGGATGCTTTTCTTCAGCAGGGACAGGGAAGCTGATCAGAGTTGTTGGGAAGATTAACCACTTTAGCCCCGGACCATATTGCTGCCCAATGACCAGAGTACTTTTTGTGATTCGGCACTCCGTCGCTTTAACTGACAATTGCACGGTTGTGCAACGTGGCTGCCAAACAAAATTGGCGTCCTTTTTTTCCCACAAAAAGAGCTTTCTTTTGGAGGTATTTGATCATCTCTGCGGTTTTTATTTTTTGCGCTATAAACAAAAATATAGCTACAATTTTGAAAAAAATGCAATATTTTTAACTTTTTGCTATAATAAATATCCCTCAAAAATATATCAAAAAACTTTTTTTTTCTCAGTTTAGGCCGATACGTATTCTTCTACATATTTTTTGTAAAAAAAAAAAAAAAAAAAATCGCAATAAGCGTTTATTGGTTTGCGCAAAAGTTATAGCGTTTACAATATAGGGGGTCGTTTTATGGCATTTTTATTAATATTTTTTTTACTAGTAATGGCGGCGATCAGCATTTTTTTTCAGTACTGCGACATTATGGCGAGCACTTCGGACACTTTTGACACATTTTTGGGGCCATTGGCATTTTTATAGCGATCAATGCTATAAAAATGCATTGTATTACTATAAAAAAATGCCATTGGCAGTAAAGAGGTTAACACTAGGGGGCAGGGAAGGGGTTATGTGTGTTCTAACTGTATGGGGGGGTGGACTCACTAGGGGAAATACATTGTATGAACAGGAGATCAGCATTTCCCCCGCTGACAGGACCGAGAGCTTTGTGTTTACACACAAAGCTCCCGGTCCCCGCTCTGTAACGAACGAGCACACGCACGCGCGCCCCCTAGCAGCCGCTTTAGAGTGGACGTATAGCTACGGGCTCTCGCCCAGCAGTGCCACCGTCCCGCAGTAATATGACGGCGGGCGGTCGGCTAGTAGTTAATGGAGCCAAATACAGGGCAACCTTAGAAGAAAACCTGTTAGTGTCTGCAAAAGACTTGAGACTGGGGCGGAGGTTCATCTTCCAGCAGAATGGCCCTAAACATACAGCCAGAGGTACAATGGAATGGTTTAGATCAAAGAATATTCATGTGTCAGAATGGCCCAGTAAAAGTCCAGACGTAAATCCAATTGAGAATCTGTGGCAAGACTTGAAAATTGCTGTTCACAGACACTCTCCATCCAATCTAACAGAACTTGAGCTATTTTGCAAAAAATAATGGGCAAAAATGTCCCCGTGTAGATGTGCAAAGCTGGTAGAGACATCCCCAAAGACTTGCAGCTGTAATTGCAGTGGAAGGTGGTTCTACAAAGAATGGACTCAGGGGGGCTGAATACAAATGCATGCCACACTCATCACATATTTATTTGTAAAACATAAAAAAAAAAAAACACATTTATCATTTTCCTTCCATTTCACAATTATGTGTCACTTTGTGTTGGTCTATCACATAAAATCCATTTACGTTTTTGGTTGTAACATCACAAAATGTGGAAAATGTCAAGGGGTATGAATATTTTTTCAAGGCACTGTATAATAACCATTTGTCTCTATGTTATCAGTAATGTCACCGCATCAATACTGCTCCATAAGAAAAGTACCAGTTACTTACCGGTAGCTGGATTTCTACGAAGTCTTACAGGACGGCACCCTGAGAGTACACTGGCTCACCTGACAGGAAACACAATCAAAAATGAGGTTTAAAAAGCCCCACCCCTCCCGTGTGCCTCAGTTTGAGATAAGTAACCGCTATTTAGAACACGGTATAGAAACAAACCAAGAAAAAAAAGGAGGAATTTAGATAGAAGTAAGAAGGGTGGGAAGTAGGCCTGCCGTCCTGTAAGACTTCGTAGAAATCCAGCTACCGGTAAGTAACTGGTACTTTCTCCCTCGTCTTCCAGGACGGCACCCTGAGAGAAAAGCAAGTAACCTCAGGCCTACCTTAGGGTGGGACCACCGTCTGTAAGACCTTCCTACCAAACCTTAGGTCTTGGGGAGACAGTAGTTCAACTCGGTAATGCTTGAGGAACGTATTCTGGCTTGACCAGGTCGCCGCTCTACATATTTGCTCTATGGAGGCTCCTGCCCGTTCTGCCCAGGAGGCTGCCAGTGAGCGAGTGGAATGAGCTCTAATCACAGGAACTGTTTTACCTGCTTGTGTGTAGGACAAAGAGATAGCCTGCCTAATCCACCTGGATATGGAAGCTTTTGATGCTTGCTGACCCTTTCTCTGACCTGAGAAATTAACTAAAAGGTGAGGGGAAGTTCTAAAATCACTGACCCTTTCCAAATAAACTAAAAGGCAGCGTCTTACATCCAAGCAATGAAAAGTGACTTCCTTTTCATTGCTGGGGTTTGCGCAAAAGGAAGGAAGTATAACCTCCTGGGATCTATGGAACCTGGTTGCGCTGGCGTCCGTGGTGACCTTGACCGGATTGGTTTGACTCCACGGTCGGCCCTTCAGGAGGTTTTGGGGGCAAAGCCACCAACCTAGGGTGTCTTTGACTGGGATAGGGATACTGACCCGGGAATCGAGAGTGTTCTCCCTCCCATCCCAGGAAGAGAGGAGGAACCTTTGTAGGGGTCTTGCATGTAGCTGAGCCCAGGGGACTGCCGGAATGCAAGAGGTCATCCGCCCTAACAGCCTCATAATGTCTCTGAGGGAGGGATCTTCCGCATCCCGTAGGGACCTGACCGCTGCCACAAGTCTCTGGAATTTCTCTTGGGGAAGAATAAGATTCTTTTCTCGGGAATCTATGAGAACCCCCAAGTAAGCTTTCCGTTGTTCCGGAAGGAGGGAGGACTTCTGTTTGTTGATTATCCAACCCAGCGACTCCAGAGTGGTCATGACCGCGGTCAGGTCCGAAAGGAGCTGATCCTGATTTGGACTGAAAAGTAAGAGGTCGTCCAGGTAGGGGATGAGGGAAATCCCCTTCAGATGAAGATGAGCCATTACCTCCGCCAGGACCTTCGTAAACACCCTTGGGCTGGAGGCCAGCCCGAAGGGGAGGGCAGCAAACTGCCAGTGCTGAATTCCCTGGGCGGAGGCGAGGGCGAATTTTAAAAACCTCTGGTGACCCGAGAAAATCGGGACATGGAGGTAGGCGTCCCTCAAATCTATGGTCACCATAAAGACGCACTCTAGCAAAAGACCCCTCAGACTGTACACACTCTCCATCCAAAACTTTTTGTAGAGAAGATGGGAGTTCAGGGGTCTCAGATTGATTATTAGTCTGAACCTGCCATCTGGCTTGGGAACGACAAAAATGTGGGAGTACACCCCCTGACCTAATTGGTTTGGTGGAACAGGGGGACATGACCCCCTGTTGCGCCAAACATGCCACGTTGTGGGAAAGGCCTGCAGCCTTGAGGGGGTCCCTGGGTAGATGGGTAAGGAGGAAGGTGGGGGGGGGGGGGGGGGTTGGCTGAATTCTAAACGGTACCCCTCCCGGATTATCTGTAGGACATGGGGACTCTGGGTTATACTTTCCAAGGGGGAAGGAACCTGGAGAGTCTGCCCCCTACTTTCTCGTCACTTGGGGTCACCATAAAGACGCACTCTAGCAAAAGAAAGTGGGTTTAGGACTGGAAAAAAGGATCCCCCCCTTGGGTTTATCCTTCCCAAAGACCCAACGCCTGTTGGCGGTCGGTCTTTTGTCCGAGGGAGGATTCTTCCTTTGGTTGGAACGAAAGGGCCGCTTCCTATTCTGCTTGGGTTTGGAAGGGAACTTATTACCTTTTTCCGAAGACCTGGACAAGGTCTGATCCAGAGCAGCCCCAAACAAAAGAGACCCCTCAAAGGGGAGAGCGCACAGACGGCGTTTAGAGGCGAGATCACCCCTCCAGGTCTTCAGCCAGACGGCCCTTCTAGAAGCATTAATAAGGGCCCCGGTTTTGGCAGTGGCGCGAACTGCCTCAACTGCCGCGTCAGCCAAATAGGCCACTGCTCCGCTAATAAGCTGGAGGGAATCTCGGATCTCCTTTGTTTTGGGGGTGCTGGGGAGATGGTCTAGAAGCCTGGAAGTCCAGGCGTCAGCATTTCGTGCCACACAGGCTGAGGCCAATGCTGGGCCCAAGGCGGCCGCATTGGCTTCCCATGCTCTGCGGAGGGAGGTGTCAGTACACCTGTCCATGGCGTCTCTCAAACTGCCTGCATCCTCAAATGAAAGGTCTGATTGCCTAGAGACTTGGGCCAAGGGAGCGTCTAGTTTAGGGACCTTAAAAAAGGTGTCTACTACCTCCGGCTTAAAGGGACAGCGGCGCTTCCAAGTTTTAAACCTTGGTAAGCCCTTTTCAGGTTCTGCCCATTCCCTAAGGATAGTGTCCTTGAGGGACTTGTGAACAGGAATAGTTCTGGTCTGGGGCTTTAGCAGACCCAAATATATTCTGTCTTGTGCTGAGACCTGTTCTGCTGGTTGCTGGATATGCTCCGTCGCATATACAGCTGCTAGGAGACCCCCCATCTCGTCAGTGGGAAACATGTACTTTCCTGCCCTGGCATCCTCCTCCTCCTCCTCTGCCTGGCTGTCTACCAGGCTCTCGCTTTGCAGGGTTAACTCGGACTCCTCAGAATCCGAGGGGTACCGAGTCCTAGCTTGATGGACTACAAACGGCCGAGAGGAAGAGGAGGACTCCTGGGAGGAAGGGCCTGGTACTGAGGGATCAGCATCTGTCCTTCTCAGGGAGGATTGAAAATCCTTGAGGGTAGACAGCATCTCAGTCTGAACTGAAAGGAACTGACTCATGATCTGCGCGGTCTCCTTCCCTGTTAATTTACAAATGCATCTAGCGCAGAAAGGCTTGTTATAATCAGCGGGTAATTTGTCATTACAATTGCCACACTTCCTAGCACGTTTAGGGGGTTTAGCCACTCTGCTGGATTCCCCCTGGGCAGTAGGGTCTTCACCTAGTTCAGCAGGGAAAAGACACACAAAGAAAAACACATGCCCATTAGCCCTTAAAATTTCCAAGAGAGTGGGGTGAGTGGGGACAGTGTGAAAACAAACCCCCCCCCCTTAGAAAAGGAAGGACTCACCCCTGGTGGTTTCCTCTGCAGCCATAGAAAATGGACGGTCCTCTTCTATTGCAGCGTCTGTGGAGAATCCTCAATGGAATCCTGGAGCACGCTACGAGGCCGCCAGGCCCCTCTCTCCCCCAAGCTGCTTTATGGAGGGATCCCAAGTCGTCTGCAGCGTCCGTTCCGATGGGGGCCGCCATCTTGCCGCGCGGGAGCGGAATGACGTCACGACGCCGTGCGCATCATCACTAGGCGCCCTGGAGCTTCACGGCGCCGCTTGGAGCGGCGCCTCCACTACCCCATGCGGTCCAGCAAACCCCCGGAAGGAGCTGCAAGCTGTGGAGCCTTAGCCCAACCTCCAAGGTAGGGAACCAGGTGGGGGGGGAGAGAGGATGTGGCCTCTTCGGAGCACTGGAGAGCCCTGCTCAGCTAGGAGGCTCCGGCGTCCAGGGGGGTCTGTGTCTTCTCCTATTCCCCCCTGGACTTAGAAGAAGGGGGAACCCTTTTCCCTTTCACTGAAAGGGAAACACAATCAAGAACTGAGGCACACGGGAGGGGTGGGGCCTTTTAAACCTCATTTTTGATTGTGTTTCCTGTCAGGTGAGCCAGTCTACTCTCAGGGTGCCGTCCTGGAAGACGAGGGAGAAAGAGCACAATCAGATTGGCATTTAATTTATGTTTTTTTTTTTCTTGTTGCAGATGTTCATATAACCAGTGACTGGGTGGGTAACCCAAGATACTACGTTTAGGTCTGTCACAGCATAAAAGTAAACCAGTTGTGTAAAACCCTGTAGTACCAAGTTCACTCAACCCTGGCTGCAGATGGGCAAGTGTGATATACACTGATCAGGCGTAAGAATGACATACCTGCATCGGAAGCATATCTCAGTGATATGGAGCCAAATGCCCATTTCCTGCAAATAACACAACAAAACAACATTATACAGGATTTATATAGCGCCAAAAGTTTACACATGAAGCATGCTGCATTTAATGGTAAAAGATTGCTGTAGATTATAAAGATGACTTAAACAATAATAATGCTCATTAGAGTATAGATATACTAGTATAGGTAAGAAAATTATCAATTTTCAGATTATCGTGTATATTCCCATTAATCATTATTTTGTATTTATAATGTATTATTTTAGCATGGAAATGTCTGCCTTCATGATTATGTGGTGCAGTCTCAATGTTGTGATATGCAGTATCTGTACCTATAAGTGAGTTATGCATAGAGTACAAAATGCCTTCGGGTTCTTAGATTGGAAATAGATGACATCTGCATTTTTTGTCGATTTAAGAAAACTGCAGACTGAAGCTGTAATTTTATTGAAGCAGAACTAAGGAATGTAAAATTGCAATAAAAAAATAAAAATAAAAAGCAAAAATAGGCATCAGGACACCGCAGTGGTGCCTCCTGAATGTCTTTCAGACACTGCTATACTGCCTGCTAAAAAGTTATCCCAACACAGATTGCTTTTCAGAGGACGGTAAGCTTATCACCTTTCTGAAAGAACCCTTATTTTTTAAGCTACTTCTACTGTGACCTCCTCTCCATCTTACTATTGGATGTGCAGACCCAACACCTCCCAAACAAGTGTTCAGCTTGCCTAACCATGCAGTTAAGTACCAATGCCCACAAAGACCTGCATCCTGGGTATTTTTACTTGAACCCTAAATATGGGTACCACTCTGCACAGCATTCAGCCCCATCCAGCCGCAGCCTGTCAGCCTTAAAGTGATAGTAAAGCTTTGTTTTTTAATTGTATTAAAATAACAAATATGTCAAATTGACCTGCTCTGTGTAATGGTTTTGCACAAAACAGCCCTAATCCTGATTCCCCCGCCAACATTCCCAGCCCCTCCCTTCTACCTAGTGCCCCCATAGCAGGCAGTTTGATATGGGGGTACTCAAGCACACTCATTCCAGAGCCATTGCTCCGTGTGTCAATTCACACACAGAGTGTGGCTTGGCCTTGCCCCTGCTCTTTCCTCATTGACTCCCTGGCTGTGATTCACAGTAGCAAGAGCCAATGGCTACCGCTGCCATCTCACCCAATGGTGAGGGAGAGACCTGGGAGAGCAGAGGTTCTAGTGTACATTGCTGGATCAAGGTGGAGCTCACGTATGTATTGGCGGAGCTGCTGTATACACAAGTTTTTTTTTACCTTCATGGTTAAAAATGTTTTTTTTTAATGTTGCAACCAATTTAAAACGTGTTACTAAGCCCACAACAGTAAAATCAGTCTGTATATGCAGTAAAGCATGCTTGTTATACTCACTGTGGAACCTAAGGGGTTAATCCTCCTTGTGTAAAAAGGCTGTTTAACCCTGTGTCTTCCCTTCTTCCACTGTCCACAATCCATCTCCTGTCAGTACAAAGACCTAGGAGTCACTCTGCACATGCTCAGTTATGTGTGTATTGCTAGAGTTTTTTTTGGGAGGTTGCATGTGATCAGCACAGGGCCAATCAGCACTATTCAGACAGAGTTAGGGATCATGTAGCCTCATAGGACAGTGTGAGGTGAATGAAAACTCCTCCTACAAGCTTTAACCAGACACGGCTGATGAGAAAAAAGGTATTTAAGAGTTTATATTTACTAAAATAATTGCATTTCTGTGTACTGTGGGAGACCAGATATAGTGAATGCAGGGTCCAGGCTTTAGTAACACTTTAAAGTGGTTGTAGGTCTCAGGGTTTTTCACCTTATTGCATTCTATATATTAAGTTGAAAAACCTTGTGTGCTGAAACTCCCTCCAGACCCCCCCCCCCACTTTTCTTACCTGACCCCGATCCAATCCAGCGATGTGCATTGGACAGATTGATAGTAACAGGAGCCATTGGCTCCCATTGCAGTCAATCAAATACAGTGACATGGGAGCAGGGCTAAGTTCAGCTGTCTGTGTCAGTGGACATAGCAGCGAGCATGCACAGGTGCCCCCAGGGAAAGTGGCTTTCCGTGGGGGCACCCGATGAAGGGGAGGGGCCTGGAACACCAGCAGGGCACTTCAGAAGAAGAGGATCAGGGCTGCTCCTGTGCAAAGCCCTTGCAAAGAACAGGAAAGTATAGGCATGTTTTTATTTATTTTTTTAAATATGAGGGTTTACAATCCCTTTACGCTGCCCATAGACAGCTCGACTCTTGGCTGGTTCAGAAGGGAACAGCCAAGATTGAAACTATCTTATAGGCAGGCTGATTGTACTTAAATTGGAGTTCCACCCTGAAACTTTTTTTTTTTTTTTTTTACACACACAAATTATATATATATATATATATATATATATATATATATATATATATATATATATATATATATATATATATATATATATATATATATATATATATATATATATATATACATACACACTTACCCTAAATAGCTGTTGCTGTGTGAAAGTGCCGAATCTGCCTCTTCATCCTCTGAGGTGGATTATTTTCCTCCTCCTACACTCGGTTTCTTGTTGTGAATGGGGCGCGCTGCATTCTGAGAACTGTGTGTATCCCAGAAAGCAGCCGGCCCATTCACAAAGCGCTGCGCTGCTCGCGCATGCACAGTAGGAAACGGGCAGTGAAGCTGCACGGCTTCACTGCCTGTTTCCTATACTGTGGATGGCGGCACCTGGAACTGCCAGGATCGAGGATTGGCCTCGGCGGGGCCAACATCGCTGGCGACTAGGACAGGCAAGTGTCCTTATTAAAAGTCAGCAGCTACAGTGTTAGTAGCTGCTGACTTTTAATTTTGTTTTGCCATGGGACCTCCGCTTTAAGTTGATCCATCAATCGCCTTGGGTACAACCAGCATGTTGGATTTTTACATGCAACCATTGCTAGTGGCTATACCCCCCGCCTGCTGGGAGAACACAATAGCTGTGCAGAAGGGATTCCCCATCAACACTGACTGTATTAATGAGGGAAGGGCATCATCAATGGCTTGCCTGTAGCGGGGTTGGATGAGCACCTGTCCCTACCCTAGGGTGACCAGACATCCCCAGTTTCAGGGGACAGTCCCCTGATTGAGGATACTGTCCCCAGATCAAGTTTGTCCCTGGTTTTGTCCCCAGATTGGATTTAATAGGGGGCAGGGGCAATTTCAAAGACAGTCAGTGCAGAATTAAAATAGAAAAAATTGAATCTGCACACCCCCGCTCCGCCGTGCCTACTAGCATGGGGGAGGGGGGGGGTTTGTATTTTTCATATTATCTGTGCCCCTTTCTGATGATCATGTGCTGGTCGAAGCACAGGGAATATGTCTTCAGTTTCGGGCGCATGCCCATTCAGCTCCACTCGCATGTTCTTCTGCCTTGGCTCTAATCCTGGCCAGCCATCTGCCTATATCCTTGCCTTCCCTGGCGAAGTGATCTCCCCACCCAGTAGTAGCCAGAGCCCAGAGAGTGAGACTTGACATGCGGGGGACGGGCAGAGAGTCGCCGATTGCCGCCATTACTAGTAAAAAAAAAATATGTCCCCGGATTTAATTTTAAAAATCTGGTCACCTTACCCTACCCAGCAGCTAAATACCCCTGTGTGCAAGGAACCAGAAGATAAAAGTGACAGCTCATCAATTTATAACCCCTAAGGCTGCATTTACTCCTAGGTGTACAGAGAACGCACACAAAAATCGCACCACATTTGCACGCATGCCTATTCATTTTAATGAGCTGCTTTTCACTAATGTAGCTTTTTGCTTCATTTTAACAGTGCATTTTGTGGCATTTGTTGCTTATTTTCAATGTAGAAAAACGTGGATCTGCTTGCCGTGTTTGGGGCGCCACTAACAATGAACGCCACTGCAAAACGCAGCACGCAGTTTCCACGCATTTTAAAAATGTACACAAAAACGCACGATTACAAAGGTGTGAATGTAACACAATACATGGGAGTGCTGCTGGTGTCTCCTATCAGACTGTAAAGCAGTGTCAGGAGTACACAGGTATGATGGTGGAGGTGATCCTGTCATTGGGTGTGATGTCCTCTTCATAGGAGCGGACTGACCCTCTAATAACACAGCTCTATGCTGTCCTGTAACATGCACACAACCCTCCCCCTCCTCCATATTACCGAGCCTGCAGTACGGCTACCAGCCCAGGACATCGTCTCCTTCTCACACAGACCAGGGAGGCCGCCATGTTTTGGTCTCATTGACAGCTAGGTCACACCCCCGCCCCGCCCCTTCCGGAACTCCATCCCGGGATCATCCTATCCCGAACACCTTATAGGAGTATATTGTCTTCGTCGCTTTATTAAAATATCACGTGAAAACTACTCGGGCTGAAAAATAAGAAAGGCGCGCTTCAGCCAATGAAGTAAAAGGGGCTTGTCGCATTGACCAATCACATTTCTCAGGATGGAACGCCTTTCAGCGATTGGGGCGGTGTAGAAAGCACGGCTGCAAAGACAGAGGAACTACTAAAATGTCGCCACTAGAGGGCAGCAGACTAATTCTTCATTGAAAGGGGATGTTTGTTGTAGGAACTGGAAGCTTTGGCATAAGGAGGAAACAGTTTAAAGTGCATTCAATTATAAATAAAGTACAATTAGGAAAAAAATATTTTATTTTTATTTTTGTATATAGTGTAGAGGGACCAGAATACTTGTCAAGTTTTCATTGTTTGTGTATCTGTAAGATACCCCAGATCGGGTCTGCTCTGTGCAAAACCATTGCACAGAGCAGGTAAGTATAACATCCATATAACATAAAACACAAAAAAGGGTTTACAAACCCTTTAACCACTTCCATACCGGGCCAATTCTGACACTTCTCTCCTACATGTAAAAATCGTCATTTATTTTGCTAGAAAATTACTCAGAACCCCCAAACATTATATATGTTTTTTTTTTAGCAAACACCCTAGGGAATAAAATGGCGGTCGTTGCAACTTTTTATGTCGCACAGTATTTGCGCAACAATTTTTCAAATGCATTCATTTTATTCAATTTTTTTGTATAATGTGAAAGATGAAGTTACGCCGAGTAAATAGAATCCCCTAGATGTCACGTTTTTATAAATTGCGCACACTCATGGAATGGCGCCAAACTTCGGTACTTAAAGCGGATCTCCACCCTAAAGTGAAGATCCGCTGATCGGAACCCTCCCCCCCTCCGGCGTCACATTTGACACCTTTCAGGGGGGAGGGGGGTGCAGATACCTGTCTAAAGACAGGTATCTGCACCCACTTCCGGCCCGCAGTCTCGGGCAAAAGACGGGCTTTTCCCGTTGTGTGCTGGGAACTCTCGGCTCCCAGCACACAGCGGGAGCCAATCGCCGGGCGCAGCGCGACTCGCACATGCGCCGTAGGGAACCGGGCAGTGAAGCCGCAGCGCTTCACTTCCTGGTTCCCTCACCGTGGATGGAGGGGGGAGCAGCAGGGTGACGAGCGATCGCTCATCCTCTGCTGCGGACGCCGCTGGACTCCAGGACAGGTAAGTGTCCTAATATTAAAAGTCAGCAGCTGCAGTATTTGTTGCTGCTGGCTTTTAATATTTTTTTGGGGTGAACCATCCGCTTTAAAGATCTCCAAAAAAAAAAAGAATCAAGGGTTTACAAACCCTTTAAACAGGACAAATACAGAGGGCGATTCTATCTACAACAATGAAAACTTGAAATAATACTAAAAAGGTTGTGCTTAGCTTCAAAAATGTAAAATCAGAAAATGCTGGAATCGAACAATTTCTTAAATGTTATGTATGCGATCTGTAAGATGTGCTATTTCTGACTGTGAAAGTGTCCCCAAAACAAATGTTACAACTATTGCAAAAATACGAAAAAAAAAACCTTTTGGGAAATAAATAGAAAATAAACCTTTCCCTCTAAATGTGAATTGCTCTGAGTGACCATACAAAGTACATATATATATATATATAGATATATATATAGATATATAGATATATATATATATCTATATAAATATATATATACAGTAATATGCTAAATATTGCACTGATCTCACAAAAATCAAGAGACTGAAAACCTGCTGCAACAAGTGCAGGTAAATGAAACAGGTGGTGCCAAAAGTTCCTATATATTGACTGGTGCTTCAACAATTCCTGTGTTTGCATAAAATGAATAAGTGGTTCCAACTTCCCACATGCAATTAATAAAAGAATTGTCCTTGTGCAAACAAAAAAAATCCAGAGTGCAAGTGCATGGCTCCTGCTGCTATCAATCTGTCCAATGAGGTGAGCCATAGCAGCTGAAGCTGCTGCACTCATGCACTTTGCTGGATCAGATCGGGCTAAGGGGGGAAAAAAATGGGGTCTGGGGGGGGGGGGGGGTATGGCTTCAGCACAGAAAGTTTTTCATCCTTAAGGCTTTACAACCACTTTTATCACCCAGAGTGAAAGTGAAATAAAATCCCACATTTTGAGTTGTTACCATTCGCTATTGCAATACACCTGGGTGGGCTCGGTTCGCATTCTCTGCACCCCGAGCTCACCCTATTTTGAAGCCTATTAGAGCCTCTGGAATTCATGCACCCAGCATCCTGCAAGGGGCCGGATGCATGGATTTGAGGGGTGGCGCCCATAATGGTCGGCCGTCTCTAATTCTGACTACCCTCATGCTGCATGAGAAGATGACTAGTGTACTTCATGACTCTCATGCTAAGTTCCTTAAAGTGTGGAACCCATGTTGGTCTTATGCTCTCCCCTCCCTGCCCCAGACCAGCTTCGGTATTCCGGAGCATTCTAATATGCCACCCAATCCACAGGCTCCGTGCTCTTTTCTTGTCTAAGACTACACCTCCTCCTTTTCCATTCTTGTCTTTAATGTTTCTCTTTCTTGTAGCATTACCCCCGGAGGAGCTTCTGGTTTTTCGGGTGGCATGTTTACCTCATGGTTCCTCCGAATTCCCAGCGGTGAATGATGCGTATTGCATTTAGTAGAAGTAAAGGAATGTCTACGACAGGTGCTCTTTGCTGTGCCCTTTATTACCCAGCCGGGTAAAAACAATAAACTTGTGGTGAGGAAAGTAAAGTTGAAGAAGAAGGAAAAAAAGCAGATTCAGGTGTAGCGCCCCCTTACTTTCAGTATGGGCACTACGCTAAAGTTACTTGGAATGGGAGAGTTACGTTGCTCCCATTCGTGATTTATTTAAATTGTGATCTCTGTCATTCCAGAAAGGTCTCCTGGACCAATCTGCATTCTAGGGATGTGGTATCATCTCCGGCCAGCAGTTGGCGACAGCGGGGTTTCTGGCAGAGCAAATCTTCCCCAGCAGCCAATTAGAGGCGTTCCTCCCTCGCAGGGCATGCCCGACAATCAACCAGCTGCTTCTCCGGGGGTAGCGCTACACAGGCTTGATGATAGGGAAACAGTCCTGCTCCCAAGCGTAACACTTTCTCTGCGCCACTCCTGCCTGAGTGGGTTTAGTGTACCCGGACAGGCCTCTCTCACTGACCTGGCCGCCAGAGTATCACTCGGACAATTGTAGGATAAAGTCTCTGCCACAGACCCTCCTTGGTGAACTTAAACTTGAGGAAAAGTCTCGGCCACAGACCTCCCTCGGTGAGCCTCAGAAAGATACCTCTGCCACAGGCGCTCTCTGGATTGTAATCACAGAGATATCCCTCCTTAGATGAATTATGCCTGGATCTCCTTCAACTTGTCGCCCAGGTCCCGACTGACAGGTGATTAATCCCTCAGTGTCCGGCTACCTTGATCCCCGGTGGTTTGTCTAGGCCCTTTTGGATCGCCAGCCTCTCAATGGCGCTCCTTAGACAGACTCCCCACCGAACAGCAGTACAGCTTGGGATCCTCAAAGATGGGAACCCAGTCACTCACTGGGTCTCTGTCGCTGTTCAGATGCTCCGGGCCAACATGGTCCTGAAACCAGGAACACCATGTGGCACGCACACGCCCCGGCCAGGTAGGCCATATAGCCGGGGGACCGTGATGTGGTCACCCTAAAGGTGGGTGCCACACTCAAAGAAGAAGACCCAGAACCAATGGCATCTGTACTGGGGTGTTCTTCAAGCCACCTGCAGCACCGGGGCTGGAAGAACACCCCAGTACAACACAATAAGCCCACAGCACAGCCACGCTGAGACAGAGACCCTGTTTTGCACTTAACAATCTGGATCAGAGTTTAACTACCCTCTGATCTACCCTTAAATTTAACTAGCACCAGTACCATAAAGTACATAGGCGCTACATTATTTTTCCTGGCCTAGGTCTACATCTCCTTCCTGTCCCTTTTTCCCTACTTGTCTCTCGTTCTCCCCTCCGCCAAGGAATGACAGTCCTACCTCCACTGTTTTGTTTTTTTGTTTGTTGTTAGTCTCACCATGTCTTGGACCTCTGAGTCCAGTTATTCATTCCCACTTCCAGGACTTATGCCGGATGCTTCTACTATTTACTTTTACACTTTGAAAAGGTGCATTGTTTGTATTTATGTAAAATGTGATGTTTTGTTCCCCTGCACGGGACCATTTTGCCTTTCTTTTCATCAGACCTGTAATTTGGCATTGTTTTACTCAATAAAAACTATTGTACCAAAAATATAGAGGTGCATGGATGTACATACTTGTACCCATGTAAGCACTGATGTTCTTTTGCACTGGCGTTTACCCGCACATCTGCATATGATGAATTTTCCTGAATGCAAAGCTTCAGTCTTTAAGACATACGTCACACACGCATGTGTGGGTAACCACTCATGCAACAGAGCATTTGTGTTTACACAAGTACAAGCACATACAGCCAGCTGTATGCAGCGCCTGCAGCTCCCAGGGCATGGAAAAGCGCTAGGATTCTTAAAATTAAAGTCTATATATATTTTTTTTTTTTATAAAAAAAGCGTTATACTTACTTGCTCTGTACAATGATATTGTATAGAAAGAACCCTCTTCTGCTCTTGCTGTTTGTCTTTCATTGCGCTGGGTGCATCCTCAGGAAGCCGGGTGCTAAGGGGGCATCTGTGCGTGCATAAACTTTTTGGAATCTACTAGAATCAGTGTGCAGTCATCCACTATTGCCTTTGAAGTTCTGAGGTACAAGTCACACTGGCACCTGACAACTCTTGGACCGACGTGGAGCTGTGTATAGTGTTTTTGCCTCTATTCCAGTTTTGGAAATTTCTGTGTGCATGTAGCCTTTTTTGTCTAGGTGAGTGTCAGACAGATCAAGAAGAGGACAGAAATTTTCTCTATGGGGGACACCGACAGCACTTAAAATGTGACAAAATATGTCCTCAAAGGGGGCACAAAAATGAATTCCTCATAATAAAATATATAAAAAAAGGAAAAGTTTATTAATGCAAGCTGACCATTATATTACATAAAACATCACCACGTATCCAGTGGCTATCAATGAACACAGATAATTAAAAAAAATAAAGAAGAAACAAATCAAACCAAAATGACACGCATAGAAAAAGAGAAGGCATTTTTGCAGTTATTTATTCATTTTAAGAATCATTGAAGGCTGTCGTTGTATGGAACTAATACAAGCATAATTGTGAAGCAAGGAAAAGGTAAGTAGCCCTCCACCGCAATTGAATCAATGGTTTAATAGCAGGACATATCGTGTGCCGGAGGCAAATATGGGGCCCACAGTGCTGTAGCTTGATAAAAACAGATCTTCCAGGGATTAAAAGAGAAGTGTGGGATTTAACAAAAAAGAATCAAACATGTCTATGTGGCTGCAGCACAATGCTGCAGCTGTCCTCTTCTGACTCTAAGACAGAGAACTGAGTAATCGCATGATTGCTGATTTCTCACTTCTTGGTCTTCACTGAGTAGAGAGCAATGACCATCGGTCACTGCTATGTGCTCTGCCCCTTCAGTGCTCAGTGTAGTGTCAGTCTAAGGATAGGGTGGGAGCGGCTGGCTCAGACTCTCAGTGACGTGCAGAGAAACTGAGCCAGCTGCTGGTCAGGCAACTGGGTGGATCCCGACATTATTGTCAGGGTTCTCACAGCAGACTTAAGCTGCCTGTCGACTGAATCTGGGTCACAGAAGTGCAGAACTACAGTAAGTGCACTCCTGTGACCCACATAAGAAGTATGGTCAAAAAATCCTTTAAAATATAGTAATATGATGCTCTAAACCAGGGGTGCCCAACCTTTTGAAGAGCGAGGGCCACTTAAGCAAATTGGTAACTGGTCGCGGGCCACAATGAGCGGAGCGAGAGGATGACAGGTCAGTGTTCGCAAACGCAGCCCACTCTACTCTATTTGCCCTCTGATCCAATTCGATTCGCCCAGACGAAAGGGGGGCATATCCCTTTCTATTTTTTTTTTTAGGTAGGCGGGAGTAAACAGACACAAGTCTGTTTACATCTGCTGCTCCATAGAGGTGAATATCAAGTCTGATTGGGTCAGACCGATCATGTGAAAGGGGCCTAAGGCTGCTTTCACACTGATGCACTGCAATTCTCCCAAAGCTGCACTTTGCCGTAAACTTCTATTATATCCTGCATGTGTGGCGCACTTTCTGAAAGCGCAACAATCCCCCAGGTAAAAACAAAAGTCTATGGCTCAGTGCTTGTTTCCTTTACCAGCGGCTTCATTCACAAAACTGCTGCTCTGGGATGACGGGTCGGCAACCCGTGATCTGGACTTGCCAACCTGCCATCTCAAGGTGGGAGGCCGAGGGCCACATCAGAGTGCTCCGCGGCCCACATGTGGCCCCCGGGCAACTGGTTGGACACCCATGCTTTAAACAAACATTGTTATTCCTGAAAATACCTGGATTACAAATGAGCAATTATTAGGATATGTGGGCAACAATTGGGCAAATGTAACAAAGAGGTTGTGAGGACTAGGGGTAGAAAAATACAAGGGTGCCAGTGGGCTTGTATGGGAATATTGAAGACTTGGAGGGCATGAATGGAATGTTGTAATGTGTTAGAAGCAGAGAGATTAGAATTTTTACAAATCTTCAGGTCTTTTACAGGCTTGTTAGCCTGGCTTAGCAATAGTCTGGACTTAGAGCGTGAAAGAGAGAATTGGAAACTGTACAACTGTCAGTTAGAAAGGGCTCTGATGTGTTTGTGAATTAGGCCTCGGTCACACTGGCACTGTCAAACCTGCAATGATTTGTATTTAGAGGACATTTTAAACACATAAATGCATGTAATGTTTTTCAATAGATGGAGAGGAACTATTATAGTTGAATATAAAGGAGGGGGACGATGTCAGGCTGTGAGTTTTCTTAATTTATTTATGAAAGGAATGTCGATCGTGTTTACCATAGGAAGGCATTAGATAATGAACTGGAGGCTGGATTATGCTGAATGATAGCAGAGCTATGAAATTTAGAGAAGTATAAATCCGGTTAAAGGGCTGTTGAGGAATTTGAATGTGGTGCTAAAGGATCAGCACGTAATTCATGGACTTTGTGGTTATAACTGGGGCTGGGAGTGTGAAGTGAAGGCTAGAAGAATCCGATACATTAAAAGTTCATGGGCCCTACTTGTGTTGTTGGGGTTGTTTAAATGTGAGGAAAGGATGTGGGGTGGATCAATGTGCTGGGACTTGTAATGGGAGCAGCATGATAGCTAAAATGATGGCCAATGCCCCGTACACACGATCTGGCTTTTACCCGGCCAAACTCAAATCAGAATTATGACTGAACTCCATCAGAGTAAAAGAGAACATGTTCTCTATCTAAACTCCAACGGAATTCCTCTGAAAAAATGGTGCGTACACATGGTCGCAATTTCTGATGGAAAAAGTCTGTCTGACTTTTTTCATCGGAAATTTCGATCGTGTGTACAGGGCTTAAGATGACTGGGAGGAGTAACAATATATGTGAAGGCCAAAATCATGATGTTTTGATGGAAATACAAATTGTGAATCAGATGGAGATTAGAAGAGCTAAAGACCTGGGGCCAGATTCAGAAAGGAATTACGCCGGTGTATCTACAGATACACCGGCGTAATTCGAATTTGCCGCCGGCGTATCATTGTTTTCTATTCAGAAAACATGATACGCAGGATTTACGCTAAGATCCGACTGGCGTAATAATCTTACACTGTCGGATCTTAAATGTAATCTTACGCCAGCCGCTAGGTGGCGTTTACGTTGTTTCTCGCGTAAAATATGCAAATGAGCTACTTACGCAGATTCACAAGCGTACTTGCGACGGCCCATCAGAGTTGATGTCGCTTGCGTTAGCGTTATAGCGGTGTAAGGTTACCCTTGCTATAGCAGGCGCAGCCAATGTTAAGTATGGACGTCGAATCGAACGTCAGTTATGTCGTTTGCGTAAATCGTTCGGGAATGGGGCTCGGCGTTAGTTACGGTCACGTCGTTTACATTGAGAAAAAAGCAACGTGATTTTGCGCATGCGCACTGGGAACGTCCACGGACGGCGCATGTGCCGTCCAAAAAAAACGTCATTTACATGAATCACGCCCCCACTTCAGAAATTTGAATTGCGTGGCCTTACGCCGTGCACTTTACGCTACGCCGCCGCATATTATGGAGCAAGTGCTTTCTGAATAAGGCACTTGCCCATAATATTTGCGGCGGCGTAGTGTAAAGAGGAAACGCTACGCCGCTGAAAAGATACATCAAATGTATCTGAATCTGGCCCCTAGTAATTATGCTGATAAGCCAGAGGCTCTGACCAAAGGCCACAATGTGAAGGCATGGTCACTGTCTATCTGTCAGGGGTACCTGGATGTTAAAATTGGCTGACAGAACTAAAAGTTATTCAACAGATCAAATATGTGTATTTCAGCCTAGTTTCTAACTGCTTGGTGGAACTCAACTCAAGTACTGTAATAACATCTATCTTTTCACAAACTGTGTCTTGTAATTATTCACATTGTATTAGTAGTTTGTATCAATTTTACTAATATTCAGTGCAATAATTAGTATCTTGTTTTATCTACATAATAAAGTATTCATTAAAGTTTTAAAGCATTGTAAGCAAAAATTATACATAATATCAAGTTAGATGTTAGCGGTTTGTATTTAGAGCCGTGTGAGGACACCCTGGAACATTTGGAACTAGTTTGTTTGCAAGGGCTAGCTAGTCTGTCTTTGGAACACACATTTACAAGCTGTTGTCAGAAACAGGAATTATTACTAGAAAATGTTGTGAAGCAGAACCTTTACCCTCCAAACAGAACAACCAGAAATAAGTAATTGGGAAATAATTATCCACTTTGCATTCAAGGGCCACTTTGCCAGAAAAACATTTGGACTTAAGAATAAATGTACCTGTAAAAATAAAACTTTGCCAATAAAAATCTTCTTACTGTTTTACAGCTTGAGATATTTGATCTTGTATTAGAAATTTCCTGTACAGATTAGTGAAAGCTGGAGGTATTTGTAATCAGCCATTTTTAACTGAGAAAAGGCTAGCAGAACCTTTCAGTGATATTCATTTTATGATTTTATTGATTGAATGATTAGGATAATAACTCGTATTTACACTATATACCCAACATATAAGTGATTAGAATAATAATCAGATTTTTATAATTTTTTTCTGGTAATTTCACCAGTCAATCAGTGATTTTTTTTCACTTCCTGATAAAGGGTGACAACACTGTTTACTCCTTAGTAAAATCGCACAGCAGCGTTGTCACCCTCACATATCCTTGGTACCCCTATGATGTCCTATGCGTCTCTCCTTCCAGCCATGGGTGCTGAAAACAATCCAGGCTTCATCGCTTTCTCTCACTGTCTGTGTCCCAAATCTGCACTTTACTCATCACCCTTACATAAAAAAGCCACCGGACCTTGCCTGAAAGAAGTCTCACGCGCGCATGCGATGACGACATCGCGGCTCCAGCTACTCACAGCGATGGAGCCACGATACCCGGAAGACACGCCGAGGCGAAATGTCAGCGTCCTCGGCATGGACCGGGAGAGACACAGTATTTCATAATGAGCTAGTATGCAGTGTATCATTATGCTCTAGCAGACCGTTTCCAGCAGACAGATTTGATCGTGTGTACGCGGCCTTAAAGGTGTAAAGAAAGACAAAAAGAAGGCAGCGGGTTTACTACCGCTTTAAGTGGCATTAAACCCAAAACCAAAAATGTATTCTTTTTCAGCATAGCAATCATTAGATGTGGTGGCTGCATCAGTTTTCTATTCTTTTAGGCTTTTCCGCTGGTGATCTGGCCAGTAATACAGCTCCTGAATTAGTGAGACAAAACTCTGGATGAATGAGCACACGAGGTACAGCAGACAGCAGAATTGCCAGTTTGCGGGTAAGGTAGTGTTAAATGTATTAGCAGATTATCAAACAAATTGAAGCCAAACTCCAGCCCATATATATTATCAGTTACAGCAAACAGTTTTTTCTCCTTTTAAGATAAAGTTTTTACATAAATAAATAAAAGCTGATAATTTTAATTACTCTTGTCAGTGTTAAGTGGTTTGTCTCATTCCTGTAAGGCCCCTTTCACACGATAAGCCCACTTGGATCCGCCTGTCCGTTTTTCAGGTGGATCCGAGTGGACTATTCATTGACTCTTATGGGCAGGTGGATCTCAGTGGAGATGTGTCCGCTGACACCCGTCTGCCACCCGATCTGCTCAAGACAGACGTATGGTGATACTTCTGCCATCCCTCTTGGCGGATCGGAGGAGATCTGAAGAAAACGGGCATGCTGTACGTTTTCATCCAATCTCCCCCTAGAGATCCGCGGGGCTCTGACAGGTCAGTGAGCAGAGATGGACCTATCATCCGGCGGCTCAGTGGAGATCAACGGTGTGATCTCCCGCTGAGCTAGTGGATCCGCCACGTGTGGAAGGGGCCTAAACTGTAACATTCGGCTGGAGAGCTTGCTGGCTGGATCATCAGGAAATCTCCATTAAGATAGATGAAAGAAAGCCTAAAAAAATCTAAGATCTAGTAATCTGCAATTAAATAGATGTTTGCTATTGGGTTTAATACTGCTTTAAACTCCATAGGAGGTAATGTCTTGGGTAGAATGTCTCTGCTGTTGATGTCAACTTAACACTATTTTCACCCTGTGGGACAATGTAGTCTTCATTCTGCTCAGCCCCTGGAGGAAGCTTTACTGCAGGGGCACCCAACCTTTTGAAGAGCAAGGGCCACTTATGCGACTTGGTAACCAGTCGCGGGCCACAGTGAGCGGAGCGGGTGGATGGCAGCCCACTCGGCTCTATCGAGCCCACTCTACTCTAAGCACACCAAACTCACAGGTAATAAGTCTATGGCTCAGTGCAGCTAACCCACAGATGCACGTCTCTGCACCTGTGGATCAGTTTGAAAGCAGCCCAGTAACCATTGCAGCACAGATATGCCCCTATATACACTGTGATTTTAGTAATAAACGTATCTTTTAGTAACAGCATTCTATTCTATTTTATTCCACCCCAGAGGAGGTGGTCACGGCCCACATCAGAGGGCCCCTGGGCCACTGGTTGGGCACCCCTTCTTTACTGTGTCAAGGATTTCAGTTTGGCCTTCAGTAGCTAGGCTGAGCGCCTAGAGAAGTTTGCAAAGGGACTTTTTGCTGCAGTCTGGGCTGAAGAAGACGCTGGAATGAGGGCCTAGGTAAGACTAAGGATCAGTGCTGGAGGCACTGCCAGACAATCTGGTCTGTTATCTCCCTCACAGAGGATCTCCTGGTGGAAGCTGAGTAGTTTACAGGTACTGGGACAAGGGGGAGTAATTTACCATAGGCTAATTGACTTTTCACTACAAGTGCACTTGGGAGTGCATTCGCTGTAGATCTGAGAGGATCATGCAAGGAAAATAAAAAACAGCATTTTTGCTTGCACATGGTTGGATGATAAAATCAACAGAGCTTTCCCTAAAAAGGAATCAGACTGTGGTTGTGACTGGCAGCCTCTGTACCAGCAAGGGGGACCTGCGTTATTCTCAGCACTACATATGCCTTTTACATCTGCTTGGAGTTCACCTTTAAAGTCATTAACAGGTACCACCATGAACCTGAACACTAGTGACCTTTCCATGTAGACTGCCCTTAGAGCTCCAAACATTGTGGGCTTATCTGATATGCAAATAGCAACCATCCTCTGCTGTAGCTGGCTCTTGTACATACTTTACTATTTAACACACTTCAGTAATGGCTGGCAAGGCTAACAACCACTGTCATGGGTCAATGGTGAGGTAAAGGAGGTAGGAGGGGATAACTAACTGGTAGCCATGGAAGATAATCATTATTGTTGTAATAGATTCCTGTAGGGATTGAAGCTCCCAGGGAAAGAAACTTGATGTGCAGGCACCAGGGGCCTGCTAATGAAAGTAAGTGACAGTTTGACATCTTAACAGTAGCCACAGGTTTACTTTAAAGCAACAGATATCTTACTGCCTTCCCCTTGTCTGTCTGTACTCAGACTTCTAGTAAATTAGTGTATACCCAATGGTGAAAACATTTTCAGAAAAATTAGGAGCATTGTCATTATGTCAAGAAAAATAATCATTAATTTTGTCATTAATAAGAAAGCTTTAGTCTTTTGTTTTCCATAGTTAAAGGAAGTGGCTGTTGGTTGTTGTCTTCATTGTAAAGATACACATGATGGGGATGATTTCCCCTTGTGGTTAAATCCGCTGATATCCAGATGATCGCCTCTTGTGACAAATGAAGAATATAACTATTGCAATGATTATGATAATTAATATAGTTACAGCTACAGCCACGGCAATCATATTGCGATCATATGAGCACACCTCCTCTGTAAAGAGAAAACAAATGACAGTTATAAGATGCCTGAAATAAACATTGTAAAATAGTTGTTTCTAAGATCACTGGTTATTTTCCATTAGTTGTGCTCTGAAGTCATTTATTCATGCCTACATTGCAAATATGCTGCATAAGGTGAAATGATATGTCTCAGTTAGTTGTAATTATTCAGCAGCTAAAAGATTTTAAGAAACAAGGAATGAAATGGTTTGTGTGGATCATTAACCACCAGTTAACACAAAATAATTTAACGGACCCCATAAGTCAAATTCCAGCTTTGGGGAAAGTTTACAATTTTTACCAAGTTTGTACAACACTACATTACTCACCTCCTCTCCAGTGCTCTCCCCCAAAGACTTTTTGCTCCATCCTACTGCGGTGTCATAAATGAAACTATACAGTTTTCCCTTATTGATTTCAACATTTTAGCTTAATAATTACAGTTAATTCGCAGGGGAAGGCAACAGGTTCATTTAAAGCGGAGCATCACCAGGGATATAGTTATTCCCCTGGCTTGTCTTTGGCATCGACATCTTTAATTATTATCCAGTGCATGCGCAGACATTCCACACAAGCATGGTTAAGCTGCCCCAGTTCTGACATCAAACATTATGGGGTTCTGTAACTTTTTTTGCGCATGCACGGAAATGTCTGCACATGTTCAGAAAATGCCGCAGGTCTCTGCCATATCAGAAACAACAGTGGCACATCTGCATTAGCACACAGTTCTGCAATGTGGTTGTCCTCTTCATTAAATTGAATAGAGCACTGGGGCACAGTGCCTTTCTGGGCTACTGCAGTACAAAAGGCAGGTATTCTTTTTGTGGTAGGCCCCGTACACACGAGCAAATACATCTGTTCAAATCGGTCGGACGATCAAACCAAAATCCCCGCCAGCAGACAGCGCGCTGACGTGGCGGTGACGTTGCGGTGACGCCGCCATGTCACCGCACCAGGAAGTAAAACACTTCCGCGCATGCGTCGAATCCATTCGACGCATGTGCGAGAAGATATGTCTGCTGGTTAGCGTACTAACCAGCAGACATGTCGGACGGACGGATTCCCAGCAGACAGCATGCTTTAAAGCATGCTTTAAAGATTTTTAAAGCATGCTTTAAAATCTGTCGGCTGGCCAAATCTGTCTGTCCGCCCGTACACACAATCGAATATGTCTGCTGAAACGGTCTGGCAGATCGTTTCCAGCAGACAGATTTGATCGTGTACGCGGCCTAAGAGGGAACAACATCTTATTGGGGCAGGGGGTCTGGATCAAGAAAAGATTAATGTGATTTTATGGGTTAGGTTCCACTTTAAGTGGAGTGCCCCTGGCGGCTTATAGCCACATTACATTGTCTACCCCACCACTTTTTGCCCACAGGAGCAAAAGGAAGAAGCTATGTGTTAGATTCAGGTTACTCTGGCTGGGACCTGGATGTTGGATGCCCAGAGATGCATCATGAAGAGGATTGTCTTACCTGCCCCTCATATCAAGAAGTATTGGATATTTAAGTCTGCTCTTGATGGCCAAATGGATTGGCATAAGAACACAAGAAAGATGAATATATTGGAAGTGGGAGTAAAGCACATGCTATTTAAGAAGTATGGTGTTTATCATCAATTTTTTTTTTGCATTCATATTGACAGTTGTTTTGTGTAGATACATTCCACCAAAATTTGCTGTATTCCAACATTCTAAATCTGGTATGATGTTTCAAGGGATGAAGCTGAAGAAAATGCAGCATAAAAATGACTTTTTCAGTTTATTCATATTTTTGTTCCCACTGATCCACTAATTTTCCAGATTGTGCCTCTTTTGTACACTTTCTGAATACCAAACCTCAGCACTTTCTTTACATATTTTGGTAAAATCAAAAGCGAAACCCACATACTGATGATGTCTTCCCAGGTATATTTTAATCAGGCGAAAAGCTTGATGGCCCTGTTTCCAAAACGACTTCTCTGACATGTTTTACTCAATGGGTGTGAAGGTTCTGGGGGCAGTGATATGTTCTGAAGCTTGTCAGATGGTTACAGTTTTGCCTGTGAATACTAGACATGCGCATTCGTTTTCGTCCGAATGCATTTTTGTCTGAATTTCGTTATCGTTTTATCAAATGAAAACGAACGTGCAGAATCTGAAATCCGAAAGATCCGACATAAAAAAATACTTTTTTTTTGTTTTCGTTGCTACAACAGATCGATATAGATAGGAGATTCGACATGACGCTGACAATAGCAATCTGTGTCTATCGAACCTGTGGTCGAATGTGCCTAACCGTAACTCTATTAGTCCAAGATTATGCTACATAGAGAGAAAAGATTCAACATTATAGAGACAGTGTTGGGGGTAGATGAACGACGAAGGTTCGACGAAGCAGCAAAGAACATACAAATGTAGAATCTGTCATTGAAGGCTTATGTTGTCTGTCGAAAGTTCTAAAAAGATTCGACAAGCATCTTAACTGTACAAGGTGGCAATCATACATTTTCAGGCAAATGCTCCGGCCATAGGCTATAGAAGAATTTGAATGTTGGTTGACTAGTAATAATAATTTATAAATATAGTTATTACTAGTGTCATACAACATTAGAATTCTTCTATAGCTTGTAGATGGAACGTTCGACCGGAAATGTACGACTGTGGCATCGTACAGTTTAGCTGCTCCGTCGAATCTTCTTAGAACATTCGACTGACACCAAAAGCCTTCAATGACAGATTTGACCTTAATTAATTCGGATTTTACGGACAAATGTATTTTTTAACGACACTAAATAAAAAAAAAAATTCGGGAGTAACTAAATAAATGTATTTTTCGGTTGTATTTTTCGGTATGTGCACATGTATAGTGAATACATCATTGATGTTCAGCTGTTCTTTTGGATTATACCAAGCAATGTGGGGAAGAGTAATGGATGCCAGCACCTGATTCCAGCATGTGATGGGAGAACATGGAGTGCTGTAGGAGTAAACTTTTCTTTGAATATACTTTTCACGTCACTAGTCTCATACTGTTGTAGCAGTGTGACATGGCAAAATGTAGTGTAATGAAAATCATAAGCACCTACAGTAGGTTGATAGGTATGCTCATTAAGTGACTGACAGTTAGGAAGTCAGAAGTCACAAAGAGCCCTAGCATGACCAGAGGTGCTTGAAATTGGGGCTACCCATTAACGAGAAAACACAACTTCAATTTTTGTCCTGCTTCTTTTTATTCATACATGCACTTTTTTTGTAGAATGCTTTTAGTTAAGAAATTTTCATTATTGCATTGTATATCTTAACATAATTTTTTATGTGACTATCTACAGTTTTATATCCTTACTCTTCCATGTTTATATTATTTGGTTAGGCATAGCAATGTTGATTATCCGCAAGAGGGAGCTCTAGATTTAGCCTCCTAGTTTATACCAAACCTATGCTTTTCAGGCCAAAGAAACAGGTTAGTTTTAAAGTCCCTCTCTCAAGCAGAACATACTTCTTTCTTTCAAGTGACACGAAACAAAATTATTGTTCTCCAAATTTAATCCAGACCCATTCGCTACTTAAGGGGTCTGTGATCTGTTTTTAATGAAATAATTTTTTACTATGCCTTGAAAAAGTGGACTTTGTTCCAATAAACACAGATTATTTGTAATGTACACTCTGCAGGTGCTGTAATAGTACTTTCTCATGGTTTTAATTAGGAGAGTCTTTAAATAAAATTTTGTGTGAAACAAATACAATTTGGATTCTTTTATTATTGTGTTGGTTTTTATTATTTGAAAATTACAAATATACCCCTGTTCATTTTTGGAATTCTGTTTTTATGGAATTTATTAGGGAGATATAGGTATTCAAAATGTGAATGGACCCCAAAGAGTTGTTCAGCATGACATTTTCAGACAACAAGAGCACCAATGGTAGCATTTATACTTCAGGTTTCTTTTAATAAAATGTGCTAAAATGCAAATTTATGACCGTTGATTACTCAAACTGTTATTTTTAATTTTCCATTCTGTTGCAATCATATGTAAAATACTCACATTAACTCATCCTTGTCGCTAGGATAAAAAGTTTTATAGTAAAGCACTGTGTCAAACAAGGGTGCTCAACCTGTGGACCTTGGAGTCGTTTGATGTGGCCCTCAACCTCAAACCAGGGAAGCGCATGTTATGGGATGGTGGGTCAGCAAGCCCAGACCGTGATCAACAGGTTACTGACCTGTCATCTCAGCGCATCAAAATACATAGAACCAGTGCTGGCAGTGGAGGAAGCAGGCGGCTACGGAGGGAGCAGGAGCCACTTACGTTTAGGCTTCCTCTGTAGTGCCAGCTCCTGTCTCAACTACTAAATGCATTTCACCCAGGTACTTTCTAGCAGTCTGGAGAGTGATGCCAGCATAAGCAGGAAGAGGAAAAGGTCCATGTATTAAATCTCTCATACACTTAATTTTCCGTTTACCTGGGAGAATGAATCTATACCTTATTTTGGAATCCATTTGTCATCAAACATAGATGATCTTTACGCAAATAATTTCATTCCCTTGTTAAACGCGATCAAGATAGATTTGCTTGAATGGAATAAAGGTTTCTTCTCGTGGTTTGGGAGAGCCAACATCATCAAAATGTGTATCTTGCCTAGAGTTCTATACCTCTTCCAGACTATTCCTGTTAAAATCCCTAACACATTTTTCAAAACTTTAAAACAAATTTGCCTGAAATTTCTATGGAATTCTAGACAACCCCGAATTAAATGGGACAAGCTTGTTGTCCCGAAATCCTTAGGTGGGATTGGGCTGCCGGATATTAAAAATTATTATTGGGCTTGTCATCTGTCTAGGATTATCAATTGGCACTTACACAGGAGCTCTAAAGATTGGATTCGCTTAGAAGAATCTTTATTCTCTACATCGATCCCTTTAAAAAACCTTCCATGGATCAACCCTAGGAAGATTGCGCAATATGCTAACACTCATCCCATTACAGGGACTTCCCTCAAAATCTTCAGATCCCTGTGTAAAAGTCTGAAAATCTCTACCATATATGGACCTGTTACCCCAATAGCCTTTAACCCCGAGGTATCCCGGAGTCCTTATATTATCACTTCCTCTGACTCTACTTCCGAAGTGGCTTGCAGGGCTGAACTTTTCTTTGAACGTGGTAATCTTATGTCCTTTGAACGTTTTTCCGCTAAATTCCCGAACCTTATTGTTTCTTCACGTAACTTTGAATTGATCACTTGTTTTTTGAATAAATTTGGTTTCACTAACATCTGGCACAGACCTAAGACCACTTTTGAATCCATCTGTATGAGAGGTACTCCCCAGGGCCATTTAATATCCCTCATGTATAGTGTTTTGAGTTTGACAGTGGACCCACAATTGGACGATACTAATAGGAAATGGGAAAGAGATTTAAAAATTTCAATTTCTAACGACCAATGGAATTCGGTCTTTCACCGCCTACACAAAGGTTTTATTAAACGTCCTGATCCAGGAGAATAGTTACAAGATATATTCAAGGTGGTATAGAACCCCTTATATTATCAATAAATACAGTTCAAACATATCCCCTTTGTGTTGGCAGTGTAGATTAGTGAATGGTACTCTTTTCCATATATGGTGGGAGTGCTCGGTTATCGCAGCCTTCTGGAAATCCGTCCATGATCTTATAGTATCTATTACCACTTACACCCCAGACTTTACAGCTGAACAATACCTATTACACCTCTCGTCGCTGCCCAATTCAGTTTATAAAAACTCTATTGTCATTCATCTTATGAATGCGGCCAGGTTGTGTATCCCCGTTCAGTGGTCACATGCTTCCCCCCCTAAAATTTCTGACTGGATACGCAAAGTTGACCATATCGCATATATGGAAGACTTGATATCCCATTTTAAAGACTCTTCTAGGACCTTCCAAGATAAATGGGCATGTTGGTCTCGCTTCACAGAGTCTGCAGAATACCATACTTTAATGTGCTCTTAGAGGAATCCTGAATCTGATATAATACTTCGGTTGCTCTTCTCTCTAATTTTATATCGTTTTGTTTTAAATTAATACTACGGAGGTGGTGCTCTCAATCCTTCCTTTGCCTTTACCTTTCCTTGTTTTTTCCCTTTCCCCCCTTGAGTGATTTATTGTGTACTATATGTCGTTATGGTGTATCCATGGATCACTGATTTGATGTTATGAGCTTCACAATGTGGTTTTTTTTTCCTGTTTCCTTTTAATGCATTGTTATTTTGCTCAATTTACTGTGTACATTGTGATATTGCTATCCTGTCTGTACCTATTTATCTTATAACCCAATAAACATAATTGTAAAAATAAATAAATCTCTCATACACTGCACTTTTGTAATGGCCATATTAGCACTTATAAAAAGGGTTATTAGGATACTTTCACACTGATCCACAGGTACAGTGTGGCTTTCTTGCAGGTTGTTTGCTCTGAGCCACAAACTTCATAGACTGAAGGTTTGGCGCACTTACTGAAAGCAGCTAATCCGCAAGAAAGCCAAAAGTGAACTCTGCTGTACCCATGGTGTGGGTAAACCACAGTGCATCAGTGTGAAAGCAGCCTTATAGGGGGCTCTGGACAGTAAGAACTTGTTTACATTTGTAATTTGGGGTGTGGTAAAACCCCATAGTTCATTGTGGCTCGAGAACGGTTACCAAATCACTTAAGAGGCCCTTGCTCTTGAATAGTTTAAGCACCCGTGGTATAAAAGAAGAAGTTGGAGACTTATTTGTTCAGTAGGTGGTAAAATTATTTACTCTGATGTAGAGTTATGAACACTGCTGCTATCTGACACTTCCTGGTTTGTCAGCCTGTCTCCTGCAGAGCTCTGTGGTTTTTCCCACCAACGACTACATCACTACAGAACACAGAAGCGGATGTAGTAGCTGGCAGGTGAAACCACAGAACTGGCTAACAGCAATGCCTATAGGTATTCAACAGTAAAAAGATTGGCGTTGCCACCCACTAGACAGATAATTTTTGTTTTGAAGTAATCTTAGGTCTCGATAGATGCTGTTTAGTTTCAAATTCCTGGTCTCACTCATGCCAGAATATACTGGCAATGCTTTACTTCCGCCATTGTGTGGATGAGAGCTGTGGCTCTTATACAGTGTAAAGTGATGCGCAAACTGTATAAATCCTGTATAATAAAAATAATATAGTAAAGGGAACCTGTCCTTCACTAGTCCTTTCCTATCCCCTTCTCTATTCATGAAACACTATGCATTATTTTCAGAGGATACAAGGCTTTCTATGAATAAATAAAATACTGTATTTCAAATTATATGTGACAGAGATGAAAAATAAATCACAAACACTTTCTAATTCTTATTTAAAATTATTTTAATTTGTTAATATGTGGGTGATCACAGACCAATCATCATCCTGCAGACTCCTTGTAATCTTGAATGAGAACCACAGGACTACATGATCCAAAAACAATATATTACAGTCATCTGTTAAATGAAAATCTGCATCCTGGGTTGGGCTGACTTAGTTGTTCCTTTATTAATAATGGGTCTTCATTATATATATAAAAATATATATATATTGTCTTTCATAATGTCAGTCGGCTAACTCCAAATTATTTCTATCAGTCTTTTCATTACATAATCATACCTAATACAAATTCAAATGTTTGAGAGTTTTGTGCTTTTTTTTGGCAGCAGCAAAATGCTTGTAAAAGCTGAGGTAAGGTGATGAAGTCTGCTGTGAGTGGTGAATGTGAGCGTCTCAAATTCGTTCATATCCTGGGCTTCGCCTTCTTCTTGAGAGTAGGACCACGAGAAGGATAATGAGTATCAGCCCCACCACCGCCAAGGCCACACCCACTGGAACTAACAATTTGTTTCTGTCTGCAGAACAGACTTTTTCTGCAATAAAGCCACAGTAGAAATTTGCAGATGAATTGTAATACCCTGAACAAATCTATAATAAAAACTTTCTCTGTCTGATACTTGCTAGCTTAAAGAGAATTGTTTTATGTAAGCCTCTGCAGGTTTACTTAATGGGGAGTGCAAGAAAAATGTAAAATAATGTATTTGGGTGGCAAAAATATGAATGCAATCTACTCACTAGGGGGGAGAACCTCTGGGGGAGTCTAAGATGGAAAAGGGACCTGGGGGTCCTAGTAGATGATGGGCTCAGCAATGGCATGTAATGCCAAGCTGCTGCTAACAAAGAATACAGAATATTGACATGCATCAAAATGGGATTAACTCCAGAGATAAAACAATAATTCTCCCACTCTACAAGACTCTGGTCCAGCCACAACTAGAGTATGCTGTCCAGTTCTGGGCACCAGTCCTCAGAAAGGATGTACTGGAAATGGAGATAGTACAAAGAAGGGCAACAAAGCTAATAAAAGGTCTGGAGGATATTAGTTATGAACAAAAGTTGTGAGCACTTGTTCTCTCTGGAGAAGAAATGCTTGAGAGGGGATATGATTTCAATTTATAAATACCGTACTGGTAACCCCACAATGGGGATAAAACTTTTTCACAAAGGGAGTTTAACAAGACACGTGGCCACTTATTAAAATTAGAAGAAAAGAGGTTTAACCTTAAACTACGTAGAGGGTTCTTTACTGTTAGAGCGGCAAGGATGTGAAACTCCCTTCCACAGGTGGTGGTCTCAGCGGAGAGCATTGATAGTTTAAGAAAACTATTAGATAAGCACCTAAATGACTGCAACATACAGGGATATACAATGTAATACTGACATATAATCACACACATAAGTTGGACTTGCTGGACTTGTGTCTTTTTTCAACCTCACCTACTATTAACTATGTAACTTTGACTCCTTTTTCATGAATGGCTTCTGAACAGATCCCCTGCTAAATTGGAGCGACACAAAGCAGACATCACTTTTGTGACACCTATGTCCATTCAGTTTTTTCTCCTCCTTGAACCCAGGGCTTGATTTTTATTTATAGGCAAGCCTATAATAAGGCTTTTCTATAGGTACAGCAAATATCTCATAAACATGCACCATTTAGGAGATATTTTGTTTAGATGCAGCCGGTGACATCACCGATGCACGCACTGTGAAAGAACGGCATACCCGTGCCATTCTTTCACAGTCCACTTGTGCAGGAGTGACGTCATTGCGACTCCAGACACTCCCACAGCTAAAGTCTGTGAACCCGGAAGGAAGACCTCTGCTGGAGGGCTTCGTTCTAAGGTAAGTTTCACATAAAGTGGTAGTTCGTGTTGCTCACGAATATTCGCATTGCGAATATTCGTTACGAATATTGCATATTCGAGTATTTGCGAATAAATCGAATATCGCGGTGAATATTCACTATCGTATTTTTTCAAATTTATATTTAAAACAGATCACATCCTAGTGATCTCCATCGACGTCTAAAAGCATTGCTGATATGATTAGAGACCCTGGGCCGAGTAGCTGAGGCGATCCTTTTATGTTGCCGAATAGTCGCAATGCGAATATTCGTATTACGAATATTCGCGAATGCGTTCTCTGCCCTTCTGTGTTTTGTGTATAAAAAAAAAAAATTAGCTTTAGTTTAGTCATATAAGTTTGTGTAAGTAGAGACTGGGCCAGATTCAGGTAGATGGGCGCTTCTTTACTTTGGAGTAACGTTTCTCATTTACGTTACTCCGCCGACACTTTCGGCACAAGTACTGTTATTCACATAGCAGTTGTGCGTAAACTTGCGCCAGAGTAACGATAATGCGCTGGCGTAATCCGACGCAAGTGGAAGTGGGTGTGATCATATGTAAATGATGGGCGGAGCCCACCGCAGAGGCTTACGTTCAGCGCATCATCCACGGGGGAAAGGGCAGTAAGTGAGGCTTCACTCGGCCCCCTTGTGCGCATGCTCACAACTTCCGTCGGCACCACTTCACGGGAAACGTCAGCGCAATGCGTTCCGTTGGGCGTTTAAATGCGCCCGTAGATGCGCCATTCCGGCACTAAAGTATATCCTGTTCCCCCTCCCCGCAGTGAAGTTACTTTTGTTCTGAGATGGCTGCTCCCGTTCCCCGCAAACACACAGGAGAAAGCTGAACTCTAAAGGCCAGGAGCTGTCAGCCGTCATCTCGGCTATGGAGACCTATGATGTCTTCCTCCATGGCTGTAAAAGTTGACAGACAAGCATGGACAGAGGTGTTGTCCTGCAAGTGGGGGTGCTCAGCTAGCTCTTATCGTCGGTAACGCTGCTGTAGCTGCTCTCCTGCTGACCTGTGGCCGTCTGGAGTAAAGATAAAGCAGCTATTTGTAGAAATAACTTTGCGACGGACGGACGAGATACGCGCGGCGCATGTAGCCGGCGTATGGTGCTAATCCGTTCGCGAATCGGGAAATCTCCCTCATTTGCATATTTGCAGGGGAAATCAATAGGCGCGACTGATGCGCCAAGCGAAATTATGCGCTGACGAGACTCTGGCGTCGGAAAGTTAAGCCGATCGGAAATGGCCCGTTTTCTGTCGCATCTAGTTTGGTGGGTACGGCCACATAGAAACGACGGCGCATCTTCACAGTTACGCGGCGCATATCGAATTACTCCAGCGCAAGTCTTGCTGAATCTGGCCCTTAGTGTTTAGTGCCTATTAGTTTAGTAATCCAGGAAATGATCTCCGTTTTCGCGTGTTGACGAGAATTTCGCAATCAATTTCGCATTCGTACTAGCGAAATTTCGCTAATTTTTTTTTTGATAAAATATCACGAATATTCGATATTAACGAATATTCGAGAATACGTTCTCTGCCCTTCTGTGTTTTGTGTATAAAAAAAAAAATTAGCTTTAGTTTAGTCATATAAGTTTGTGTAAGTAGAGTTAGTGTTTAGTGCATATTAGTTTAGTAATCCAGGAAATGATCTCCGTTTTCGCGTGTTGACGAGAATTTCGCAATCAATTTCGCATTCGCACTAGCGAAATTTCGCAATTTTTTTTTTTTGATAAAATATCACGAATATTCGATATTAATGAATATTCGCGAATATTCTTCTATATATTCGCGAAATATCGTGAAATCGAATATGGTGTATTCCGCTCATCACTAGTGGTAGTATGCGATGCATACTAGCACATTATAACATTGCCTTGCAGGTTTGAAAAAAAAAGCAGCGGTTTACTACCGCTTTAATGAAAAACTTGACGAAAAATTCCGCTTTTGACACAATCGTACGATAATCTGATCGTTAGTACACATCTTTTGTCTGAAATTTTCTGAAGTGACAAACACAAAAATGTTCTCATACAATACCAGATCGTACGATTTTCCTATACAATACAAATACATTACATCACCAATTTTTTTTCTGTCATATGAGAATTTTCCTACTTTAGTAATGCATTCGTAAGGAGACTTAGGTCTCACATTAGGTCTGGAAAAGGACAAAAGCCCTTTCCATTTTTTTTTTTACCTAGATAATTGAATAAAATGAATGCACGTTTACATCCTCCAATCCATAGATTGACATTGAGATTCTATTTAGATCAGCCTGAAAAAATGAAAGGTGAATCTGAATGGGATGGTCGTGTGAAAGAGGCCTTAAGCCTGGTACACAATATTAGTTTCTTTATTCCGTTCAACCCTGCGGGTAGATGAAAAAAAGAGAATGCTGAAAGACCAGCTGCCGACCAACTCCCGATCAGCGCCCTCAGCTATCCACCATTGGCTGGGAGCGCTGATTGGGAGTCAGGCGGCTGCTGGTTTTCCATTATGCTCATTTGACAGAATCCGGCCAGGCGACTGGCCATTTTGTTTTTTAACTGCCCTATGTCTCCCAACATTCAGCCCATGTGTACAAGGGTTTATTTAGGATTCATGCCCTCTTATTAATTAGCCTAGGTTACCTTTTCTGAGCCAAGGTAAGTAGGTAAGGATTAAGACCACTAAAACATTTGTTTTTTATTAGTATTGCCATCACTGTCTCATCAGGGAGATTTCCCTTCACTTCCTGTCCTGTAAACTTAGTAGATTATAATTAAAATGTGAAGAAAATACCCTCTTATACAATTGTCAGAGGTGACCCAATTGGAAGATTTCCCCTCTATTCCTGTTTTGGTGGCAACTCCAAATTTTGGATTTCAGCCATAGTTCTGTTGATAATCAGGACAATTAAAGTTCCATAAGGCCACGTACACACAATCAGACTGGTCCGACGGACCGTTTTCATTGGACCACACTGAAGTGGTCTGATGGTCTGATGTGCGTACACACCATCAGTCCAAAATCCCATCGGGCCAGAACGCGGTGACGTACAACACAACGACGTGCTGAAAAACAAAGTTCAATGCTTCGAAGCATGCGTTGACTTGATTCTGAGTATGCGCTGGTTTTTGGTCCGATGCTTTTGTGTACTAACCATCGTTTTGGTCCGACAGACAGGTGTCCGTCGGACAGATTTTAAAGCAAGTTTTAAAACTTTGGTCCGACGGACAATGGTCCGATGGGCCGTACACACAATCAATTTGGTCCGATGAAACTGGTCTTCAGACCAGTTTCATCGGACCGGTCTGATCGTGTGTACGCGACCTAAGGGGGACATGGGAATTAATACAAACATGGCAATGGTTCTAATCCCTCACCACTCCAAATCTAAATCCAAAGTGCCTGAAAGGTGCTTCCGAAGTGCCGCAAAACATAGTTTTTAAACCCTTTTTTAGGGTTATAAAAACCATGCTAACACCTGAAAAGCACCTCTTAAAGAGCGGTAAAGTGCCTGTAAAACGAGCGGCACTTTTCCACGAACGTATGGGTTGCCCCAGTGTGAAGGGGGTCTAATAGAAGGGAAATTTTCCGATGGGCACACTAGTTCTGGTGACCTGGGGGTCCCAAAATAATTATGCTAATTTGAAGGTATTTTCTCTCACTTCCTGTTTTAGCCATGGGACAGTGAGTGAAGGTAAATTTCCCCAACAGGAAACAGATGGCAAAAAAAACAAAAAAAAACGGACAGGGGTTATAACCTTCCCTCTATCCAAAAAAATAAAGTTTTGATTATATTTCTACTTTACAGTCGGGTAGTTGACAGGCCAGCAACTTTCATTAAATACAAGACCTCTGACCCTCTGCCGTATCAATCACAGTTATTCGATTCCCATTCTGAGAAGTTAATTTATATATGGCCCCGATTCACAAAGCACTTACGCCGACGTATTTCGAGATGCGCCGCGTAAGTGTAAAGATGCACCGTCGTATCAGTGCGCCGTACCCATAGAACCGAGATACGCCTAAAAACTGACTTCATCCGACCGACGTAACTTGCCTACACCGGCGTATCTTGGGCGCATAGTTACGCTGGACGCCCCATTGAAAATATGCAAATGAGGGAGATACGTCGATTCACGAATGTAGATGCCCCAGGCAGAAAAAATATGCGGTTTGCGTAAGGCTTATGTCCGGCCTAAAGTTACCCCTCATAAAGCAGGGGTAAGTTATGCAAAGGTATGGATGAGGGAACAGCCGTCGTATTGTACGTCGTTTACGTATTACTACTTGAATAGGGCTGTGCGTAGGTTACGTTCAGTGATTCGACGTATCTTAGGCGTTTGTCCCGATGTGATTCTGCGCATGCGTACTGGGATGCGTCCAAGAGCCGACGCATGCGCCGTTCATTCAGGCTGTCAGTTGCATGGGGTCACGCTTCATTTAAATGGAACACGCCCACTCCCTTACTACTTTGAATTACACCGGCTTACGCCTACGAATTTACATTACGCCGGCGCAACGTTGAAAGTATTTGCTTTCTGAATACCATGCTTGCCTCTCTGAGTTGCGCCGGTGTAGCGTAAATGAGATGCGCTACGCCGGCATAAAGATGCGCCGATCTACGTGAATCCGGGCCATTATGTTTAAATACTTCTATAGAATCCTTATTGAGGTGTCTGACAGCATCAACAAGAATGAATTGGAAATTACTTTCTTGGAGCATTAAGAATGCAGAGGTCCACAACAATTTTTAGAGCCACAATATGATATCATAAGCCACAGCGTGACCAATACAAGTTATAAAAAAAATCCAGATGTTTAAATTAGCAACCAGTTAGATATATTCTTCTATTTTGATATTGCTTTAAAAAGCTGACTGCTTTGATGTGATTGGACATACCTTCAATTTTGAGAACCTCAAATAATTTGTATAATAATAAAGTAATTTTAAAATAATTTTACTCCCCTCCCCGTGCACACAAGCCTTGATCCTCAATGTTCGCATCGTGCTTCTTAGCCACCACACCTTACCCACTAAAACTGCTCTTCAACAGTATTTCTAATATCCCCAACCTTGCCTGTTCTGAAAAGGGTACACATTCACTAGTTTTGAATCATTTTAGAATAATCACTTGCTGAAATGACTGTTTACAGGATATAGAGACATAATAGTTAACTGATTCCTTTTAAAAACAATTCAAAATAGATAAAAATCAATCATATAATGTACCTACAGTTTTGTTTTTGCATGTTTCCTGCTTCTGTGATGTACAGAGCCACAGAGACAATACAGGGCAGTAATGGTTTGTAAAATGAAAGTGATGGGGTTTTAGACACACAGTAATCACACCTCCTTGATTAGTGACCACAGAAAGAAAGCTCCCAGCACTGTGGTTATCAGGAAACAGACAACCAGGAAGTGTGGAGATCAGAGAAGGATTACAGCAACTTGAGAGCAAAAAAAAACAAACAAACAATGAGGACATGAAAACAGCACTGCATTAAGGTAAAGGAAGCTATTAAGATAAAAACAAAGATTAAAGCACTGACAAATGTAAAAAAAATATGAAAAGCATATCAAATGTAATAATGTGACATGAGGAAATCTTTGTTTGTTTGGGTATTGGCTGCACCAACAAGTAACATTAGAATCAGCCCCTGAGTGACATTTGGCTGATGTTTGAGCTTGGGAGAAATGTACATTGCAGCAGATTGGATTCCTGTGCCCATACAGGTATTGCAAAGCACAGACCAGAAGGTGTGGCTGTTGATCATCTTTTACTATTATAGTATGATTTCTTCTTTGTAAAATAGAAGCCACTGACGCCACCTGCTTGTTGTGTTTATGGCATGCTTTTGTCTTTGTACAAATACATGCATGGAAGCAACGATTGTGTGATCAGAAATAGACCACAGAGAAATTAAATATCCAATTTTCACACTTGTGTTCTTGTGCAGAAAAAAAAGGCCAACTGGCCTATTGCGTTTGCCTTGTTTTTTGACACATACACTATATTGTCAAAAGTATTGGGACAGCTGCCCTTACACAAACTTTAATGGCATCCCAGTCTTAGTCAGTAGGGTTCGATATTGAGTTAGCCCACCCTTTGCAGCTAAAACAGCTTCAACTCTTCTGGGAAGACTGTCCACAAGGTTTAGGACTATTCTTCCAGAAGTGCATTTGTGAGGTCAGGCACTGATGTTGGACGAGAAGCTAGGGTTGCCACCTCATCCTTTTAATACAGAACACATATGAATTACACAGGTTCTGTGGCTGATTATGGTGGTAATTAAACTCACTCGGTGCCTAATCTGCATTAGCCTGAGCCTCAGAACCTGTGTAATTCATATGTGTTCTGTTTTAAAGGGATGAGGTGGCAACCCTACGAGAAGCCCTGATTCGCAGTCTCCGCTCTAACACAATACTTTTGACAATATAGTGTATTATACAGTATATACATGCTGTATACATATTTGTTTTGATTGTTTTTTTACTTTTTTGTTTAAGTATAGATCTATGTTTGTCCCAGGTATATTTGATTCCATTTACTGTTCACTCTACTAAAAGTTTATTCAAAGCATCAACTTCCCCACTTCCGGAGATGGGGCTGCAGCCCGATCTCTCAAAAGTTCAGCCCCCCTCGTCTTTCCCAGCCACCGGCCAATTTGAAAGCGCAGAGTCTTCTGTTTTAGGCCGCGTACACACGATTGGTCAAAACCCATGAAAACAGACTGAAGGTCTGTTTCATCGGTCCAAACTGATCGTGTGTGGGCCCCATCGGTCAGTTATCCTTCGGTCAAAAAAAATAGAATTTGCTTTAAAATTTAACCGATGGACGCCTAACCGATAGGTCAAAACCGATCGTTAGTACACACGAGCATCGGTTAAAAATCCACGCATGCTCATAATCAAGTCGCCTCATGCTTGGAAGCATTGAGCTTCATTTTTTTCAGCACGTCGTTGTGTTTTATGTCACTGCGTTCTGACACGATCGGTTATTTAACCAATGGTGTGTAGGCACATCAGACCATCAGTCAGCTTCATCGGTTCATTCTGATCGGATGGACTGATTGTGTGTATGCCGCCTTAGACTATGACCTGGATGAATTATTAATGTATAATGTTACAAGCAGTTTAAACTGAACTTATGCTTTATACATGTCAGGCAAGGCAACAAGTTTCCTTTAATTGCAACCCACACGGTGGCTTTTACTCACCTTCCCCTAATGACCAACCCTCACCCTACCTCCCAAGCTATGTACGTGCATGTGAAGGAGAGTGATATACCTAGTTCTTTTGGTAATGGGGAGCATAAGACCAACTGCTTCTTCCAATGTGACAGCACTGGTGCTTGGTGATTGGTCTCTCATTGCTGTCATGTGGGGAGAGGGTCCTCAGCCCTTTGTAAAGCCCCATACACACAGGCCGTATGTTAAGCGACATTGGCCAGTTCAATAGAAACCAGCCGACATTCAGCCTGTGTGTACAGCAGCCGGTCTGACAGAAGCCAGCCATTTGGTCAGCCTCTGTCGACTGGGCACCACCAAAAGAGGTCTGCCGACCAGCTCCCAATCAGCGCTCTCAGCCAATGGCCAGAGTGTTCTGGTGGGGGAACCGTCCCTCTGTCAAAACACAATAGAATAGCAGGAGAGACTGCTGTACTAGCATTGGATTGTTAATGCAGTATCTCCAACCTGAGCTGTCAGTTTTTTCCCTCTAACCCGCTGAGTTACTAAAGTTCCTAAAATTCTCGCACAACAGAACAAAAATTCGGAAGTGATATAATGTATCGTAATGTATTTGTATTGTATTTTCAGATGAAAACTGTACTGATTAAATAGAAATTTAACAATCTGGTATTGCACGAGAAAACTTTTCGTGCTTGGTCCATCGGATAATATCGGATGAACTGCCGTGATCGGCTCTCGAAAGCTGTGTATTAACGATCAGATTATTGTACGATTGATTCGAAAGAAGAATTTTCGTACGATTTCTGATCGTGTTTAGGGGCCATTAAGGGACAAGTCAATACTTTCTTTTCATCACTCCCACAGGGAAAAAGAAGAAGCAAAAGTGAGATAAGTATAAAGCTGCAGGCTGAATGGGCCCAATAAGCAAAAAACAGTCCTGCCAAAATCATTGTGGAGCTCATCATAGGTTATCGCACATGCCACACAACTACTGCTGTAAACTCCCTAAGATGGGCATTGTCTTCTGCTCATTACATTAAAATGTTATTCATTCCTATGTTCATCACCTCTCTGTAATGGCGCGTACACATGATCAGGCTTTTGCCTGGCCAAATCACTTCGGTATTCCGACAGAATTTTATCCGAGAAAAATAGAACATGGAATTCATTGGAATTTCTGATGAAAAAACTCTGATGGAGCTACACACGATCGGAATATCCGATGGAAAACTCGTTCGGCAGTCAAAAAACTTGTCTAACCAAATTTTCCCATTGCCCATCGAGGAAATAGAGAACATGATCTCTTTTTGTCTCGACGAGTTCCTTGACGGGTTTCCTCGGCAGATTACGTCTACGTCTCCCATCGAGTTTCTTGCTGAATTCTGCCGAGGAAACCGGTCGTGTGTACGCGGCCTGACTTTTTCCAATGGAAATTCCGATAGTGTGTACATGGCATAACAGTGAAGAGGATTTATTTTGAAAATATATAGTACATACGTTAAAGATATCCAGCCAGTAGAGTTTGCAGTGGCAGCTGCGTGGCAGGAGGGTGGACAGCAGAGTACATGATTTGGGGGTGAGGTTCTTGGAAGAAGAACCAAAGAAGTTCTTTGAAGGCCACGTAAAGAATAACTATACAAAAGTACAAGTAACAGTTATTGTTGAGACATGTACAAGTACTGTATACTGCAGGGAAATGACTGTAGAAAACAAACAGCTAGGATCACAAGATTTGGGCACATGATTTACCTCTAACATGAGGAAGTCATGAAGCAAAGGAAAATTATGGCTGTGCAAGGGTTTGTAAGCACATGGGGAAAAAGAGGAAGAACAGGTATTTTGTAATGTGGTATTGCAATACATCTGAAAGTAATACCAATAAGCACATAGGAGTTATTTAGAAAATTACTAGAACTGGAAGCATGTGAATGAAAGAGGAAGAACGAATGTTGAAATTTCTTATTGAAATGTATCCATGTTTTTAAAATGTGATAATATGCTGATTATATTATTATATTATATTTATGGCATATGTTTGCATATTAAAACTGCAGACACGGCCATTGTTTGTTACTTTCACAGGAATGATGTCTATACATTTTGAAAAAAACAAAAAAAAACAATATACATTTCCTAAAATAAATACATTTTGCTAAGTAGGTATTTAAACTGTAATAGAAGTTGTTTATAATAAAAATGTAGATCTTCAGTGGGATTACAGTTATTTATCTATATTTAATTTATAGCTTTTTTATTCAGAGGAAAATTAGGTTCTAAAAATTAAAATAACAAATCTACATCTAAATCTACCATTCACTGTCAAAATAAACTGTGCAGCTTTAGTCCTTACCTTTGCCAAAGCCGTCTTTAGGAAGGTCAAAAACCTGTAGTTTCACATCCGCCATTGAGAGACTAAAGTTACTGTCCAGCTTTACTGATGGCGTGGTCTTACATTTTGTCGCATAACCAACGTCTGTACTTAACAGCTTTAGATTTCTAGCTGTACCATTCCAGTGTTCTAGGAGCAAAGAAGAAATTCTGATAACCTTAGATGGCAGATGATGAAGATGCAAAGCATAGAAGTAGTTTAGCTTGAGGGTTAACAACAGAGCACAAAGACTTTAGGAAGAAATAGTGTGTATGATGAATGAGAAAACTTCAGGTGTGCTACAATGTAGCTGGAAGTGTACCCAGAAATACTGTCTCCTAGCTGATTAAATACATTCCTTCAAGACGAGCCTGTGCCCTGTCCATGCTTTGTAAAGGCAAGCAGGAGCAGTATTTTAAAATGAGGACCACTGGTAAGTATTATTTTTTGCGTTACGGAATGGCATAGGGCAGGGGTGCTCAACCTTTTGAAGAGCAAGGGCCACTTAAGTGACTTGGTAACCAGTCACAGGCCACAATGAGTGGAGCGGTTGCATGGCAGCCCACTCGGCTCTATAGAGCCCACTCTACTCTCAGCACACCAAACTCACAGGTAACAGAAGTCTATGGCTTAGTGCAGGTAACCCACAGGTGCACTTCTCTGCACCTATGGATCAGTTTAAAAAGCAGCCTGATAACCACTGCAGAACAGATCTGCCCATATATACACTGTGATTTTTGTAATAAACTTAACTTTAATAACAGTATTCTATTCTATTGTATTCCATCCCAGAGCAGGAGGTTGTGGGCCACATCAGAGGGCTCCGCAGGCCACATGTGGCCCCTGGGCCACTTGTTGGGCACACCTGGCATACGGGAAGTCTATTAGACATTACCTAAGATAAACATACACTTGCCCAAACATACAGAGATCAGGAAGAACAGGTTCCCAACAGCTAAAAGGAAGCAGTGAAGGAAAGGTGTGTCTGTGCTTGTTGGAGGGGAGACAGACAAAGTGAAGATTTATATATTAAAGGAATATTTTAAAAAGGTTTCATTTTGCCTAAGCAGCACACTGAAAAAATGCCCTTTTACCTGGAATTCCTCCTGAAAACAGCAGTGCCTAGGCAATGGGGGAATCGTCACTATGCTCAAGCTCCCTGCCTAACTTTTCTTGGGTACGGTTTTCATCATTCAGTTTCTCTTTTTAAAGCAAAATCCAGTTTGTTTTTTCTGGCAAAGCACTGATTTGAGTTCAAAGTAACAACTCTTTTTTATTTATAAAAATCTTCATGAAATTGAGGCAAAAATAATAGTGTGTGGCTTTATTTTGACATTTCACACAGTTATGTATGTAGGACTTTTAATATGACTTACCGGCAGAATTCCAAGTAAAATTCACAGAAACTTCATCAATGTAGTATATTTTCTTGTCCTGCAGGTTGTGTAGAGGAAATAGACATTTGTAAGAAGTAAGTTCTGGCCTTCTTAATATAATTGCCATCAGCTTTATCTAGTAGTAGTTAAGCCAGCCATAAACACTTAGAATCTCAGACAGTAATGCAGGAACCGGCCGGGATTTAAACCGTGTATCAGCAGGCTGAATGTACCCAGTTGATCGATCGATCAACTTGAGTACAACCAGCCTCCTGGATTTTACTTGCGATTATCACTAATGGCTTCTATAGCAGCTAGCAATAATCACTGTCTTCCCCTGGAGTGGATGGCTTCCCCCAACCCCTGCCAGTTGAATGTAATGTATTGGCAGGTGGGATTCCCCTTTTTAGAGCTGTCTGTGCTGACGGGGGTAATTCTTTCCAGTAACCCGCTGTTGCAAGAAAGAAATTCCAAAAAGTCTATGGACAGCCTTAGTTTATTTGTTGCATTCAGTGCATACAACTGGTTATGTACTGTAATGTTGAAGAGGTTTTGGTAAATTATATAAAGACATGTTTTCAGTTCTAATGAGTGGCAGGAAAATACTCCAGCAGTAATATCCACACAGATAGTACAGCCACCTTAATAATATCACCATGGAAAGGCAGATGGCATTGCCCAAGAACAGGATGAAAGGTTTAAAAGTTGCAGAGCCATCCTGTTCAAGTTGCATAATCCCATCCTTGGTATCGGGAAGGCTTTATAGGTGTTAATACTTTGATTTACATGGCTGATGGTATAGTGTGAATTGTTGTTAAAATGCCAAAATAGCCAAGAAATAATAACTTGGTATATGCAGTGCAGTTCAAACAAAAGAAATGCATCACTCAGAACAGTGGAGCCTGTCCGGGTGCCGAAGCTGTGGTGTCCTCCCATCCACTAAAAGACATTATAGTAAACAGAGAACGCTTGGGTATGCTTGGGGTGTGAGGTGTCTCTGCGGATGTGCATTACAGTTTGGTTTCCAGTTTGAGTTGCCCCCGCTCTTCCTCTGTACATTATGGGCCTAGGATAGTGGGGTGGTTTATTCCCCCTTTATTTGGTGTTAACAGACAACATGTTATGATGTTTGAATTTTGCTTTGCTTCTGTCTAAAACTTAGTTATGAATATCTATTTGGCTCCTCAAGAAGTAGACTACGTCTATAAAACCTGTTGAGCTGCACATTGTGGGAATGGATCATCTGCAAGAGATATACTGTTCCACTAACATATGATTATCTTGTCTTGTTTATTTAACAAGTTTTTTTTTTTTTTTGTAATCAAGTGGGCAAGAAATGGCTTTTTATGGAAATATTCAGGCTTGGTTCACACTTGCGGATGTGGCTCACAGAAGGGGTCCAATGCATCCCCGTTCTCCGTTTCAGGGATGAATCAGGCCCAAATTTTTGCCTGAATTGGGACCTATTACTGAGCCAATGGCGCACAGGACAAATGGTGCAATCAACTCCGCAACCACCACGGAGATGTGTCAACAGGCTCCATTGAGAGTTGATCACACTCTCCTGTAATGCAAATTGGATGTGGTGAAAGCCACATCTAATTAGCATTAGTGTGAATAAAAAAAAAGGATATGTTTTTAATTAGAAAATTGTTGTGCTTCAAAAATCAAATTTTTGCAAAATTCATCAACCTGCTGCATGCATGTAATGATTTTAGATGGAGTAATACATCCTCTGCATTTATCAACATTAAGGTGCATTCAGTTTAATTGATTTCGGGAAAAAAAGAAATTTGTGCAGAAAAGATACTCTAAACCAGGGGTCTCAAACTGACAAACCTCCAGCTATCAGGCCTCTGCCTGTGGGAGTCATGCTTGTAACTGTCAGCCTTGCAATGCCTCATGGGACTTGTAGTCAGCTGGAGGTCCACCAGTTTGAGACTCCTGCTCTAAACGCCCATAAAATGTAAATGCAACTATACACATAACTTTCCAAAAGCGCCACTGTTTGACATTAAACCATGTCATAAAAGTGCCCAGAGACTAGATTATTTAATTTTCACTACTGTCAACATAATTTTTTTTATCAAACTCTGTTTCTTCCTCAATAATTTCCTATAAATAAAGAATTTATTTAAAAAATCTTTTGATTTAGCATTGCACACAATCTGGTAAACTGTGATTTGCATGTTTATTTTTTTTAACTGGATTTCTTTTCATTATTCATTACTAAAATTCTTTCTGTATGACTGGAGGCATATGACCATTCAAAAAGTGAAGTGGTAACTTAATGTAGGAAATGAGAGCTCTTATCATCATGTTGAGTTAATGGTTAACAGTCAGCTGGTAGCATTTCAAAACCAGAAAATTGAGAAATGTTCACCTGAGAATTCTTGCATATTGCTTAAATTTGACGACAAATAAGAAGTATGAGAGGCTCACACTTAGTGCCACTTGCCCATTTATGAGATTATATCTACTATTATTCCCTTAGGTTTACCCTACTTTTTCTGCAACAGTACTATGAGTAACACATTGTAATAGGTTAATTGTAGATAGACATGTAGAAGTTTAAACTTAAGAAATATTAATTGCACCCTAAGCCTCATGCCACTTACACACGATCACTTTTCGGCATTGAAAAAAACTATGTTTTTCCAACTTCATCATTAAAACGACGTTGCCCACACACCATTGTTTTTCAAACAAATTATGAGCAAAGCCCAGTGACGTACAACACGTACGACGGCACTCTAAGTCCGCGTACACACGATCAAATATATCTGCTGAAACTGGTCCGCAGACCAGTTTCAGCGGACAGATTCGATCGTGTGCACAGGCTAGCAGACAGGTTTCCAGCAGACTAAAGTTTTAAAGCATGATAAAACTTGTCTGCTGGAAACCCGTCTGTCCGACATGTCCGCTGGTTAGTACGCCTAACCAGTGGACATAAATCCCCCGCATGCATCGAATGGATTTGACGCATGCGTGGAAGTATTTTACTTCCTGGTTCGGTGACGTGGTGGCGTCAACGTCACCGCCACATCACCGCGCTGTCTGTCCACAGGGATTTTGGTTTGATCGTGTGTACACTGATCAAACCAAATCATCCCAGGAGACATGTCCGATGAAAACGGTCTGTCAGACTGTTTTCATCGGATTTGTCTCCTCGTGTGTACGCGGCCTAAAGAGGAAGTTCCATGCAAGCTCCGTCTCATAACTTGCTTCTGAGCGTCCTTTTTCGCCAACACACGATCATTTTTTACAACCCAAAAAATTGAATTTTTAAAAACGACGTTAAAAAATGAAGCATGCTCAAATTTTTTTTGGTCGTTTTTTAGAAGATGAAAAACGATGTGAAGCCCACACATGATCATTTTTAATGACGTTTTTAAAAATAGCTTACCAATAGCTTATCAATAGCTGCTGTCTTCCAGATCTGACCTATTTTACCTCTTCTGTTTACAAGCAGAAGATTTTGAAGTGATGATATTCATTGCCATTGATGCATTACTGAGGTTCACAGAAGAACAATTAGCAGATTTTTTTCTTGCAACAATGAAGAGCAGGAAAATCTCTTATGTCCCGTACACACAATCAGAATTTCCCATGGAAAAAGTCAGACAGACTTTTTCCATAGGAAATTACGACCGTGTGTACGACCCATTGGAGTAATTCCATTGGTGATAACAGTGGACATTGGAACTTTTAACTTACTCACAGCATGTTAGAATAGACAGTACGTTTAGATGTATAAAAAAAATTAAAAAATTAAGCAAATAGGGTATACTTAGCATACATGACATGGGCTACTCCATATTACAACCTTTCTCACGCTGTTTAACATAGTGGAAACCTTATAATCACTTTCTGGTCTCAGAGAACCCCTGCTAATATTTAGTATATCTACAGTATAGCTCACAGGATATTAGCCTGATGGTCAGTGGGAAGAATGCTTCTTACATTTGTGGCCAATAGGATGAATCCCCCCCCCCCCTTACAGATAAAAGATTGTTTTCAAGGGTTACTTTAACGAGAAAAATAAATTGTTTATTGCTCAAGGAACCCCTGGATGAACCCTGGCAGATAAAAGCTGCTAAAGGACAACATTAATTTCAATAATAATAATAAAAGAAAACCATTAATTATAACAAAAATCTTCCCAAGTAAAATGTGCATTTAACTGGTTGCCGACCAGCCGTCGCAGTTCTATGGCGGCAGGTCGGCTCCCCTGCGCGAGAGCCCGTAGCACTACGTCGCCTCTAGAAGTGGCCACTAAGTACAGAGCGAGGTCGGGAGCTGTGTGTGTAAACACACAGCTCCCGGTCCTGTCAGGGAGAGAAATGCTGATCTACAATGTATGAACAGAAGATCAGTGATTTCCCTCAGTCTGTCCACCCCCTCATACAGTTAGAACACACCCAGGAATATACTTAACCTCTTCCCCGCCCCCTAGTGTTAACCCCTCCACTGCCAGTGGCATTTTTTATAGTAATCCAATGCATTTTTATAGCACTGATCGCTATAAAAATGCCAATGGTCCCAAAAATGTGTCAAAAGTGTCCGCCATAATGTCGCAGTACCGAAAAAAAATCGCTGATCGCCGCCATTACTATTAAAAAAAAATATTAATAAAAATGCCATAAAACTACCCCCTATTTTGTAAACGCTATTACTTTTGCACAAACCAATAAATAAACGCTTATTGTGATTTTTTTTTTACGAAAAATATTTAGAAAAATACCTATCAGCCTAAACTGAGGAAAAAACATTTTTATATATTTTTTGGGGATGGATATTTATTATAGCAAAAAGTTAAAAATATATTTTTTTTCAAAATAGTCGCTCTATTTTTGTTTATAGCGCAAAAAATAAAAACCGCAGAGGTGATCAAATACCACCAAAAGAAAGCTCTATTTGTGGTAAAAGAAGGACGCCCATTTTGTTTGGGAGCCACCTCGCATGACTGCGCAATTGTCAGTTAAAGCGACGCAGTGCCGAATCGCAAAAAGTGCTCTGGTCTTTGGGCAGCCATATGGTCCTGGGGTTAAGTGGTTAAAGCTGTTACCCCAAAAAGCAAATTGTTGTATCTGGCTCCAGTACCCTTCCTCTCTTACAACTGGATTTTTTTTATTTTATTGATTTTTACTTTTTCTTTTGTGTTGCAGAGGCAGAACATTCTTCATTCTTGCCTAGGTGAGAATAATGTTGCTCTCGATGCATACATGCACAGATGTGTTGAAGGACTCAAGATGGCACAATTAGGGAGGCCCAAGACCTCTGTTCGGTCTGTGCACGCATAAAAGTATACTTTGTTGTGTGCACAGATGTACCTCAAGGCTGTGGCAGGTCCCAAAAGACCAGACAAAGCCCTTTGGCTTATTAGCACATGTACTAGACCAGGGATCCTCAAACTAATGCCCTCCAGCTGTTTCGGAACCACACATCCCATGAGGCATTGTAAAACTCTGACATTCACAGACATGACTGGGCATGATGGGAATTGTAGTTCCTGAACAACTGGAGGGCCGTAGTTTGAAGACCCATGTACTACACCATCAAAAATGGCAGCGCTGATTAGGGGGCGGGGCAGGCAGTAAAGCCACTGAAGTTTCTATTAAATGTGTTTTATGTATGTTATTTACTTGTAAAAGCAGTGTGCAAAAGTCTGACCATGAGTCCGTCGGAAAGAAGGTGAACAGGTTCTCTATCTAAGGCCTGTCGGACTTCTGAAAGAAAAAAGTCAGATGGAGGCTACACGGCCGGACTTTCCTAGAAAAAAAGGCCTGTCTGACTTTTTTTCTCTGAAAATCCAGCCGTGTGTACGAGGCATAAGTATTCTCTTTCACTCCTCCTCTGGGGGCCATGATTAAGAGGGACAGCCGGGGCATTCGTATTTTGCAATCGGCTGAGGCTATCTAGAGTCCTGCATAAAGGTTATGTAGGGAGGTTGAGGAGCATGGCCAGCACAGAGTTATTAGACAAATCAACTCATCGGGGCTAGTTTTTCTTTCGAGCATGTTTCAAAGCCATTGCATTGCACTTTCAGAGTTAAAATTACTGTGCAAATGAAACCCCACCCTTTTGCAATCTCAGTTCCTCTGTTCTGGAGATTAGAGGATGATATTATGCAGACCCATGTTAGTACTAGCTGTAAAAAAAAAACACTTAAAGGAAACCTCATTTAAGATAAACATGGGGACTGCCACTGCTGAACCTTCCAACTGAAAGTCAACATTCCATACAGGTAACTAGCTTTTTCAGGACAGCAGTGACAGCCCTGTGTTTTTCTATTGACAAGTGTACTTTGTTAATCTTTAATAATTGCATACCTGGAATAAATTGTGATCTTTTTATCCAACCAGAGCTCAGTGTTACTGTATATACAGAAAGTATTGTTAAATGCAAACTAAACATACCTTAACAAAAACAAAATGAATAGATCCTTGTGGAAATGTCAGGATAAGAGTTGCTGTGGATTCATTACAAGTGCCGTTTGCTGTAGTGGTATTCGGGTTCACATTAAAATACCATTTGACCTGTGAAAAAGCAGTATGAGAGCTTCCGTTAAGGACGGAAATGTTAGAACATTTGTTCTCATAAAGTTAATAAAGATGGTAAAGGTTTTCAATGAAGACAAGAATGAGAACGCCATTTACCGACACAATACCAGATGATCAAAGTCCATCTATTCCTTTGAATTAGGGCTGCAACTAATGATTATTTTCATAATCGATTAGTTGGCCGATTATTGTTTGGATTTATCGGATAATAGCCTTTTTTGGTCCAATTTGTTGTTGGGTAGATTACAAAACACAAATTGCTGCAAAAACACATTACATGCTTTTCTGCAGCTTCTCCATTGAACCAAAAAGAACAAAATAGCACCGTTTTGTGTTAAAATGTCCTTGCCCTTTCCAAATACGCAGCAGCTGAAAAAAAATCATGGATGTGAACGTGTCCCATAGTAAAACATGTAAATGAACTGTAGTGTGTTTCTGCAAAAAGCACCAAAAAAAACAGAGGTGTAAACCCAGGCCTAAGATGTTTAGTAACATAATGGGGAAAAAAAAATAAAAATAAGTACAAAAAGAGCAAATAATCGCTACTGTAAGGGGTTCATTTTTTTACTGTGGGACAGTGAAAGTAATATTTACAGTAGCGATTTGCTTTTTTTGTACTATAAAGGACTAATGATGGAAATAAAATCTAACTTTTTTTGACATATTATAAGAATGTCCAATCTGTAATTTGATGCCTTTTGGAGATTTTTCCATCTTTACTTGGCTTTGTTATGCACATTAATACAAATTTTTACCTGGGGTGCCCAAACTTTCGATCCCCACTGTAAAGCAAGTTATATGCATTTAATAGAAGTTACATAGTTCTAGTTCCTCATTAGGATCTCTTCACTTTTTACATAGATGACAGCTTCCCATCACAGGCATCACCCACTCTGTACACCAGCTCAGAGTTGATCTCAAAATGGTGGTAATATGTAAACCTCAAGCCCTGTACACAAAACTGTGTTTTTCCTGACGAGATTCCTGTCAAGATTTTCTTGCCGGCCGAGTGTACACACGTACGATTCAAAAGAACCACCATTCTTTTGAATGGCACGAATGCGGTGACTTCATCGACTATGAAGAGCATGCACTTGTCACGTTCAATGCCATCTTGCTTCACCCTACCTATGCCTTGGAAGCTACCGCGCATGCGTCAAAGTCATTTTGAGCATGCGGAGACTGGTAAGTATACACACACTCGGGTTTCTCAGCAGGTTCTCTATTTTTCTCATGGAGATTCTGGGCAGTTTTCTCGACGAGAAACCTCAAAGCCTCATACACACGCACAGTTTACTTGGCAAGAAAGATCTGCCAGCAGTTTTCTTGCTGTTTCTGGTCGAGAAAACCGTGCGCGTGTACGAGGCTTCAGACATGAAATATGAACACATATCCCTCTATAGCAGGGGTGCCCAACCAGTGGCCTGGGGGCCACATACGGCCCGCTGAGCCCTCTGATGTGGCCCGCGACCTCCTGCTCTGGAATAGTGTATATTGGCATATCTGTTCTGCAATGGTTACTGGGCTGCTTTCAAACTGAGCTGCAGGTGCAGAGCAGTTTACCTGCGGGTTACCTGCACTGAGCCATAGATTTATGTTATTATCTGCGAGTTTGGTGAGCTTTCTGAAAGTGCGCCAAACCTGCAGAATATAATAGAAGTCTATTGCAAAGTGCAGGAAAGCCAAAAGGTACACTGTGGTGCTGGTAAACCGCAGCGCATCAGTGTGAAAGCAGCCTTGGGCAACTTTCACATGGTCAGTCCGACCAATTGGACCCTCCATTCACCTCTAAATAGTGGTAGACCTAAACCGACGTGTCATACATACAATCCGATAAAAAAAAAAAAGAATAGTGGGCTGTGTCCGTGTCCGCTCTGCAAAAGCAGACACAGACATGCCATCCACCCGCTCCGCTTATTGGGGCCCGCGACCGGTTTCCAAGCCGCTTAAGTGGCCCTCGCTCTTCAAAAGGTTGGGCACCCCTGCTCTATAGTGTGTACTTTTCTCAATTAAGAGCACTTAGTGTAATGATGCCTCATTTCTCTGCTATCAGTATGAATCGCTTTTGACAAGTTTTCCTGGAGAGCTGCGTTTACAGGCCAGGAGGGCTGGCAACCGTTTACTTTGGTAGCAGGACTGAAATACTTTCTGGCAGATTTAGTTATGGCTTCTGCAGTAATCACATGAGCAGTTATTTTTTGGTAAAGTCTGCTCTTAGCTTCACAGGCTGACAAACAGTTTGATTACTCCCCCCTGCCTCTAGAAGAATTTTCTAGCGCTTAGGGCAGGAGAAACAAAATAAGCGTTATAGTCTGCTTTTGTTGAGCATTGGAACACATTTTTTTTATTTTGTTTTACTTATAAATATAATATCTTTTTCAACATAAGCTGGACTTTTGCTAGAGATAAATGAAAACTGATCAGGTAGTGCAGCTTTATAAAGAAAGACATGGGGCCAGATTCAGATACACTTAATATTGCGCTGCGTAATCGAAATACTCTACGCTGCCGTATTTTACCAGGCTCTACACCGAATCCTGGTAGATTTTTGCCCGTACGCTACGGCGGCGTAGTCTATTTCTCGCCGCGTAATCGAAATACGCGATTAGGGGGCGTGAAGCATTTAAATTAAGCGCGTCCCCGCGGCGATCGAACTGCGCATGCTCCGTTCAGAAATTTCCCGCCGTGCATTGCGCGAAATCACGTCGTTACGTCATTCGTTGTTTGAGTAGTGTCGTTTACGAACATTCCTATTCCCGGACGACTTACGTAAAAAATAATAAAAGACGTCGGAAAATTCGACGCGGGAACGACGGCCATACTTAACATAGGCTGTCTAATATTAGAGCAGCAAAAAGCTGGTATAGTGTTACGCAAATAAAAGATGACTAAAGGTGCCGTAAGAGATTGCGATTGAAGATCGTAATTTCGGGGATCGCCGGCAAAGGCTCATTTGCATACCCCGACGCGGAAAACGACGGGAAGTCCACCCAGTGGCCGCAATTTTATTGCAGCGTAGATCCGAAGGCGTATGAACACGTAATCCAGTCGAATTGAAGCCCGCAGCCGTCTATTCATGGTTTGAGGTTTTCGACTAGCTAGAAAACGCGCGTAATTTGAAATGACTCCAGTCTAACACCAGTTAGACAGACGTAATGGCTCTCTGAATCTGGGCCATGGACTCCTACAAACCCAAGAGGCATACCTTTGCATCTTTGTCTTGCATTACTGTTGTTGAATTATCCAGTTCAAGTGCCAGACCCATGTCTGCAATTATACATGTCATGTTAGTAGCATTTTTCACTGTGTACTCTCTCCTTATTGGTGGTGAAGGCTTTGTTGGTAGAATTGGCGACGTAGTATGTGCTGCTGTTGTTGGATGTGTTGTGGTATTGGTGGGTGCATGTGAGGTCGTATTTGAAGGTGTGTGTGTTGTGTTTGAGGTTGTCTGTGGTGTTGAGTGTGTTGTGTTTGAGGTTACATGTGGTGTTGAATGTGTTGTACTGGAAGACATGTGAGATGTAGAAGACATATTTATTGTGCTGCTGGACAATTCTGGTGCCTTAGAAGTTGTTGACTGAACTGTTGAAACTGTGCATATTCCTAAAAAAGAAGGCAAGAAAAATAATGTTAAATATTAAATATGTATACACAAATAATATCATATAAAAAGTCAGGCAAAATGAAAAAAAAATAGAGGAAAAATATGATGTCAACATCTTGTAAAGCCAGGCCTTGTGTACTTAAATGATACTCAGCTCTTATGGGCCCACCAATAGTTCTGTACAATATGAATAAATATAACTAGTTTGTTTGGTTTCAAATTAAATGAGGTGGAAATTATGTTTTTTTGTATTCTTTCTTAGCACTTCTAGTTCCTGTGTTGCAGGCTAAGCTCATAAAGTTTCAGCATCATATATCTTATTTTAAGTAACAAATGATGCATTATTACAAGGACCCCTTATTATGTTTTAGATGTGATATAGCCTTCAAACGATGCATTATTACAAGTAAAGGTTATGCAAAGACAAGGACATGTCTTATATCAAACGTGAAATCCAATGTTTTGGGACCTCTAAAGAACCATTCATGAGGAAAGCAGTGACAGATCCTCTAGAACTATGTCTGTATACTCCCTCCCTCTCTTCTTCCAAAGACTGCATTTCTCAGACAACCCTAGAACCTCTAATCAATCTTTACTCCAGCCTAGACTTTCCACCTGGCATTAATGAGCATCATTTTCTGTGGTGGTTTTGCAACCATGACAATCCACCATTTGTCAGAAAGAGTGGTTTCTTAGTTTCTCCCAATATACAATGCTTCATCCAATGAACAATACAGCACATTACATTTTTTTTTAACATCCTTAGGTTTTACATCCTTTAGGTAATATACCCTTTGTCCTTTTATGTGACTTGTATAAACTCACTCTTAAAACATTTTAACTTTACTAAATGGTGTTATTTCATTCATTTATGAGTATTGATAAATCAAATGAGCCCAACAGAATACCGGTTATATGCATGTAGTGGCCTGCTCCTGTCGAACAGGCGCTAATTTAAATTTAGAGGGGGTCTGAGTTGTTAATTAACTTAGACAGATATGATTATGGGCAATTTAGCCTCTGTTCCAGCCATGGCTGTGCTGGGAGTAACCACCATTGTTCACATGGGGGTGTTATTGTCACCCCAGGCCAATGGTGGCAGCAGCAGAGTCAGGGTGTATTGGTTTTCCCCCTCGGAAGCCAATTAGTGGGGGTGGTCGTCCCGCTGTGCAAGCTGGGGAGGGGTACTTAAGGGGCAGACACCATTGGACTGGGGTCGTCGGTCTGTCGTACCACCACCTCGTGGCCCGTCTGGCTGGGGGTGCATGCTCCTGAATCCTGGCTCCGGGACCACGTTGGTCTGGGGTTGTGATTTATCTAAGTAGGCCCAGTAGTCAGACTGGGCCTGCGCTTTCAAGGTGATCCTGTGCTGTCTGTCCTGCGGGAGGAAGTCACTCGATGAAGGAAGCCAGAGGAGGACCTATCCTGGAGAGGACCATGCAAGAGGCTGGTATCTTGGGAGAAGGCCTGGAAACTTATTGAAGGATGCACCATGTACTGAGAGGTTTGATGATTATCGCCTGTCAGATCTGAGTTCTACAGAAGTTATTCTGGAGAGATCCGGGTGCTGAATCCTGTGTTAAGGGGATTCTGGACAGAAAGTGTCTCCTCATAAAGGAAGGTCTGTGGCAGAGACTGTACTTTATTCCGTGCACCATTACGGCTGCTAGGCCAGTGAGAGGGACCTATCCGGGTGAGCAATACCCACTCTGGCTAGAGTTGCGACGAGAACTGTTTGCTGGAAACAGGAGTTTTTCCTAATTGAGATTATGCACCTGAACCTACCTACCTATTTACCCTTCCATCCCTCCAACAACTTCTTCTCTTCTTACCAAATAAATCTTAGAAAAGAAGTGTGAAGTGTGGCATTGAACTTTTTCAACTCTCTTCTACTACCCTGGACAGTGAGAAAATAGAGGTAACATGCCGCCCAAAATACTCAGCAGCTCTTTCGGGGGTAAGTGCTTCATGCAAATAGAAGCCAAGAATTAACACTGCAAATGTCGACCTTCAAATTTTAGTATAACTGCAAGACTCTTAACAAAGCAAGTGGCATCTCTAATAGAAGGTTCTTAAAAAGTAACTTTTTTGAAAAGGGCTTACGCGTTCTACAACAGGGTTCAGCAAATATAAATGTCTCCCCCTAAGGGTCCTTTCACAGGTCCGTTCCGTTCGTCCGTTTTTTGGACGTCCGGTAACGGACCTCAATGCTTCCCTATGGGAGCGGATCCGTTAACGTCCGCTAGATCCGCATCCGTTTTTGCGGACGGAAAAATGCCCTATTTTTCTTCCGTCCGCCCAAACGGATCGGATGCAAACGGACAGACGGTCCGTTTCCATCCGACTCCCCATAGGGGAGAGCGGAGGAGAGACATGGCGGTCCCTGCACAGTGTGCGGGGACTGCTACGTCCGCCGACAGCTCAGCGGAGACCCCCCCACTGAGCTGACGGACACACGGAGCGGACCGAAAAACAGACCGCTCCGTGTGAAAGAGCCCTAACTGTGTTTATAGGATTGCTTGCTGATGGATTTGCAGCGTGGTATATGCTTTTTGGAATAAAATTACCAGACTTCTCTCCACAATTCTGTCTAAAACCTTGATTTAACCTACAATCTTAAAGTAATGCAACAAACCCCAGGAAAGATATTCACAGCTCACAGGCTGGTCTTGACATAGCACGGCTACCCAGAGCCACATACTCTAAGGCCGCATACACACGATCAGTCCGAAGGACCGTTTTCATTGGTTAACCGATGAAGCTGGCTGATGGAATTGGAATAATGGAATTTCTGGGACAGTTAAAGGACAAAAATTTAAAAACCTATTGCAGGACAATTTTATGGTCCAGTTTATTGAGGCCCCAACTAGGAATGATGCTCTGTTGGACCTGGTAATCTCAAACCATGCAGAGCTCATTACTAATGTTCAGATAAAGGAACACCTGGGTAGAAGTGATCATAACATGATTTCGTTTAATGTAAACTATAAGCAAGAAATACATACAGGAAAGATAAAAACACTTAATTTCAAGAGAGCAAATTTTCAAAGCATGAGGACTGCTCTCCAGGGCTTGGACTGGGAGGGAATATTGGCACCGATGAACACAGAACAGAAATGGGAATTCTTCAAAAAGACTCTTTGGAACCTCACTGCAAAGTATATTCCCATGGGCAATAAGTTTAAAAGGCTACAGATAAAACCTATGTGGCTCACAGTTAAAGTTAAAAAAGCTATAAACAATAAGAAAATAGCTTTTAAAAAATATAAAAATGAAGGAACACTAGTGTCGTTTAAATGTTACAAAGAATATAATAGAATATGTAAAAAGGAAATCAAGGATGCAAAAATTCAAAATGAACGACAGATTGCAAAAGATAGTAGGACAAACCCCAAAAAATTCTTTAAATATATTAATAGTAAAAAGGTCAAGTCTGAGCATGTAGGCCCTTTACAAAATAATCTAGAGTGGGTGACTGAGGACATAGAGAAGGCAAATTTATTAAATGCTTTCTTCAGCTCTGTGTATACAATGGAGAATGGGGGAGCTCATGTCGATATAGGGGGTGGGAGTGACACAGCCCCAAATCCACAATGGCTCAAAAGTGATATGGTCCAGAAATATTTAGACAGAATAAAGGTGGATAAAGCACCTGGACCAGATGGCATCCACCCACGGATCCTAAAAGAATTGAGCTCTGAAATTTCAAAGCCACTGTATTTAGGGACTCATTAATGACAGGAATAGTACCACTGGATTGGCATAAAGCCAATGTGGTGCCCATATTTAAAAAGGGAACAAAGTCTTTACCTAGTAACTATAGACCTGTTAGTTTAACTTCTATAGTTGGAAAGATACTGGAACGTTTAATAAAAGACCACATGGATGAGTTCTTGCTGGAAACAAACTATTTAAGCAGCAGACAGCATGGATTCATGAAGGACAGAAGTTGTCAGACAAACCTGATTTCCTTTTATGAAGAGGTAAGTAAAACCCTGGACAGAGGCGTGGCAGTGGACGTGGTATACTTGGATTTTGCAAAAGCGTTCGATACAGTTCCCCTTACACGGCTCATGTGTAAGGTAAGGTCTACGGGATTAGATATATCAGTTTGTAAATGGATAGAAAACTGGCTGAAAGACAGAATTCAGAGAGTTGTGGTTAATGATTCTTACTCTGAATGGTCCAAGGTTATCAGCGGTGTACCCCAAGGTTCAGTGTTGGGTCCCTTACTTTTCAATATATTTATAAATGATATTGGGTCTGAGATCAAAAGTAACATTTCTGTTTTTGCAGATGACACCAAGCTATGCAGTGGAATAATGTCCTTACAGGATGTCTCCAATTTACAAGCCGACCTCAATGCTCTGTCTAATTGGGCGACTAAGTGGCAGATGAGGTTTAATGTTGATAAATGTAAAGTTATGCACTTGGGGGCTAAGAATATTCATGCATCATACATGCTAGGGGGAGTACAACTGGGGGGATCTGTAGTGGAGAAGGATCTGGGTGTTTTAGTTGATCATAAGCTCAATAATGGCATGCAATGCCAAGCTGCGGTTTCCAAAGCGAGCAAAGTCCTTTCTTGTATTAAGAGAGGTATGGACTCCAGAGATAGAGATATCATTTTGCCCCTGTACAAATCATTAGTAAGACCTCATCTGGAATATGCAGTCCAGTTTTGGGCACCAGTTCTCAAAAAGGATATCGGAGAACTGGAGAAAGTGCAGAGAAGGGCAACTAAACTGATAAGAGGCATGGAGGAGCTCAGCTATGAGGAAAGATTAGAGGAACTGAATTTATTCACTCTTGAGAAGAGGAGAATAAGGGGGGATATGATCAACATGTACAAATACATAAGAGGTCCATATAGTGAACTTGGTGTTGAGTTATTCACTTTAAGGTCAACACTGAGGACAAGGGGGCACTCTTTACGTCTGGAGGAAAAGAGATTTCACCTCCAAATACGGAAAGGTTTCTTCACAGTAAGAGCTGTGAAAATGTGGAACAGACTCCCTCCAGAGGTGGTTCTGGCCAGCTCAGTAGATTGCTTTAAGAGAGGCCTGGATTCTTTCCTAAATGCACATAATATAACTGAGTACTAAGTTTTGTAGGTAAAGTTGATCCGGGGTAAATCCGATTGCCTTTCGGGGGATCAGGAAGGAATTTTTTCCCCTCCGGTAGCAAATTGGATCATCGCTCTGCTGGGGTTTTTTGCCTTCCTCTGGATCAACTGTGGGTATGGAGTTGGGTGTATGGGAGGATGTACTGTGTTTTACTTTGTTTTATTTTTTATTTTTTTTATGGTTGAACTGGATGGACTTGTGTCTTTTTTCAACCTGACTAACTATGTAACTATGTAACTATGTAACTATGGTCTGATGTGCCTACACACCATCGGTAAAAAAAACGATCGTGTCAGAACGCGGTGACGTAAAACACAACGACGTGCTGAAAAAAACTGAAGTTCAATGCTTCCAAGCATGTGTCGATTCTGCGACGTGGCTCCCAAACAAAATTTGCTTCCTTTTCTTCCCACAAATAGAGCTTTCTTTTGATGGTATTTGATCACCTCTGCGATTTTTATTTTTTTTGCGCTATATACAAAAATAGAGCGGCATTTTTGAAAAAAAATCTATATTTTTTACTTTTTGTTATAAGCAAAAAAGAATAAACTAAATTTTAGTCAAACATTTAGGCCAAAATTTATTCAGCCACATGTCTTTAGTAAAAAAAATCGCAATAAAAAAAATAGCTACCTAGCGGCAACAGTGACACTAATACAGCGATCAGAAAAATAATCGCTTTGTGACACTGGCAATAGGGAGTGAAAGGGTTAACTAGGGCGGTGATCAAGGGGTTAAAACTTTATTAGGGGGGGTACAGGGGCTACCCTGGACCTAACACTAACTGTCTGTCACACTAACTGTCACACTGACACTAAATGCAGTGATCAGTACATATATGACACTGTGACATGGAGGTGGGGGGGGTGATCGGGGGGGTTAATGTGCCTATGTGTCACTGGTGTCAGTGTAGTGTTGGTGCAGACTCACTGTGTGATGTCTTCTCTCCTCAGCGGCGGTTTACACAGGCAGAGGAAGGGGTGGACAAAAACAAACAGCCACACCCTCATCCCAGATCGCTCGGACAGCCACGGGGACCGCCGCAAATACCCTTGGGGGGGTCCCGATCGGACCCCCAAACCCACGTCTAGGCAGGGACGTACATGTAGGCCAATGTGCCTGTACGTGCCATTCTGCCGATGTATATGTACATGCAGCGGTCCTTAAGTGGTTAAATGATGCTTTTGCATACTAACGATCGGTTTTGACCTAATGGTTAGGCGTCCATCGGTTAAGTTTTAAAGCAAGTTCTCTTTTTTTTTTACTGAAGCATAACTGGCCGATGGAGCCCACACACAATCAGTTTGGACCAATGAAAACGGACCTTCAGTCCAGTTTTATCGGTTTTGACCGATCGTGTGTACGCGGCCTAACAGCTAAATTGAGAACAACTCCCTTTATCATATTAAACAATTATTCAGAAACCCAACTAATTTTTGATGAATTATCATTTTGGTGAGTCTAGAAAGACAATCTTAAACATATGGCAACCCAGGCTGGATGGAACATTATGGAGATATGTATCTAGAAATCTTAGCTCTGATGATCTTAAAAATATATTGAAACAATTTAAGAGCTTTTCATGCTTGAACCCGTTGTGTCATCATCTCACTTTATTACTCATTGAGTACACAAATAAGCAAACTATTTGTTGTTTGAATGAAATATGTTTTGTTTTCCATTGCATTTACACCTGAAAGCATATTTATGGTGATTTTAAAGCATTTTTGGGGTCAGTAAAGTATTTTTACATCATCGTGCAAGTGTTTTTGACATATATTAAGCTTCAGGTGTTTCATTCCTGTACTGGGCAAAATGAGGAGAGCAGTTCTACATGAGAGACATTATTTCAGGCACAAAAACACACCCAATTACAAATGCTACCACTGAAGTCCATGGGGCAAAAAATGGCTGAATACACCAGCAACGATGGCAGTTACCTTTCAAGGCACACCTCTTTTGCGAAACAGTTGAATTATTGGGTTTTGATCTACTTTAATGCTGCTTTAATACTTTTACATAAAAATTGCTATTTTCATATAAAATATTAATACATACATCATGTATGTATTAATATTTTATATGAAAATAGCAATTTTTATGTAAAAGTATTAAAGCAGCATTAAAGTAGATCAAAACCCAATAATTCAACTGTTTCCCAAAAGAGGTATGCCTCCCTTTAACTTCTTGAACATTTCTGGAAGGGACAGACAAAAAAAAGGAAGGAAAGAAGATACAGAATTGTTCTCACTTCCCGAACATTTCTGTGCTTCTTCTTTCTTCATGTCTAACTTTAAGTACTTTAATTCTGGTTTCTACATAACATTATTGTATAATGAAGCAATATACTGCATGTATGATACATGCAGTATATTGCTTCATTATACAATAATGTTATGTAGAAAAGCCATTACTTGGCTTTTCAGCTTGGGCACTACCCGATGGGGCTCCTCTATGTGACCCATGGAGGTGCTTTTTGGACATTGGGATGGTAAGAGTTTGCTACAACTGTGTGATTGTCATGCTTTTCAAGACCCTGTATCATGCCAGTTCCCCTCTCTATCTGCAGCATCCAGTTCAAATGTCCATTGGCTATATATGTTCCTGGGAGATTGTCACTATTGGGTATAATACCATTTTATATGCCTAGCCTGTAGTTTCACCCACTGAGTATTTTGCAGCATCATGCATCTGCTTTTCAAAGTGCTGAGAGAAATACATAGCCATAATTGCTGGCCTTTTTTCTGAAATTGCTAGTTGTCTGGCTGTCATGCTAACATCATGGCTTCAATGCTTTCTAAGTCACTGATCCTACTCGTACATGATCAGCTGTTCTGACTTCACTTTAAAAATATTTTAAAAATATTTAAAAAAAAAATGAGTACTCAGGATAATGAATTTTATTTGCTGATACTGTGATGCTCTAAAGCAGTGGTCATCAACCCTGTCCTCAGGGCCCACTAACAGGCCAGATTTAATGTATTACCTTGGCGAGATGCAGACTAGAATACTGCTATCACTGAGCAGAACATGATATCACCTGTGATGTATTTCAGTTATCTTGCAAACCTGGCCTGTTAGTGGGCACCGAGGACAGGGTTGATGACCATTGCTCTAAAGGAAATCATAAACAGATAATCTATCTGCTCTCTCCTCTTGTAAGTGTGTTCTGCTTTGTCAGCATATGTGCAGGCAGACCATCCAATTGACCTCAAGTACTGCCCCTGCCTCAATATATCGCCTCAAGTCTGTTCTGTTGTAGAGGTGATTATTCCAGGGTAAATATCCCATCAAAATCTGGTATTTATACTAGCTGTATTCAAAAACAAATAGTTTATTTATTTTTTATTTATAGAATATGCATGGGGATATTGGTCAAGTGTAGCCTGTTTCCAGTGAGTCCACTACAGTCAGGAACTGTTTCTGAGCTTAAAGGCCGACTTTCGTTAAAACAAAAGGATAAGGTTCAACACAAACAGTTGCCCTTGCAGTGGTTTCCACCATCAGTTCAAACATGAAAATAAATGATAATCAGCCTCCTGGCTCTCTCTTGCAGCACCACTGTTCAGGCCTCATGAGCAAACCCCTTGGATTGGTCCCTGAGACCCAGTCACAGTTCTGACATGCAATCCATGCACCTCTCTCTTGCATCCTCTGCATATCACTGACAGCTTGCTGCTGCACTGGGCCCACTCCCTGACCTGGACAGGGGTCCTCCCTTCTCCTGAGTGGAGTACACCTGTCTCCTAGATGGAGTAGTGATGAGCGGAATACGCCATATTCGATTTCGCGATATTTCGCGAATATTTCGAAGAATATTCGCGAATATTCGTCAATATCGAATATTCGTGATATTTTATAAAAAAAAATTGCGAATTTTCGCCAATGCGAATTTTCGCTAATGCGAAATTTCGCGATTTTTTTTTTTTTTTTTTTTATAAAATATCACGAATATTCGATATTTACGAATATTCGGTATATTTTATAAAAAAAAAAAAAGCGAAATTTCACATATGTGGTCGCGAATATTCGTTAATATCGAATATTCGTGATATTTTATAAAAAAAAAAAAAAATTGCGAAATTTCGCTATTGCGAAATTCGCGATTGCGAAATTCGCGATTACGAAATTCGCGATTGCGAAATTGATTGCGATTTTTTTTGCGAAATTTATTGCGAAATTTGAAAAATGCGAATATTCGAAATAGCGAATATTCGCCGCGATATTCGAGATATTGGCGAATACTCGAATATGCAATATTCGTAGCGAATATTCGCAATGCGAATGGAGCCCTAAACTATGCCTAGGATTACACACCTTGCTGGTCTATGGCAAAATCCAGACACAGGATCTGAGGCTTCGTCCCTCCCAAGACTAATTTGATGCCTCTGAACACCACAATCCTGCTCAACACAGACACTCTGGAGCCACTCAGTCTACATTTGTGAGAACCCAGTGTTAATTTTAACAATTTTCACATGGTGGCAGCACCTCACACTGTCAATATATATATATATATATATATATATATATATATATATATATACGTTTGTTTGTATAAAGTAAACCCAGAAAGTATTCACAGCACTTTACTTTATCCACATTTTGTTATGTTACAGCCTTATTCCAAAATGGATTCAATTTACAATTGTCCTCAAAATTCTACAAACAATACCCCATAATGACAACATGAAAGAAGTTTGTTTGAAATCTTTGCAAATTTATTAAATTAAAAAAAAAAAATGTACAAAAGTATTCACAGCCTTTGCTCAATACTTTGTTGAAGCACCTTTGGCACCAATTACAGCCTCGAGTCTTTTTGAGTATGATGCTACAAGCTTGGCACACCAATTTTTGGGGAGTTTCTCCCATTCTATTTTGCAGGACCTCTCAGGCTCCATCAGGTTGAATGGGGAGCGTCGGTGCACAGCCATTTTCAGATCTCTCCAGAGATGTTCAATCAGTCTGGGCTCTGGATGGTCCACTTAAGGACATTCACAGAGTTGTCCCGTGGCCACTCCTTTGTTATCTTGACTATGTGCTTAGGGTCGTTGTCCTGTTGGAAGATGAACCTTCACCCCAGTCTGAGGTTTCAGAGCTCTCTGAAACAGCTTTTCATTAAGGATGTTTCATTGTACATTGCTGCATTCATCTTTTCCTCAATCTTGACTAGTCTCCCAGTTCCTGCCACTGAAAAACATCCCCACAGCATGATGCTGCCACCACCATGCTTCACTGTAGGGATGGTATTGGCAGGTGATGAGTGGTGCCTGGTTTCCTCCAGACATGACGCTTGCCATTCAGGCCAAAGAGTTCAATCTTTGTTTTATCCGATCAAAGAATTTTGTTTCTCATGGTCCGAGAGTACTTCAGGTGCCTTTTGGCAAACTCCAGACATGTGGGCTGTTATGTGCCTTTCACTGAGGAGTGGTTTTCATCTGGCCATTATACCATACAGGCCTGATTGGTGGAGTACTGCAGAGATGGTTGTTCTTCTAGAAGGTTATCCTCTCTTCACAGAGAAACACTGGCGCTCTGTCAGAGTGACCATCAGGTTCTTGGTCTGACTAAGGCTAGTATCCCCCATTCGCTCAGTTTTGCCAGGCGGCCCACTCTAGGAAGATTCTCCATTTATGGATGATGGAGGCCACTGGGCTCAATGGGACCTTCAATGCTGCAGATATTTTTCTGTACCCTTCCACAGATCTGTGCCTCAATACATTCCTGTCTGAGGTCTACAGACAATTCCTTGAACTTCATGGCTTGGTTTGTGCTCTGACATGCACTGTTAGAGCCGGTCGCTGCAATTGCATGGTGGTCATGCGATGCTGTACCCATGTCCTTTTTTTCCCACAAATAGAGCCTTCTTTTGGTAGTATTTGATCACCTCTGCGTTTTTTATTTTTTTTGCTATAAACAAAAAAAGGCAATTTTGAAAAAAAAAAATAATAATTTTTTTTTTACTTTCTGCTATAATACATATCCAACAACAACAACAAAAAATTCTTTATCAATTTAGGCCAATATGTATTCTTCTACATATTTTTGGTAAACAAATCCCAATAAGCGTATATTGCGCAAAAGTTCTACAAACTACGAGATACATTTAGGGACTTTTATTTATTAATTTATTTATTTTTTACTGGTAATGGCGGTGATCTGTGATTTTTAGCGGTATTGCGACACTGCAGCGGACAAATCTGAGTGACACTTTTCGGGACCAGTGACACCAATACAGTGATCAGTGCTATAAAAAAATGCACTGATTACTGTATAATATGGCACTGGCAGGGAAGAGGTTAACACCAGGGGAGATCAAAGGGTTAAATGTTCCCTAGGGAGGTGCTTACTAACTGTGTGGGGCAGTGTCACACTGAAGGAAAAGACAGATCTTTCCTGACAGATCCACTGTTTGCCTTGTTTACACAGGCAGATGGCTGATCCGCCTTTTCTGTCAACATCGTGGCCGCCGGACTCATTGATTGGCTCCTGCTGTGTCCAATAACACAGGTTCTGAGGCTAATTTAATGCACATAAGGCACCAAGTGAGTTTAATTTCCATCTTAATCAGCCACAGAACCTGTGTAATAATGTGTGTCCTGGATTAAAGGGATGATGTGGCAACCCTACACGCGCCTCTTAAACCATGTGCACTAAATCACATACAGGTATTGCCGCAGTAAATGTATGTGGGTTGGTCCGGGTTTAAAACAAACTTCTTTCACGTTGTCAATATGGGGTATTGTTTGTAGAACTTTGAGGAAAATAATGAATTTAATCCATTTTGGAATAATAAATGGAAAATGTACAGTGGGGATCGAAAGTTTGGGCACCCCAGGTAAAAATTTGTATTAATGCGCAAAACGAAGTATGGTCTTCATGGAAGAGTCATCAGAAAAATTAGTGTTTGAACTTTGCAAATGAACATATAGACAAGCCTGATGCATTTTGGAAACAAGTTCTGTGGACTGATGAGGTTAAAATATAACTTTTTGGCCTAAATTAGCAAAGGTACGTTTGGAGAAGAAAGGGCACAGAATTTAATGAAAATAACCTCTGTCCAACTGTTAAGCATGGGGGTGGATCAATCATGCTTTGGGGTTATATTGCAGCCAGTGGCACAGGGAACATTTCACGAGTAGAAGGAAAAATGGATTCAATAAAATTTCAGCAAATTTCAGATGGTAACTTGATGCCATCTGTGAAAAAGCTGAAGTTAAAGAGAGGATGGCTTCTACAAATGGATAATGATCCTAAACACACCTCAAAATCCATGGGGGATTACATCAAGAGGCGTAAACTGAAGGTTTTGCCATGGCCTTCACAATCTCCTGACCTCAACATAATTGAAAATCTATGGATAGACCTTAAAAGAGCAGTGAGTGACAGACAGGCCAGAGATCTCAAAGAACTGGAAGACTTTTGTAAGGAATAATGGGCAAAGATACCTCAAACAGGAATTGAAAGACTCTTGGCTGGCTACAAAAAGCGTTTACAAGCTGTGATACTTTCCAAAGGGGGCAGTACAAGATATTAATTCTGCAGGGTGCCTAAACTTTTGCAGACACCATTTTTTTGTTTTCTGTAATTTTGAAAGTGTAAATGATGGAAATAAAATCTAACTTTTTTTGACATATTATAAGAATGTCTAATCTGTAATTTGATGCCTTTTGGAGATTTTTCCATCTTTCCTTGGCTTCGTTATGCACATTAATACAACTTTTTACCTGGGGTGCCCAAACTTTCGATCCCCACTGTAACTGTGCTAAAGCCAATAAGTCAAAAAATGCAAAAGAAAAGCTGCTACATAGAAATGTGATAAAAATTCAGAGTGCCAGATGCCCCAGTAGAAGTCCTATTTGGACGAAATGCATTGGGCTTGGCTTACTGCTTTCCACATTGCTTTTATCTTGTGATCACATTTTATCCATGTATGTTGGTTTTTTAAATAAAAACCTCTTTTTAACCTACACTATATAGAGGCATTTTTTCTTTTCATACCCACCCGGATGAACGTTTTTTGGCTGTCCAGTTTGTTCATCTGACTTTCAGCTTGGAGACACCTGCAGGATCCTCTTGAGTCGCTTCTGGAATTCCCGGGGTCCCTCTGATCGTTTTGGAGATCCACCAATTTGGGAAACCACGCGTTGCCGCTGACACTCAAGTCCACCACTTCTGGTAAGAGTATTTACTCCTCCCATAATGGTTGACATATTATTCCGGATGTTCCACGTGCATATTAAAGCCATTGCTATACATTTGTAAACGACTACCATTCCGTAGTGAACTTTTACACGCTCACCTTAGGATCTATTCACTGTTGTGGATTGGACTCACTTTTTATTTATTTATATATGATTATTAGATTTGAGATGGATTTGATTCATTATTCGTTGTTTACATAGGTACTTTGTTCACTGTACATTGTTTTTAGCGCTACATTTCACATTATCATTTTGGAATAAGGCTGTAACATAACAAAATATGGAAAAAGTAAAGCGCTATTAATACTTTCCGGATGCACTGTATACTGTAAATATAGAGATGTACAGACTGGTCAGGACAACATACACCCAGCATGTAACACAATCCTTTAGGTGCAACTGAGATCATCGAATCTCCAGAATATAAAGAACAGTCCAATCTGCAGCACCTTGTATATTTATTAAGAGAGTTTTTAACACATCAAAATAATAACAGCTTAGGATCCGTTAGGATCCTCTATTACTAGGGTTGTCCCGATATCACTTTTTTAGGACCGAGTACAAGTACCGATACTTTTTTTCATGTACTCGCCGATACCGAATACCGATACTTTTTTTAAATGTCATGTGACAGTTTTCAAACCACAATACAGACTAAGGATATTTTCTTTAGAATTATGAAGAACTCTAACTCAAGACATTATAAAAGAATAAAAATGAGTAAAAATGAATAAAAATGTTTTATTTGCTTGTCACACAGTAGTAAAAAACTCAAAGAATTTTCACAGAACATGTTGATAAATACAAAAAAAGCATCAGGAGCATTTGCGCGAGTACAAGTACTCCCGCAAATACTCAATATCGGTCCCGATACCGATACTAGTATCGGTATCGGGACAACCCTATCTATTACCATTTTGTTATTAGCAAACTGGACAAAAGTTTAACAGACAAGGTTTGGTAATGTCTGTCTGAATACAGACAAGCACACAGTTTTTTTCTGATTGAGATATGTTCTTAGAATTGTTGCCAGCAAGATCTTGGCAAAATTCTTGTCCCCCCCCCCCCCCCCCCCAGAACCCTCATTGATAGAATGTTTGAAAGTTGGTGGTAACACGTGTCTGAAAGTGCAGACAAAAATAAAAAGTGACAGCGACAAAAAAATATATGTATATGAAAACTCTGTACATATCAAATCATTACTTTTTAGTAATATTTAGCCCATTTGAGGGAGTACCCAGTGATTGATTTTTTTTTAGGATGTACTGTAATTGTGTCTCATAATGTGAAAGAGAACATGCTGAGTCCTACTTCTACAGTACTTCCATTAAAAGTGAAGAAAGATAACAAAATAAGGAAGTATCCATATGAGGAAATATAGTTTAGCAAGTTCCCCTGTCACATGTGGATGAGACAATGTCACTTATACTGGCAGATCACAGTATAAATTAGGCTACACAAAGAGAATGGCATCCCAGATAATGACACACAGACTCTACTGATCATATGACCAGCGCAATAACAATTACCTAGTTTGAAGGTCATTTCCATAGACATGTGATACAGCCAAACGTAATTACAGCATTGCAAATATAAATGCAACATAAAGCAAGCACGTGCTTTGTGTTTATTAAAATATCTTCAGATTCCAGAATAATATTTTATTATTATTATTATGAATTTATATGGTACAAATTTAACAATGAATGTAACAATACCTCCTAACAGTCTCAGGATTTTAACACAATCCCTTATATGTCTCACTGACACTAATGTCTCGGTACTCCACCACAAAGAACTGCCCCCCCCACACACACACATACTAAACCCCCCCAAGCGTATTTTTCCTTCTGTTGGCCACTGATGCCAGGCATTGTTTTTCATCCCACTGACCACCAACGTGGGACTTTTATTCCTCTTGCTGACCACCAATTTTTCCTTCCTCTCACCATAAGTCTAGGTTCACATCTATGCAGTTGCGATAGATGCTTTTTTCAGGCACGTTTTGCATTGCGTTTTTAAACCCACGTTATTTTATGTGTTTTTGCATGCATTTTTCATGCATTTTTTTTGGTGTTCCCTTTAAAAACACTGGGCCGTATTCAGAACCTAGTTACGTCGGCGTATCTAGAGATAGGCCGCGTAAATACTAAGAATATCCGGCGTATCTTTTTTCTGTATTCAGAAAACAAGATACGCCGGAATTCAGCTAAGATACGAGCGGCGTAAGTCTGTTACGCCGTCGTATCTTAGTTGCATATTTACGCTTGCCGCTAGGTGGCGCTTCCGTCGATTTACGCGTTGAATATGCAAATTAGCTAGTTCGCCGATTCACGAACGTACTTGTGGCCGGGCGTCGTATTTTACGCCGTTTGCGTAAGCATTAGTCCGGCGTAAAGTTACCCCTGCTATATGAGGCGCAGCCAATGTTAAGTATGGATGTCGGGACAGCGTCGAATTGTACGTCGTTTACGTAGTTTGCGTAAATCGTTTGGGAATGGGGCTGGGCGTAAGTTTTGATTGACTACTTGCGACGTGATTTTGCGCATGCGAACTGGGATACATCCACAGACGTCGCATGCGCCGTTCAGAAAAAATGTAAATTACGTGGGGTCATGATTCATTTACATGGATCACGCCCCCTACCTGCCTATTTTGAATTAGGCGCCCTTACGCCGGCCAATTTACGATATGCCGCCGCAACTTACGGAGCAAGTGCTTTCTGAATGAGGCACTTGCCTGTAAAAGTTGCGTAGCGTAAATAGCATACGCTACGCCGCCGGAAAGATACACAGATGTATCTGAATCCGGCCCACTGTATATAGCTGGTTGCTAAGGAGCAGGCTGGTACTGACAGCTGAGTGTAAAAAAAAAAAAAAAACATATCAGGACAAAACAGCGTTTGGAGGGAAACTTCATGCAAAAAACAACAACGTGGGGTCCCCCCAAAATCCATACCAGACCCTTATCTGAGCATGCAGCCTGGCAGGTCAGGAAAGGGAGGGGACAATTGAGCACCCCCCCAGCTGAACCAAATGCCCTCAACATAGGGGGGTGCTTTGGGGCAGGGGGGGGAGCCAGGAGCCAACTTTTTAAAATATTATGATGTGGGGTTCTGCTACAAATCAATACCAGATTTACATTCAGCTGCCAGTGGGGAAAAAAAACCCTGCTCCCCATGAACGTTCCCGCGGTCTTAAATAGCTATCGACCAATGCATGCCAGGCCGCCAACGTCATAGGGGGGCGGTGTCACCAGGTGACTTCACCAGAGGGCTTCACCCCATAGCTATTTAGGAAATGTCACACTGTAAGGCCCCGTACACACGAGCAAATAGATCTGTTCAAATCGGTCGGACAGACCGATTTGAACAGATCTGTCTGCTGGGATGTATTGGTTTGATCGTGTACACACAATCAAACCAAAATCCCCGCCGGCAGACAGCGCGCTGACGTGTCGGTGACGTGGCGGTGACGTTGACGCCGCCACGTCAAGCATGCTTTGAAATCTGTCGGCTGGCCAAATCCGTCTGTTTGCCCGTACACACGATCGAATCTGTCTGCTGAAACGGTCTGGCAGACCGTTTCCAACAGACAGATTTGATCGTGTGTACGCGGCCTAAGACAGGCAGACCATGGTAGTGTTCGTGGTGAGCAGAACTTTTTTGTTCTTTGTTTTTCGGGTCCGGCGGTGGCGTCGTCGCTGTGATTGCCGACGGATCTACATCGGGAGACATTGGGAGGCATTTTGCCTCACACTGACCACCAATGCTGATGTTTTGCCTTCTCCCCATCACCAATGATTACATTTTTTTCCTTCCCCTGATCATCAACACTGGGCAGTGTATATTTACTCTGACCACTGATACCAGACATTTTTCCTCCCTGTTACCATCAATGCTCGGCATTTTTATCTCCTTCTAACCACTGACACCAGTCATTTTTTCCTCCCACTGACCACAGATTTGCTGAGCAATATAAGAGCACTATGACACACATTGGGGCTGATTTACCAAGCCTGTGCGCCAAGACTCATGGTGCACAAGCAGGAGTAAACCTGTTTTTGACATTTACCAAAGAAACACGCTGCCAGTGCAGCGTGTTTCCTCATTTACTAAAGTGCCTAATGCGCCCAGAAGAGGGCGCACAGCACGCCAGTACAGAGCTGGCGTGCGGCATTTAGTAATGTAAACATCGGGGATTCGGGCGGGAGTTTATGAGGGGAGGGAGGGGGGTGATGCAGGGGAAGTGTAGTGACATGTGTTTCAACTTGTGTGGCGGGCCGATTTGAAAGGGAAAGTGACTTTTGGGACCCGATCCCCGTGCCCTTGCAAAGTACGCTAGAACCTCGGAAGGTTCACTTGCATACTGGGCATGCGCAGAGGGAAAAATCGGAGCTCACCGCGCGCCGCTTCAGTACGCCGGGAAATCCTTGGTAAATACCAGGCGGCGTAGCAGTGTTTGCACTGCCTGGAGCGGCGCACGGCAAGCTCCGAGCTGTTCTCGGGCTGCGCTGACACTGAAGGGGAACTCCGCGCCAAATTTCAAATGTGAAACCGGCGCGGCTTCCCCCCCAGGGGTACAATAGGCTCTCCGGCTTGGTCCGGAACGTGAGGGGTTAACCCACGCCAAAATCGGCGTGGGGTTCCCCCCCAGATCCGTACCAAGCCCTCATCCCAGGCATGCAGTCTGGCCGGACAGGAATGGGGGTGGGGACGAGCGAGCGGCCCCCCCCCTCCTGAGCCGTACCAGACCACATGCCCTCGACATGGGGGAGTGTGTGCTTTGGGGGAGGGGGGCGCTGCCCCCCCACCCCAAAGCACTCTTGTCCCCATGTCGATCGGGACAAGAGCCTCTTCCCGACAACCCTAGCCATTGGTTGTCGGGGTATGCGGGCGGGAGCCAATCAGAATCTGGGAGCCCCGTTTAATAAGGTGGCCCCCAGATTTCGGGCCCCCACCCTATGTGAATGAGTATGGGGTACATCGTACCCCTACCCATTCACCTGGTGAAGGTGGTTTAAACTTTGAGGGTCTTCTGCCGCCGCCCCCTTCGAATTTTTCGGCCTGGACGGGGGTCGCACATCCCATCCAGGACTTGGACGTGGCGGGCTTCTCGTCGCTGTCTTCTGCCGCTGCCCCCTTCACCACGAAGCTCCGTGCTTGTTTGATGAGGGCAGCGGGCTTCCGTCGTCTTCTCCGGGGCGAGGGTCGTACATCCCACCCCGGATTTCGTCGCCGGCTTCTGCCTGGCTCCTACTAGGGGCCAGGCCTTCTTTTGCCGTCTTCCGCCGGAGGGCGCCACTCTCCGGGCTTCTCGACGTTGTCTTCCGCCGCGGGGGCCAGGCCTTCTTCTTTGCCGCCCCCTTCGATTTTTTCGGCCTGGACGGGGGTCGCACATCCCATCCAGGACTTGGACGTGGCGGGCTTCTCGTCGCCGTCTTCTGCCGCTGCCCCCTTCACCACGAAGCTCCGTGCTTGTTTGATGAGGGCAGCGGGCTTCCGTCGTCTTCTCCGGGGCGAGGGTCGTACATCCCACCCCGGATTTCGTCGCCGTCTTCTGCCGCTGCCCCCTTCACCACGAAGCTCCGTGCTTGTTTGATGAGGGCAGCGGGCTTCCGTCGCAGTCTTCCGCCGCGGGGTGACACTCGCGGGCTTCTTCTTCCATTCGATGTTGACACGGCGAGGTCCGGCGCTGAAATGCCTTCTGAGCGGCGGGCAAGGACTTATATTGGCATTGGGCGTGGGCGTGGTTATGCCAACATGTGACCTTAACCCATGTGACAGTGATGTCACGTCACATCACTGTCACATGGGTTAAGGTCACATGTTGGCATAACCACGCCCACGCCCAATGCCAATATAAGTCCTTGCCCGCCGCTCAGAAGGCATTTCAGCGCCGGACCTCGCCGTGTCAACATCGAATGGAAGAAGAAGCCCGCGAGTGTCACCCCGCGGCGGAAGACTGCGACGGAAGCCCGCTGCCCTCATCAAACAAGCACGGAGCTTCGTGGTGAAGGGGGCAGCGGCAGAAGACGGCGACGAAATCCGGGGTGGGATGTACGACCCTCGCCCCGGAGAAGACGACGGAAGCCCGCTGCCCTCATCAAACAAGCACGGAGCTTCGTGGTGAAGGGGGCAGCGGCAGAAAACGGCGACGAGAAGCCCGCCACGTCCAAGTCCTGGATGGGATGTGCGACCCCCGTCCAGGCCGAAAAAATCGAAGGGGGCGGCAAAGAATAAGGCCGGGCCCCCGCGGCGGAAGACAACGTCGAGAAGCCCGGAGAGTGGCGCCCTCCGGCGGAAGACGGCGAAAGAAGCCCTGGGAGGAGCCAGGCAGAAGCGGAGGAGCCCGAGGTGGGGCGACACCCCCGTTGTTCTCCGCTGTTTTCGGCCGGCCCCCCCCGGATGTAAAAGAGCTTCATTTTGGGGTGGGGGCACAGTCGAGCATGGCGGAGAGCATGGGTGGGTGTTTCCCCCCCCCGGCAGAAGACGGCTAGAAGACCGAGGAGTGGCGACGCCCCCGTTGTTCTCCGCCATTTCCGCCGGCCCCCCCCGGATGTAAAAGAGCTTTATTTGGGGTAGGGGGCCTGGCCGAACATGGCGGAGAGCATCGGTGGGTGTCTCTCCCCCGGCGGAAGGCGGCGGCGAAGACCGGGGGGGGGGTAGGTGTACCCCCCCGGCGGAAGGCGAAGACCGAGGAGGGGTTTCGCCCCCCGTTGTTCTCCGCCATTTCCGCCGGCCCCCCCCGGATGTAAAAGAGCTTTATTTGGGGTAGGGGGCCTGGCCGAACATGGCCGAGAGCATCGGTGGGTGTCCCCCCCCGGCGGAAGGCGGCGGCGAAGACCGGTGCGGGGCTGGAGCCCCCCCGGCAGAAAACGTCTGGAAGACCGAGGGGCTCCGCCCCCGTTGTTCTCTGCTTCTTTCGGCCGGCCCCCCGAATGTGAAAGAGCTTATTTTGGGGTGGGGGCCTGGCTGGACATGGCGGAGATCATCGGTGGGTGTCCCCCCCCGGCAGAAGACGGCGAAGCCCGGGGCCCAATGGGCTGGTGGTGGGGGGTCCCGGCAGAAGACCCCCGGAGCTGACTAATAAATTATTTTTTTCTGTGTGTTTTTTTTTGTGTTTACACTTTTCCACCCGGTGAATGGGTAGGGGTACGATGTACCCCATACTCATTCACATAGGGTGGGGGGCCAGAATCTGGGGGCCCCCTTAATATAGGGGGCTCTCAGATTCTGATAAGCCCCCCGCCCGCATACCCCGACAACCAACGGCCAGGGTTGTCGGGAAGAGGCTCTTGTCCCGATCGACATGGGGACAAGAGTGCTTTGGGGTGGGGGGGCAGTGCCCCCCTCCCCCACAGCACACACTCCCCCATGTCGAGGGCATGTGGTCTGGTACGGCTCAGGAGGGGGGGGGGCGCTCGCTCGTCCCCACCCCCATTCCTGTCCGGCCAGACTGCGTGCCTGGGAGAAGGGTTTGGTCTGGATCTGAGGGGGAACCCCACGCCGTTTTTTGGCGTGGGTTTAACCCCTTATGTTCCAGATCAAATCTAAGAGCCTGTTGTGCACCTGAAGGGGGACCCCCACGCCGTTTTTTTTTTGTAATTTGGGGTGGAGTTCCCCTTTATCCCGGTCCTGTCAGGGGGGGGGGGAATGCCTGCTCGTCTGTCCCTACAATGTATGAACAGCGATCTGTCATTTCCCCTACACAGTCCCACCCCCTTTACAGTTAGAACACACCCAGGTAACATATTCAACCCCTTCCGCGCCCCTAGTGTTAACCCCTTCCCTGCCAGTGTCATTTTTATAGTAAGCAATGCATTGATATACCATTGCTCGCTACAAAAATGCCAAATCTCACAAAAATGTGTCCGCCACAATGTCGCATTAGACAGAAAAAACAATGATAGCCACCATTACTAGTAAAACAAAAAATTATTCCAAAAAAACCCATAAGACCAACCCCTACTTAGAACTTTTGCCCAAACCAATCAAACGCTTATTGTGATTTTTTGCAACCAAAAAGATGTCCAAGAATACTTATCGGCCTAAACTGAGGGCAAACATTTTTTGAATATATTTTGGGGGAGATTTATTATAGCAAACCGTAAAAAAGATGTTTTTTTAGTTACCAAATTGTCGCTATATTTTTGGGTCAAGCAAAAATAAGAAAAAACGCAGAGGTGATCAAATACCACCAACAAAACAAAAAAAATTAAATTTTTAGGGGGGGGGGGGAGGATGAGGACGCCCAATTTTTTTGGGGGCCACGTCGCACAACCACGCAATTGTCAGTCAAAATGACGCAGTGTTGAAATGCAAAAAATGGCCCCGTCAGTGACCAGTAATATGCTCTGGGGCTCAAGTGGTTACAAATTAAGAATACACTAAAGTTAGCCCAATTTATGGCCATAATGTGAAAGATGATGTTACACCGAGTAAATAGATACCCAACATGTTACACTTTAATATTGCACACACTCATGGAATGGGGCCAAACTTCAGTACTTGAAAATACCCATAGGCAACGCTTTTTTATGTGTTTCAGGTTACCAGTTTAGATTTACAGAGGAGGTCTAGTGCTAAAAGTATTGCTCTCGCTCTAACGTACGCTATGATACCTCACATGTGGGGTTTGAACGGGGGTTCAATATGTGGGCGGGGCTTACACATTTAAGGCCCGCCCCCATATATGGAAACATTCTTCAAACCACACATGTGAGGTATCATAGCGTGCGTAACAGCAAGAGGAATATTTATAGCACTAGACCTCATCTGTAAATCTAAACTGGTAACCGGAAACAATAAAAATGCTGTTTGTTCGCTTCTGACTGCGAGCTACTAGGGACAGGGGCTTTTAAATTATTACTATTTAGGTTTGTTACGTAAAAATTCTATAAGACCTCCCGTTCAGCTTGTAAAGCATCACTTCATGGGGACCAAAAAAAAATTTAACACCTCTAATGCTTTCATCCGCCATTGCAGATTTGATTCTGGTACTGCATTTCGAGTGAACTGGGCATGCTCGAACACTTAGTAAAAAAAGCTGGTTGTCTGACCCTGAAAATGACTTGCATCTTTCTGAGCATGCTCAGAAAGCTCTTTTTTTGGCTTAGTAATTTAAGGACATCCTTAACAGGTGTAAGCAGTTCCAAGTGCACACAAACTAGAGGCTGACATTTCTTCATGTGTTTCCAATTGGTTCATTAGCACACATGTTATAAAAAGCGTGGATACTGCACGTGTCAGCTGCCCCTCAGAGGGGGCAGATTTGCTGGCTGGAAGGAATGGCGGAGTGAAACAGAGATGTTTTGGAGCAAGTTTTGTATTTTTTGATGTTTTCTCTGCTACATAATTTTGCTAAATGTTTCTCAAGATGTTAATGACTAATGTTTTAATCCTGTGGGTCTATCCTGTTATTTCAAAAGCATGATTTATTTTCCAATGACTGTGAAATAAACGTTGGTCTTTTTTGTTTTTAGGTGTTTTTATATATTTTTGGTGTGTTTATTTGTAATTTTTTTTTTGCTTTCCTTGTTTTGTGGACCAATAAAATTACTTTCAAATTTTGAAGTTTGTTTTGTGATATTTTTTTCATGCTATGGATTTCAACCGCTGCAGCTGAACTAGTTTGGGCCTAAACCATCAAGTGTGATTTGTCTCTAAGATCTTTCCTGGTGTGTATGCATGAAATGTTTAGTCACCAGAAAAGGAAGGACAAAGCGGTAAGTATTGTTTCCTAGAACTGATGTCCAGACTGACTTTTTAAAGCACATGTGCAAGATGTAGGAAAAGCTGCAAACAGGGCCTGTTGGAGGGGGGGTGGTGTTTTTTTTTTGGACAGGCTTGAAGTGCTGATTTACAGCGCTGTGCTTGAAACTAGCACAAGACAATCCTATTCTAATTGTGGGTTGTTTGAGGGAAGCCAATTGAGTGTTAGAACCCCTGCTAGTGTTTTTAGGTTGGGCTTTGTGTCCCTTTTCCTAAAATTGGCTTCACTTCCTGTCACACAGCTGAACAGGAAGTGAGGTTAAAACCCTACCAATGGTCTTTTCTTCGGGGCACAGGTCAATCTAACTAGTGTCACCATTAAGCAAATTGCACTGCAGTGTACACCCCAAATGATTAGTTACTTTGGGGTTTAGTAAAGGCAAAGCCGCTCTGCAGTAGAAGCGTAGGCAATGAAAATCAGAAGGGAAGCACTGATGGTTTTTACTTCCAATCCCGCCAAGTTTTGAGTTTTCTTCCTTGCTTGTCCACTTGTAGTGCAAAGTGGATTTGCCTTTAGTAAATGGACCCCAAAGTCCAAGATTCCTACTAATTTGGGGTGTACACAGCAAAATGCCATTTCCAAAATGGGAAACTATTTATATTGATCTGTGTGTCCCCAACAAAACATTACTCAGGTGTTTCCCTCACTTCCTGTTTGGCTGTGTGGCAGGAAGTGAATGAATTAAGTAGAAAGTGACAACATTTGTGAGGTGTCTTTACCCTATCAGGGGTGCAGGCATCCCCAAAACAAACAAGAAAATAGTTGATTTAACATTGGGTGGTGTTTGTGGGGGTCCCTAACACACATTCATACATATTAGCAACGCTGGATCCTGGCCTATTGGCATGGTTATATTTTCTTAAGCCTCTCAATAAAATGATCTGAAATTTGGGGTTAAACTGGAACAATAATCATCACTTTTATTTTTTGGATTTCTTTCATTTTGGATAGAGTTGGTGGGGGGGGGGGGTTAGAAGCTCTGTCAGTTTATTTTGTATTATCCCTGTCCGTTTGGGGAGATTGGCCTTCACTTCCTGCCCCATAGCCAAACAGGAAGTGATCGAAAAACTAGGCAAATTAAGGGCCCCCCCCCACAGAACTTGTGTGTGTCCCCTGAAAATTCCTGGGTGGGTCATAAAAAAACAGGGTGTGGCCTTGACAGGAAGGGTGGGTCATTTTTCTATTAGGGGGGTGCCAAAATTTGGTCAGGCCTAGGGAAGCACAAAACCTAAATCTCCTACTGCATATTAGGGCTTATTTAGACAGGATCCAATTTACAGCATGTTTTTAGATTGTGGGAGGAAACCCACACAGGGAGAACATGCAAACTCCAGGCAGATAGTGTCACGGGCGGGATTCGAACCAGCAACCCTTTTGCTGCTAGGTGAACATGCTACACACTACGCTACTGTGCTGAACGAACATGATTGCAGCTGAAAGCATGAGATGTTTTTTTTTTTTACCAATTCCATGCTTTCCAGCCTGGAGGACAGATGTGGGGTCTAATTGACCCCGCCTTTCTCTATAAAGAGGACCTGTCACACACTAGTCCTATTACAAGGGATGTTTACATTCCTTGTAATAGGAAGAAAAGTGAAAAATAATACAAACAAAGGGACAAACAAGTGCAAAAATTAAAATATTAAGTAAAAAAATAAAATAACAAAGGAATTTAAATGCTCCTGTCCCTAGTAGCTCGCACTCAGAAGCGAACACGCATGCAAGTCCCACCCACATATGTAAACATCCTTCAAACCCCACATGTGAGGTATCATAGCGTGCGTTAGAGCGAGAGCAATAATGTTAGCACTAGACCTCCTCTGTAACTCAAAAGTGGTAACCTGAGAAAAAAAGTCAAGCGTTGCCTATGGAGATTTTTAATAACGAAGTTTAGCGCCATTCCATGAGTGTGCGCAATATGAAAGCGTGACAAGTTAGGTATCTATTTACTCGGTGTAACATCATCTTTTACCTTATCCCTAAAAATTGGCCTAGCTTTACTGCTTTCTTATTTTGTCATTCATGAAACAGGTTTTTTTTTGGAAAGCCAAAAAAAAAAAAAAAACGTTAGAAAATTTTTGGCACAAATACTGTTGGAAATGTGTCCGAAAAAATGGCCGCCACTTTATTCCCTAGGGTGTTTGTTAATAAAATATATATAATGTTTGGGGGTCCTGAGTAAGTTTCAAGGAAGAAAATATAATTGTTACATGAAGGAGAGAAGTGCCAGAATAGGCGCGGTATGGAAGTGGTTAAAGTGCACCAATAAAAGTGAAAAATTCCTTGAAATTTCGTACCATGGGGGGGGGGAGGCAATTAGGGGCGCCATCAGGAATTATGGGGCCCCTTACACAGCTTCAGGCATGGGCCCCCTGGAGCAGAGAATAGGGGGGGGGGGGTGCCGCCTGATATTAAGAAGGGGGGGGGGCTGCCGCAATTTGATAAGCGGGGGGTTCCTTTACTAAAAAATACATATAGAAAAATATATATTAAAAAGGGTGGTAGCCATCCGGGGGCCCTGGGGACCACTGGGCCCTTTAATAAAAAGAAACTTCTGGGCTCTTTAATGAAAAATAAATTACAATATCTACATATATAAAATAATAAAAAAGGGGGTTGCCTTGGGAGCTCTGGGCCCTTTAATAAAAAATAACTACCAAAAATCTAAAAAAAAAATAACATTGGGTGGGAGCTGTGGTGGCTCAACGTGAATGGCACTGCGCTGACAAGCCGTTCACCTCTGCAGCCAAGGGTTCGGATCCCGGTCTCGGCTACATGTGAATTGAGTTTGGTGGTGTCAGCCCGGCTCCCGGTGGGTGTGCTATGCAAGGTACGCCTGTGCTTAGTATGCCCACCCCCCCCCCCCCCCCCACAAAAAAAAACACCACACTTGCACACACTTTGGCCATGAGGTCTCCTAAAATAAAGGGAGGCGAAGGACCTACAGGGCTGGCTGGGTGGGCTACACTCCTTCATAGGGGGAGTCCCTCTGTCCCATCGGGCTCCCAAGTGTAGCAGGTGGGGTGAGGCCCCCCTCACACCCACCATTGCCACCGGGGGCATGGAGAAGGATGGCGATTGCAAGTCCAGCTCCTCTCTCTCGACTTCACGCACAAAATACACTTTAAAAAAGAAATTAAAGTAAAAAGTAACAAACCTGGGGAAAATGTTTATAACATTTTTAGAAGCAAAAAGGGGCCCTCTGGGAGCTTTCAAAATTATATTATATATATATATGTTTAAAAAATAACCAAAAAATATATCATATGTTTTTTTTTTGATTTTTTTGTAAAGGTGGGGGGTTGTCATCTGGAGCCCTGGGGATCTCCGGGCCACTGGGGACCTCCAGACCCCTAAACCAAAACATTGGCCCTTTAATAACAAAAAATTTGGGGGGTTGCCACCCGGGGCCCTGGGGACCTCCAGACTGCTAAAAAATATTAAATTCCAAAAATTGGCCCTTTAATAAAAAATCCTACAAAAACCAACTAACAAATATATATACCAAAAAAAAAAGAGGGGGGTTACCATCTGGGGCGCTGGGGGGCCTCCAGGCATCTGGGCACCTCCGGACCCCCGGGCCCCTTACAGGTGTACAGGGCCGCCATCAGGAATTTTGGGGCCCCTTACACAGCTTCAGGCATGGGCCCCCTGGAGCAGAGAACCGGGGGGGGGTGCTGCCGCATGAAATTGAGAAGCGGGGGGGGGGGTGGTGCCACAAATTGAGGAGCGGAGGGGCCCTTTACAAAAATTTTGACAGAAATAAGAAATAAAGAAAAATATATATAAAAAAGGGGGGTAGCCATCCGGGGCCCTGGGGACCTCTGTGCTCTTTATCAAATAAAAATAAAAAAGAGAGAAAATACATATATATATATTTTTTAAATATAACATTTATCGAAAAAAAGTAAAAAAACAAGGGGGTAGCCTTCCAGGGCCCTGGGGACCTCTGGGCCCTTTCCTTAAAAAAAAAAAAAAAAATATATTAAAAAAATATATATTTTTTTTTAAATATATATATTTTATTTAAAAAAAAGGGCTTGCCATCTGGGGCCCTTAGTGGCCTCCGGGCCCCTGGGGACCTTCGGAGCCCTTAAACAAAAAAAAAAAAAAAAAATGTTTTTTTTGTTTTAGGGTGGTTCCCATCCGGGCCCCTGGGGACCCCCGGGCGGTGTAATGCCTGTACCCCCCTAATGGCGGCCCTGCAGGTGTACTGCCTGTACCCCCCTGATGGCGGCCCTGGGTGTAATGTCAGCATGTGAAAAATGACATTCTGAAGGAAAAAAGCCATTTAAAACTGACTCGCGGCAATAATGAATTGTCAGCTCCTGGAAATTGCAGGAGAATTCATTCATTAAAAACACCAAAAAAAAAGCGTGGGGGTCCCCCCAAATTCAATAACCAGACCCTTTAGGTCTGGTATGGATATTAAGGGGAACCCCGCCATCAATTTTTAAAAAAAATGACGTGGGGTTCCCCCCAAATATCCATAACCAGACCCTTCAGGTCTGGTGTGGAATTTAAGGGGAACTCCACTCCAAATAAAAAAAAAAATGGCGTGGAGTCCCCCCTAAAATCCACACCAGACCCCTTATCCGAGCACGTTGACCTGGCCGGCCGCAGAAAAGAGGGGGGGACAGAGCGCGGCCCCCCCCCTCTCCTGAACCGCACCAGGCCACATGCCCTCAACATTGGGAGGGTGTTTTGGGGTGCCCCCCAAAACACCTTGTCCCCATGTTGATGAGGACAAGGGTCTCTTCCCCACAACCCTTGCCCGGTGGTTGTGGGGGTCTGCGGGCAGGAGGCTTATCGAAATCTGGAAGACCCCTTTTAACAAAGGGGCCCCCCAGATCCCGGCCCCCCCCCAGTGTGAAATGGTAATGGGGTACCTTGTACCTCTACCATTTCACGAGTAAAAAAAATGTAAAGGGTTAAAAAAGACAAGAGCCGGTTTTTGACAAGTCCTTTATTATCTTCTTTCTTCTTTCCTTCGGGTTTCTTCTTCCTCCTCCTTCTTCTTCCTCTGCTTCTGTCTTGGGTCTTCTATTCCCGCATCTTGCCCGGCGTGTTCTTCCATCTTCTGTTCCTCCCGCTGTCCTTCTCGTCCGCATCTTCTTCTTGTTCTTCTTCGCCGGAGGCGCCGCTTCCAATTGAAATCCCCGCTGTCTGCCGGACCACGCCCCCCCCCCTCTGACGCCTCGGGCAAGCTCTTAGGAGTGTGCTGCCAGTGCGTCAGAGGGGGGTGTGGTCACATGTCAGAGGGCGGCCAATTCAATTTGAAGCTTGTGCGCGGCTTTTTCTTTGCCAGAGTCGCCGCTTCCAATTGAATTGCCCGCTTTCTGGAACATGTGACCACGCCCCCCTCTGACGCACTGGCACCACACGGGGACTTTCCTAAGAGCTTGCCCGTGGCGTCAGAGGGGGGGCGTGGTCCGGCAGACAGCGGGATTTCAATTGGAAGCGGCCGCTCCGGCGAAGAAGAAGAAGAAGGAGAAGATGCGGACGAGAAGGACAGCGGAAGAAGATGGAAGAACACGCCGGGCAAGATGCGGGAATAGAAGACCCAAGACAGAAGCAGAGGAAGAAGAAGGAGGAGGAAGAAGAAACCCGAAGGAAAGAAGAAAGAAGATAATAAAGGACTTGTCAAAAACCGGCTCTTGTCTTTTTTTACACTGACACTTTTTTTTTCTCGTGAAATGGTAGAGGTACAAGGTACCCCATTACCATTTCACACAGGGGGGGGGGCGGGATCTGGGGGGCCCCTTTGTAAAAGGGGTCTTCCAGATTTCGATAAGCCTCCTGCCCGCAGACCCCCACAACCACCGGGCAAGGGTTGTGGGGAAGAGACCCTTGTCCTCATCAACATGGGGACAAGGTGTTTTGGGGGGCACCCCAAAACACCCTCCCAATGTTGAGGGCATGTGGCCTGGTGCGGTTCAGGAGAGGGGGGGGGCCGCACTCTGTCCCCCCCTCTTTTCTGCGGCCGGTCAGGCCAACGTGCTCGGATAAGGGGTCTGGTGTGGATTTTAGGGGGGACTCCACGCCATTTTATTTTTATTTGGGGTGGAGTTCCCCTTAAATTCCACACCAGACCTGAAGGGTCTGGTTATGGATATTTGGGGGGAACCCCACGTCATTTTTTTTTAAATTGACGGCGGGGTTCCCCTTAATATCCATACCAGACCTAAAGGGTCTGGTTATTGAATTTGGGGGGACCCCCACGCTTTATTTTTTCGTTTTTTTAATGAATGAATTCTCCTGCAATTTCCGGGAGCCGACAATTCATTATAGCCGCGAGTCAGTTTTAAATGGCTTTTTTTTTTTTTTTTTTTTTTGTTTCAGAATGTCATTTTGTGCAAAGACATATTTCTAACCGCAGGAAAAGTGCGCTTTATTCACCTGCTGACATTCCCCCCCCCCATGGTACGAATTTTAAAATAATTTTTCAAATGACGTGGGGGTCCCCCCAAATTCAATAACCAGACCCTTCAGGTCTGATATGGATATTAAGTGGAACCCCGCCATCAATTTTTAAAAAAAATGACGTGGGGGTCCCCCCAAATATCCATAACCAGACCCTTTGGGTCTGGTGTGGAATTTAAGGGGAACTCCACCCCAAATAAAAAAAAAAATGGCGTGGAGTCCCCCCTAAAATCCACACCAGACCCCTTATCCGAGCACGTTGACCTGGCCGGCCGCAGAAAAGAGGGGGGGACAGAGCGCGGCCCCCCCCCTCTCCTGAACCGCACCAGGCCACATGCCCTCAACATTGGGAGGGTGTTTTGGGGTGCCCCCCAAAACACCTTGTCCCCATGTTGATGAGGACAAGGGTCTCTTCCCCACAACCCTTGCCCGGTGGTTGTGGGGGTCTGCGGGCAGGAGGCTTATCGAAATCTGGAAGACCCCTTTTACAAAGGGGCCCCCCAGATCCCGGCCCCCCCCCTGTGTGAAATGGTAATGGGGTACCTTGTACCTCTACCATTTCACGAGTAAAAAAAATGTAAAGGGTTAAAAAAGACAAGAGCCGGTTTTTGACAAGTCCTTTATTATCTTCTTTCTTCTTTCCTTCGGGTTTCTTCTTCCTCCTCCTTCTTCTTCCTCTGCTTCTGTCTTGGGTCTTCTATTCCCGCATCTTGCCCGGCGTGTTCTTCCATCTTCTGTTCCTCCCGCTGTCCTTCTCGTCCGCATCTTCTTCTTGTTCTTCTTCGCCGGAGGCGCCGCTTCCAATTGAAATCCCCGCTGTCTGCCGGACCACGCCCCCCCCCCTCTGACGCCACGGGCAAGCTCTTAGGAGTGTGCTGCCAGTGCGTCAGAGGGGGGCGTGGTCACATGTCAGAGGGCGGCCAATTCAATTCGAAGCTCGTGCGCGGCTTTTTCTTTGCCAGAGTCGCCGCTTCCAATTGAATTGCCCGCTTTCTGGAACATGTGACCACGCCCCCCTCTGACGCACAGGCACCACACGGGGACTTTCCTAAGAGCTTGCCCGTGGCGTCAGAGGGGGGGCGTGGTCCGGCAGACAGCGGGGATTTCAATTGGAAGCGGCCGCTCCGGCAAAGAAGAAGAAGGAGAAGAAGATGCGGACGAGAAGGACAGCGGGAGGAAAAGAAGATGGAAGAACACGCCGGGCAAGATGCGGGAATAGAAGACCCAAGACAGAAGCAGAGGAAGAAGAAGATGGAGGAAGAAGAAACCCGAAGAAAAGAAGAAAGAAGATAATAAAGGACTTGTCAAAAACCGGCTCTTGTCTTTTTTAACCCTTTACATTTTTTTTACTCGTGAAATGGTAGAGGTACAAGGTACCCCATTACCATTTCACACAGGGGGGGGGCCAGGATCTGGGGGGCCCCTTTGTAAAAGGGGTCTTCCAGATTTCGATAAGCCTCCTGCCCGCAGACCCCCACAACCACCGGGCAAGGGTTGTGGGGAAGAGACCCTTGTCCTCATCAACATGGGGACAAGGTGTTTTGGGGGGCACCCCAAAACACCCTCCCAATGTTGAGGGCATGTGGCCTGGTGCGGTTCAGGAGAGGGGGGGGGGCCGCGCTCTGTCCCCCCCTCTTTTCTGCGGCCGGTCAGGCCAACGTGCTCGGATAAGGGGTCTGGTGTGGATTTTAGGGGGGACTCCACGCCATTTTATT